>OY720682.1:37189995-37934065 GCA_963170755.1 Amphimallon solstitiale | reverse complement strand
ATAAGAAAGTAAAAGTGGTTTTTAAAAAAATGTCTGTGTGTGTGTCTGTGTGTCTGTCTTGTCTGTCTGTCTGTCTGTGACCACGATAGCGGTCAAACCGCTGGAGATATCAATTCCAAATTTTGTATTTACGTGTATAATCTGCCTCTTGAGAACTGATTAGATTGTGAGCAAAATCGGCAGACCGGAAGTAGTAGTTTACTTCAGTGAAAAAATCGAAATTTGCAAATATTTCGTCAATTACTAAGTTTAAACAAATTTATAAAGAATTCATATGTACTTAGAATTAAGTTTGAAACAAATTGTCTTAAAAAAGTTTTTTGAAATTCCAACCGGAAGTAGATCTTTTACTCTTATCGAAAATCAGTTTTTTGCGAATATCTCGCAAGTCATGCTTTTAAGACAAGTACGTTACGAGTATAAAAGTATTTAAAACATAATTTTCAATATCTTTTATATAAAAAAAATTTCAAAATTCAGACCGGAAGAACCACTTTTACTCTTATCGAATAGCGATTTTTTGCAAATATGTCGTAAGTTATGCATTCTATATAAATTTATCAAGAGTACAAAAGTATTTAAAATTAGATTTCCAATATTTTTTGTATATATGAAATTTCAAAATTCGGACCGGAAGTAGCACTTTTACTCTTAGCGAGGAGCACTTTTTTGATAATATCTTGCAAAGTATGTATTCTATAGAGATTTATTAAGAGAATAGAAGTACTTAGAATAGGATTTTGAATAATTTTTGTACAAAAAATTCTTAAAATTCTATAATTTGAAACGCTCATACGTATAAGAAAGTCGTGTGGTGGCCACACCTCATTTTTTAATATGTTTCTTATATTTTTGTATATATCAAATTATTTTAATGTTATCGCATTTTGTATATACATGGTGTATGTTGTTTCAGAAAAATAGTTTCTTAGCTGCATATATTATTTCTGATGAAGACAAAAAAAAAGAGGTCGAAACATTAAATAAATCAAACATTATGATAAACTAAAGTATGTTTAATTAATTACTGCCGAAAATTCCCAATGATGCTTGTCAAGAGTTTAAATAATATATAAATACGGCAACAAAGAATAGAAAATACTAATGACACTCCAGCATCGTAAGTCCATATGTATTAGTGTTAAAGGAGAATATGTGGAAAAATAAAAAGGTCATTATCATAATTGAAATGTCTCATCGTCCTTGTTTAGTTAGCATTTAAAACTTACTTTAATACAATTTTTGTATAAAGAAAACAACAAAATTTGGACAGAAAGCGTTACTTTTATATTTAAGCAGAAACAGTTTTATTAAGCACTGGAATAATAAAATATTGCAAGCTTATTTTTATAAAATGAACAAGTCATGCATCGTCCTCGCTCTGCTATTGGCCAGATAGTTCTCACTACCCCTCCTTTAAGCCAACAAACTAATGGTTTATATTTCACCTGTATCATTCATAAATGTGATTGCACTTAGTGAGTATTATTGTATCATCTACCGAACCTGTAGTTATTACTCTGCTTAAAGAAGGTAAGTAGAAAATATGTTATTCTTATTATTATTTACTCAGAATTTTATCATAAAGAATCAATTTATTCAATATAATACAACTTATAACTAATAAATTTACGTACAGAAGATAAAAAACTTGATTAACTTGTTTCACTAGCTTTATTACAAAATAAGTCTTGTACAATTGTTTCCAAATTCGTAGTTCGCTATTAACTAAATACAAGAAAATCTATTTAAACTTAAATAGGTACAACAACTGAAGTGGGATGTAAATATAAGGGTTTATATACAAAAACCTACTTTTTGAAAAACCGGTTTTCGAATTTTTGTCGAAAAAAATAGAATAGGGAAAAATATTTTATTTAATTTATATAAAATAACAAAAAACGAAATCAATATCAAAGTCAAAATATAAAAAAAATATTAAGGATTACACATTACTTACACAAAATAACGAAAACTCAAATAACAAAAATTTCAAATAATATTTATATTTATTTTACTAATAAATATTTTCAAATATCACTACTATAATAATTTCTCCTAAGAAAATAGGATTTTAAAAAACATAAAATATCCACTGAACGGTGGCTAAGTTTTGTTCTTATTTTGGACACAATATTGCCTGAAATTGAAAATACTCGTTCACTAGCTACTGAGCTTGGTTTTATAGTTTTCAGGGCATCAAATAACAAATCTAAGTTTTTGGTTCTTTTATTCGTTGCCTCAAATAATGAAAATTCAGCTTTCAGTGTCTTGTTTTTCAGTTTTTCTTCAGGGTCTTCAAGAAACTTATGAATTGATTTTTCCATGGTTTCCTTTACAAAAGCATTACTCTGATGAGTAGTTTCTTCGATTTCTTCTTCATCAGAATCGGTTTCAACATAAAAATTTGGGAATATTCTAGACAATATCTTTCCATATAACTTAATAATTTCGGTTTTTGAAGCTAAAGAAGGTATACTAGATTTCTTTGCTGAATTGGTAATGTTTTGTGGATTTTGCAAATACATCCAAAGAGTTGCTAATTCTACTTGTCTTCTTTCTTGAATTCGTTCTTCTAAAGCATATAATAATTTCAAACTTATTTCAGTATTTAAATTTTTTAGTTCATTTAACAGAAATTTAAATATACATTCACTTGTTAATAAATTGGCATCTTGTCGCCCTAAGCCTTCAGCTGCTAGACGAATCAGTCCCAAGACTTTACGAAGTTCCAAAAGTTTAGGATATTGAGCTTCATTCCACATATAAGAAGAACCAATATCATTCAATGCTAAAACAATACATTCTTTTACTGCCAGAAATCTTCCAATCATGTCCTCTATACTGTTCCACCTTGTTTTGCAGTCAAGAATTAAATTTAATTCCTTCCCTTTTTCTTGTTTGATATAATTATGAAGAATGGTGTTTCTTACGGGAGATTTTCTAAAGAACTTACAAATTTTTCTAATTTGTGAAACTGATTGTTTGTAATTTTCAGACAAAATAGCAATAGGATGTTCTCGGTTACAAACATAATAAAGAGAATCTTCATAATCGTTATATTCGTCTTCATCTTCATCTTCCGATTCCTCTTGAAACATTTACTTCGGCTTCAGCTTCAGCCATTTCTCTATGTTTATATAACACATCGGTAACTGCTAAGTGAATGGCGTGTGAATAGCATAGTTGATTAATTATAGATGATAATTTGCCAAATTTTTTCATAACAACAACACCATCATTTGTTGCTGCAATTATGTCAGTTTCTAGATTCAAGTTGAAATTTTGTAGCCTTTCAAATACCAATTCTAATGTTCTCTGAGCATCACATGAACCAGCTATTGGCACTAATCCAAATTGAAATCTTCTGCCAAGTGGTGTACATTAATGTTTAAATATCTATGATTTCTTTTGCTAGTCCACTCGTCTAAAGTTATAGAGAATTCTTTCCTATTGCTTTTTATTGAATCTAATTCAATAATAGTTTCACGTTTGGCATTGTCATAAAACGCATGAATGAGATCCATTACTCTAGAGTTGTTTCTTGGTAATGAATATCCTTGTTGTTGAAGAGACTCTCGTATGAATGCTATTAATAGAAAATCCATCCATTGTTGCAAGTTTTGATATTGTAACGTTTTCGGGTTCGCAATAAACAACTCGTGCAATTTATTTATTTAAAACAGTCTGTATATTCATACACGTAAAATTAATTACAATATAAAATATAAAAGTAAGTTATCACACTTAAACTACTACGATTTAAATTAGCACTTCTATTTATATAACACGGTAATATTTATGTCTTTATTACACTATATTTATGTTTATTCTTCGACTACCACTTCAAAGAACTATTTATTTATTTCTTATATTTATCTTACTGTTCCGCACGAGACTACCTAAGGACTTTCTTATTCCGGAATTACTCATCCATCGGTGACCCAGCCGCCTTATATACACATACGAAACATCTGGAAGCATTCGCGTAAACTCCATCTTCCTCTTGATGTTTGTAGAACATTCCACAGACATTCTGTCTCGACTCAGTACATATATAAAATGGATGATTTATTGGTTTATGATGTTTACCAGTCGCGTCGAGATGATTTACAACCTCTTTTTATTGTCGCTCGGAAGTCTGCCTTTCTTTGTGCACTTGTTTCGTTACAATATGATTTCTTCTAAACTACTCCTTTTCACTTTCATAAAATTCAAAATATTCGCTTGTTTTTTTGAAGAAGAGGAAGATCCAGGCGTTTCTTCTTCGCCGATCGTTTCTGATTTCTTTCCGATAATTATTTTATGAACTGCTTTCAAATGATTATGTAGATTGCTCCTAGATGATCCTTTGCAGCTCAACATTTTATAACAATGATTGCAGATTGCCTTGTCTATCCCTAACTTTTTGAAGCTATCCCAAACTTCCGACTTATTCATTTTTATCTAAAAATGAAATTAAGGTTATCATTATTTTATTTGTTAATATTTTTGAAGTTTATTTTACAATTTTATTATTTTAACTATTAATATTAATGTAATTTAAAGAAATCTACACATTTTTTTGGGAATCTTGAAAAAACGCGCATCTTCTTAATCTAATTCCAAAGCTTGATAAAGACATAATTTATGTTGCAACGTTGCGAAAGGAAATATGAATTTAACTTAACACCCTGTGTTTTATTTAAAATGCCAATAGACAGAAGCCAGAACTTTTTATTTTACATTAATTTTGAGAGAAGAAATTTATATAATAAAATTAAAGTTTTAAAGTGTAAAATAGAAAATACAAACTAAGAAATTAGAAACATACTTAATACTTACGTTATTTTTACCAACTATATAACAACTTTATATTTTTGTTTCCAATTTTCACTTTACAAGATTAAGCGAACCTTGTGACTCGTGGCTGATTGCACATATTGCTGTGACATATAAATATTTATTTTAAATAACAATATTGCCATATAATTTATATGCTGTAACAACATGCTTTTGTGTGTATTACCACACGTAGGGTATAGTCTTTTGTACACATTATACTCTTTAAATTATTCTTTACACACCAAGAACTTATAATTGGTTTTGTGTTTTATCTTATATTGTTGTGTCATGTACCTTATAACTATTGTGGGTCCTGGCAATGTTTGTGGTTCCTTCTTATTTGCTGATGATTTTTCTCTTGCTCATTATAGGGAAAGAGGTAATAGTTTTGTTCAAAGAAAAAAACTGTATGTCTATTCAACATAATCATGTATTTTTTTTATTTTGTAATTTATGGATTCAAAAATATAGTTTCCTTTATATGCACACCTTTATGCTCTAAACAAGATACATAATTGAAAAATGCTCATATCATTTATACCTAATGCCGGTTGTAATGTATGTAAATCTTTTGTTTATTTATTTATTCTACCAAACAAAATAAATATTTATCCTGCAAATAAACAAAAATAAACTTTTATTGTACGTTTATGAATATACTCATCGACGTTATAATATTTATGTATAGGCTTCAATTAATTGCTTTAGACAACCATTTGCACGTGTTGTATCGAGCTCTTAATCTATGCCTTGTGAAATTCTAATTTATTATTCGCTTAATTTGAAAGAAATTAATGATGTCTAGACAATACGATGAAGAAAATGCTCATTTTCACGTAACATCTCTCCAACTGACCAACACCATTAATCCTATTTGGTTGTAATTCCAACTATATAAATTCAAAATAAACCTTACAGGATAAATTATTTACTTGTCTATTTTTTTTGTCCAACAATACATTGATTAATCATTCGCACGTAAAAATCAATGTCTGTCCAACAACCCGTATAACTTAATTTTCAAAAGAAATAATAAACTTACTTGTTATCAATAAATCTATTTTGAATGTCCATTATGAACGCTTCAAATGAATTCAAATGTATTAAATAAAATAAATTACTGTTACTATATGTGTTGAAGAAATAATGAAAAACTACAATATAACAATAAAAAAAAACTTATTCTTTAAGAGATCTTCCTTTTGTAAGTGTTCTGAGAAGTTCACCTCTCGGAGGTGTTATCAGAAAGTCTCCCTCTCGGAAGTGTTATCAGAAGTCTGTCTTGTCGAATCTTGTCTTCGTTTTTATAGCGGCAAAAATAAACTATGTTGACCATTGCGCCCTCTAGTCCATGTTTAGGTTGGTACTGGAATACACTTTTCCCGTGAAATCGCTGCCCATATGTTGCCGCCTTGATTCACGCACACATACACATTTTGTTCTGACAGTTCACAATTCACTTAAACGTCAACATAACCTTCCAATTCAAAGGTCCCCTCTGCTTTGCACATGATTCCCAACGGTAGGTTTATTCTTGTTACTAATACCATCCTTCCTTGTGCTCGTCAATGAACCCATTACCTTGTTCATTGTTCGATGCATATTTTTCTTTCCATTTATTTATGTTAGTTTCACTTTTCTTTCAGCCGGAGTGCGCCTTGACAAAATGGGAAACATGTTGAAAATAACCATTATTCCGCACTGCCTGTCCTTGTAGAACACGTCCGCCTCTAGTCCCTGAAGTATTGTGTTACGAACAAGTCATGAACACAGATACCTTTTATTTACTTATAATGTCAGCTTTTGAATACAAAAATATGTCACTGCTGATTGCCTCTATGTTTTACATATTTTTATATCCTTTTTTATTATTCTAGTAGTAAGCTAAGGTAAATTTTATTCTTTAATACTATCTAATTCTTAAACTCTCATAAGATTTTTATTGCCTTATGCATATAAATTTCATTTCTTTTCATGATTTATAACCCATACTTTTTGTGTATCTTTTCTACAAAAGAAATATATTACTTATATTTATTTTGTCTTTATTTCATATATTTCTTTATTTAATAAATTTTTATTCTACATCTTTTGTTTATATATTTACTTAATAAACTTTACTTTGCATATTTCATTATTTACTGTTATAATAAAAATTTGACTATAAGTATGCAACTTTGTATACCTTCATGTAGTTCTTGTTGCATAATTTTACTCAATAATATCTAAATAGGACTTTTTCTTATTTTTACTTTTATTTCTAAGCTTAAACTAATTCTTAAATCAATCTCTAAAACTATTCTTATTTTACAAATTTGCGAGGTCACAGCAATATGTACTAACATAAAATAAGTGTGCAGTGTTTGTGCACGTTCGCAGTGCACAAGACTGGCCAACGCAACTCCCAACATTGAAAAAATGTGGCTGCTGCCCGTTGTATAGAATGAATAGCAAATCAAATTAATAAGTAAAAAATTAATTTTTACATAATAATTTGAATTCTTTGAAACCGGTTTTTTTAAATTTAAAAACCGGTTTTCAAATGTGACAAATTTATTTCTAAAACCGGTTTTTTAAAACCGGGTTTGAAAAACCATCAAACCCAAGTAAATATTAATTACAAAGATGTACATAATAAAATAGATTCGGCTTTTACTTGATGTAGTTCCATATTACAAACGTAAATAAAACAAAACAGACTTGTTGAACAACACTTTAATAACTAAAAATTGAACAATTGTTTCACCACACAGTGGCTTCTTCAGCAATGACTAAAAATAGAAGTTACAAAGTATATATCATGTGTATCGGTTGTAGGAGGTAAGAAAAAAGGGGAAAAAAGGAAACAAAGGGGGAAGTGGGTTAAAACCCTCATAAAACTATGTGTCTTGTACTACTAAACAAATAAATTAAGTAAAGAAGATTTATTTACATCCAGTTGGTCATTTAAAAGAAAATTAGAGTTTTTTTGTTTATTGATATTTAGGGCTTCTAAGAAATTCAATTTTATATTCTTGTGTTGTACGCCTAACACAGAAAATTCTTCGTTAAAATTATGTCCTTCGTCGATTAAATGGTTCGCATATGTGGAATCTGTTGTTTGGTTCTTGTAACATGACAGATGTTCTTTAATGCGAGTTTCAAAAGATCTTGCTGTTTGTCCTATGTAGAACTTCGGACAAGACCCACAAGTTAATTTATAGACACCTGATTTATGTCTTTTTTCTGTACTATCTTTATTGTTTTTTATGTATTTGTATACATTATTACTGGTTTTGAACGCCGTGTTAATATTATGTGTTTTTAGTAGTTTGGATAAATTTACGCTTAATGTACCCATGTATGTTAATGATCTATAGACTTTATCATGTTTTCGTTCTGGCATAGGGTATGTTAAAGAAACTAGTAGAGGGCAATCCCCTAAGCCCTCTACTAGCAGATATTTTTATGGATAATTTAGAATCAATCATAAGTAATAACACTACATTTAATAATGTCCTTTTTTGGTATAGGTATGTAGACGATGTTTTAATAGGCTTTAGGGGTACCAAAAGACAACTAAGTTCATTACATTATTTTATCAATACAATTCACAAGAATATAAAGTTCACTATTGAAGAAGAGACTAATAATAGTATCAATTTTCTTGATTTAACACTCTTAAATTCCAATTATAAAATTAGTTACAGCATTTACCTCACAGAGTCACAAACAAACATAACGATTCATAACTCGTCATACCATCCTATACAACAAACAATGGCAGCTTACAGATTAGTGAATGTCCCCTTATCCCGAGATAACTTTACAAAAGAATTAAATTTAATAAAACAAAATGGTTATAACCCGACCATGATTGATAACTTAGTCTGCAAAAAATTATTATTAAAATCAGTTTCTTTAACATACCCTATGCCAGAACGAAAACATGATAAAGTCTATAGATCATTAACATACATGGGTACATTAAGTGTACATTTATCCAAAATACTAAAAACAGATAATATTAACACGGCGTTCAAAACCAGTAATAATCTATACAAATACATAAAAAACAATAGATAGTACAGAAAAAAGACATAAATCAGGGGTCTATAAATTAACTTGTAGGTCTTGTCCGAAGTTCTACATAGGACAAACAGGAAGATCTTTTGAAACTCGCATCAAAGAACATCTGTCATGTTACAAGAACCAAAAAACAGATTCTACATATGCGAACCATTTAATCGACGAAGGACATAATTTTAAAGAAGATTTTTCTGTGTTAGGCGTACAACACAAGAATATGAAATTGAATTTCTTAGAAGCCCTAAATATCAATAAACAAAAAAACTCTAATTTTCTTTTAAATGACCAACTGGATGTAAATAAATCTCCTTTACTTAATTTATTTGTTTAGTAGTACAATACACATAGTTTTATGAGGGTTTTAACCCACTTCCCCCTTTGTTTCCTTTTTTTTCCTTTTTTCTTACCTCCTACAACCGATACACATGATATATACTTTGTAACTTATATTTTTAGTCATTGCTGAAGAAGCCACTGTGTGGTGAAACAATTGTTCAATTTTTAGTTATTAAAGTGTAGTTCAACAAGTCTGTTTTGTTTTAATAACGTTTGATGTACATAATATAACGGGGTAAAGAAAGGGTCCCAACAACTAATAATATGTAACTGCTCTAAACAGCGCCGATAAGAAGAAATCTGTTTGCTCATTAACAATGTTTAACGATTTATTTTTCGCTTTTGGAATTTCTATAGTTTCTAAATAAGAGAAATTAAATTTTACCTTTTGTAGTGACTGAATGTAATATTTAAAAATTGTCTAAAGATATCATGTGATGATTATAAATAAAATGTTCTGAATTCCCAGAATACTTCCTCTAATTTATAATCAATTTCTTATGTTCATTTATTCGTTTACGAAAACGTCTTGCTGTTTGGCCTATGTAAAAGGCGTCACAAACTGTGCAGTTTAATTTATAAATGCCACATTTTTCTGGTTTTTTTTTTCAAGTACTCAACTAGAAATTAGAATTCACTATCATTATATATAATAAAAGTGAGTAGCTCTCTTTTAGGCACCCCCGTCATTAACACGAGATAGAAAATGGTCAAACGAGATTTGGTGAGCGAATGATATGGCAATTTTTGTTTATAACACCTATAGATACCTAATCGAAAAGTTGAACTTAAAAATTATTTACTAGTAGCAGATATTTTCTGTGTTCTATCATAAAAAATTTGATTTAATCTTTCGTCGTCCACATGCTGCACTTGTAAACAATTCAATATAAAAATTAAAAGTTTAGCTTTAAATGAAAATACGAAGATGGCAGCAGAATGTGAATTATCAGTACAGAAAAGAAGAGTCAAGAAACTCTTTATTACATACAAGAATCTGAAACAATAATGTCAAGAACGAATTGATACCGTTGTTCTTTGCTGTGACTATATATGCACTTGTCCGAAGTCTAGGATGTCTTCTATTTAATTTAGTTAACTGTTAACATGTTTGCCATTCGTAATTTGAAAAATGGTACGTTTATCGTGAGGGTACTGCCAACAAAGTACCAGATGAAATCGTCTCAATTTTAATGGACTATATTAATAACACTGACGAATCTGTAATTAAGCGACTGGTCTGTGACAGTTATTCAAATCAAAATAAGAATCATGCTGTAGTAAGATTATGCGCTGTTCTTGTGGAAACAAGCAAATCTGATAATGTGGAAGTTATTTATCCACTCCACGGCCATTCATTTATACCGTGTCATTGAGACTTTTAAAAAAACTTTTAAAAAGATATGAAAGAATTTACCGCGAGATCAATAATTATATTGATATAGGTTTACAATGGAATGTAAAACGTCTGTCTTAAGCCACATCATTAAGTGTCATACTGTCATTAATATTTGTCATTATATTTTCTCTGTGACATTTTGTAGTTTTTCAATTATAGTTTACACCACAGCACACAAAACTTACATGATTGAACAGGTGTGCTAGTTAATGGTATTTGGGAATACAGTAAGCGTTTATGTTTGGATAATTGTCGTGAACACTTCCCAAATTTCGCAAAAATTAATGACAGTATGACACTTAATGATATAACTTAAGACAGACGTTTTACATTCCATGGCAAACCTTAATCAATATAATTTTTGATCTCGCGGTATAACATGCACATATACACTGAAATTATATTAAAATCTGGAAGCGTTGGGAAGTTTACTCTTAAGGAAATAGCAAGTGACAATATTCTGCATTTTAAGGATTGGTAGCCGGATACTACGGGAGAATTAATAAGTCTAAAGAACAATAAAAGAAGAAATTTGGCATTTCTAAATTTTATCACTTTATTTATTTTCGATGAAACGGTTTCGGGCTAATATTAGCCTGAAACCGTTTTTACTAGCAACTATATAAACTCTTGTCAAAATACAACAAATAATAAAGAATAACTTAAATTTCCAATACTAAAAGCCTATACAAGTAGTAAGGATAAACGCAAAAGCAATTAAGAAGGCCATTAAGTCGCGAGGTACTTAAAGCCATCCTACTCTTTGGGTCATTCCCATCTGAACTACGACCCCCAAAACTACTGGAAGTACAAACGCCCCAAGCTGGCAACTATCTAATATCACATACGGCAGCTAACATAGCACTATCGCTCCAATAATCAGATACTCCACACTCAGAAAAAGTGTAAAAAGCTTAACGCTTAACACGCAAACACCAATAAAGAAGAAGAAGAAGAAGGGTCATTCCCTCCTTTTCTAATATGGTGTATGCCCTCTTTCTAATTTAAGTAGTCTCTCTCTTTCAACAAGTACATACCACTTTGTCTGTCATTTAAATTACATTATATGCTCGTTTAAATTGCGTATGAGTCGTAAATTATGTACATAAAAACAATAAATATGGCATATTTACTATAATGGTGATTTTATGTTTTTTTGCCATTAAATACATTTTATGCAAATGGCAATGACATTTGCGTACGTCTTTGATCAAAAAGTGCATTAACTTACTTACGTCCTACAGCGTATTTCTTTGTTGTTCAAGTACGTCTAGATAATAAAATGTATTATAGCAAGTTGCAAGATAGCTTGAGCGCGCGGGGTATGATCACCCGATACCAGTCGATATTCTTCGCACGTATATTCGGAAAATTGATCTCCGCCAGCTGTGTTCGCCAGATATAGATATTTAGATCAGTTGCGTACTGGCTGCAAAGAGGAATGCACGTAGGTTTTTGTATTATTTTATGGTATTTCTGTTATACTTATTTATAGCTTTTTTTTACCATGAAATTTCTATTTATTTATTTTTCTCTAGACATCTTACTTTATTCTGCAGATGTTTCAGGCGGGTTGTTTTTATTTCATTCTAAAACCCAGTTGTACTGCTATAACTTTTTACACAACTACATTATTATTTAATTTCATAAGGATAATCATAATTACGTTATAAGTATTACAATCTTCGCGTTATTATCGACTTAGTTATCTAAGCAATCGTCATCACTTAAAGAGAAAATTTAATTTGTTCTTTTTGTCAATCTGCGAAAAAATAATTAGATCACTATGAGTTCGAGTATGAGCAGGCAATGCTAGTATGTTGTGCCGTAACTCTAATATGTATTATCGGACCACGTTTAGATGCGAGTTTACGTATACCATCGGGTGATCATACCTCGCGCGCTCTTGCTGTATATATATATATATATTACATTTAATATCACTTATGCATATACGAATTATTTCGTATATGCATACTTGATTTGAATTAACGCGGCAAATAACTCAAAATATCAATTTGTCATATACCATAAGACCGCGTGCGTCTGCATTATCGCGATACCTGTAGAGTAAGCGAAACAGATAGAGATGTCTGTGTATTAGAACGGTAAACAAGTAGACGCAGTGTTATACTGGATTACAACAGAGCTAGTATTTCGCATATGCCTATGATGCACTCGTATTTGTCCAAAAATTCCACATTTATACGGTGTAGTCGGGCAGTCGCTTCCACATATGGGCGTCAGTTCGAGTTTTATTATTGCTTAAGAATAACATTTTTTTAGCTAATTACAGGTTAATTGCAATGTTGAATTACAATTCTGTTTTAAGAAGTAAATATTTTATGTTTCAGTAAGTTATTATAGTTGAGTTTTTAGATTATAATATTTGTTGAAAAATATTATTTTAGTTAAGAAGTTTTTTTTATTTTAAAGTCAAGGAGTTATTTATTATTTATTTTTGCTCTTTTATGTTGTTTATGAAGCTGTGATGAGTTACTTCACTGACATATTATCAGTGATTATCTGATGCTTCAAACAACTACAAATAATTACTTACAACGGGAACGCAATACCTATTACACTGCTCTTCACTTGATTTGCCTACGAATACATTTATACGTATAACTTATACGCCCGCTGTCGGTGTGGCAATTCAAGTTGGCACGCCCATTTATAGTCGACCAGTAGTTACTAATACATGCATCGCGCTATGAACGGCGGCCACACGGTATATATATATATATATATATATAGGCTCGATGCAGTGGTTCAGTGTACTTACGTCAAGGCGGTTCACCCAGTCGATGGGCAACCCGCAAAATCTTGAGGGTGGAAGCGGGAGGTAGGCTGTAGGAGGACCACGATATTGTATCTGTCTCTTCTTAAAAGAAGACGGAGCTAGATTTATGTCTAGACACAATCCAGGTTCGGCCGAAAGTTAAAATCATGTAAACGAGGGTGCAACGATTCAAACACGAATCAGTCAAACTAAAATTTTTCTCACTTCACGAACAATCAAAAATTGCACAAACACGTACGCTACTTGTAAATTATCCAAATGGTTTATTAAATCTTTAGTTTCTTCTAATTGAACGGATTTTAAATTTATAGGATATAAATCAGTTTTGGTGTTACTTTTTATTTCAATATTATATTCAAAATTAAATAATTTATACATACTATTTCTGGTTTTTTATGAATTTTGTATAATAATACCATTAATAGTTACAATACAGTTTGGTGGAATATAAATAATATTTGTGTTTTGAATTTGTTTAGCGTACTGATTATCGTTACATGAATTGACATTTTAGTTTGATTAGCTAATACAATTATCCAGTAATTATTCTCAATTTCTTATATCTTTATATCATCTAGGATTATTGGTATTTGTTTACAACTTTGATAATTATTTGACAATGATACGATTGGTATTTCACATGGACTCTCATCACTTATAGGTATTAAATTTACAGTTTCACACAAAAATTCATGAAGTAATATTTCTTTACATTTTTCATTTAAATTACTATAATATTGTTCATTACTTAGCATATAGTGGGTTGACGGAATTATTGTTCTTGGTGTATTTCCATATTTCATTGGAAGTGAATATCTGTGATAGAAATTGTAGACAATCTTCGATTCTGTGATTATTTTTCCAATTTGTATTATTCTGCTTTGGATGATTAGTTGATTATGTTTCAAATTTGCTACTGTATTGTTGACCGAGGTAATAGCGTGCTTTGTTAGCGATACATATTCTTTTAAAATTTGTGCGTTCTTTTTATTTGATTTTTGTAATTCTTGAAGTTGGTGATCGATCTTTTCTGCGTCTTCTTGATAAAACGATTGATTTAATTTAGTAGGTGCGTAACATAACGATTCATATTCCTTAATTATTTCTTCTATATTAATATCCCTAACTAATGTCTAAATATTGGTTTTTACCTTGTTCTTTACGTGCTCTTGTTTTCTCTTTAATAGTCTTATATAATCTTTTCATTCTTTCTTTGTGTAAATCGACATAATGTTCGTAAAATTCAGATTCGTAATGTATATCAAATGGGTCTAAATTTGGTGTGTATCCGAATAGTATTTCAAAAGGCGTGTACTTTGTTGTTGCGTGTATACTATTATTATTTATATGCAATTAGCGCATATTTCATTAAATTTACAATTGGTTCGTCTTTTTCTTGAAATATGATTCTTAAATGTTCTAATAATGTATTGTGGAATCGTTCTACTATACCGTTCGATTGTGGATTATGCCGTGTAATCGTATGAATATTGATTTTATGATCGTGCAAAAGACTTGTAATTGTTCGATTAACAAATTCTGTACCATTATCCATAGTAATTGATTTAGGTATTGAGTAATGACAAAAGAAATTTAACAGTTTATCTAGAATTTCTATTGCTGTTTTGCCTTTAATATGATAAGCCTGACCTATTTTTGTAAATGCGTCAACTATGGTAAGGAAATCAGTATTTTGTATTGAAAAGGTATCGATATGGATTTTTTCGAAAGGTCTTTCAAATGTTTCGGTTAGGTTTAGGGGTGATTTTGGAGGATTTATATCGTATTTAGTCTTTTTACAAATTTCGCAGTTGTTTATATAGTTTCTAACGTCTGTTTCCATGTTTTTCCAGTAATATCTTCTTTGTAAATAAGTTGTTGTCTCTGTTGATCCCCGATGATTTGTTTTTCCTTCGTGATGTAATTTTATTAAATCTTTTCTTTCTTCTACGTTATCTACTGTTCGTAGTTCCTTAGTACATCTGATAATTTCGGGTCCTTGTTCTCCAAATATCGCAATGTATTCTGCACTGAAATTTTTGTACATTTCTTCTGTATCGAACGTTATATGATATTTTCTATTGGGTTGTAAATATTCTTTTAAGAAGTCTCTTATTAATTTTGTGTTGTTGGTTTTTGTTACTTCAAGATAGTAGATGGTTTTACCTTCTTTGATTGTGAACTTAACAAGTTGTGGATCTATATACACTGTTTTTACATGAATTTGGTACGGCTTGTTGTTAATTGCTTCTTCTTCAATCGGAATACTTGTAGGCGGCGAAGATGGATCTGCTATATTTGAATTAATTTCTATCTAAAACATCGTTCTCCCTGTCTAATTCTCTTAGAATGTCATCGATTTCTTCAGCCGATAATCGTCTATTGGTTGTATCGCTTAAGAGTTCGTTGAATTCATCTTCATCGATGTTTACCATTAGTGATTGTGTGTCTAAACGATGAATTTCGATTCTAGACTGAGGGTCTGCATTCGTTTTGTATTTTCCTTTCTTGTAAATTACTTCGTAGTCAAATTCTCCTAATTTTAATCTCGGGCGGGCTAATTTCGAATGTTTCAATGGAAAAAGCCACTGCAAAGGGCGGTGGTCGCTGTAAATTTTGGATTTCGTCTATATAGATAAGGGTGAAAGTGGTTTGTTCTAAGTCGAATAATATTTTGTTTTAACATAGATGATATCTGTCTTTGAACTTCCGCTTTGTGTATTTGGGGATATCGATAAGATTTTGTTAATATAGGACGAGTGTTTTCTTTTACCTTAATTTGGTGTTCAATCGCATTATTAAATGTTAAGGGTATTTTATCCTTATAAACTATGTCTATGTGTTCACAGCAACGAGATTTTATAGCTTCTTTTTCTTCTTTATTCTTGAGATCAAGGCGAAAGTTCACTTAAGTTTTCGTTTATTTCAGTCTTACTAAGATTTGTATTTACTTGTGTTATTGAAGAAAATTTGTTGAAATCGTCGACTTCTATTGGTTCGTGAAAATTAACTTGTTGATCTTGTTCAGAAGAATTAATAATAGCAGTATAACATTCAGCATTATTTACATTCACTATACCGATGCAGGTATTTCTAAATTTGTAATTTTGTATATGGAGTAAATTTATGTCCTAAATTAACATTTACGGGCAACTTTACTAATTTTTCTGTTCTTGCGGGACTTATAATTTTCTCACTTTTGGTATTCTTAACCTGATTGTCTATATAAATCGGAATTTTTGTTTTGCTCGTCACTAACACATTATTTTTTAAATCTATTTCTGCTTCTAATTTTCGAAGTATATCTAGACCTATTAAGCCATCATAATTTGGATTAAAATCGAATACATAAAATTTGTGTTCTAAACTGTCCTTAAAAATTTGTGAAATAGGTTTTATTATGCTATGATTATGTTGACTTGCATGATGAGCCGATTGAATAATAAAATTATCTTCTTGTACGAGGTGCGGATAATAAGATGAAGCTAAATTGGTTGAAATTAATGATTTTGTAGATCCGGTGTCTAGCAAGAACTTTGAATTTGTTTCGGGTAGGATAATGTAAAGAAGTTTTGATACAGAACTGATAACGTTAATTTCTACTATTTCGTTGTTTTTTCCGAGGCTGTTATACGAAAATTTTCTTCTTGTGTTTGTGGTTGGAAATCTGTTTCTTCGGTGGAAGGTTCATTTTCATAACCTGTGACGTTTTCTTGGTAATTTTCCCAATCTTCATAATTAGGATACTGGACATAATCTTGGTATATGTATGGTTCTTGATAGTCGGGTGTATCTTGATAGAATAATTCTTGTGTATTATATGTTGGTTGGTAAATTTGTTGGTAATTAAGATTCGCTCTACTCGTGAGTCCTGATGGTGAACTTGACCAATCCATCGGTGTTGGATTTGATTTGACAGTATTTCTTATCATTTGTGAAGGTGATTTAAAATTATTAAATAGAGGTTTTTGCGGAAATGACTGTTGACGTTGTGGGAAAATTTGTGTTTGTTGAGGGTAAAATGGTCGTTGAAAAAAATTATTTTGTTGAGGTTGGGATTGTGTGAAAGGAAATGATTGGACTGAACGTATGGATATTGTGGTCGAATTATAGGAGTGTTGGAAAAATGTGGGCGTTCTAATGTTTGAGATATTTTAGGTATAATTGGCTTACTAAAAGGCATAGGCGTTTTTTGTCTTTGATAATTTACATTCTCCTGTTCTTGTGCAAAATTCAATGTATCTTCTAGTTTTGTTGGATTTCTACATTGCATTATTAAACGCGTTGGCTTCCTTAATTCCGTTAATAAATGATTTCAGCGCCAAATCACGATATAATTCTATCTTATTATCTCTTAAAGTAATATTTTTCTCAAACACATTAATTCGAGCATCTAATAAGCTACATAAGTTTAAACAACGTTCACCAAATGCTGAAGGGGTTTCATTTGTGTACTGTTCTAACCTCTGCAATTCTATAATTAAAGTAGCTTCATTTCTTCTATCGCTGAAGGTGTTAATTAATAATTCCTTTAATTTATCCCAAGATTGAACATTACGGACTGATGCGATCTGTGCAGCTTTGCCTGATAATTTATTTAAAATTCCTCGAAAAAGAAAACTGTTGTATGCGGTGTCGTTTTCTTTTGCAACGCTTTGTAAAAAAGATTCGCAACAGGAAATAAAAGTAGAAATATGTAGCGGATCACCATTAAAACTAGGGACCGTTTCTAAATGATCTCGCATAGATTTCGTCGGATGCGCCATGTCACTTATAGAAATATTTAAAATTTGTTGAATTATTTCTTCTAAACCGTTGCCGTCAACCGACGTATACTATTATGCTAAAAGTAATGATAGACAATAAAATAGTACTTACAGTAAAATCAAAATTTGTTTCATTTGCTTTGTTTTCTTACGTCTTCTTAACCTATGGGTCGAACTTCGGCGATGTTGTCCTCCATTCGGTTTGGAAATCGTCGGCGATGTTTGTCCTTCGATTCCTGCTGGAAGTCCTAGGCGATGTTGTCCTGGATTCCTGGCCTTTCAGATCACTACACAATCTGATTTTTGTCGAAAATTGCGATAATTTTCAGTTTGTAGATTTCGCGAAATAAAGTGTTGAAACACACGGCTTTTTATATTCACTAAAAAGCCTTTTCGTTAATCCTACTGACTGCGCCACTTAAGTTTTTCAAATAAAACAATGCGTTTTTAAAAACAAACATTAATTTATTATAATACTTTCTGAACCGTTACATTAAATGTATACGTAACGACTGAATAACTGTTCTAAAAATGAGGTGTGGCCACCACACGACTTTCTTATACGTATGAAAGTGTTACTTCCGGTCCGAATTTTGAAATTTCATTTATACAAAAAATATTCCAAATCCAACTCTAAATACTTTTGTACTCTTCATAAATATATATAGAATGCATAATTTACGACATATTTGCAAAAAATCGTTATCCGGTAAGAGTAAAAGTGTTACTTACGGTCCGAATTTTGAAATTTTTTTGAAATTTGGAATTGATATCTTCAGCGGTTTGACCGTTCTCGTGGTCACACACAGACACACAGACAGACAGACAGACACACAGACTTTTTTACAAACCACTTTTTCGGTATCAGGGGACTTCAAAACGTGGACATCTGCAAAAATCTCGAGGTCGAAAATTTTCATCATCACAATACTTCCTTATACTACGTATAAGAAAGTAAAATTGATGGAAAGATGTTAATAGTCTGTCAAATACTTCGTAGAAGTATAAAAACGACTCAATCATATTAAGTACACTTGAGGATAGTATAGGGTGTCCCAACGGGAACTTAAGGATTTCAAGTCCAAATAACATGCGTAGTGTTTAGAAATTCAACGATTTATTAACATAAACATAAAGTGGAAACCTTAAAATTATATGTGGAACAAGATATCGGATAAGTGTCCATCGCGACTCCGTCTGCACATAGTGATCCTTTTCTTAAAATTTTGGATGACTTTATCACACATATGTAAGTTAATTTTGGCAATAGCCGCACGAATGTTATTTTTTAATTCATCAATTGTCTGTGGATTATTTGTGTATACTTGATGCTTAAGGAAACCCCAAAGGAAAAAGTCAAGCGGTGTTAAGTCGCAGGATCTTGCAGGCCAATCCACGTCATCATTACGAGAAATCACACGACCAGGGAATTTCTCCTGCAGTAAATTTAGAGTTTCCCTGGCAGTGTGGCAAGTGGCCCCATCTTGTTGAAAAAAAAAGATTGTTGAGGTCCATATCTTCCAAACGAGGTCATAGAAAGTTATTCAACATCTGTCGATACCGCTCCCCGTTGACAGTGACTGCTTCTCCATTCTCGTTTTCAAAAAAGTTAGGTCCAAGAACACCGTTGGTCGAGAAACCACACCATACGGTGACACGTGGGTGCATGGGTTTTTCAATAATCTCTTGAGGATTTTGGAGCCCCCAAATGCGGCAGTTTTGTTTATTTACGTAACCCCCTAGGTAAAAATGGGCTTCGTCACTGAATATGATTCGCTTTTCATATTCGTTATCAAGTTCTGTTTACTCCAAAATCCAATTTGCAAAGATACGGCGGTGTGATGGTCCCTGGGCTTCAATTCTTGTGTTAACTGCATCTTGTATGCTTGTAGCCGTAGGTCGTTGGTTAAAATTCGTTGCAGAGATGATCTTGAGATGGCCATTTGCTGTGACCGGCGACGAATTGAAGTTTTTGGACTTTCTGTTACACTTTGATTCACCCTAACGATATTTTCAACTAACCGAACATTACGATGTTGTAGAGGTGTCTTTACATCGAGAACAAAGCCAGTTATTTCAAATTTTGCAATTAAATTCCTAATTGCTGTATCGCTGGGAATATGATTCTGACGAAAAACAACGCGTAGTCGACGAATTGTGTTCATAACAGAACGAGCATTTTCACAATAAATTTTAACAATTTGGATACGTTCTTCAGTCGTGAAACGTTGCATGATGACACTTACAAGTTTCTAGATGACGTATATCAAATATTAGATTAATATGTTACATTATTTGAAAATACTGTGATATTTAAATCCCCAAGTTCCTGTTGGGACACCCGTTATATATTTTGTTAGTTCTAATCTACAAGTCTTTGTAATATTCAAGGAAATACTTAATCAACTTTTAAAATCGCATTCATTATAAAGTAATGAAAAAATTTTTTTAATGGTTGGTGACAGTGCATGTAATCAAGACACAAACACATAAATTTTGATATAGTCGAGTCGTTTTGGCAACCGACACGGCCAGAGTACGAACTAAAGACGGCGATTCAATACCTCTACAAATTTCGACCGGTCGGAATAATTTCAAAACAATAAAATTAAACTAATTAAGTAATATTTCCGGATATATACCTTCCCATAGTAAAATACTATTACATGAAAGCCAGTTACAAATTAAATATCATAAATAAAGCTATTAAATATTATTTTTTCTACACCTATATTTTATATTGTTTAGGAGGCAAGCATTGTTGACAAACTTAAAATCTTTAAGTGACAATCATAACAAACGTCTAAAGATACTTATGACAAATGTCAAAAAGTGTATGAATATTGTTATTTATTACAGTACGAAAATGGTTTTTGTAGGTTATATTACTTGACAGGTAAAATTTCGCAACATCTCAAATTCGACGCCAGTGGCGCATATCGGTTGCAAGAGCGACTCAACTATAGTTTAGTTATATCATGTATGCATCTATAATTTGAATTTAGGCATGACAAGTGTCAGAATTTAAAGTTTTCAAAAGCTTAGCATGTATACCACCATTGATTACTGAATTACTTAAAAAACAGCCTACTTTAATGAGGTACGATTTTGGAGGCATGGTATTTAAAGTGTACTCTCTTCAAAGAATATCTGAATTTACAACATCAGCCTACCTTCATGTAGTGACTCGTGGTGACTTTTCAAGACATGCAAAATATAAAACGATGGTTTGACATCATCTTTTCTCTTTACACATTTTTTGTTATAGGTATTCAATTTTACTAATTATTTTGTCAGTTAGGTATCTAAGAATATAAAAATTTAACTAGGTTACTAGAATACTAGATTGATTAGATTAGAAAAACTAATTGTAAGTAAACCAATTGTGATAATCAGTACAGGGCTGAAAATGTGTAAAAATTACCCCTTCCTATTTGGAAACAGATTTACCTTATTTCATAATAAAGTAAAGAAATTAAATCTATTAAGACTAAACTATTAAATGTAAGGGGGTCCGCAGATCACAGGTTAAGAACCGCTGGTTTAGATCAATGGTGCGTACCCAATATTTCAATAAATAACTGGTTTCAAGTACATTGAAATGTAGTTACTTAAATATAATTAAATGTCGCGTTCTTAATACCTGCAAGACTAGTTTTGTATAGAGAAATTTATAAGGTTCTGAATGAATATCTACTTAATTATCTCCAGTAAACATTACTAAACTAAAACATAAATTCGCCAATATACAAAATAAAAAAATCAGCGAATTACTGTAATGAATATTGATGGCATCTAAAATGTTTATAGCTAAATATGTTATTAAATGGTTTAATTATAATGTAAATATTAGTTTATGTGTTAGTACGGATTCATATTTATGTTACATAATAATTAACGGATGTTAAACTGTCAATTAAATATTAATGCACATCAAACATGGAAAAAGGTACATTGTAATAATGTATTGTTAAATATTTATTTATTTGCTGATTCATTGTAATAATGTATTTATTTATGTAAGGTATTGTATTATAATAATTTCATAATGCTGAGCATGAATGATAATAATAATTTGTAAAACGCAAATACAACTTCTGGGAGTTCATTTCTTTTTTTTTATATGTAACTTTTATATTTTTCACATAATACATTTGAACTTGTCATTCGTTTTATACTTATTTATATTTAGTATTGTCGTAGTGTTAGATGTTTGACTTTCTTATACGTGGCATATGTAAGGAAGTACTATTTACATATATACATTTATTCGCAAAACGTATATGCATATATTCATGTGTTGGAATACACACACACATCTAGTGTCATTACCGACAATCAACGCACAGGCACCGTGTTTCGGCCTTCAAGGCCTCGTCAGTGTACGTGTGACTACCGGTAATGACTTTTAAACTCCGTGAAAACATCACAGCGACATCTACCACCCAAAAGCGACACCGTATGCGAAGGTTTAATGCTGCATTTGCATGCTATAGAGAAACCTGCATGTTAGAAGTGTATCCCGTATAATAAAGCATTTAGGCGGCACCACCAATCAAAAATGCTTAGATGCTAGAACTAACATCAAGAGGTGAAGACTATTTACATACATGGTTGGCCTACGATTATCTTGCAGGCGGCTACCCATACATAGCACGAAAGGAGTTGCCAAACCGTACCTACCTAACAAATATACATACGAGAGCCGACAAGCGAATGTCATAACTGTGTGTAACGAAAAATCAAATAATATAAAATATATCTTCGAATGAAAACCAAATTAAATTCAATCATAAAAATAATAAATCTGAAGGAATTCTTATAACATTAACTTAAGATACTTTTTAAAGAATATTATGAATGGGAATAATACATAAAAACGAAGATAACAACCGCTGCAACATGCACACATGCACTATATTGAAATTATATGATCGTAATGATCGTATCGGCCTGTCGTCTAGTGCCCCACTACTTTCTCGTACTGCCCACATGTGGATAAATATTGGCAGCTCGTATGTAAGGTAAAAACGTATATACATTTATACGCAAAACGTATATGCACATATACATGTGTTGGGATATGGTCACACATCTAGTGTCATTACCGACAATTAATGCACGGTGTCTGTGCGTTGTTGAGGAAGCATGGTGATGGCTGAAAAATTACAATCTGGAGATTTTTGTAGGTCGCCTGATACTGAACAAGTTTTTTTTTGATTATTTAAAGAATAAATAAACATTTACTAGTGACTATAATAATAAAAATCGTCTCGTTGTACAGATGGTTTTGGTGCTGGTTGCTGTTTAGCTAGATGTTGTTCAGTTCCTCTTTCAACAAAACTGTTCGGATCTTGCACCAAGAACGCATGTTCAAGGATTGTATCAGGATTCTTCTTCATGGCGCTACAATTCCATTTGGACGTGGGCCTCCAATATTTACTGCCACCAGACATCTCGCTGCCTTACTGTTGCCTTCCACTTGTGCACTTTCAAAAATTGTTTAGCGTCCTCCTCGAAGTTGTCCGCCCATCTCTGTCTGGATCATCCTCTTCCCCTGGTATCCTCCATCTGACCGTTATATCCTTCTTTGGATTCGGTCCTCACCCGTTCTTTGTAGGTGCCCCGGCCATTTCAATCTTTGTAATTTAATAAATTCGACAATATCTGGTTGTTTGTATTTCTGCTTTAATTTAAAATCGTATCCCCATCCTCCATTACCGGCCCATATATTTTCCTCTGCTCATGTGAGTGGTTGGTGATTGTTCACGTCTCTTTTCCGTATGTCGCCACGGATTTTATCTGGATTGTAATTTTTGTTTTTCTTGTGGCTGATTTAGACTTGATAATATGTGCGAGTGAACAATAGGCTCTATTTCCAGCTAGTATGCGTTGTTGTATTTTCTGTTCGATGTCGTTTTCACTGTTAATTTGGGATCCCAGATATTTAAATCGCTACACCACGTCAAAGTTATTATCTCCTACTATGTAATTCTGGCCAATCCTTCTTCTTGGTTTCTCCGGTAGTAGCTTGGTCTTTGCTTCATTGACCTTCAACCCGATCTTACTGGTTTGTGTTTATAATTTGTTAAACACTTCATTAATTTCTCGTTCTGTTCTGTTCTGATATTAATATCATCTTCATAGGAGATTATCTTGCATCACTGGAATGATATCATTCCAGTAGACCTGAAGCCTGACAGTGTATTATGAACGGTTGCAGATTTTTACCAAGCATCGGCCAAGAGTTTTCCAAACTGCAATCTATTCAACTTCCGTTGCGGCTGATTTTTTATAAAGTATCTGCAAGCATAATAATAATAGCCCATTAAGGATTTAAAAAAAAAGGTAGATCTATGGGTTGTAGGTAGTTCCTCGTGTGTGGAGGCAAACAGAATAGTTATTTCATGCTCTTCTGCAATTTGTAGGGTTTCGAGATTTGTAGTATGGGAAGAATGCCCATATAATATTAACAGCACAACTCCAGGTGTTTTTTTTTCGAAAAGAAGTGGTTTTTCAGTACTATCGAGGAGGCATTCCTTCGTACCATTCGTCTTTTCGGCTTTTTCTTTAAAAATACAATAGCGTGTCAAATATCCACCTTCGGCATTACGTCATGCCAAAACGCTGTTAGTTTCTCCTTTTTCTCCAGGACTAACACTAGAAACGCATTTGGACCCTTTTTCGGAAAAAACATCATCAGCTCTTGTATACATGTTTCACCAGAATTGAACATTCCAAATTTGTCAAATAACAAATTTTCTGTTAGAATTTGCTCAAGTTGTTCAAACATACTTTTGAACAATGCCTTTCGACATCCTTGTGGCTCTCCGCGGTTTTATTAATTATTTTTAACAACTTTGTTTTGTATATGACGTATTTCTTTTACTTTTCTCTATTGTGTTTTATTAAGTATTAAGAAATAACAAAAATTATTTTTAATATTAATGTTAAAGTAGTAATTGTGTATAAATAAACTTTGATATATTTTTTTTCAGATTTCTTCCGATGTAATACGAATAATCAACATCTGATGTTCCAATATTGAATTTATCCAAGAAGCCCACAAAAATATAGAATGAGTGCAAAACTAGACGATTTTTTCGCGAACACAACTATTTTAATAACTGGTGGTACAGGTTTTATAGGAAAAGTTCTCATAGAAAAACTACTGCGATCTCAGAAAAACATTAACAAACTGTACATATTAATTAGATCGAAAAAGGGTAGAAATGCTGAAGACAGAGCCAAAACGGATATATTTGATCAACCGGTAAGTACATTTATATAAATCGAATCAGAAATCTATTCACTTTAAATATATATGATATTGGATATTTTCTGAATTTCAAAATCACTGACAATTTTTAAGACACATTTCAATCCTTTCATGATTATCATTTAATAGTCTTCCTCACTTTGCACGTGTAAAAGGTGTCTCGTTTGAAACTATATTATTTGAGTTGTGCGCCATTTCTTGTCTGTGAAATAGAGGGCGCTAACATTTAGGATTTGTCATCTACAAAGCATACTACGTCAACATGGAGCGTATAACTGTTGAACGAATACTTTGTGTACAACTGCTTTTACTGCATTTATGGGAGCATTTCGGATGATCGTATTGTTCTTTTTGTTTTCTGGTGTCTACTCTGGCTTTGATGCCGTAGGTTAGAACTTGTCTCACACATGTTTTACCAATGCGGATTGTGCTTTCTATTCTCATGTGTTTATTCTTCTGCTTTATTAACCTGGCTTGTAAGATCATTTGCCAGATTCTGGTGACTGGATATATTTACTCCTAAGAATTTAATTTGTACTACCTGTTCTATGGGTTTATCTTGAACTACGAGCTTGCACCTAATCGGTTCTTTAGCGAACGTTAGACATATTGTTTTTTCGACATATTTTAAGTTTTTGCGTCATTTTATAGAAGACGAGTAATTGTATTTGTAGTTCTGTCTCGGCCATGATAGCAGCGTCTTCTGCACAGCAGATCATGCTTATGATCCCTTTACCCATTCTATATCCCCCATTTAGAGTCAATAAACAAAATTTTCGCATTTGATATAAAAAAAAAACTATCACATGCTGTTCGCGTAAGAATAGTGCATCCTCGAGCTGGTAATGCTGTCACAGTAAATGAGGAAAGCTATCGTGACATGTTAAACAATTTCTTTTTCCACCAACTTGATGACTTGAACTTGTGGCTTCGACTGGATAGTGCAAATTGTCGTACACCACATGAGATCAATTTTGATCACGTAACTTAACACCACTGGTGTTATGTAAAGGGGAAAGTGTATGCCAACAAACCAGCAACAATCAATAACTGCAAAGAAAATATTCAACGTGTTATTCGAGAAGTAGAGCCAATGTTATGAAAAATTTTGCTAAACAAATAAGATCATACTAGAGCAGGCGCCCAATCAACGATATCCCTTTTCATTTTTAAACCGCATAATCTGGAATTTGTGTTGAAAAATTAAAAAAAAAGTCAGTTTTACTAATATGATGGGTTTTATTCAATAATCAAATCCTATAGTTCCGAATAAAACGCCATTTATTTCTTCTGCAAATAATAATAGATAAATTCAATAATTTTAACATATAACAAACGTCTATGTTTCTTGTAATTCATGGTTTTTAACCCCGTATATTTTTAACTGGAAGCTGTATATGTCAAACATGCATAGAGATTGTTTACTAAAGCGGCTACTAGAATTTAAGGGAATATTTCGCGGGTTATTTTTAAAAAAATGTCCCGTTTCGAATCTAATCAAAACATTTATTTTGTAAGATAGGTAACGTGAATCAATAAATAAATCTACATAAACTAATGACGATGCACCCCAAAAAAAGATTCCTTAAGTCGCTCTATTATGAACGCTAAAAAAATACTCCACCCAAACGGTATTTCGCCAAATATACTCTTTCCGCCATAGAAAATTATCAAAATACACACCTAGGCACTGTACCGCTTTCGTCTCCCTATTACTTGGGGGGAAATCACTGTTAGATTTTTCTTGGGATATATTTTTAACCTGTTCGCATCAAACCACTCAACTGCTTCTTCAATAACCTTGCCACATGAAATATCCTAAGGCGTGTCTTAAGTTTGAATCGTCTACATACATAGGTATTCTGGTATTCTATGCAGTTGATGTTTGATGAAAGCTTTAACGATTATTTCAGGAATATCCCTTTGAACTTGAATGCTACAATACAATATTCTTCCTCGGTTTGTGTATCTTTCTTCTATCCTAAATGCATGGGCCTGGTTGAATTTAGTGAGATGGAAGTTCATAAGCTCTTAAACTGTCTCAGGCCAAACAAGGCTGTAGGTATTTGCAATCTAACAAGCACGCTGTTTAAAGACATGAGGGACTACTTAGTAAAGAAACAAATCTTCTCAGATTCCACCCAAGGCAAAAAGTAATGAATCAGCATTGTGATATTGCAATAATGGTACCGAAATACAACACCCTCGTTCTGTCAGATTTTTGGGGTTGTATATGGACGATTCTCTTAACTGGGGACAGACTTGCAAAGAGATAGCTGTGCATATAAATAGTAAATGCTTCTTAATAAAAACCATTATATCTTTATTAAATAAGGATGTTGTTAAAAAATATTTAAGCCAGGTTGTATCTAGGCTACGTTACGGAATACTGTTTTGGGGAAGTTCCCCACATGTGAGAAAATATTACTTGCTCAGAAGCGTATCATTAGAGTCATGGCCAAGGCAAATTACATAGATCACTACAAATCTTTATTTATGAACCTAAAAATATTGATCGTTATCAATATCTATGAGGTAGGCGCCATAAATTCTCGGCCTGATACAAAAAAGTAACTTGAAACAATATAAGAATTTTTATTTTTCAATGTAATCTTCCCTAACTTCTGGGACGAGGTTCATCAGGTCGCCACCATTCCATGGACTCCCTTTTCGATAGAGGCTCGTAAAACAGAACCATTGCTTCATCCCCTGTGACAATAGACTCCAAAATCGGTTTTGGGTTGTCTCCACACATGTTTAAAAACGACAGCACACATTCGACTCGACGTTCACGTTGGAGAGCAGAAAGAAGTCGCGGTACCCATCTAGCACTAATTTTATTCATACCCAAATGGTCATGGAGATTTCGGCGAACACTTGTTTCGGGAATGTTTGTTATCACTGCTAATTCCTTCACTTTCAAACGGCGATCTTCTAGCACTAAATGTTCAATAATTGAAATTTGTTGAGGCGTTATCAATTCAACCGATCAGCATCTTCCCGAGATTCTTGTCCCAAAATTATATTCTGGAGATGCTGCTCTATACTCACAGAATGAAAAAGGACTGCCCCAGAATAAACATGTTTATAACACTCGAAATAATACTATCATCCTGTCTAAGCATAATCTCCATCTCTCAAGTCTAAGCCCTCACATTGTGGGAATAAAATTGTATAATCACCTCCACCATGAGTACAAATCACTTCCACCACCAATATTCAAAACAAGAATTAAAAACGTACTTCTGGTGTGTCCACTTTATAAAGTAAGTGATTTTTTTCAATTAGAAATACATTGGATTCGGTGATTGTCCAAGTTTCACCACATTATGTAAACCACTATTATATATATTATTCTGAATTCATTATTTCAGTAACTATATTTTTATTTTAATTAATATGCTAGAAAGTTTAGAAATTAATAAATGTAATAAGTTAGGTATAATATTAAATGATCAACTAGATATAAATAACTCCCCCCTACTAAATTTAAAATTTAAACATGTCCAACCCCTCTTAGAATGAGATTATGTTTGTAATTTGAATTGATATATATAGGAGCTAATTTGTACTTTGAAATTGTATTTTGATCCACCTGATGAAGCCACAGTGTGGCGAAACATATGTAGTGTGCTAAACATTATATTAATTTTGAAACTATACACTTGTGTTTTATTATATATATATATAATGGAGTTTCAACATGTATCTCCTTCGTCGATTATTAATTTTTATTGTTTGTATAAATACTGTAAACAGATGTTTTATGACCTGTCCTGTATTTGTATACGTAAAAGAGATGAATAATGAGTATCAGTATGAGGCCATGGACATATATCAAAAACAGCAATGATTCCAAAAGCGGCCCCTGTGGTATCCCTCTGTTTGTTATTTATCGTCCAGACAAATTTCCATCTCAACACCTTGGTCTCTATTGCCCATATAATTCATTAATACTTAATGACGATTGGAAAACAGTCGCCTAGCTTATAATGAATTCCCAATGACATACATAAATTAATCATATCAGCGTCCATAAAGCAATGCATATTAGAGCGCTAAAATAAAAGACCCAATCAGTTTTAGCCTGTATTGTCGTGACAAATCCTCTTGGCAACATTTATCGAAGAGAAAAAGAATCTTAAAATATCCCAGTAGATAACTCCGTTAATTTTGCCGCATGTTTAGCCAAGGGATTGTACATACAAATTATTATTGGTTAAAGATTAACTACTAGAAACCTTTGTACAAAGATGGTTTTAGATATTCCAACAACTAAAACACAGTAATCCGGATTATATGGACAAAGTGGTCATAATGCATGGAGATATTTTAGAATCCCGTCTACATTTAAGCGAGAAAAATTTAGAAAAAATCCTTGATGAGGTAAGTTACACAAATATTTTATAATGTCTTTGCACTTCTCATAAAGATGCCATATCTACCAACATTTGAATTACGACTCAAAACATTCATTTACCGCGTAGAAAAAAATTACCCTTTTGTAGCAATTACAGATAATAGAATTACAGAGAATGTTGGTAGCAATTATAGAAAATATATTTATCAAACACCAAGACTTCAGCAAGTCTCCGTTGAAAACGGTGACTTACTTATAAATCTGTGTGCTAGAAACAAATTACGCTTAAATAATACATTATCGCCACACAAATAACTGCATAAATTGACATTCAACAACACTAGAGCCCAAAAATCGAACATAGATTATACTGGGTGTCCCAATAGTGCGGTATCGGTCGATATCTTTATACCGTTTGAAGGTACAAAAAAACTTGTCAAACAAATGTTGTTCAATTCTTAAAGGGACATTGCCTATAAATACTTTAGTTTATACAGGTTGTTTCAGAATAGCAGTACCATTGTCAATAACTAACCGTAATAGTTTTTGAAATATTTAACATGTTCTCTAATAAATGTCGTGTGCAGGTACTATTTTGCTAAGTCATGTCTTACATATTGCTGTGACCTTCAAATTAAATAAAAATAAGAATGTTAAGAATTAGCATAATTGTTAAAAAAGAATATTAATTTTTATTTTAAAACGTTTATTTTTAAGTTTTAAGCATTAGACAAGACAGGTAACACAAGGGTATAATGGGTTGCCTATATTTAAAGGTAAACTCATATCAAAACAAATATAATTTTATTAGTATATTCTTAAGTTGAATAAGTACTAAAAAAATTAAGTATAAGACAAACACAAAATAAATCTAAACAACCTAATTTTTCACAAGGCGTTTGGATAGCTTTAAATATCTTGAATAATGGACCATTATTTAAAAACAAAACGGTACTCAACGTTAACAACAGAGAAAGAGTTATGTTGAAAGATGGAATGGTAAAGAGAATAAATCATTTAAATGCCATTAAATTATATGAGCAAGATCAGATTAGGTATGCTCGAGACGAGAATACAATATCGAATAGGTAAATGTAAATTCAGACATGCATAATGGTGCCAATTCATGAGAAAGTTATTATAATCATACTTAAAAATATAGCAAATACCTTGAACTTATATCTACGAATAGTAAAGGATATGAGTCAAAACATTTATAATACGATATATTCGATGGCAGTGTTCTGTATAAATAATAACTGTACAAATACAAAAATACATTTATAAGTTTTTACACGCATAACGCAAGGCCTTCAATAGACTATGGAAATGGTCATGTGTGGTTTAAAAACCTATGAAAGAAAAAATCAGTGTCAATATTGTTTACAGCATTCTGCAAATTAACATACTACCAGAAGAGAGGGCATGGATGGAATTTGGAGACAATGTGGCGAAGGCGAGTGGTCTTTGTAGTGCAGGCTCCGTGAAGAAAATTCCAGTTGTGTATAACGTGTTCCCAATACTACCTAATCGGGGTATTCCTAAAAGAAAATACATAACAAATGATGAAAAAAGAAATACGTTTATATACAAGTACAATGAGAGACTATATTAAGAAGAAAAAGAAAAAAGGAATATACCTATCGTAGATGAAACATAGCAAGTTCGTGAAAGACTTTTAGTGCTGATATTCTTGTGTATGAACTGTCAAAGGCAAGGTGTGCGTATTGGGTAGATGCGGTAACTTGAAGAAAATGAACAAGAGGGATTTCACTACGGGTATTTCAAGAAATCGATGCCAACTTAAAATTTAATTTAAGAAGAGAAGCGCTGTGAATTGTCGATAGTCAATTGTCTTCATGTATAATCGGAAAACAAGAATTGACTTGTCGGAAGATGAATTTTGTACTTCGAGCTAGAAAGACGTAAAATTTTATAAAAAGATAAAATTTTTGATATAGCAAAAGTGAGTGTAGGGTTGATACACTACTTTTCGACTCACGATTAGTTTATTTGTATTAAGATTTAGAATTCAATTTTTAGTTTAACTTTTATTTTTAAATAATTTCCTTTCAATTAATTTTTTTTTGTATTGCTGTTTATTATAAAATGAAGAAGCTAAAATCACTGCAAGAACTCATAAGAAATTTTAAAATATTATGCTGATCAGGACCCAGCTTATGATTAAGACTATAATAATTTTATCATAAAAACTATCATTTATTTAAATTATTCAAATTATTGAGGCTACAGCAATATGTTGTTATTTTTGATATGTGAGTAGTTTATACCTGCGATAACTCTTAAGAATTGTTAAAATTATTTTTTTTTGATACAGAGGGTCCAGGAAAGGGAAAGAAATATCACAAATTTCAGATGGAAAAAACCAAATTTTTTTAAATGGAATGTGTAGTGTTTTTTATGTTATTTAACTCCTAAAGTAAGGCACTTTATTTTTACTTACGCATTTTTTCATTTTCAAATTCGCTTTACAAAAAGCTGTCCACTCCATGGCAATAAGTTGTTAAAACTAAGACGCCCATGGATAAGAAATACCACACATCAAAATTCTAAACTGTCAAATTGCATAATGCAGTATTTGCTCTATAAGTCAATTACGTGTGCGTTTTATCATGTTCTTAAAATGAATTTTTCGCAACAATAACTTTATGCATTTTTTAGACGAAAAGACGAAACGTTTTGAAAGGAAGCGTGCATTATGAAATGAAAATGCAAAGGCAAAAACGAGTGGTCACTGAAGAAAATCAACACATAGTACTGGGGGCTGTAGTGGAATATCCTCATACATCAGTACGTATATTAGAGCGACAAGTTGGAATATCGAGAACTTCGGCGAACAGAATTACTCGAAAACATAAATTTCACTTATACCATGTACAGGGTTATTCATTATAAATTACCCAGCCTTTATCATCGTTATTATTTCATATAAAAAAAATGTTTCAAATAAAAGTTGTGTGGCTGAGACTGAATTTTATTTGCATGCTATCAAACACACAGTGGCATGCAGATACATCGGTAAAAAATGAAAATAATGTTTTTCTTAAATGGCATATCCCGTATATTATTAAATTTTTATAATGGTTTTTTACTGTGATTTTAAAAATATACCATATGATACCGGTATCTTAAACCGTTTTCGAGTTATTAAATGTCAAATATCGTAGTTACTGTACTATGGAAAAGTTAACATTATTAATGTAAGCTATGAAAATAGCAATTATTGTGTTTGACATTTCCATTTTGACTATTTTATTAAGGAAATGTCATTTATCAAACACAATAATTATCATTCAGGGAAACCACCGCGATGGTTTCGTCAGCATAAATGTAAAATGGAGCATCATCATTTTTAAAAGACTGTTCTTGAGCAGCCTGATAGACATAACTGAAGAGAATCAACTGGTTCCTGATCACCAATTTGCATACATGCAACGCTCGATCAAGTACATCGAATAACAGATGTCAGAGAAAATGTTTAGAAGAAAAGAATGTAGACATTTTTCTAGATGTAGCCCAAGCATTCGACAAAGTCTGGCAGAAAGAACTAATAATAAAATTAAAGAAATACCTAATAATTTTAGAATCCTACATCGCATAACGGACCTTAAAGTTAAGCATAAAAACGAATTCTAGGGTATCAGAACAATAAGACAGTGTGCTAAGGCCAGTAGCAGAAAACGTGAAACTACATAAATTTGTATATAATGCCGCAGTCTTTGCTGTAGCAAACACCATATAGGCACTGTGGGAGAAGTAGATTAGATGCAGTATTTCCTTTTAAAAGAATGCTGAAGTATCAACAGAACCATATAAAATAAAACACTTTAATTTTTGATAAACAAGTCTTTCCTTTGACTACAACCGCTTTTTTAACTGGAATGGTAAATTCTTACAAACCCATAGAAGTACATTCTATTCTTCTCCTAAATCAGATAATGTGTAATATATTATATCGCAAAAGCATATAAGCCTCACGTGTTTTTGTATTAATTTCGACTTTATGAACAGGTCAACATTGTATACAATTGTGCGGCTTCAGTCCATCTCTCAGCCAACTTGAAACATTCCACTAAATATAATCTGAAGAGCGTCGTCGAAATGTTGGAACTGTGTCGACGTATGAAAAAAATAAAATCCGTGGTTTTAGTTTCGACGGCTTACTCCAACTGTAACCGTAAAATTGTGGAAGAGAAAATATACGACGCCCCAATAAGTGCTGAATTAGCCATGGCTTTGTGTAAAGAATTAGAGGACGACGTTCTTGTAGAAGTCACCAAACTGTAAGTAATTTGTGTTTGCAATTTACCAAATAAATATCATGTATAGATAATATCTTCCGAGAAAGAATTAATGGGTATTTCCGTGTTTCAGACTGTTTTGTCGTCGTCAGTACAGTGTAGCAATGAAATAATGTGGAATATTCTCAGAGATAGAAGCAATACACAGAAGACTATCGAGAAGACTAACCCCGATCTTCTGGCAGAAACTTGCTGACAATTTATTCTTTATTACATCGTACTGACGACGACCAACAAGTCTAAATAGTACATGTGTGTACGATTGTACAGTAGCAATAGATAGAAGCAATTAATCAAACAGACTCTCCTATCTTCTGACAGAAGCTACCTGATGGTTTACAGTTTACTACGGCGTACTGACGACGACCAACGAGTCTGAAGAGGGCATATATCTAAACGCAAATGCTCTTTAATCGCTTCTTCTATATTAAATTTACCACATTATTATGTAATATCAAATTGTTGACATCACTTTCAGGATTTCGAAAGGCCTTCCCAATGCATATTCATTTTCCAAAACGTTAATGGAAAATTCTTTGCGCTGTTATAATGATTTACCAATTGTTTTGTTTAGGCCAGGAGGTGGTAAGTTATTTTATATCAATTCTGACCTCTAATCGTCTTTTTTATTAATATTTTACTTTTCCTAGCGTAGTATAATAAAAAAAATATTCGAAATTTTGCTTATCTTCACATTATTGATAATAATATATCTTCCTCTACCATATCCAAAGTTTCTATAGTTTCAGACCAATTACAGGTTTATGCAAGATAAATCCAACAACGTCCCAAATCTAATAAACTACTATAAACATACCCATGAAAATAAAGAAATGATTGTAGAAATTGTTGTAAAATACTATTTTTTTTAGAGGTAGTGGTTGATGTTTTGAAACATTCTCTTTAAAAGAGACCTACCTACGTATTGCTGTGATCTTCTTATCATTGAAATAATAATGTTAAGAATTAGTTTAGTTATTGAAAAAGAACACTAATTTTATTTTTAAAATTGTATATTTAAGATTTTAAGCATTAGTTGAAACATGTAATAATAAGTAAATAGGTTGCCAACATTTAAGGGCAATGCTATTATCAAAAATATATACGTAATGGTATATACTAAATTAAATAAGTACTAATATTAAGCATTAAATTAAACACAAAATAAATCAATGCACTCTATATTTTGTAGAAAAGACAAGCACGAGATATGGTTTGAATATAAAATACAGAACCAAATTTCGTACAAGGCGTTAGAACAGCCTTAAACATCTTAAGAAATAGACCATTATTTAAAAACAAAAAGGTATTGAAAGTGAATAACAGAGAAAGAGTTTGTATGTTAAAAGATGGGACAATAAAGAGAGTGAATCATTTAAATGCTATTAAGTTATATGAGCAAGGTAATATCAGGTGTGATCGAGAAGAGAATATGATTTAAATGAAAGAATATAAATTCAAACATACGTAATGGTACCAATTCATTAGAAAGATTTTGATAATAATACTTAAGATATAGTAAATACCTGTAACTTAATATCTATTTACAGAAAAAGGATATAAATCAAAACATTTCTAGTGCGAAGTGAAAGATCGTAAATAAGAATGTTTTATGTAAACAGTAACTCTATAAATTAAAAATACACTTGTCCGTTCTTGTATGTATAACTCAAGGGCTTCAAAGACAATGGAAAAATGGTCATGTGTGGTTTAAAAACCTGCAAAAAAAAAATACAGTGTTAATGCTGTTTACAGCACTCTGCAAATCAACGTGTTACCAGAAGAGGGGGCATGGATAGAAATCGGAGACAATGTGATGGGGGCGACCGATCTTTGTAGTGCGGGCTCCGTGAGAAAAATCTCAGTTGTTTACAACGTCTTTCCCGTATTACCCAAATCGAAGAATTTCTAAGAGGAAAGTAAGAATAACATTGGTAAATGGAAAAAGAAAATATATAACAAACGATGAAAAAGGCAATGCATTCATATACAAGTACAATGAGGGACTATACTAAAAAGGAAGGAAAGAAAGACATACTTACTCAGGATGAAACGTAATAAGTCTGTGAAAAACAATAATTACAAACAGTTCAAATCATCGCCATTAGTGTATAGCAGTCAAAGACGATGTGCGCGTATTGGTTCAAGTATGATAACCTGAAGAAAACAAACAAGAAAGATTTTATCAAGAACATTTTAAAATCAATGCCAACTTAAAATTTAATTAGATAACAGAGGCGCTACAAATTGTCGATAGGCTTTTGTTGCAGTATATAACGCGAAAACAAGAATAGACTTGTCGAAGATGAAGTTTATAATTCGAGCAGTAAAGACATTAATTTTGGAAGAGAATAAAAAAAAATTGGAAGCGAAAGTGAGAGTAGGGGCTTATGTGCACTATTTATGAATTCACGATTTAAGAATCTGTATTAAGAATTAGAATTTTATTTTCATTTAGTTTCTTTTAAAACAAACAATTTCATTCAATTAATTTTCAATTTTATTATTTTAATTTTTAAGATGGAGGACATCAATAAGGATGAATTTGATAAAATGTACGATGATATAAAGTAAGTTATAAGATAAGCAATTCAATTTAGATATAGTTAATTGTGTTAAACGTGCTGAAGGTACTATGTGAAAATATTTGCCTTTAGTAAATCGTTGGGCATCATTAATTAGATTAATATTATCTTGTTTAATAATAATAATTCGTTATTTTAAAATAATAAAAGGATAGTTAATGGTGTTAGACATGCTGAAGGTACTATGTGAAAATATTTGCATTTAGTATAGTTGGGCATCATTAATTATTATATAGTCATTTAATTTAGTAATTCAAATAAAATAAATACGAATAAGCGGGGATGTTGTTGATGGGCAGGTGCTAAGCTGCTAGAGGTATAATGTGTGAATGTTTACAGCTAGCGATTAGTATAGGCCAGTGTCGTATTAATAAACAAACTATCAAGAATCAATATTTTTTTTTATTTAAAGGAGCAAGATAATTATTCTTTCAGCTATCATTATAGATGTATAAGTATTTCACAATCATTATAACTCTAAAGTGAAGAAGCGAATCACTGCAAGAACTCATAAATACATAAATAAACATTTTATGCTGTTAGGAATAAGTTTGTAAATAGACTATTCTAATTTTTATTATTCATCAGCATTGTTGCATCCACAGCAGTATGTTGTACATTACCTATTCTAATTAATTGATATTTCAGTAACTGCTTCTTATCAAGAACCCTTACCAGGATGGGTTGATAATTTTAGCGGTGCAGCGGGAGTAATTTATCCTTCTACTATGGGTGTACTTAGAGTGACAAATTTTGATGGTACGAAGGCATCGAATTGGGTTCCCGTTGATTATTGTACAAACGCCTTAATTTGTTCAGCATGGCACGGTGTAAAGAACAGGTGAAGTAAAAATTAACCAGCAGAGATTCCCATATTTTTATAATAGTTGAATCGTTTTAGTGACCGACCTACGCCAGTTAATACTAATTGCTTATAATTTGATTAACTGACTCGGCAGACATTGTTCTGCCCTTTCTGAAAGGTGGCGTAATGAGTTTGATTTGGTTAAAGTCCCTGTATAAGAATGTCTGAAAACAGAAGAGGTCGTTAGTGCGAATGCAGGATAGGCATGGGGACCAAAAAACAGTCTGTGTCGAAATTCAAAGAGAAATAATGTTTATATGTCAAAATTCATTTCTACCAACAACAAAAAAATAGCGCCATCTATCTAATGGCAGCATATACCAAAACAATTTTGTTGACCACGAAAAGACATTGTATAGATACGTATCAATCATTTCTGTTTATAAATATAAAATTTATTAATAGCCCGACCACAGCGCCACCTGTCGAGTCCAGATTTTGTAATTTTCTTTCTTGTCACTTAACTAACATACGAAGGCTTATAGTCCAGATCTCGCTCCGAGCGACTATTTTTTGTTTTCTAATCTCAAAAGAACTCTATTTATATTTGTTTTCAAAGTTATTTAGGAATTCAAATATTTTTTGCGAAAAAATTCCATGAAATAATTGTTCAAAATATTGTCCGTTGATCGCTAAACAATGGTATAGCCGTTGTTCAAAACTGCAGCGTCATTTTCAAAAAGACCTCTTTGAATTGCACGACAAGTTGCATTAATCCTATGACGAAGTTTTTCTAAATTTTAAGGAGGAGTGGTAAATACAACAGTCATTAAATAACCCCATAGATAAAAGTCTAATGGTATCAAATAAGGCGATCTGGCTGACCAATTTTATAGGTTCTCTTCGTCCTATCCATTTATTTGGAAATACATCGTCTAACCACCGCCGTACTGGAAGAACATAGTGGTGAGGAGCTTCATCTTGTTGAAAATGTAATTCGTCCTCATCAAATAGGGTATTTTCATCTCTATCCAGTTCATTTTCGAGAGCGTCAATAATTAGCGGATTGATAGTATTTTCCAACATATCCAATTATGCTTAACCATTAAGATTTCCATTGAAACACAATGGACCAATCACTTGGTCGCCCAAAATGCCTGTCCAGACTATATTTTTGTCAGGATACTGGGTGTGTCCTTCTATAAACAGATGAGAGCTTTCGTTACTCCAATATTTCCTTTCCTTTCGTTAAATGTAGCGACACTTGAATTCTTAAAGAACTTTGAAAACAAAAATAAAACATTTTTAGCGATTAAAGTGTGTTTGCATAATAAATATTTAAGGCTAAAACAAAAAACAAAAAATTAAACAAATCAAAAGATTATCTAAAAAATGTTCAACACAAATCCATCAATTTTAAAAAATGTAACCAAAAAATGTACTGTTTCAAAAGATCTTTAAGATTTCTAAGGGGGTAGCTCCCGAGAGCAGGGGGTTAAAGTGGGTGAGTCAATTTTACATCAAGAAATAACCCCCACGAAATACTTCTTATGTGTTTCAGGAAATTTTTCAGTTTGCTGTGCCTGTGCTAAAACGATTCTGCTTTATTTTTTACACTACTTCATATCGACTAAATTTCGTACAAGTTGAAAATCTTCTTCACTCAATGAAAGTAACTTCTGTACCATTTTTAATGAGATATCTTTTATATTACAGAACATTGAGTAACAACAACGAAATCGTAGTCTACAATTATACATGCGAAAGCTTCAAAAAACCTTTGAATACATTTTGTGACACCTTGAATAGTAAAAGGATAAAATTAAAGGGCAGTGCTTGGAAGCCAATGCTTATCCATACTAGCAATAACCATCTGTATTACATATTATTAATTATATTACAGTATTTACCAGCTTACATATTAGATATTTTGAGTGCTTTAACAGGAAACAAAGTGAGGTAAGCTTCACATGAGAATTTTAAATTTATTTAAATCGTTGATTATTCATTGATTCATTGATAAATCATCAATTTTCAATACCGTGAAATACAGCAATTAACATATTATCTGTCCAGATACATATGAGTTAACTTTGCTATCTCAAACTTGCTGATTTACAAATTCACTTATTTACAAACAATAATAGAGTATTTTTCAAATAGTATCAATACAATGTATAATATAAATATATTAAATTCTTAGCCAAATATACAAGAAATGTAACTAATCTCCCCTCATGAAGTAGAGGCTATATTGATTAAAATGGTAAATTAATAACAAAAATCTAGCGATTTATTATCTGTGCAGTTTCATCAAAAGATCCTGATCTATCATGGACGACATTTAATTCTAACACACAATCAAATTGTAAATGTAAAAGTTTAGATGTAGAACAGCCGTATACCATTCATATAGAGTGGTCAGAAGATCTAGATTTATCTTAGAGATCATCTAATCTCGCCACACAAATAAAACTGACTTATGTATCAAATGACGCACGGATGGTAAGGCAAAGATGCAGAATTGTATAAATCAAACGTGAAAATATAAACTGAGATGTGTTACGTAACCATAGATACATGTATTTCTAACTTATTTGTTTTCTTCAGTATGACATAACCAAAATATTTTATATTAACTAAATAACAGCCTATATACAAATTTTTTGTATATAGGTTGAACCAATCGAGACAACTATACAAGTTGTGCTAATTATCTTACTTCCTGTTAATTTAACTGAATAATATTTCAAGTAAAAATGAAGACGAATAATTGATAGTATTATACGTTATAATAATCTGTATTAACAGATTCATATTAGATTTGTGTTAATATTTTTTTTGTTACACCGCTAGGTCGAATCTGATAATTTATTTTCATAACAAAATATTGTTTTATTTTACATACTAGTACTTGGATTAACATAAAATAATACTTTTAACGCAAAAACACAAAACAATATACAGGCTGTTCGAAAAATAACATTAACATGAGAATTGGTAATACGAAAATTAGCTGAAAAATAGCAATACTTTTGAATTAAAATATTCTCGATGGTTTATCCTTGAACAAAAATATACCTTAAACTCTATTATTCACTCACATCTTGTACCGATCCCCTCAACTTTACTGCACGTTATTTTTAATACTCTTAAAACTATTAATTTTTCTATATTACTGATTTATGTTTTAAATAAAATGAAAACTAAATAATTTTCCCTGGCTCTTTATAAACATAAGAATCGTGTCTTATTATCTCAGAAACGATTCAGGTAGAGAGAAACTTGCCTTTCCAAAAAATAATCCTCGGACATTAAATGGTTCAAAAAAGAAAAACAAAGGCATAATCGACCTTACCCGCGAAGTTGGGTCAACCTGTATATAATTTTAATCTAATGGATTAGAGAACAGGCATGTTTTTATATTGAAAAAGTACTACCGCATTTAGAAACAAAATGTTCTTGGTAAATCATCATTATTATCAAATTAAATGTATAAAAGTATCATACACTTGAAAAGATAACTTCATTGTAACAGATAAAATAATACTCAAGCAAGTAAGACATATTGCCGTCACTAATACCCCCTGTTTTTAACTAATTTCACTATGTTCCCTCTGTTACTCAGTTCTTAGAATTCTTTTATTGCCCTATCGGTATTCCCTAATTATCTTTGTATTAGAAAATGTTAAAATTTTTAGATCGGACAACAACAATGTCTTCCTTGTGGCAATGTTAGTTGTTCAATACAAAGATTTGGTTGGCTCATAACTTGCGGACCCTATGGAATAATCCGGGAATAGCTTCTAAATGTGAACAACTCGCCATTAGTCTTGCTAGGAGTTATTCCTCATTACAAATAGGTGTTTCGTAAACTAAAGATTTCAGATAACACGAAAGGAAAAAATCCAGGTAGTTGTGATCAGCAGAACGCGCGGGCCAGGCGGATTTCTTCCTTTGGGGTTATCTGAAATTTTTAGTTTACGTAACACCTATTCTTAATGAGAAAGATCTCCTAGCAAGAGTTGTTCACACCTAGAAGATATTCCCGGATTATTCCATAGGTTCCGTGAGGCAATGAACCGAAGAAATCAGTCTATGTATTGAAATGGCCGCAAATTCAACAATTTTTGTAAACCATCATTTATTTGTCAATAAAACGAAAAGATAACATGAACAAAAACTGATTTATTAATGTCATCCTAAACTTTTTTTTGTAAAATAATACCAAAACTATTTTTCCTCTTTTATGCGAATATGGCTCATTTGCAGAAATTGTTTATTAAACAAAAAATGTTTGTTTTGATGTCGCCAACCATCCCCTAAAGTTTCTCGGTATGTTTTTTGGGACACTGAATAGTTTGAATCTAATGGATTAGAGAACAGGCATGTTTTATATTGAAAAAGTACTAGCGAATTTAGAAACAAAATGTTCTTAGTAAATCATTATTATTATCAAATTAAATGTATAAAAGTGTTGTATATTTACTTCTTTGACTAATATCCGTAATTGTGAAAAACAAGAATGAACACTTGAAAAGATAACCTCGCCGTAACAGATAATATAATACTCAACCCCCTGTTTTTCACTAATTTCATTAATACATTCCCCTTGTTACACAGTTCCTAGAAGTCATTTATTGCCCTACCGGTATTCCATAATTATTTATGTATTATAAATTGTTAAAATTTTTAGATAGGACAACAACAATGTCTTCCTTGTGGCAATGTTAGTTGTTGTCCTCGAAAACGAAGATCTTCTAACTGAAGTTGCAAATGGCGATCTGTCACGTTATGGTCTTCCGTGTATGCTTACATCTCCAAGGTTATCCCACCTTATTCCTTGGTTACACCGTACTGACGACTACCAATGAGTCAGAAACACGTGTCTACGGTTGCTCTACAGCGGAATTTACCCAATATTCTCTATTTATTATTTTATTTGTTTTATTTAAATAAATTTCAAAGAAAGCTAGAGAAATAAAATATAGACAGATATTTTTCAAAAAATAAAATACAACTTATTTGTTCATAATGACATGTGATTAATTATGGTTATAATATAATGAAGAACAACAAACTTGCCACCGATGATTTTAACAAAAACACTTTAAAATGCAATACTAAATCATTTTCTTGCAATATACGAGGGCGACCTGAAATCTTTCCGGAATCGGCAAGAGAGGGCGCACGAAGGTTAAAGTGGATTCATTGGTCGCAAAGGTAACCCTGTCAACTGTCAAAATTCCAGACGTCTACTGTCAATAGTTGTTATTTAAGAGTGTGTTTTGTGTAGGAAGTCAGGCAGTTTTGCAAAAATGGATAAAATCGTATTTCGTGCAGTGAAAAATACTTCTGGATGGCTGTAAAAACGGCCACGAAAATTCGAAATATTTTGCTAGAGGTTCATGGCGGATCTACTCCGTCATTTTCGACCATCAGCTTCTGGATGGGCGAGTTCAAAGGTGGCCGCACAAGCACAAGTGATGAACCACGCAGTGGACGCCAAAAAACCGCTACCAACGATGAAATGGTCGACAAGATGTCGTGTTAGCCGATCGCCGATTAAAGCTGAAAGAGATAGCAGAGACAACAGGTATCTCAGAAGAACGCGTTGGCCTTATCCTACACGAAATTTTGGGAATAAAAAAGCTTTAGGCGCGATGGGTGCCGCGTTTGCTCACACCAGACCAAAAACGAAATCGGGTGACCGTTTCGAAGGAGTGTCTGGCCAGAATTCAACGCAATCCAAGAGATTTCTTCATGCGTTTCGTAACCGTGGATGAGACTTGGATCCACCACTACATACCGGAGCGGGCGAATCAGCTCCGAAGAAAGCAAAGACCGTTCCATCGGCCGGAAAGGTTATGGCGACCATTTTTAGGGATTTCCAAGATGTGATCCTGATCGACAATGCACTGGCTCATTCATCCAGCATCGTCTTGTCCAAATTGAATGAATTGCGCTACGAATGAGTTTCTCATCCTCCATATTCAGCGAACCTAGTCCCCAGCGACTTTTTCCTATTCCCAAACCTGAAAAAATCGCTGGCAGTAAAGAGATTTGCCGCAGATGAATAGGTCATCGCCGCTACAGACGGCTATTTTGCAGACCTCGAAACATCCTACTTTTCCGACGGCTTGAAGAGACTGGAGCACCGTTTGAAAAGTGTATTAATCATCGAAGGGACTTTATCGAAAAATAAAAATAAAAAACCACCGTGTTTTTCTTGTCGATTCTGGAAACATTTCAGGTCGTCCTCATAATACAAAATCACATACTAGGATAGACTTTAATTAATATAAATCATAATTTTGAAGGATATTCTTACACCATACAAATTTTTGTTTCTTTTTTAATCACATTAATAATGATTTTTATCCTGTTTTAGGTTCAATAGGATTTATAAGAAAAGGATTCTTCCACTTTTGAATTCCATAAAATTTTTCGCTTCTAATGAATGGATTTTCGACGAGAAAAACACATACAAAATGTGGGAAGCCTTAGACAAAAGCGAACAGGAACGTTATAACTTCAATCCGAGGAACATAGACTTCGATACGTACATGACAAACTTTATGATTGGTATAAAATTGTATTTGGCGAAAGAAAAAATGGAAAATAACGAAAAAGCGCTGCAGAAACACAAAATGTAATAAAATGATATATCGCTTACTCTTTGATTTATATACCGTGTTCGGCAGTACGAGTGTTAACATACTTTTCTAAATTGTAAAACAAACCTAACTAGATGTTGCATATCCTGGTGGGCTTGAAAATGTTCATAATCTCTGATAGTGTTGTTAATATTCTGTAGTCCTATAGCATAAGAACGATGCCTGTCATTCTCCAAAAAGTCATGCAGTTATTTCATCAAAATTATTATATTATAAAACAAAAAAGCAAATTAATGTCTGCTTAATAGTGAGAGTAATACAAGGATATAGTAAAAGGTTGACCGTGCCGCTTCATAGTCATGGTGTATTTCCGCATATATCATATTCTGAATGATATTTCGTCCGTGCGACATCTATTATTTTACGTATCAACTACTTTCAAGAATTTTTGTCAAGTTTACTTGTTTTAATAACTCAAGAAATACATTCAATAATTGATAATATCTTTATTAAAAATAATTTAACACAAAGATCGATATTCCACATAACATTACATAATTAGAAATATTATAAGATGTGTTCAAACTAAGATTTTTCATTTTGTAGACACACATTTATAAGTCTTTGGAGAAACGAAAACATTTTGGATAATTTCTTCTGTTACAACTACTAAAATAAGCCTCAACAATAAACTTATCTTGTTCTTCCGTAAATGGCATTGTTAATATCAATGCAACTTTAAAATTAAACAAAAATGATAATTGTATTCGTATAAACACAAAAAAATAACTTACAGTAAAAACGCCTTTTATTGCCTTGAGAAAGACAGTTTCTAATATGCAATTAAACGCAGTAAACCAATGGAAAAGGAAACGACAAAAAGCTCATATGACCGACAATTATGTATAAATATCAGAATATTGATTTGACAGCCACTTTAGCGAACTTATGTACAAACTAAATATTCATACTGCAACAATGAACGTGTGGCAAAGTCGTGCTAAAGTTGATATATCGATAAAGCGGCACGGTCAACCATTTACAATCTCTCTGTATTATAAAGTGACAATAATAGTGTAATGTTTATATTGATATTGATTCAAATATAATCAACTTAGGAACAGAATTTTTTACTCTATTTATTTAAGTTGTATTTAAATCAACGATTTTTTGTTAGCTTTCAATAATTCTAAAACAATATAATAATCAATTTTCAAGAGACTGATTCTGATATCTTTGGAAATTATAGACCACCTTGCATAGTTTTGTATTTTTCAAATTTTGCTTTGTTTTATTCATCACAATATGGATATAGATCAGAAATAACTATAATGGATACGTTTTTGGGGGTTGTGGCAGACTTGACGCCAAGTAGATTGTTTACATCTAATCTCCAATTCACTTGAATGTTGTTATAATTGATAAATGTGAAAAGCTATTCCGTACATGATCTTGATGTGATTTAATTTTAAGATTATTTAATTGACAGATGTAAAACAAGAAAAAGCAATGAATACTAAAAAATAAGAAATTGAGGAAATTATATCTGCAATAGCATTAAATGTTATACTGCACTTTATTACCAATTAATTTATGCATTTGACTGTAATATTGCTTTTCTACTCCCATACTTTAATTGTATTATTAGAAATGCTGAACCTGTACTTTAATGATGTTCATTAAGATACAGATTTTTGATTAAGGCTATACGCCCGGCCTCGAAATCGTTTTTCCCATTTCCTAATCGTATTTTTCATGAAAACCTTACCGAATTTACACGCTAATTTAAGGAAAAAAATACCTTTCAATGGATAAATCGTATTTTTTTCGAAATTGTCCAAAGGGCCCTAAATAAAAATAAAAATGTAAGAAATTTCAAAAAACAAGCCTTTATTAAAAATTATGTAACACTCAACAGCAATACATAAATTTTATTTTTTCTTAATTTTTAAAAATAAGGTCACGAAACGGAAAACAAAATTTTAAAATTTGGGCGAAATTCACTGAAATCAAATAGAGTATGTGGTACGCTCGCACATGGTGTCAAGAGGTAGCTCCGCCTACCATGTCGGGCAGTTTCTACGCAGTTTGTAAAATACTTCTGAGATCGGTGTATGTTAAGAAAGTAATCGTTACTCGGACATTATTTTATCGAAACCGTTGATATTTTCTTTACAATATAGTGTACATATACAGTGTCAGCGTCACAATACTTCCTTATACTACGTATCAGAAAGTAAAAGCAATATCTCTTCCCGTCCCTAACGGTATACCTGCTAGAAGCGCATGCTAGGACTCACACGGCTTGCGCGCAGGGAGTGTAATTATTATATTTGACTCGCAATAATTTGCTTCTGAAACGATCTAGAAATTTATTTTTTGCACAAAAAATAATTTTGGAATGTTGGCTTTATTTTGTTTCACATATATATGGGTAAATTCTGAAAAATAAGATTAGTTACTCGATAGCTGAAAAATACCTTACACAAATTGGTGGTCTACTAAAACTTTTTTTTTTATAAAATTTACGCACCATAAAGAAAAATCGAAAACACTAGTATCATCCAAATACTTTAGGGTATGACCTTAAAAAAAACAGATCCCTAGCTCTCTGCATTGCTGAGATATCACGAGATAAGTATTAAAAATTGAAGAAAATGAAAATTTTAAAATTTACACAAAAAAGCGGTTTTTCGACCTTTTTGCGATTTCGATTTTATTTTCCAACTCAAAATTTGAATCCGGCAGGTGATTTTACATATTCAGCTTCACTTTTCTTGTTGTCTAATTTAGGGGGGGTTGCTTCCCGACTGCCAAACATGTGGACCAACCAGCGATTATTTGAGACCATAACGCCGCCATAAATTACAGGCAGATTAGAGTAGGTGACAAGTTCTTTCCTCTATCTTTTTCCTCAGCATAAGACAGAGCACGCGGACCCTTAAACATTTGTCTTTTATTACATTTACACGAAAAGCAGTGGTACGCCTATTTCAAATCGAACTCAGCTTGAAGCGGGCGTTCAGCCTTAAGATACAAGTTTATATTCAATACGAATGCAATATGGCCATGACTGCATATGTGACAGATATAAAAATTAGTCAAATGTGACACTTCTCTGCAATTTAGTAAGTTGTTAAAATTCTCACATTTAATGGCTATTAAGACACTCGTATTCATTACGACACTCGCCTTCGGCTCGTTTTGTAATTTGCATATTCGTGTATTAATAGCCATCATTAAATGCTCATTGCATAATATACTATTTTCTACTCCCATACTTTAATTGTATTATTAGATATGCTGAACCTGTACTTTAATAATGTCCATTACGATACAGATTTTCAGTATGATACAAGTTTATATCCAATGGGAATACAGATTTTTCATTACGATACAAGTTTATGTCCAATAGGAATGCGAAATTCTAATATTCAAACAATATTCAATATGGCGACTGCATATCTGACAGATATAAAAATTAATTAAATGTGACAGTTCTCTGCAATTTACTAGTAAGTAGTTAAAATTTGTGCTTTTTTGAAAATATAAACGGTAAAAATGAGGGATAATGATAGTGAAATGTAAAATTGACTTCAGTAGAAATTATGGAACAAGCCTTAGTAGCCACGAACAATTTATTACCAGCTAAAGTCGCAAAAACGTACGGAAACTTTTACGCTCAATTTATGAAATGAGATGTTCAAAAAATAATGTTTTATTATGTGGTCGTAGAAAAAATAGTGTATGCAACTGGTATTTAATGGCTATTAAGACACTCTTGTTTATTCTTAATAGCTATCATTAAATGCTCATTGCATAATATACTATTTTATTTAGGCTGTCTATTCGTGTTTGTGTTATTAGAGTTGATATTATTAAGTAATGTGCAGGCAAATTTCATTATACTTGAGCAATTAGGAAGATTTCTATTGACCTAAGTGCAGTGTAGTATACATTGGGAAAAATGGGCTAGCCCTGACATAGTATCCATACCTCTCTTCATTTGTACGATGGATGTCTTTTATGTTTTGCATACTGGGACATAGAGGGCGGCACTAATCAAATGTCAGTACTAAAAATTAACCTCCATCTTTAGTTAACCTAAATCCAAAATTTTAATGCTGTAAGTGTAGTATTGTAGCTACAAAAAACTGTCAAAGTTGATAAGTTAGTCGAAAAATGGAATTAAAACGTGAACCTTTTTGCGCAATAATTTTTTATTATGTTCATAGCAGAAGACAATTTACAAAATCTTTCGCCAATATAGTCTCGACATATCTATCAAAAACAAACTTTTATAACAGTTGAACTATTCAACATTGGAAGTAAATTTCAATAATAGCATCAGAAAACTTATCATCCAACTCTGCTTAACTATTTATATTGTTAATTAGTAAATAAAATGTTAGCATGTGTGTTTTTTTATTCTTTGTACAACTTCTATTGCACATGTTTGTTACATTAAAGGTTTATATTTGACATTTAAATATGATTTGGTTCCACTTTTTTTTTTCGTTACCAACCTCAAAAAAATAAAATTAGCGTGGAATAAAGTAATACTTTATGCAACCAAAACGGGTGTCGTAAAGTAAACTTTATAGCACCGAAATAGAAAAAAGCTATCTATTATTCTAGCCCTTTATGCAAACCTTAAATTATATCTCTCCTAATACCGCGATTTTAATTTGTGCCTTTTTGTAATAGCTTAATTTTCATATTTAATGTCATGTTCGTTTTTCCTCGATATTCATTTATACAGCGTTTATTTTAAATTGCCTCTTTTATTTATATAAATACAATCTTTGCTTTCTTTTCAGATTACATTTCGTCCATTATGCATTGATGTCATTAGTTTTTGCCGCAGTGGTCTGGATCTTATACAGTTTTTTCGTAAACGTTATGAAATTCTAACCAATAATAGCATCAAGTAATAAATTAAATAGATTTTTACTGTAATGGCTACTTTCTAGAATTAGTTTATAGTATATATGCAAATAATAAACTACTAAACTTTCAGCACTTACTCGTTTTTTTCTTTCTTGATTTACATTTTATATATTTCCTTCTAACATTTTAATATACACATAATTTTTCTAAAAACATTTTTTTTTTCCTTTTTTGGGGGGAAATAAGAGATATTTCATAATTTTCCTGGTTAAGTAAACTAGCATGCTTATCAGATATCTTTTCTCATTTAAACACTCTCAATTTAAGCCTTCAAGGAGTAAATATAACAATTTTTAGAATCGAGGATAAAGTTGAAGCCATATTAAAATAATGAGGCCACCACAACTTTCTTATACATATGAGAGTTTCAAATTATAGAATTTTAAGATTTTTTTTATTTATAAATTATACAACATCTTATTATAAATACTTCTATTCTCTTAATGAATCTCTATAGAATGCATACTTTGCGATATATTCACAAGAAGGTACTACTCGCTAAGTGTTACCTACGGTCCGATTTTGAAATTTCATTTATATAAAAAATATTCCAAATCCAACTCTAAATACTTTTGTACTCTTGATAAATATATACAGAATGCATAATTTACGACATATTTTCAAAAAAATCGCTATTCGGTAAGAGTAAAAGTGTTAGTTCGCGTCCGAATTTTGAATTTTTTTTATTCAAAAGGTATTGAAAATTAAGTTCTAAATACTTTTATACCCGTAACGTACCTGTCTAAAAAGCAACACTTGCAAAATATTTGAAAAAAACTGATTTTTGATAAGAGTGAAGACCTACTTCCGGTAGGAATGTCGCAAAACTTTTTTAGTAAAATTGCTCTGAATTTTAATTTTAAGTACATATGAATTCTTTAGTACTATTTACTGAAAATCTAATCAGTCCTCAGGAGAGAGACTATACTTTCTAATAAGCACAACTGTTTATTAGAAATCTTTTATGTGTCAACCCAAACAACCTAACACTAGCAATACCCGTTATACTAGTTGGCAGCTTATTAAATACTTTAATACATATTGCCGTGACCTTTATAGTTTAAGTATTTTTAAAATAGTTAAATAATTAAGCATTAGAATAAGAAAATAAATTTTTAGTTGTAAATATAGTTGTTAAGATAATAATGAGTTGCATAACCTTGAAGGCGCAACGTCATGATGAAAAGTATATAGTAATTTAAGTTAAAATGTATATACATAAAGAGGAATAGAAATAAACACAAAAATAAATTCATGTATTCTATATTTATAGAAAAGACGAGCACAAGATGTGGTTTGAGTATATAAAGGCCGAACCAAACTTTTCGCATTGTGTAAGAGTGACACGAAATACATTGAAAAGTGAACACTATTCAAAATTAAAAATGTACTAAAAATAAATAACAGAGAGAGAGTGATGTTGAAAGATGGAACAGTGAAGAGAGTGAGCCATTTAAATGCCGTAAAATTGTACGAAAAAGGTGAAATTCGACATGCTCGATATGAAAACGTCTTTCAAAATGAATACACGTAGTATATAAATTATAAATTTGTAAAAATATTTTTAGCTCTCAGACATTTTATAGTTACATGATAAAATACAATAAATACCTGATACTTATATTTAATAGCATTTTTAAAAAGATATAAAAAAAGTGTTCTTTATTCGAAACGATATACTAAAAGTATTTCCATTTCAAGAACGCCCTTTCATTCTGCCCCAGCCCTGTATAACTAGCCGAGGCAAATTCTACACCTATTCTTTGTTTTAGTATTGACTATAGTTGGTCGTAATCTTTTTATAAAAGTTAAAATCTGAATTCGGTATTCAATATCATCTGAGCCATAGGAATTTCATAAGAAGTATTAGGTAAGAGACAACGCATGGAAACGTTCTTTTCATATTTAATAGTATTCTTTTTTAATTAACAGCTATATTAATAATATTCTTTATTTTCATATAAATCAATTCTTTCATGTTAATTAACTACAAATTAAGCATAAATTCTTTTAAATTATAGTTTAACATTCATTAATCTAAATATATTTAAATACATAATATTATTTATGATGAACATTTCATTACTAACAGAAATCAGTCAACACAAATTACATAATTCATTAAGACGTGTGTTCTTTTATCATCACGGAAGTGACGTTACAAACCTAAAAGTATATAAATTATAACAGCATAATTTGGCAGAAGATAAGACGTAAAATTAGACACTTGATTTGCGTAAACAAGTTTTTTTATTTTTCAACATATTCCCCATTTTCAACACTTCGACCGGCAGTGATGGAGTGCCATTATATCAATTTTATAATCATTAACATCTAGATCATCAAAATGTTTACTAAAATTTGTTATCCTCCTCAGAACATATCAATTCTACAGAGAGATCGTAAATGGTTGACAGTGCCGCTTCATCGATGTATCAACTTTAGCACGAGTTTGCCACACGTTCATTGTTGTAGTATGAATATATAGTTTGTATAGCTTGGATAAAGTGGCTGTCAATCCAATATTCAATCATTTATACATAATTGTCAGTCATATAAGTTTTTTGTCGTTTCTCTTTCTCTTGGTTTACTGCGTTTAATTGAATATTAGAAACTGTCTTTCTCAATGCAATAAAAGACACATTTCGTTGATACTGTAAGTTATTTTTTTTTGTGTTGCGTTGAAATCAACAATGCTATTTACGGAAGAATAAGATAAGTTCATTGTTGAGGCTTACTTTTGTAGCTGTAACAGAAGAAGTGATCCAAAATGTTTTAATTTCTCTAAAGACGTATAATTGTGTGTCTACAAAATGATGGATCTTATTTTGAACATATTGTTGTGACCTTCACATTATCGAAAATAATAATCTTAAGAATAAGTTTAGTTATTAAAAAAAAGAATAGTGATTTTATTTTAAAATCGTTTATTAAAAAATTAAGGTATAAGTTAAAAACGGATACTTGTAAGTAAAATAGGTTGCCAACATTTAAGGACGATTTCTAATTTCAAAATGTATAAGTTGTTGGTATGCACTAGTTAAGTAAGTATAAATATTAGGCATAATACAAACACAAAATAAATCCATGCACTTTATTTTTGTAGAAAAGACTAGTACGAAATATGGTTTGAGTATAAAACTAAAGAACCTAATTTCACAGGCGTTAGAACAGCCTTAAACATTTTAAAAAATGTACCATTATTCAAAAATAAAAAAGGCATTGCAAGTGAATAACAGAGAAGGAGTTATGTTAAAGAATGGGGCAATAAAGAGAGTAAATCATTTAAATGCTATTAAGTTATATGTGCAAGGTAAAATCAGGTGTGCCCGAAAAGATAACATGGTTTTGAACGAATAAAATGTAAATTTGAACAAGAATAATGGTACCAATTCATAAGAAAGATTCTAATAATAATACTAAATATATATTAGAGCCGTACACTTTATAATAAGAAAAAAAGGATATTATAACATTTCTAGTGGGAAGTGTTAGATCGTAAATAAGAATATCTTGTATAAATAACAATATGAATTCAAAATACACTTGTTAGTTCTTGTATGGGTAGCTCAAAGGTTTCAAAAACAATGGATATGGTCGTGTGTGGTTTAAAAATCTGCAAAAGAAAAATACAATGTTTATGTTGTTCATAGCATTCTACAAATTGACGTGTTACCTGAAGAAAGAGCATGGTTAGAAATCAAGAAGAATGTGATGAAGGCAACCGTTCTTCGCAGTGAGAGCTCAGCAAGAAAAATTCCCGTTGTATGTAACGTTTTTCCTTTACTACCAGACCGAAGAATTTCTAAAAGAAGAATTAGGGTAAAATTAGTACATGGCAAGAAAAAATATGTAACAAATGATGAAAAAGGCAATTCATTTATATACAAATACAATGAATGTTTATACTGAAGAGGAAGAGAAGAAAGATACACTTACCTAAGATGAGATGCAACAAATTTGTGAAAAACTTTAATAACAATTTAAGGCGTCGCCATTAGTGTGCAACTGTCAAAATGATCTACGTGTATCGGTGCGAGTGTGACAGCCTAAAGAAATGAACAAAAGATTTTCATCACGAACGTTTTTGAAAAAGATGCCAACCTAAAATTTAATTGAATAAGAGAGGCGCTAAATCGTCGATCGGCATTTGTTTTAGTATATAAGGTCAAAAACAGGATAAAACCTGTAGATTTGAAGTTTGTAATTCGAGTAGTAAAGACGTAAATTTTGTAGAAGATTAACAAATTTGATATAGCGAAAGTGAGAGTAGAGTCTATTAGCACTACTTATCAACTTACGATTTGATAATTTGTATTAAAGATTTAGTGTTTAATTTTAATTTAGTTTTGTTCTAAACAAATTTATTCAATTAATTTTCTTTTCTTATCATAAATATTAAGATGGAGGATGTCAATAAAATAGAATTTGATAAAATGTATGATCAAATGAAGTGAGTCATGAGATAAAATAATTCAATTTATTGTATATCAGATGAATCTCTTGCTTAATAGTGATATTTAGTCTTTCAAAATAATAAAAACAATAGTTAATGGTGCTAAACATACTGAAGGTACTATGTGAGAATATTTGTCTTTAGCAGATTATTGGGCATCATTAAGTATTAAATACGAATATGCGGGGATGTTTTTGATGGGCAAATGCTACGAGACTAGAGGTACAATGTGAAAATGTTTACAGCTAGCGATTAGTGTGAACCAATTTCAAGGCATTCACGTTGCAAGATTCTAGATTACTAAAGCACTATGTGAGAATGTATGTTTTAGTAAAATAGTGGCGGCATCATATTAATAAACAAATTAACAAGAATCAATAATATTTTAAAAGTTAAAAGAACAAAGTGAATATTCATTCAGCTATCATTATATCTATATAAGTATTTCACAAACATTACGACTCTAAAGAGAGTATTAATTTTTTAAATTGTAGAACAAATATCTATAAAATACAATGTTATTAACAACCGTTATTTTTAAATATAAATATATATTTTTTTATATGAAATTTAGACATCTTGTTTAATTCCTTGACCTTATCCCAAGCAAAACTAAATAAGAGGCGGACCAGAACATAAGAAGTAAACCACTGCAAGAACTCATAAGAAAATTTAAAATTTTATGCTGATAGGAACAAGTTTATAAATAAACCATTACAATATTTTTATCATTCATTAGCAAAGTCACATCCACAGCATTATGTTATAATATTTCTAAATATGTAATGTTATATACAATGTCGATTTTGTATTAAGTTATTTGTTATATGTAATATCGATCTTGGTATTAAATTATTTTTAATAAATATATCAATTATTGAATGTATTTCTTGAGTTATTAAAACAAGTAAACTTGACAAAAATTCTTGAAAGTAGTTCATACGTAAAATAATAGATATCGCACGGACGAAATACAAATCAGAATATGATATATGCGGCAAATACACCATTACTATGAAGCGACGGGTCAACCTTATACGATCTCTCCGTATATGTAGCAAATAAAATAAGAACAGCAAGGGTCTTAGGATGCTGCCTTGTGGTAATTCCTTGGTTTAGAGCAGTGGTTCTCAACGTGGGCGGTAGCGCCCACCAGTGGGCGCTGCAAAATGTTTAATATCCGCGCTCACCAATGTTCCTATTATGCATTGTTAACCCCATCGTTGCTATGGTTACGTACATGCTGTTTCTATTTCTGTGCTTAACTATGTTATTGTATGTATGACGCAACGCGCGGACTCTGTGAGTCAACGTGAGTATAGTGGACCGCATCTCGAATGTTCCAAGGTCGAGAGAGTTCGACATCCAGAGAATTCCATGCAGTGCGGTATATATAGCGAAGTCATTATTCGCATGATTCATTCTATTTACGATAGTCAGCGATAACGTTCGAACAGAGACAAATATTCAGTGTGCGATAGTTGTGTGATTAATTAACAGAGTGTTAATCAAAAATATTGTACATTTAGCACACACGGTTCTGTTATAAAATAAACAATATATATTTGAGCTGAATTAAAACTAGGTAGAGCAATTTTTATAATCGAAAACCGTTTATTACAGGTAATAATCATTTATTGATGTTGGTAATGTTTTTAATAACTCAAATTATTTTAGAAATCTAACTTATACAAAATACTTTAATTATATTGCTCCAACCGAAATTGTTTAACATCGGTCTTTTTTACACGACAGCAATGGCCCCTCCAGGCAAAAAGCAGAAGGTGGTACGCCAGTATTCGGTCGACTATATAGCCTTCGGTTTCGTACCAAGCCCAGCGGATCGCACAAGACAGATGTGCCTCATTTGTTCCAATGTCTTCTCAAATGAAGGTATGGAACCCTCTCGTATGCGTGACCATCTAGAAAAGATGCATTCGGACAAAAAGGACAAGCCCGCAGAATACTTCAAGAAACTGCGTGATGACAGGGAGAAAACTACCCCGTCCATTTCGTCTGCTTTTGCCAAGGTGACAGAGATTCAGCGTGATGGCCTGCTGGCATCGTATAACATTGCATATATGATTGCAAAGGCTGGCATCGCGCTTCCAAGACCTCATCGAACTGGATGTACCTGCCTGGATCACTGACCCGTTTGGAGTCGTGCTGGAAGACGTTGAAGTTAAATTGCAGGAGGAGTTGGTGGAACTTCGCAACAACGAGGATTGCAAAGTCCGAATCAAAACAGGCTTCAAGAAACTCTGGCAGAACCACAGCATGGCAGGACTATTCCCTACAATGTGGGGAATTGTTCACAAGCTTCTTCTCACGTTTCCGACTTCATATTTAGTGGAAACCGGATTTAGTGCGGCTACATTTCTGCACTCAGACAAGAGGAAAAGGCTGGACATGGTCAACAGAGGGGACTTGCGGCTTTATTTGTCTCTGCTGACTCCTCGCGTGAAAGAGCTGGTGAGCAAGCACCAACCTCAAGGATCGCATTAGTGAAGACTGCATGGGTTGGGCTCACAAATTTATTAATTTAATTTTGTTAAATAAAATTCAATATTTCAATAATAATTTTTGTTTGTATTAATTAATATTTTTAAATAAATTTAGAGGTAGAATTTATTACTTCTTGTTTTAATTACTGTGCCCAGGTTAACTAGTCCATAAACCATAGTCGTAGTCCATGACGTGTCCCTTCGCGATTTTCTGCAGTGGGCGCTGGGATCTATACAAAATTCAGTAAGTGGGCGCTAGGCGAAAAAAGGTTGAGAACCACTGGTTTAGAGTTTCAGTCTAATAATGTTTTACTATCTCTAATGAGAGCAACATTTTATTGCCTGTTTGATAAATAACTACTGAATACCAAGCAAGAGCATTATTACCTCCATAAATACATAGAGTTTCAGCTTTTGGAGCTATTCAAAATTTGTTCCTTTAATTCCCTGCATTTATTAAAAAAAAAGCCGAATTTAACGGGTAGCGAAGAAAGAAAAACTACTAAATATAAAATAAAACTAATCCTGAACACATCACTGTGATTTAAATTAAGTGCTCAAAATGAGCACCAAGATCCTCTTAGCAATAGAACAACCGATTGCAAAACAATGATGTAATACTCCTACTCGTGAAATTCGGCGTTTTTTTTTAAAGAAGGAAGATTAAAAAGAAACATAAAGTTAGATTAAATTTTCCAAACATTTTTTTCTTCTTTATTTTGGATACCTTCTGTCAAGTAACATGTAGTTTTTTGTTATTATTGTAAAACGTCCTCTAAATGGTTTTGGCTGAAGGATAATAATTAGATATTATCATTATTATGTTCTTAAAAAACAAATAGTGAATTTTTTAAACAACTGTATCTACCAAATTATCACACCATACTGAAAATTTAAATATCCTCTTAAAATAAATTCATGGCCTACTCAAAAATACAATTTTTTCGCAAATAAAACTGATAAACGTGTCCCACATTCCTTTAAATCACCCTTGTAAACGTTCGATGTTCAAAATGTAGGTTCTGGTTTTTGGGTTGACATCGTATCAAGTTAAACGTAGATGACGACGTTTCGTTCACTATTAAAAGGGACATCTTTAGGGCTAATTATTTAATATTGATCTAGTAGCTGTGGCATGAAGAGTTTGAACGTGTATCTTGAAGAAATTGTTGGTTGAAAGACTCTTTTATGTTACTGCAAGTCGATTATGAAGATATACAGGTTCGGTCTGTTTTACCTTGCATAGGAGCTTAAAAGTCCATGTATTGAAACGAACGTTGTTGCCAATATTTATACACATGTGGGCTAATACTGTTCGAGGCTAGACGACAGGCCGATACAATCATTACGATCATATGATTCCAATATAATGCATGTGTGCATGTTGAAGGGGTTGTTATTTTCATTTTTAGGTATTATTCCCATTCGTAATATTCTTTAAAAAGTATCTTAAGTTAATTTTATAAGAATTCCCTCGAGATTTATTATTTTTATGATTGAATTTAATTTGGTTTCGCTGAAGGTCTACTTGTCGGCTCTCGTATGTATATCTGTTAGGTAGGTACGGTTTGGCAACTCCTTTCATGTTATGTACGGGAAGCCGCATGCAAGCTAATCGTAGGCCAAACGTGTATAATGACTAATGACACTCCAGCACCGTAAGTCCACGTGTATTTGTGTTAAAGGAGAATATGTGGAAAAATAAAAAGTCATTGCCATAATACAAATATCTCATCATTCTTGTTTAGTTTATCATTTAAAACTTACTTTAATACAACTTTTGTATTAAAAAAATAACAAAATTTGGACAGAAAGCGTTACTTTTACATTTAAGTAGAAACGGTTTTATTAAGCACTGGAATAATAAAACATTGCAAGTTTATTTTTATAAAATGAACAATTCATGAATCGTCCTCACTTTGCTATTGGTCAGATAGTTCTTAATGCGCCTCCTTTAAGCGAAAAAACTAATTGTTTATATTTCAATTGTATCATTCATAAATGTGATTGCACTGTGTGAGTATTGTTGTGTTATCTACGGAATCTGTAGTTATTACTCTACTTGAAGAAGGCAAGTAGAAAATATGTTATTCCTTTTATTCTTTTTTATTAACTTTCCTTTTTAACATACTCAGAATTTTATCAAAAGGAATCAATTCATTCAATATAATACATTTTATAACTAGTAAATTTACGTACTTGATTAACATGTTTCACTAGCTTTATTACAAAGTAAGACTTGGATAATTGTATCCAACTTCGCAGTTCATTATTAACTAAATACAAGAAAATCTACTTAAACTTGAATAGGTAAAATAATTAAAGTTGGGTGTAAATATTAATTACAAATGTGTACACAATATAATGGGGTAAAGAAAGAGTATGTTTTCCCAACAACTACTAATATGTAACTGCTTTAAACATCGCCGATAAGAAGAAATCTGTTGGCTCATTAAAAATGTTTAACAATTTCTTAACAGTTTCTAAATAATCTAATACCTTTTGTAGTAACTGAATGTAATATTTGAAAATTGTCTAATGATATCATGTGATGATTATCAATACAATGTTCTGAATTCCCAGGGTAATTCCTCTAATTTAAAATCGATTTCTTATTATGTTCATTTATTCCTTTATGAAAATTTTTTCCTGTTTGGTCTATGTAAAAAAGCGTCAGAAACAGTACAGTTTAAGTTGTAAATGCCATATTTTTCTGCTTTTTCAAGTAGTCAACATTGAAATTACAATTCACTATAATTATATATAATAAAAGTGAGTAACTCTCTTTTAGGCACCCCCGCTGTTAACACAAGACGGAAGATGGTCAAAAGTAGCATTTGGGGAGCAAATGATCTGTCAATTTGATTATAAAACCTATAGATACTTAGGGAAAAATTGAACATATAAATTATTCACTAGTGGCTACCTGCTTTGCAAAATTCTATCATGAAAAATTTGATTTAATCTTGTAAACTCGTAAAAAATGTATTATAAAAATTAAAAATCTAGCTTTAAATAAGAATACAAAGGAAGCAGCAGGAGGTGAATTATCAGTACACAAAAGAAGAGTTAAGAAAATCTTTATTACTTACAATAATCTAAAACAATAATGTCAAGAACGAAGTGATACCGTTGTTCTTTGCTGACTATATGTTTCCTTGTTCATTTACCTAAAGTACTAGTACAGGATGTCTTCTATTTAATTCAGTTAACTGTTAGCATATTTGCCATTCGTAGTTTAAAAAATGCTAATCTTATTTTAACGTTCATCATGAGGATACTGCCAACAAAGGACCAGATAAGATCATTTCCAATTTAATGGACTATATTAATAAGAACACCTACAAATCAGTTAATCAAGTGACTTCGATTGGCCTGTGACAATTGTTCAATTCAAAATAGGACTTAATTTTCTCTTATGGAACACTCTACTCTAACAATAACACACGTTGTATATTCAATCTAAAGTGTAAAAGAAAATATGACATAGATATTTTTTTTAAATTTTTAAATTCATATTAAATTGAGAACAAGTATAATTTTTTAATTTCTTTGATAAAAATCTCTTTGATTTGAAATACACTGCAGACGATGGAACTCTGAATGCCATGTATCATACAAATATGACATCAAGGGTTTTATATCAATGGTTCGTATGCAATATTTTCAAGAATGTATAAATTAAACTAATCTGTCTTCATGACGCAAAGTCTTAATTGTTAAAAGCATAGTATACTAATAACAAATTGACCAAAAGGAAAAATTATCATTTGTGTAGTTTCATTGATTTATCAAAGATCCCTTATGTTTCTTCAAATCTGTAACAACGTATTTATTTAGAGGATGGGCAATGTTAAATGGTACTTAAAGGGAACATGTGATACAGGGAACAGAATAAAAAAAGGGAAAAATCTTAATTGAGCATTTTTATTAAAGATTAATTGCTTGTATTTTAGCTTCTGCCGTAAACATAAATAATCCCTAAATAACAAACTATCAAAGTTCCTCACTGCTCATTAACGCAGTAGACAAATTAATGACCGTATTACGTAAGTACTTTGAAATATAGCTACTTAAATATCATTAAATGCGACGTTCCTAATACCTGCAAGAGTTTTATATAGAGAAATTTCTAAGTATCTGAATCTAATTAATTATTTCCAGTAAACATTACTAAACTCATACATAAATTCGCGAATATATAAAATAAAAAAAACAGCGAATTACTATAATGAATATTGATGGCATCTAAAATGTTTATAGCTAAATATGTTATTAAATGATTTAACTATAACGTAAATCCGGGTTTATGTGTTAGTACGGATTCATATTTATGTTACACAATAATGAACGGATGTTAAACTGCCTAATTAAATATTAATGCACATCAAACATGGTAAGTACATTCTGAGCATGTATGATAATAATAATTTGTAAAATGCAAATTCAACTTCCCGAAATTTATTCCTTTTTTTTTATATTTAACTTTTATATTTTTCACATAATACATTTGAACTTGTCATTCGTTTTATACTTATTTATATTTATATTTAGTATTGTCGTAGAATTAGATGTTTGACTTTCTTATACGTGGTATATGTAAGGAAATACTATTTGCATATATACATTTATACGCAAAACGTAAATGCAATATACCCACACACACATCTAGTGTCATTACCGACAATCAACGCACCGGCACCGTGTTTCGGCCTTTAAGGCCTCGTCAGTGTACGTGGGACTGCCAGTAATGACTTTTAAACTAGTTTCGCAACTTATGTCGTTATGCGTGAAAAATGTCGGTAAAAACATCACAGCGAGATCTGCCACCCAAAAGCGACACCGAATGCGAAGGTTTCCTGCTGCATTTGCATGCTATAGAGAAACCTGCATGTTAGAAGTGTATCCCGTATAATAGAGCATTTAGGCGGCACCACTAATCAAAAATGCTTAGATGGTAGAACTAACATACTATTTACATACACGGTTGGCCTACGATTATCTTGCATGCGGCTTCCCATACATAACACGGAAGGAGTTGCCAGCTCGTACCTACCTAACAAATATACATACGGGAGCCGACAAGTAGACCTTCAGCGAATGTCATAATTGTGTGTAACGAAAAATCAAATAATATAAAATATAACTTCGAATGAAAACCAAATTAAATTCAATCATAAAAATAATAAATCTGAAGGAATTCTTATAATATTAACTTAAGATACTTTTTAAAGAATATTATAAATGGGAATAATACATAAAAACGAAGGTAGCAACTGCTGCAACATGCACGCATGCACTATATTGAAATCTTATGATCGTAATGATCGTATCGGCCTGTCGTCTAGCGCCCCACTACTTTTCTCGTACTGCCCACATGTGGATAAGTATTGGCAACAACGTTCATTTCAATACATGGATTTTTGGCTCGTATGCAAGGTAAACCCAGGCCGAACCTGTATATATGTCGCAGGCTAATAGTCATATTCGGCAAATAGCTTTTGCCTAGGCAAATGATATCGAGATTTTTGCGTTTTGAAATGCCCTGATACCGAAAAAGTGGTTTTTAAAAAATGTCTGTTTGTCTGGGTGTGTGCCTGCGTCTCTCTCTCTCTCTCTCTCTCTCTCTCTCTCTCTCTCTCTCTCTCTCTCTCTCTCTCTCTCTCTCTCTCTCTCTCTCTCTCTGTGTGTGTGTGTGTGTGTGTGTGTGTTTGACCACGATAGCAGTTCCGAATTTTGTATTTACGAATATAATCTCCCTCTTGAGATCAGACCGGAAGTAGTAGTTTACTTCAGTAAAAAAATTGAATTTTGCCAATATTTCGTCAACTACAAAGTTTATACAAATTCATATGTACTCAAAATTAAATATCAGAAGAATTTGATGAAAAAAGGTTTTCGAAATTCGTACCCGAAGTAGGTACACTTATCGAAAATGAGTTTTTTGCGAATATTTTTCGCAAGCCATGCTTTTTAGACAGGTACGTTACGAGTAAAAAATTATTTAGAACGTAATTTTCAATACCTTTTGTATAAAAAAAATTCAAAATTCGGACCGGAAGTAACACATTCTATATATATTGATATGGTGTATAACAAGCGTATTGCCCTTAAAACACTTGCATACGACACGGTAAGTACCGTTTAAAATTTTCTGGTATACTTATTTTATAAATTGAATTTTTATTTCAAATATTTAATGGCCTCGGGCTAGCTATGTTGGTTGCCTAACTATAAGATGGGTAACGTGTTTTATTTAAAATAGCATGGACTCTGTTATTTATCTATGTGCTAGTTTATTGTTAATAAAATTAAAATGGTGTTTTAATTTATTTGACTGCTCCCTGTAGATTAGAACTAATCTTTGAATTATTTATTTAAGCGACGGAATTTGTAACAGTTCAATTTTTCTTCCACTGTTGGTGCACCTGGGTCACCCACACGTGGATGCAGAGAAATTCAAAAAAATATACGCGCTCTATGATAGCTAGGTTATGTGAACCCGCAGTTGGTTTTGACTTTCTAAAATTGAACGTTAAATATAATTAAATCTCATTAATGGGTCGTAAAAGGGATTCGGTTGTTGGTCCTGAGGAAGAGTACACGACTTACTTCTGTATTACAGCTTACAAACACGTAGAAAAGGGCCGATTCCTGATGGTCTTGTAGATAACCTAACAAACAATTGTACGATCGAGCATGCTTTTTAAAACAGCTGTTCGGTCAAGGTTGATGGGTAGTATAACTGGGTCAAATGAAAACACAGGTGTTTATTAGATTATGGTTTTTTATTATTAATGAATTGAGTGTAGCTTTATATTTACAGTTTAAAACATCCTTATCAAGAATGGCTCTAGGCATAATCTTTACTTGGAATCTCATGAACAAACTGCTCTACGCAAGTCATATTAGGCATACACATAACAATATTTAATCTGTCTACTTTACTAATGGTAAACAATCGGATTCATCCTTGGATTTTTAAATATGATTATCTGACTCTTCGTCTCCCAAAAAAAACTAATGTGCAACGTAAGTATTAAACTTAGAATGTAGTCTAATCAAAATGCATGAACGGTAATTGAATTATAGGTTAAATATTTAAATATATCCGGCTATTATGTACTATTTAAACCCGGCTACGTGAGAAATGAACGTTTAGTCTTGGTAAAAAAACTCGGATTACACTTAAGTCTGACTTGACTGTTAGTCATTTACAAGTCTATCTTGTTTCCTTCTAATGAACGTGAAATTATACAATTGTCACTTTACATACTGTTCTTGTTTGTTTAACTTTAAGTTGGCTGGCTGGAAAGAATGCAGGTGCTGCTGTCGTTCTTGAAGGGGGCTCCACAGATGCTCGTAGTTGATGGAACGTCTTGACCCTCCGAGTTGATTCTCTTGATAGGCACCCCTGGTGTATCTTCTTGGCGGCACCTTGTTCAGATGTGTTGACTCGTTGTAGATGACTGGACACAAGTTCGTATTCTTTTTTCAAATATATTTGAAATGTTGTTTGGTTAACTCCCTGTTAGTTGAAGTTAATATCCTTGTTGATTATTTCTTTCTTTCCAGTACGTTATTTGCATCCTTGGTTTTTTCAATATCGAAAACACAGGATTGACTCCAATGTGTGTAGTTGCACTAGCTCGCACTTTGTTTCACAGAAGTGGGATGCTCACGAATATTTAGAACAACCTTACTTGGTTGGTTTTTGCAGGCGAATGTATTTAAACACAACCTTACTGCTTGGTTGTTGCAGAAGAATCCCTTTTAAATCAAGGTACTGTCCTTTTATAGTTTCTCTTGTTTGTATGGTGGTTGTCAAGACAACCAACAAAATTCAATCAAGCCACCAACCATTCGTTCATTTCAAAAGGCAAACCCTATTATTTCGCGATTTTATTGTCCTCACAAAGTGTTTTAAAATTTATTTCTACTATGTACAATCTTAGAATTCTAGTTTTTGACAATTAAACGCGTGTTGAAAACTTTAATAGTAGCGCGTTTGATTTTCTTAGTACAGTTCTGGTCATAAAAATATCATTTTTTATAATTTTTGATTTGCCTAACAACATACTCAATATGTGTATCTCTAATGCAACGGCGTTTACAATGGTTCTCTTAACATTTAATTACATCGTTTCTTTTTTTTCATTTCCGTTTCTTTTTACCAGACAAAAATTCATTTATATAAAATAAATAAAATTATTTAAGGGTGACTTTTGACAACCTATATTCAAACATATGGTGAAATCTTAATAATGCTCATGCCCTGTTTGTACAGTACTTGAATATGTAAAGGGCTTTTGGTTCAATATGTGTGTACCCAAAAGTTTGTTTCTTTACTGAATTAAAGTTATCTTTGACATAATAAATGACATTTACGTTTGACGTATGTAAAAATCAAAAGATGCTATTGATCTTTTCACGGTCTTTACATTTCCATTTGCTTACAAAAACCTATGATACATCAAGTATTGATACTGAAGTATCCCTATTAATTTGCAAATTTAACAATTTTAGTCGATTTTTATTATAAATCATACTTTTGCAATGGCCATATTTGTCGACCCAAAGTAAACATTTTTATAAGTAAACCAATGAGAAGGATAAAAATGTTTTATATCTTTGTTATGTGTGATGCGAGTCTGCGCACATTGTATGCGCATTTGACCTTAATTATATGCCCAATTCAACAATAATTATTTTAACTACAATGTACAAGGGTTCGTCCAAAAGTGAATCTTTTAAAACATGAACGAAAATCTAAATATTCATATTTTACAGATTTGACTGGTCGTGGCTAAGATACAAGACCAGTTCATCTGCCCCTTAACGAAGGTAGATTTTTATTTTTAAAAATATGCTTTCGTTATAAACGTCTGTAAAATATTTTTTTCATTGTAACAGATTGCAACAACTAATGTATCTATTTTATGTAACAATTTTTTTTTTTCCTTAATGAACTGTTATATCTAGTTGTGATTATAATTAGGGCCTTAGTATCTAAGTTTTAAAATTATATGTGGGTCATATGTTGTAATATAAGCTGTTCTGTGTTTGTTCAATTTTTCAAACTTTTATTTATTGACTTAAACCTGTATAGTGTATGTTTAGGGTTAAGATGAAATTTTTATATTCTGTTTTGTGCATCTAATTATTTTTATGCATTTGTTAAATTGTGCAACTAGTTAGTATCAGTTTAGCGTACATATGTTTTTCTTTACTTTGTGTGTGTGTGTATTTTATATTTGCCTTTAGAAAATTGTTTATTTTGTACCTTAATTCTTTATTTTCTTGTTCTGCCTTTGCCTGCGATGTATCGAGTGTATATCATTCTTGTAATGAGGGTGGCCTATCTCTAATATACCAATGTGTATGTATACACATAAATTATCATTCTTATTTCACAGATTATTACTGTGATAATTATATTCGACATTTTGTCATTTTTCTCTTTCCTATTTGTGGAGTATACATCATTCCAATGTGCACTATTTGCGTGCTCTTGTACATATTTTAGGTTGTACATTACCTATTTTTCCTCTTACCATAATACCATATCTTTTCATGGGTTTCTTCATGGTTTAAATTTTTCTTACATAAGCATACTTTTGCTAAGTGGTATATTTTTATTTCTAGGCCCATTCTTCCATACATTTAGTCATTTTAAATCACTCGATAATCACTTCTTGAATTTTTCTTCTTTTCTTATTCGGCATGAACATTCTTGTGTACATGTAGTTTTCATATTTGTTTCATAAAGGCGGCTATTTCATATTTTCTGACTTCTGTCATTTCTTGTTTTGTACGCTGTGCTCTAATCGTTTGCATTTACTAACTTTTTCCTTCTAGTGTTGAATTTTCTCTTAACAAAATTTTTTTCTTGTGAATAAAATTTCTCTTCTGGTTTAGGTGTTAAAGAAATTTTGCAACTTATATTACCTCATGATGCGCTACTAAATACTTATTTGTAGGAATGGGGAAAACTAATCAAACTAATTCTATCTGTATTAAAATTCTAGGTGAATGTACTTATTCTATAATTCCTATTTTCTACGGTTAATATTCTCATATCCTAATTTCCGGACTAACTTCTTCTTTGTAATTTTATAAAGACTCTGTGACTTTCATGGGAGTTGTAGGTAATTCCTGTATGTATCTTCAACATTCTAAGAGATTTTTGGGGTTGTGTTCAGATTGGGCTCGTCTGAAGGGTTTCAATGTCTTCGGGTTGGGTTCGTCCGAATAGCTTCCTATAGCTGGGGTTTTTTGAAGTAGTTTGAATGTCTTCGGGTTGGGTTCGTCCGAATTGCTTCCTGTAGCGGGGGTTTTTGTGTTGTGAGGGCTTTTAGATATGTGTTGTGGCTCCGGTTAGGGTGGTATTGCCAAAGTACCATCGGTTACTGGCCCTTCAGTACCGCCATGCCCCTAAATTTTGGGCTCCTATTTGCCTAATATCTTGAGGCGGAAGTCAATAATATTCTTCTGATGCCTATGTATGCCATCGCTGTAAATTGTTTGTATATTGTGTTCCATATCTGGTTGTGTGCATGTATGTGTATGTGTTTTTGCGAATTTTAACAGTGTAGCTTGATTGTCTTTGTACAAGATTGCAGCTATTACTATCCCCTTTACTACGTTAAATTTTTGGTGCATTTCGCTTGTATAACAAATTAATTGTATTAAGGTTTGTGTTTGCGAGTTTAAATCTTGTAAATTGTGTGTATGTGTGATTGATTTTACAAGATGTGTGTGACTTGGCTTGTCCATCCATGTGGTTACCTCAATGCCCCTCAGTACGTTGACTTCTTCGCGTACCATGTTTATGTGACGAATGGAGTGTACTAAATTTTGTTGTTTGCTAATTTGTATTGTACGGACTTGTTTCCATGAATTTGTATATTTTTCTGCACCTATGGGTATTCCTGTCATCTGCTCTGAGGTGTATGCAAGTAAATACCTGTCCTCTTCTTCTCCAGATAAAAGCGCGTCCAACCGTGTTCTCAAGATTCTCCTGCTAGAATCCATGTATTTTGTTCTTTTTGGTAATGGTACAATTGTATAACTTTTCTTAATTTCTGCTGTGTCCTGTTCAATGCTGAGACAGTTTAGAACGTCCTTCTCAAAATCTTCCATTACCTTTTCTTCAGCAGTATCCTGTTCGTCCTTTTCGCCTATTTGAGTTTCTTTAGTTATTTCCGCAGATATCATTTGTACATCCTTTTCATGGATTTGTATATTCTTTGTGATTTCTTCGACCTCTATTCCTGTTGCTATTTCTTCTATTTCCTCTTCTTTTGTTGTTTCTGCAGATATTGTTAGTAATAGGATAGGAGATTCAGGTAACTCCTGGTTCTCTATTTTGGCATCATCCTCTGGTTTCGCTAGTGTTTGTATATGTTCTGATTCTTCAGCTGCTTTGTTTTCCCTTGTGTCGTCCTTTATATTTATTAATCCGTCCCACAATTTTCTTATTCCTAATTTGCGTTTTTCTCCATCTCGTTCTCTATCGGTCCAATATTCGTCAACTAACAATTGGATCTGTTCCTCCATGGTGTTCATTTTGTAAGTTTATTAATTATTTCAGATACGAGCGCAATTTAATAATATGTATGATATGTCGTTTAGATACGACCCCTGCACAATAACATTGTAAATTATATTCTGACCTGTTTCTAATTTTTATGCCACAGTGAATAAATGATTTTAATCATACCCAGTGTTTATTTATTCATACACCATCAACCTCTATATGTACATGTATATTGATAAATTAAATAAAATACACACTTTACTGTTTATATTTTTATTCTACAAGTAATTCCATTATTTATAAGTATTGTCCTCTTCGTGATATTCTTCTGGTTTTCTGACACAGACTGATACAAAAAAAAAACCTGCAGTCAGTGTACTCCTCAATAGGTTTTTTAAAATGCCACCACGTTGTTGGCGTCAGATGATATGGTGTATAACAAGCGTATTGCCCTTAAAACACTTGCATACGACACGGTAAGTACCGTTTAAAATTTTCTGGTATACTTATTTTATAAATTGAATTTTTATTTCAAATATTTAATGGCCTCGGGCTAGCTATGTTGGTTGCCTAACTATAAGATGGGTAACGTGTTTTATTTAAAATAGCATGGACTCTGTTATTTATCTATGTGCTAGTTTATTGTTAATAAAATTAAAATGGTGTTTTAATTTATTTGACTGCTCCCTGTAGATTAGAACTAATCTTTGAATTATTTATTTAAGCGACGGAATTTGTAACAGTTCAATTTTTCTTCCACTGTTGGTGCACCTGGGTCACCCACACGTGGATGCAGAGAAATTCAAAAAAATATACGCGCTCTATGATAGCTAGGTTATGTGAACCCGCAGTTGGTTTTGACTTTCTAAAATTGAACGTTAAATATAATTAAATCTCATTAATGGGTCGTAAAAGGGATTCGGTTGTTGGTCCTGAGGAAGAGTACACGACTTACTTCTGTATTACAGCTTACAAACACGTAGAAAAGGGCCGATTCCTGATGGTCTTGTAGATAACCTAACAAACAATTGTACGATCGAGCATGCTTTTTAAAACAGCTGTTCGGTCAAGGTTGATGGGTAGTATAACTGGGTCAAATGAAAACACAGGTGTTTATTAGATTATGGTTTTTTATTATTAATGAATTGAGTGTAGCTTTATATTTACAGTTTAAAACATCCTTATCAAGAATGGCTCTAGGCATAATCTTTACTTGGAATCTCATGAACAAACTGCTCTACGCAAGTCATATTAGGCATACACATAACAATATTTAATCTGTCTACTTTACTAATGGTAAACAATCGGATTCATCCTTGGATTTTTAAATATGATTATCTGACTCTTCGTCTCCCAAAAAAAACTAATGTGCAACGTAAGTATTAAACTTAGAATGTAGTCTAATCAAAATGCATGAACGGTAATTGAATTATAGGTTAAATATTTAAATATATCCGGCTATTATGTACTATTTAAACCCGGCTACGTGAGAAATGAACGTTTAGTCTTGGTAAAAAAACTCGGATTACACTTAAGTCTGACTTGACTGTTAGTCATTTACAAGTCTATCTTGTTTCCTTCTAATGAACGTGAAATTATACAATTGTCACTTTACATACTGTTCTTGTTTGTTTAACTTTAAGTTGGCTGGCTGGAAAGAATGCAGGTGCTGCTGTCGTTCTTGAAGGGGGCTCCACAGATGCTCGTAGTTGATGGAACGTCTTGACCCTCCGAGTTGATTCTCTTGATAGGCACCCCTGGTGTATCTTCTTGGCGGCACCTTGTTCAGATGTGTTGACTCGTTGTAGATGACTGGACACAAGTTCGTATTCTTTTTTCAAATATATTTGAAATGTTGTTTGGTTAACTCCCTGTTAGTTGAAGTTAATATCCTTGTTGATTATTTCTTTCTTTCCAGTACGTTATTTGCATCCTTGGTTTTTTCAATATCGAAAACACAGGATTGACTCCAATGTGTGTAGTTGCACTAGCTCGCACTTTGTTTCACAGAAGTGGGATGCTCACGAATATTTAGAACAACCTTACTTGGTTGGTTTTTGCAGGCGAATGTATTTAAACACAACCTTACTGCTTGGTTGTTGCAGAAGAATCCCTTTTAAATCAAGGTACTGTCCTTTTATAGTTTCTCTTGTTTGTATGGTGGTTGTCAAGACAACCAACAAAATTCAATCAAGCCACCAACCATTCGTTCATTTCAAAAGGCAAACCCTATTATTTCGCGATTTTATTGTCCTCACAAAGTGTTTTAAAATTTATTTCTACTATGTACAATCTTAGAATTCTAGTTTTTGACAATTAAACGCGTGTTGAAAACTTTAATAGTAGCGCGTTTGATTTTCTTAGTACAGTTCTGGTCATAAAAATATCATTTTTTATAATTTTTGATTTGCCTAACAACATACTCAATATGTGTATCTCTAATGCAACGGCGTTTACAATGGTTCTCTTAACATTTAATTACATCGTTTCTTTTTTTTCATTTCCGTTTCTTTTTACCAGACAAAAATTCATTTATATAAAATAAATAAAATTATTTAAGGGTGACTTTTGACAACCTATATTCAAACATATGGTGAAATCTTAATAATGCTCATGCCCTGTTTGTACAGTACTTGAATATGTAAAGGGCTTTTGGTTCAATATGTGTGTACCCAAAAGTTTGTTTCTTTACTGAATTAAAGTTATCTTTGACATAATAAATGACATTTACGTTTGACGTATGTAAAAATCAAAAGATGCTATTGATCTTTTCACGGTCTTTACATTTCCATTTGCTTACAAAAACCTATGATACATCAAGTATTGATACTGAAGTATCCCTATTAATTTGCAAATTTAACAATTTTAGTCGATTTTTATTATAAATCATACTTTTGCAATGGCCATATTTGTCGACCCAAAGTAAACATTTTTATAAGTAAACCAATGAGAAGGATAAAAATGTTTTATATCTTTGTTATGTGTGATGCGAGTCTGCGCACATTGTATGCGCATTTGACCTTAATTATATGCCCAATTCAACAATAATTATTTTAACTACAATGTACAAGGGTTCGTCCAAAAGTGAATCTTTTAAAACATGAACGAAAATCTAAATATTCATATTTTACAGATTTGACTGGTCGTGGCTAAGATACAAGACCAGTTCAATATTTATCAAGAGTACAAAAGTATTTTTTCTATTCTCTCATCAAATCTCTTGTCTTTTTTCTTTAATTGGGATAAGGTTATAGCTTATTGAAAATAAAAAACCAGAAACCATATAAAACATAATTGTATAATTTATTTAACATTATTTCACAATAGATAGCATCGCTATACTATATTCACCATTTTATTAAAACTAACATAATTAAGAGAAAACATTTGTACTTTGTTCTAGGTTGTAATGTTTTATAGTACGAATATATTTTTCTTATGCTTAATCAAATAAAAATCTAAAATATTGTCCTGTTTCAAAAAAAAATAAAATTCAATTAACGTTAGTATACTATTGATATTTTTTTATGCTAATTCTATTCCATCAGAGACATTATATTCGCACGTAATGCTCAGACAAACTTAGAACTTCGCAATGGTCAATGTTCGGAGAAAAAGCTTGAATCTGATTACTGTCTATAACCATTCACACGTATTATATCCAGCATCTCAGAGTCCGCTACCCAGAAACACTTTCCTTCTTAAAAATCTAATTTAAATCATTAATTTATAATCAAAAATTTATTGTAAGAATTAATGATGCCTAATAAAGTGCCAGAAAATATACATTTGCACGTTATATCCTCTTAACACCCAACACCATCAGTAATTCTAATTTTGTGTTGTTGAAACTAATGAATGCATATTATTACAGGAAGATATTTATTATCCCTGTTGCACAACGTTATATTGAATATACATTTGCACGTTATATTTCAATACACGCATAGCAACATTGATAAATCTTTGTATCGAAAACTTACTTTGAATCATTGAAAAACTTTTCAAATTCAGCCATTTGCATCTCCATTATTTAAAAATACAAAAATTATTAACCAAAGAAAAATGAATGAAACTTAAATACAAATGAAATTAATACGCTAATACAAGAAATAAATATGAATCGAAATAATCGTAGTGTATCTGACCCTACGATTTTTAGTCGCTTTTAATCTCTTTCTCGATAACCAGCTAATCCACATAATGAATGAATCTTGTTCATTCTTGTCGTCCAATTTATATCCCCGGGAAGACACGTGACAGCTCTCAACGCCACCCTCGGTACTACCATTTAAGTTGTCACCCTGCGTCTTCAGTGAGATCTTTGCTTACCAAGTTGCCGTTGTGATATGAATACACACACACACACACTTATTGTCTTTTGACAGTTCCTTCACTTTAAAATGTCAACACTCCGAGAATTGCTTGTTTATATTTTAAAAGTTTCTCACTCAAATTGTCCAGCATTTCTCCAATGTAGGTATGCTTGTATTAATATAATTCTTCTTTATATTTGTTTATGAATTTATTACCTTCTTTACTATATGCCAACACAATTCTTATTTTTGTTTTACTTTCAGCTCTCGGTAACATTGGAAATACATTGTAAATAACAGGTATTCTTTTAATAAGATTACTCGTACTACCACGATCCATTTGGTTTGCCTTTTTATTGCTTCCTTCAATCCAGGACTTTTCCAACGGTGATATATTTATCTGTAATAAACTACAAACCAAGTTTACATTATATTTTCTTTTTGTAGATCATCAAAACCGTACAAAACCTCTCTACAGTCTATGAAATATAATACTACATATACGAATTCATGAATATACTTTATTATTGCCAGCTGTCGTTTATAAAAACACTACTGCAGATTGTATGGTCTCAGAATATTTTTATTTATATCCTTTTTTATTTATTTATTTATATAGTCATAAGTTTAAGGTAAATTTTTCTTTTTGCATGATTTATTTAATAAAGTTTTATTACCTTATGCACGTTCTCAAGTTTACATAATTTATTCAATTACATTCTTCTCCCGTGCATATCGGATTTTGTTTTCTTCATACAATTTTATTGCGTTTAGATGACTAATTCTTATCACACTTCCATCCTTAAGCATAACCCTTTCTCGGTTATTTGCTTTCATTTCTCTTTTATTTTTAAACAGCGGTCCATTATTCAAAATGTTCAGTGCAATTTTCACGCATTTTATAAAGTCAGGTTGTTTTTCATTATACACAAATCATACATTTTGTTTCTCTTTTCTATAAAAGAAATATATATATATATCTTAAATGTTATCTCGTCTTTTATTTTGTACCTCTTTAATATCTAAATTGTAAATATAAGTTCATTTTTATGTCTATGTTTCCTCACTTTAATATATGCAACTTAGTATACTCTTATGTTAAAAACTTTGAATACAATAAAACTTATTCTTATTGTTTCTTTTATATTTTATTTACTTAAATTAAATCTTAATGCTATTACTATTATTTTTAATATGCAAGAGACCACGGCAATATGTTATAATATTTCTAAATATGTAATGTTATATGCAATGACGATCTTTGTATTCAATTATTTTTAATAAAGATATTATCAATTATTGAATGTATTTCTTGAGTTTTTAGAACAAGCAGACTTGACAAAAATTCTTGAAAGTAAGTAAGTAGTTAAAAATAATAAAGGTCGCACAGACGAAATATAATTCACAATATGATATATGCGGCAAATTCACCATGACTATGAAGCGGCACGGTCAACCTTTTACGATCTCTCTGTATATGCAGCAAATAAAATAAGAACAGCAATGATCTTAAGATGCTGCCTTGTGGTAATTCCTTGGTTTAGAGTTTCATTCTAATAATACACTGTTTTACCATCTCTAATGAGAGCAACCCTTTATTGCCTGTTTGATAAATAACTACTGAATACCAAGCAAGAGCATTATTACTTCTAATTCCACAAAGTTTCTCCTTTTAAAGATTTTGAAGCTATTCAAAATTTGTTACTTTAGTTTTCTTCATTTGTTAAAAAAGCCGAATTTAACGGGTAACGAATAAAGAAAAACTACCAAAATTGAAAAAAACAATCCTGAACACATCACTGTGATTTTAAATTAAGTGCTCAAAATGAGCACCCACAACCTCCTAGCAATAGAACAAGCGATTGCAAAACAATGATGTAATACTCCTACTCGTGAAATTCGGCGTTTCTTTTAAAAAAAGAAGGAAAATCAAAAAGAAACATAAAGTTTGATTAAATTTTCCAAACACCTTTCAAATGAGGGGTCACTCGACCCCCTTCGTCATTTAAAGTTTTTAAGTAAAAAGTAGCATTTTTTATAGTGGTTTTGTTTTATTTTTTTTTTCGTTTTTTTCTCTCTCCTTTTAAAAGATACTGGGAGGGGGGGTTAGACACGCAGTGTAGAAATACGTGCATATTTATCTTCCTTATTTTGGATACCTTCTGTCAAATAACATGTAGTTTTTTGTTATTATTGCAAAATGTCGTCTAAATTGTTTTGGCTGTAGGATAATAATTGGATATTATCATTATTATGTTCTTAAAAAACAAATAGTGAATTTTTTAAACAACTGTATCTATCAAATTATCACACCATACTGAAAATTTAAATATTCTCTTAAATTAAATTCATGGCCTACTCAAAAATAATACAATTTTTTCGCAAATAAACACTGATGGGCGTGTTACGCCTTGTAAATACTAGGTATAATAGTTCGAGGTTCAAAATGTAGGTACTAGTTTTTGGGTTGACATCGTATCAGATTAAATGTAGATGCCGACGTTTCGTCCATTGTTGAAAAGGTCAACTTCAGGGCTAATTATTTAATATTGATCTAGTAGCTGTGATTTAAAGAATTTCATCGTGTATCTTGAAGAAATTGTTGGTTGAAAGACCCTTTTAAGTTACTGTAAGTCGATTAGGAAGATATATAATGACAATTTACATTGGAAATCGAAAATAATAATAAATTAAACTTTTTAGACACTACATTGATCCGTGAGGGTGAGGTTATTAAAACAAAATGGTTTGCAAAGGAAATAGCATCCTGTAGGTATCTCAATTTTTATTCGGCTCAACCAATTAATTTTTAAAAAAATGTTGTTGCAAACATTATTAGTAGAGCCATCAAGCTAACAAATCCTGAATACAGAAAAGAAGTGTTAAACCATGCTAAAATATCGTTAGCGCGTAATAATTATCCAACAAAACTTTGTAAACAAAATAATAAAACAACAACTTCATAAAATATGTAATAGTACCACAAATAATAATAAGAACCAAAAACAAAACGAAACTAAATATGTTGCTCTACCTTACATAAATCATCTTTCTCAGAAACTTGGTAAAATATTAGCTCCACACAATATCAAAGTCGCACACACTAATTATAACAATTTACAGCATCTTTACACAAAATTCCATTAAAAAAACAAACACATGTTGTTTATAAGATTCCTTGTAAAGACTGCGAAGGTATCTATATTGGCCAGACCAAACAATATATTGATGAAAGGGTCAAAGCACATAAATATGCAAAAAATAGCACGGCGTTAAAGAAACACTCTAACCAGTTCTCACATACATTTGATTTTGATCGCATTTCAGTGTTACGAAAGAATATAATACAAAGTCGAGAAACATTTTAGAGATGATTAAAATACACAAAAATCAAAACTCAGTTAATGACAGAGGAGAAATCTCGAATTTGTCAATAGTATACCGACAATTATTATAATTACAAAACCCTGTAGACATTAATATTATCATACATACATACATGTAAATACATTTTATCCGTTTTTTGTTGTTGTTTTTGGCCGTTTCCATGTCAGAATAAACCAGCATTGTAGACAGTTCATTGACATTTTAGATCTTAATCGTTTGACGTTACATACTTTAAATTTTAAATTTTAAAACTCTTTTAATGTATTTTATTGTTGTGCATGTTTAAAAAAGTTGTAAGGATACTGTTGTTACATATTTTGGAGTAAGTTTTCTCATTTTTAATATGTTTCTTATATTTTTTGTATATATCAAATTATTGTAATGTTATCGCACTTTGTATATACATGGTGTATGTTGTTTCAGAGAAATTGTTTCTTAGCTGTATATATTATTTCTCATGAAGACAAAAAAAAAGAGGTCGAAACGTTAAATAAATCAAACATTATGATAAACTAAAGTATGTTTATTTAATTCCAGCCGAAAATTCCCAATGATGCTTGTCAAGAGTTTAAATAATATATAAATACGGCAACAAAGAATAGAAAATATAATGACTAATGACACTCCAGCATCGTAAGTCCACATGTGTTAGTGTTAAAGGAGAATATGTGGAAAAATAAAAAGGTCATTACCATAATTCAAATGTCTCATTATCCTTGTTTAGTTTAGCATTTAAAACTTACTTTAATACAACTTTTGTATAAAGAAAATAATAAAATTTGGACAGAAAGCGTTACTTTTACATTTAAGCAGAAACAGTTTTATTAAGCACTGGAATAATAAAACATTGCAAGCTTATTTTTATAAAATGAACAAGTCATGAATCGTCCTCACTTTGCTATTGGCCAGATAGTTCTCAATGCCCCTCCTTTAAGCCAAGAAACGAATGGTTTATATTTCACCTGTATCATTCATAAATGTGATTGCACTTAGTGAGTATTATTGTATCATCTACCGAACCTGTAGTTATTACTCTGCTTAAAGAAGGTAAGTAGAAAATATGTTATTCTTATTATTATTTACTCAGAATTTTATCATAAAGAATCAATTTATTCAATATAATACAACTTATAACTAGTAAATTTACGTACAGAAGATAAAAAATTTGATTAACTTGTTTCACTAGCTTTATTACAAAATAAGTCTTGTACAATTGTTTCCAAATTCGCAGTTCACTATTAACTAAATACAAGAAAATCTACTTAAACTTAAATAGGTACAACAACTGAAGTGGGATTTAAATATTAGGGTTTATACAAAAACCGACTTTTTGAAAAACCGGTTTACGAATTTTTGCCAAAAAAAAATAGAATAGGAAAAATATTTCATTTAATTTATATAAAATAACAAAAAACGAAATCAATATCAAAGTCAAAATATAAAAAAAATATTACATACACAAAATAACGAAAACTCAAACAAAAATTTCAAATAATATTTATATTTATTTCACTAACAAATATTTTCAAATATCACTACTATAATAATTTCTCCTAAGAAAATAGAATTTTAAAAAACATAAAATATCCACTGAACGGTGGCTAAGTTTTGTTCTTATTTTGGACACAATATTGCCTGAAATTGAAAATACTCGTTCACTAGCTACTGGGCTTGGTTTTATGTTTTCAGGGCATCAAATAACAAATCTAAGTTTTTGGTTCTTTTACTCGTTGCCTCAAATAATGAAAATTCAGCTTTCAGGGTCTTGTCTTTCAGTTTTTCTTCGGGGTCTTCAAGAAACTTATGAATTGATTTTTCCAGGGTTTCCTTTACAAAAGCATTACTCTGATGAGTAGTTTCTTCGATTTCTTCTTCATCAGAATCGGTTTCAACATAAAAATTTGGAAATATTCTAGACAATATCTTTCCAGATAACTTGATAATTTCGGTTTTAGGAAGCTAAAGAAAGTACACTAGATTTCTTTGCTGAACTGGTAATGTTTTGTGGATTTTGCAAATACAGCAAAAGATTTGCTAATTCTACTTGTCTTCTTTCTTGATTTCGTTCTTCTAAAGCATATAATAATTTCAAACTTATTTCAGTGTTTAAATTTTTTAGTTCATTTAACAGAAATTCAAATATACCTTCACTTGTTAATAAATTGGCATCTCGCCGCCCTAAGCATTCAGCTGCATCACGAATCGGTCCCAAGACTTTACGAAGTTCCAAAAGTTTAGGATATTGAGCTTCATTCCACATCCAAGAAGAACCAATATCATTCAATGCTAAAACAACACATTCTTTTACTGCCAGAAATCTTCCAATCATGTCCTCTATACTATTCCACCTTGTTTTGCAGTCAAGAATTAAATTTAATTCCTTCCTTTTTTCTTATTTGATATAATTTTGAAGAATGGTGTTTCTTACGAGAAATTTTCTAAAAAACTTACAAATTTTTCTAATTTGTGAAACTGATTGTTTGTAATTGTCAGACAAAATAGGAATAGGATGTTCTCGGATACAAACATAATAAAGGGAATCTTCATAATCGTTATATTCGTCTTCATCTTCATCTTCCGATTCTTCACTTGAAACATTTACTTCGACTTCAGCTTCAGCCATTTCTCTGTGTTTATATAATATATCAGTAACTGCTAAGTGGATAGCGTGTGAATAGCATAGTTGATTAATTATAGATGATAATTTTCCAGATTTTTTCATAACAACAACACCATCATTTGTTGCTGCAATTATGTCAGTTTCTAGATTCAAGTTGAAATTTTGTAGTCCTTCAAATACCAATTCTAATGTTCTCTGAGCATCACATGAACCAGCTATTGGCACTAATCCCAAATTGAAATCTTCTGCCAAGTGGTGTACATTAATGTTTAAATATCTATGATTTCGTTTGCTAATCCACTCGTCTAAAGATATAGAGAATTCTTTCCTATTCTTTTTTATTGAATCTAATTCAATAATAGTTTCACGTTTGGCATTGTCATAAAACGCATGAATGAGGTCCATTACTCTAGAGTTGTTTCTTGGTAATGAATATCCTTGTTGTTAAAGAGACTCGCGTATGAATGAGCTATTTGTAATGCTATTAATAGAAAATCCATCCACTGCTTCAAGTTTTGATATGATTACTTCTAAACTACTCCTTTTCACTTTCATAAAATTCAAAATATTCGCTTGTTTTTTTGAAGAAGAGGAAGATCCAGGCGTTTCTTCTTCGCCGATCGTTTCTGATTTCATTTCGATAATTATTTTATGAACCGCTTTCAAAGGATTATATAGATTGCTCCTAGATGATCCTTTGCAGCTCAACATTTTATAACAAAGATTGCAGATTGCCTTGTCTATCCTTAACTTTTTGAAGCTATCCCAAACTTCCGACTTATTCATTTTTATCTAAAAATGAAATTAAGGTTATCATTATTTTATTTTTTAATATATTTGAAGTTTATTTTACAATTTTATTATTTTAACTATTAATATTAATGTAATTTAAAAAAATCTACACATTTTTTTGGGAATTTTGAAAAAACATGCATCTTCTTAATCTAATTCCAAAGCTTGATAAAGACATAATTTACGTTGAAACGTTGCGAAAGTAAATATGAATTTAACTTAACACCCTGTGTTTTATTTAAAATCCCAATAGACAGAAGCCAGAACTTTTTATTTTACATTAATTTTTGAGAGAAGAAATTTATATAATAAAATTAAAGTTTTCAAGTGTAAAATAGAAAATACAAACTTAGAAATTAGAAACATACTTAATACTTGTGCACGTGCGCAGTGCACAAGCACTGGCCAACGCAACTCCCAACATTGAAAAAATGTGTCTGCTGCCCGTTATATAGAATGAATAGCAAATCAAATCAATAATAAAAAATTAATTTTTACATAATAATTTGAATTCTTTAAAACCGGTTTTTTTTTAATTTAAAAACCGGTTTTCAAATGTGACAAATTTCAAAAACCGGTTTTTTGAAACCGTGTTTGAAAAACCGTCAAACCCTAGTAAATATTAATTACAAAGATGTACATAATATAACGGGGTAAAGAATGGGTCCCAACAACTAATAATATGTAACTGCTCTAAACAGCGCCGATAAGAAGAAATCTGTTTGCTCATTAACAATGTTTAACGATTTATTTTTCGCTTTTGGAATTCGATAATTTCTAAATAAGAGAAATTTTACCTTTGTAATATTTGAAAATTGTCTAATGATATCATGTGATGATTATCAATAAAATGTTCTGAATTCCCAGAATACTTCCTCTAATTTAAAATCGATTTATTATGTTCATTTATTCGTTTACGAAAATGTCTTGCTGTTTGGCCTATGTAAAAGGCGTCACAAACTGTACAGTTTAATTTATAAATGCCACATTTTTCTCTTTTTTCTTTTTTCAAGTAGTCAACTTTGAAATTAGAATTTACTATCATTATATATAATATAAGTGAGTAGCTCTCTTTTAGGCACCCCCGTCGTCAACACGATATAGAAAATGGTCAAACGAGATTTAGTGAGCGAATGATATGAAAATTTTTGTTTATAACACCTATAGATACCTAAGCGAAAAGTTGAACTTAAAAATTATTTACTAGTGGCTATAGCTATTTTCTGTGTTCTATCTTAAAAAATTTGATTTAATCTTTCGTCGTCCACATGTTGCACTTGTAAACAATTCAATATAAAAATTAAAAGTTTAGCTTTAAATTAAAATACGAAGAAGGCAGCAGAATGTGAATTATCAGTACAGAAAAGAAGAATTAAGTAACTCTTTATTACATACAAGAATCTGAAACAATAATGTCAAGAACGAATTGATACCGTTGTTCTTTGCTGTGACTATATGTTCACTTGCCTGAAGTCTAGGATGTCTTCTATTTAATCCATTTAACTGTTAACATATTTGCCATTCGTAATTTGAAAAATGGTACATTTATCGTGAGGGTACTGCCAACAAAGTACCAAATGAAATGGACAATATTAATAACACTGAGGAATCTGTAATCAAGCAACTGGTCTGTGACAGTTATTCAAATCAAAATAAGAATCATGCTGTAGTAAGATTATGTGCTCTTCTTGTGGAAACAAGCAAATCTGTTAATGTGCAACTTATTTATCCACTCCACGGCCATTCATATATGCCGTATCATTGAGACTTTTAAAAAACTTTTAAAAAGATATGAAAGAATTTACCGCGAGATCAAAAATTATATTGATATAGGTTTACCATGGAATGAAAAACGTCTGTCTTAAGCTACATCATTAAGTGTCATACTGTCATTAATATTTGTCATTATATTTTCTCTGTGACATTTTGTAGTTTTTCAATTACGATTTACACCACAGCACATAAAACTTACATGATTGAGCAGGTGTACTAGTTAATGGTATTTGGGAATACAGTAAGCGTTTATGTTTGGATAATTTTGGTGAACACTTCCCAAATTTCACAAATATTAATGACAGTATGACACTTAATGATATAATGTAATGTATAATTATGACAGACGTTTTACATTCCATGGCAAACCTTAATCAATATAATTTTTGATCTCGCGGTATAATATGCACATATACACTGAAATTTTATTAAAATCTGGCAGCGCTGGGAAGTTTACTCTAAGGAAATAACAAGTGACGACATTCTGCACTTTAAAGATTGGTAGCCGGATACTACAAGAAAATTAATCAGTCTAAAGAACATGGAAAGAAAAAATTTGGCATTTCTAAATTTTATCATATCACTTTATTTATTTTCGATGAAACGGTTTTGGACTAATATTAGATTGAAACTGTTTTTACTAGCAACTACATAAACTCTTATCAAAAGACAACAAATAATAAAGAATAACTTTAATTTCCAATACTAAAAGCCTATACATACTGCTGTGGCAGCATAACTATATGGATAAAATAAAATGTAGTTTTGCCATCCGTTAAGCATTGCCAAATAGATTATGCTGTGTGCTGTTCCAGCAACATAATTTAAAAAATAATGATAATTTTTATTATCTTTAATATATTCATTTATTTTCTTAACAGCACGTACTTTGTAAGTATGCGTGAGTTCTAGCAGTGTATTTAACTTTCCTTTCTCCTGGTAAATCTCTTTTTATCTTTGTTTAGGGATAAGGTTCTAATTTGTATTAAAGAAAAATCTGAGTCTGTATAAAAACATACTTATATATTTTATTCAAAACATTAATCGCTATACTATATTTACCACAAAAATTATAAAGAGCACATAATTGAAACAAAACATTTATACCGTATTCTCGGTTATAATGTTTTTATAGAATAAATATATTGATAATGCTAATAAAAAAATATATAATATTATCCTGTTTTAATACAAAGAAAATTCAATTAAATGTCGATAATTTGTTAATATTGTGCTAATTCTATTGTATCACAAACAATATATTTTCACGTAATGCCCTGATATTCCTAGAACTTCGTATTTATTACAGTACGGAAATGGTTTTTGTAGGTTATATTACTTGACAGGTAAAATTTCGCAACATCTCAAATTTGACGCCATATTAATTTAGTGGCGCATATCGCATACTTAAAAAACAGCCTACTTTAATGAGGTACGATTTTGAAGGCACGGTATTTAAAGTGTACTCTCTTCAAAGAATATCTGAATTTACAACATCAGCCTACCTTCATGTAGTGACTCGTGGCGACTTGTCAAGACATGCAAAATATAAAACAATGGTTTGACATCACCTTTTCTCTTTACACATTTTTTGTTATAGGTATTCAATTTTACTAATTGTTTTATCAGTTGGGTATCTAAGAATATAAAAATTTAACTAGATTACTAGAATACTAGATTAATTAGATTAAAAAAACTAATTGTAAGTAAACCCTGTACTGATTATCACCAGTAAAGGGCAGAAAGTGTGTAAAAATTACCCTTCCTATTTGGAAACACATCTACCTTATTTCATAATAAAGTAAAGAAATTAAATTTATTAAGACTAAACTATTAAATGTAAGGGGGTCCGCAGATCACAGGTTAAGAACCGCTGGTTTAGATCAATGGTGCGTACCCAATATTTTCAAGAATGTACAAATTAAACTAATCTGTCATCATGACGTAGTTCCTTATTGATAAAACATAATGCCCTAATAACAACTTGACAAATAGGAAAACCACCATTTGTGTAGTTGCATTGGAAGATATTTGATTTATCAAAGGCCCCTTATGTTTCTGTCTGTAACCTGTAACGGTGTTTTTATTTAGGAGATACTCTCGTACCAAAAAGAACATGCAATACAAAAAAAAGAACAAAAAGTACTTAATTGAGCGCTTTCATTAAACAATCCCTAAATATCAAATATTTAAGCATTCATTTCAAGTCGTTCTAGTTTCATAAAATTAATCTCTCTTTTATCAAATAGCATTTGACGTAAAACAATCAATAAGGTCGTCAATGTTTATTAACGCAGTAAACAAATTAATAACTGGTTTCAAGTACCTTGAAATGTAGCGACTTAAATATAATTAAATATCACGTTCTTAATACCTACAAGACTAGTTTTGTATAGAGAAATTTATAAGGATCTGAATGAATGAATATCTACTTAATTATCTCCAGTAAACATTACTAAACTAAAACATAAATTCGCCAATATACAAAATAAAAAAATCAGGGAATTACTGTAATGAATATTGATGGCATCTAAAATGTTTATAACTAAATATGTTATTAAATGGTTTAATTATAATGTAAATATTAGTTTATGTGTTAGTGCGGATTCATATTTTTGTTACATAATAATTAACGGATGTTAAACTGTCAATTAAATATTAATGCACATCAAACATGGAAAAAAGGTACATTGTAATAATGTATTGTTAAATATTTATTTATCTGCTGATTCATTGTAATAATTTATTTATTTATGTAAGGTATTGTATTATAATAATTTCATAATGCTGAGCATGAATGATAATAATAATTTGTAAAACGCAAATACAACTTCTGGGAGTTCATTTCTTTTTTTTTACATGTAACTTTTATATTTTGCACATAATACATTTGAACTTGTCATTCGTTTTATACTTATTTATATTTAGTATTGTCGTAGTGTTAGATGTTTGACTTTCTTATATATGGCATATGTAAAGAAGTACTATTTACATATATACATTTATTCGCAAAACGTATATGCATATATTCATATGTTGGAATACACACAAACATCTAGTGTCATTACCGACAATCAACGCACAGGCACCGTGTTTCGGCCTTTAAGGTCTCGTCAGTGTACGTGGGACTACCGGTAATGACTTTTAAACTCCGTGAAAACATCACAGCGACATCTGCCACCCAAAAGCGACACCGTATGCGAAGGTTTAATGCTGCATTTGCATGCTATAGAGAAACCTGCATGTTAGAAGTGTATCCCGTATAATAAAGCATTTAGGCGACGCCACCAATCAAAAATGCTTAGATGCTAGAACTAACATCAAGAGGTGAATACTATTTACATACATGGTTGACCTACGATTATCTTGCATGCGGCTTCCCATACATAACACGAAAGGAGTTGCCAAACCGGACCTACCTAACAAATATACATACGAGAGCCGACAAGTAGACCTTCAGCGAATGTCATAACTGTGTGTAACGAAAAATCAAATAATATAAAATATAACTTCGAATGAAAACCAAATTAAATTCAATCATAAAAATAATAAATCTGAAGGAATTCTTATAATATTAACTTAAGATACTTTTTAAAGAATATTATGAATGGGAATAATACATAAAAACGAAGATAACAACCGCTGCAACATGCACACATGCACTATATTGAAATCTTATGATCATAATGATGGTATCGGCTTGTCGTCTAGTGCCCCACTACTTTCCTCGTACTGCCCACATGTGGATAAATATTGGCAACAACGTTCATTTCAATACATGGACTTTTAGCTCGTATGCAGGGTAAAAACGTATATACATTTATACGCAAAACGTATATGCACATATACATGTGTTGGGATATGGTCACACATCTAGTGTCATTACCGACAATTAATGCACTGTGTCTGTGCGTTGATTAAGGAAGCATGGTGATGACTTAAAAAATTACAATCTGGAGATTTTTGTAGGTCGTCTGATACTGAAAAAGGTTTTTTTTTGATTATTTAAAGAATAAATAAACATTTACTAGTGACTATAATAATAAAAATCGTCTCGTTGTACAGATGGTTTTGGTGCTGGTTACTGTTTAGCTAGATGTTGTTCAGTTCCTATTTCAACAAAACTGTTCGGATCTTGCACCAAGAACGCATGTTCAAGGATTGTATCAGGATTCTTCTTCATGGCGCTACAATTCCATTTGGACGTGGGCCTCCAATATTTACTGCCTCCAGACATCTCGCTGCCTTATTGCTGCCTTCCAGTTGTGCACTTACAAAAATTGTTTGGCGGCCTCCTCGAAGTTGTCCACCTATCTCTCTTGATCGTCCTCTTCCCCTGATACCCTCCATCTGACCGTTATATCCTTCTTTGGGATTCGGTCCTCACCCGTTCTTAGTAGGTGCCCCGCCCATTTCAATCTTTGTAATCTAATAAATTCGACAATATCTGGTTGTTTGAATTTCTGCTTTAATTTAAAATCGTATCCCCATCCTCCATTACCGGCCCATATATTTTCTTTAGGATTCGCCGTTCCAATCCTGCTAGAAGCTCCTCTGAGTGGTTGGTGATTGTTCACGTCTCTTTTCCGATGTCACCACGGATTTTATCATGGCTTTCTGGATTGTAATTTTTGTTTTTCTTGTGGCTGATTTAGACTTGAAAATATGTGCGAGTGAACAGTGGGCTCTATTTCCAGCTAGTATGCGTTGTTGTATTTTCTGTTTGATGTCGTTTTCACTGTTAATTTGGGATCCCCGATATTTAAATCGCTACACCACGTCAAAGTTATTATCTCCTACTATGTAATTCTGGCCAATCCTCCTTCTTGGTTTCACCGGTAGTAGTTTGGTCTTTGTTTCATTTACCTTCAACCCGATCTTAGTGGTTTGTGTTTATAATTTGTTAAACACTTCATTAATTTCTCGTTCTGCTCTGTTCTGATATTAATATCATCTTCATAGGAGATTATCTTGCATCACTGGAATGGCATCATTCCAGTAGACCTGAAGCCTGACAGTGTATTATGAACGGTTGCAGATTTTTACCAAGCATCGTCCAAGAGTTATCCAAACTTCAATCTATTCAACTTCCGTTGCGGCTGATTTTTTATAAAGTATCTGCAAGCATAATAATAAGAGCCCTTTAAGGATTTAAAAAAAGAGGTAGATCTATGGATTGTAGGTAGTTCCTCGCGTGTGGAAGTAAACAGAATAGTATTATTTCATGCTCTTCTGCAAATTGTAGGGTTTCGAGATTTGTAGTATGGGATGAATGCCCATCTAATATTAACAGCACAGCTCCAGGTGCTTTTTTTCGAAAAGAAGTGGTTTTTCAGTACTATCGAGGAGGCATTCCATCGTACCATTCGTCCTTTCGGCTTTTTCCTTAAAAAAACAATAGGGTGTCAAATATCCACTTTCGGCATTACATCATGCCAAAACGCTGATAGTTTCTCCTTTTTCTCCAGGACTAACACTAGAAACGCATTTGGACCCTTTTTCGGAAAAAACATCACCAGCTCTTTTATTTAGTTAAAGACATGTTTCACCAGAATTGAATATTCTAGATTTGTCAAATAAGGAATTTTCTGTTAGAATTTGCTCAAGTTGTTCAAAATATTTTTGAACAATGCCTTTCGACTTCCTTGTGGCACAGGCTATAAAGAGTTCTCCGCGATTTTATTAATTATTTTTGACAACTTTGTTTTGTATATGACGTATTTCTTTTACTTTACTCTACTGTGTTTTATTAAGTATTAAGAAATAACATAAATTATTTTTAATATTAATGTTAAAGTAGTAATCGTGTATAAATAAACTTTGACATTTTTTTTCAGATTTCTTCCGATGTAATACGAATAATCAACAATCTGATTGTCAAATATTGAATTTATCCAAGAAGCCCACAAAAATATAGAATGAGTGCAAAAGTAGACGATTTTTTCGCGAACACAACTATTTTAATAACTGGTGGTACAGGTTTTATAGGAAAAGTTCTCATAGAAAAACTACTGCGATCTCAGAAAGACATTAACAAACTGTACATATTAATTAGATCGAAAAAGGGTAGAAATGCTGAAGACAGAGCCAAAACGGATATATTTGATCAACCGGTAAGTACATTTATATAAATCGAATCAGAAATCTATTCAGTTTAAATATATATATATTGGATATTTTCTGAATTTCAAAATCACTGACAATTTTTAAGACACATTTCAATTCTTTCATGATTATCATCTAATAATCTTCCTCACTTTGCACGCGTAAAAGGTGTCTCGTTTGAAACTATATTATTTGAGTTACGCGCCATTTCTTGTCTGTGAAATAGAGGGCGCTAACATTTAGGATTTGTCATCTACAAACCATACAACGTCAACATGGAGCGAACTGTTGAACGAATACTTTGTGTACAACTGCTTTTACTGCATTTATGGGAGCATTAAGAAAAATTCGGATAGGGTTAGGAAAAAATTTAATGTTATTGATATGGGCAACACAAATATGTCCTCGCGCGTCTTGCTGGGTCAAATGCCAAGCAATATTTTTGCAGTGAGAAAAAGTATAATTGATAATCTAAACACAACAACCTACATTTTTTGAATCTTTCAAGAGCTACAACGCATTGCATTTTACGAAAGATCTGCATCTGACAGCAAACAAAATTCAGTTCAGACTCCACAACCAATAATGACAGATCATTTGTAACTTCGTAAACTTGTGATTTATATGTTAAATAAGAAACAAGATGATCTTGATTAATGCAACAAAGCTGAAGCACATTCTTATCTTGATGGTTGAGTCTTCATCTTTTTATATGCTCGTGCCAGTGTTTTCTCCGCTGTCTTCCTCATTTACTTACTGTCATCGTTTCTTACTCAATCCCAAAGAATTTTGCCTGCTATTTTCCTCAGTGTCTTTATTTCGGATGATCGTATTGTTCTTTTTGTTTTCTGGTGTCTGCTCTGGTTTTGATGCCGTAGGTCAGTACTTGTCTCACACATGTTTTACCAATGCGGATTGTGCTTTCTATTCTCATGTGTTTATTCTTCTGCTTTATTAACCTGGCTTGTAAGATCATTTGCCAGATTCTGGTGGCTGGATATGTTTACTCCTAAGAATTTAATTTGTACTACCTGTTCTATGGGTTTATCTTGAACTACGAGCTTGCACCTTATCGGTTCTTTAGCGAACGTTAGACATATTGTTTTTTCGACATATATTAAGTTTTTGTGTCATTTTATAGAAGAAGAGTAATTGTATTTGTAGTTCTGTCTCGACCATGATAGCAGCGTCTTCTGCACAGCAGATCATGCTTATGATCCTTTTACCCATTCTATATCCCCCATTTAGAGTCAATAAACAAAATTTTCGCATTTGATACAAAAAAAACTATCACATGCTGTTCGCGTAAGAATAGTGCACCCTCGAGCTGGTAATGCTGTCACAGTAAATGGGGAAGCTATTGTGACATGTTAAACAATTTCTTTTTCCACCAACTTGATGACTTGAACTTGTGGCTTCGACTGGATAGTGCAAATTGTCGTACACCACATGAGATCAATTTTGATCACGTAACTTAACACCACTGGTGTTATGTAAAGGGGAAAGTGTATGCCAACAAACCAGCAATCAATAACTGCAAAGAAATATTCAACGTGTTATTCGAGAAGTAGAGCCAATGTTATGAAAAATGTTGTTAAACAAATAAGATCATACTAGAGCAGGCGCCCATATCAATGATATCCCTTTTCATTTTTAATACGCATAATCTGGAATTTGTGTTGAAAAATAAAAAAAAAGTCAGTTTTAATAATATGATGGCTTTTATTCAAAAATCAAATCCTATAGTTCCAAATAAAACACCATTTATTTTTTCTGCAACTAATAATAGATAGATTCAATAAATTTTAACATATAACAAACGTCTATGTTTCTTGTAATTCATGGTTTTTAACCCCGCATATTTTTAACTGGAAGCTGTATATGTCAAACATGCATAGAGATTGTTTACTAAAGCGGCTACTAGAATTCAAGGGAATATTTCGCGGGTTATTTTAAAAAAAAATTCCAGTTTCGAATCTAATCAAAACATTTATTTTGTAAGATAGGTAACGTGAATCAATAAATAAATCTACATAAGCTAATGACGATGCACACTCTTTCCGCGATAGAAAATTATCAAAATATACACCTAGGAACTGTACCGCTTTCGTGTCCCTATTACTTGGGGGAAAATCACTGTTAGAGTTTTCTTGGGATACATTTTTAACCTGTTCACATCAGACCACTCAACTGCTTCATCAATAACCTTGCCACATGAAATATCCCAAGGCGTGTCTTAAGTTTGAATCGTCTAAATACTCGTACATATGTATTCTGGTATTCTATGCAGTTGATGTTTGATGAAAGTTTAACGATTATTTCAGGAAAATCCCTTTGAACTTGAATGCTACAATACAACATTCTTCTTCGGTTTGTGCCTTTTCTTCAATGCTAATTGCATGGGCTTGGTGGAGTTTAGTAAGATGGAGGTTCATAAGCTCTTAACTGCCTCAGGCCAAACAAGGCTGTAGGTATTTGCAATATAACAAGCACGCTGTTTAAAGATATGAGGGACTAATTAGTAAAGAAACAAATCTTCTTAGATTCCATCCCAAGCAAAAAGTAATGAATCAGCATTGTGATATTGCGATTAAAATATAGCTACGCATATAAATAGGAAATGCTTCTTAATAAGAACCATTATATCTTTATTAAATGAGGATGTTGTTAAAAAGTATTTACGCCAGGTTGAATCTAGGCTACGTTACAAAATACTGTTTTGGGGAAGTTCCCTACATGTGAAAAAATATTACTTGCTCCGAAGCGTCTCATTAGAGTCATGGCCAAGGCAAATTACATAGACTACTGCAAATATTTATTTATGAATGTCAGAATATTGACCGTTATCAATATCTACGAGGTAGGCGCCATAAATTCTCGGCTTGATACAAAAAAGAAACTTGGAACAATATAAGAATTTTTATTTTTCAATGTAATCTTCCCTAACTTCTATACATTTATTACAACGATTAATTAATAATTCTATACAAGGAGCCATATCCGGACTATACGGCGGCAGTATGGACGGGAGCATTGTCGTGCAATAATCGCACTCCTTTTGTCAAGTTTCCACGACGTCTTGCACGAATACTGTCCCTTAATTTATGCAATAAAGACGCATAATATGTGCCGTTCACTTGTATTGCGCTCTTTAAAGTCAATTAGCAAAATGCCCTCACAATCCCAATTGATTGAACATCTTTCGCCTTTCTGGGACGAGGTTCATCAGGTTGCCACCATTCCATGGACTCCCTTTTCGATAGAGGATCGTAAAACAGAACCATTGTTTAATCCACTGTGACAATAGACCCCAAAATTGGTTTTGGGTCGTCTCCACACATGTTTAAAAACGACTGCGCACATTCGACTCGACGTTCACGTTGGAGAGCAGAAAAAAGTCGCGGTGCACATCTAGCGCTAATTTTATTCATACCCAAATGGTCATGGAGAATTTGGCGAACACTTGTTTCGGGAATGTTTGTTATCACTGCTAATTCCTTCACTTTCAAACGGCGATCTTCTAGTACTAAATGTTCAATAATTGAGGCTTTATCACTTCAATTGGTCGACCCGACCAATCAGCATCTTCCAGGGTTTCTTGCCCCAAAATTATATTCTGTACATGCTGTTCTATACTCACAGAATGAAAAAATGAGATGTAGCCACCACACGACTTTCTTATACGTATGAAAGTGTTACTTCCGGTCCGAATTTTGAAATTTCATTTATACAAAAAATATTCCAAATCCAACTCTAAAAACTTTTGTACTCTCCATAAATATACGTAGCGTACCTGTCTAAAAAGCATGACTTGCAAAATATTTGCAAGAAACTGATTTTCGATAAGAGTAAAAGACCTACTTCCGGTAGGAATTTCGAAAAATCTTTTTAATAAAATTGTTCACAATTTCAATTTTAAGTACATATGAATTCTTTATAAATTTGTTTAAACTTAGTAATTCACAAAATATTTGCAAAATTCGATTTTTTCACTGAAGTAAACTACTACTTCCGGTCTGCTGATTTTGCTCAAAATCTAATCAGTTCTCAAGAGGGAGATTATATTCGTAAATACAAAATTTAGAATTGATATCTGTAGCGGTTTGACCGCTATTGTGGTCACACACAGAGAGACACACACACAGACAGACAGACAGACATTTTTTAAAAACCACTTTTTTGGTATCAGGGGACTTCAAAACGTGGACATCTGCAAAAATCTCGAGGTCGAAAATTTTCATCATCACAATACTTCCTTATACTACGTATAAGAAAGTAAAAGGACTGCCCCAAAATAAACATGTTTTTCCTGTGACGGGAAAAAAAGTTGACATTTTATCCTTCTTGACGGGTAATAAAATGTCACTTTATCAACCCGGGAAAAAAGTACTCACTTTTTTCCCGGGGAAAAAAGTGCTCACTTTTTGCCCGCTTAAATTGACAGATATTTGATTATTTTACAGGTTTCCATTAGCAACGCAGGTGTAATGTCACTTGAAATGTCACATCGATTGATTTTCTGACTTCAATATATAGTATTTACGTGATTTTTTCAATACTAAATCGTCGTTTTTCCCATCACAGAAAAAAATAGTGTATTATACAAAGGAAAAAGTATTAGATTTTAGCTCACGGTAATTTATCTCACTCCGCTTCGCGTCGTGAGATAAACCTTACCTCGAGCTAAAATCTAATACTTTTTCCCTTGTATAATAAATAACTATTTTCAGTCAGTTTACTTCAGTGAAAAAATCGAATTTTGCAAATATTTCGTGAATTACTAAGTTTAAACAAATTTATATAGAATTCATATGTACTTGAAATTGAAATTGTGAACAATTTTATTAAAAAGGTTTTTCGAAATTCCTACGGGAAGTAGGTCTTTTACTCTTATCGAAAATCAGTTTCTTGCAAATATTTTGCAAGTCATGCATTTTAGACAGGTACACTACGAATATAAAAGTATTTAGACCTTAATTTCCAATATCTTTTGAATAAAAAAAATTTCAAAATTCGGACCGGAAGTATCACTTTTACTCTTACCGAATAACGACTTTTTGCAAATATGTCGTAAATTATGCATTCTATATATATATATTTATGAAGAGTAGAAAAGTATTTAGAATTGGATTTGGAATATTTTTTGTATAAATGAAATTTCAAAATTCTGACCGGAAGTAACACTTTCATACGTATAAGAAAGTCGCGTGGTGGCCACACCTCATTTTTTCGATTAGAAATACATTAGATTCGGTGATTGTCCAAGTTTCACCACATTATGTAAACCACTATTTGATTCATATCTATTGTAAATCATTATTCTGAATCCATTATTTCAGTACATAACTATATTTTTATTGTTTGTATAGATACTGTAAACAGATGTTTTATGACCTGTCCTGTATTTGTATACGTAAAAGGGATGAATAATAAGTATCAGTATGAGACCATGGACATATATCAAAAACAGCAATGGTTCCAAAAGCGGTCCCTGTGGTATCCCTTTGTTTGTTATTTATCTTCCAGACAACTCAACACCTTGGTTTCTATTTCTCATATAATTCATTAATACTTTAGGACGATTGGAAAATAGTCGCCTAGCTTATAATGAATTCCCAATGACATACATAAATTAATCATATCAGCGTCCATAAAGCAATGCATATTAGAGCGCTAAAATAAAAGACCCAATCAGTTTTAGCCTGTATTTTCGTGACAAATCTTCTTGCCAAAATTTATCGAAGAGAAAAGAATCTTAAAATAGCCCAGTAGATAACTCCGTTAATTTTGCTGCATGTTTAGTAAACAGATTGTACAAACAAATTATTATTGGTTAAAGATTAACTACTAGAAACCTTTGTACAAAGATGGTTTTAGATATTCCAACAACTAAAACAAAGTAATCCAGATTATATGGACAAAGTGGTCATAATGCATGGAGATATTTTAGAATCCCGTCTACATTTAAGCGAGAAAAATTTAGAAAAAATCTTTGATGAGGTAAGTTACACATATATTTTATTTATTTTTTGCACTTCTGGTAAAGATGCCATATCTACCAACATTTGAATTACGACTCAAAACATTCATTTACCGCGTAGAAAAAATCAACCTTTTGTAGCAATTATAGAAAATATATTTATCAAACACCAAGACTTAAGCAAGTCTCCGTTGAAAAGTACATTAAGTACATCAAGTATATCGAATAACAGATGTCATAGAAAATGTTTAGAAGAAAAGAATGTAGACATTTTTCTAGATGTGGCCCAAGCATTCGACATAGTCTGGCATAAAGAACGAATAATAAAATTAAAGAAATACGTATAATAATTTTAGAATCCTACATCGCATAACAGACTAGGGTAATTGCATTAGATCACCGACCAACGTTGGTTCTCGACAAATTCTTTATATATTTTGAAATAATAAGAAAAGTGGACTTTATTTTTCGTCCACTTATGTTTTCCTAGTTTCAGACAGTTCTTGACCAGCAAATGGACATATAGTTTACCCTGTGACGACAGAGATATCTATAGAAATAAAATCAGATATGACCTATGTTTAGGCGTAGCACGTGTGTTGCTTTGTTTCCTGTAAAACAGTGTGTGTATATGAAAGAAAGAAATAGTAACTACAATGGCTTCTGTTTGTTATATAATAGTTTCTACTGTTGTAGTTTATAAGGAATGGTAGAAAGTACAATATTTTATTGAAAAAATGCAAGTTTCTTGCTTGTGTTATATATATTTTTGGTGGTCGCTAACCAGATCTTAAAAAAGCATTTTTTTTAGTTCTCGACCGCGGTGGTCGAAAACTAAATTTACAAGTCCTTCTTTTAATAAACGTAACTTGTTTGAGTACATATATTTTGTGATTTTTTTGTGATATAAAGTATTGAATCATAAAAGAATTAAATACTTTTAGTTTGCGACCAGCATATTTTACTTTATAATGTGTATTTTTCATGTGGTCGTTGAGTGGTCGAGTAACTAAAATAAGGCATCTGATTTTCGACCATTATATATTTTTTGGAAATTTAAACATGGACTAACATATTCTGTTAACTACCATAAAGTCAGTCAGTGCCTTCAACATAATATTTCAGGCTAGATGGTTAATGGATTAGTATGTCCTAAAATTTTGATTACTTTTTACTCACAGTGGCCCCAATTAAAAACACACACCAAAAGGAAAAAGCAAAAAAATCTGTGAGTAAGGGTAAGAAGAAAATGTTTCAATACAAGACAGAAAGCCTTACAACAGCCCTACATCAAATTAGAGAAAATAAAATGAAAATAAGGGAGGCTAGCAGAATGTATGGAGTCCCAAAAACTACTTACATCGTCTTCACTTCCTGATTCATTTTTTGACAAGCATCTTGTATATCCATCAACTTTAATCCAAAGGAATAGAAATACAGCAAATACAAATGAAAAAGCCCCGAGTGCAATATCTTCTGTTAAATGGCCATAGTATTATGGCAGAAAAGATGAGAAAAAGGAGCTGAAAGAAGTAGAAAAAGAACGGAGAAAAGGGCAAGGGATGATAAGAAAAAACAAAAAGAAATGGATAAGATAAGAGAAAAAAAGCAACAGAAAAGGCACAGCAACAAAAAAAAATAACTGCCAAAGTAAAAGGAAATAAAACCCACATTGTCCAAAATAATAATAATAAAAAGCCTTGTGCTTGTTGTACTGAAATACTTAATTGTGATACCGATGACGATGATAAAAGAAATATAGGATGCGACTTTTGTGACCGATAGTATCATAAAAAATGCACAGAATTTTCTAGCATTTCATACAATATGGCCGCAACAAAAGATTACAAATGTAACCATCCATTTGTTTCCATAAAATGCCGGACGTGTTTACCATCCGGTAACATTGTACCTGAACTAAAGAATAATGTAAAATAAACTATTTTTATTTGTTAATTGAATTTTATTGTAGTACTATGCTGTAAAATCGAACTTACGTAACCCATCAGGTGATGAGTAACTCAGTTACTCATCACCTGATGAAGCCAAAGTTTGCGAAACGATATTGTAGTGATATTATTAAATAATTTTTGAAACTAAGTTTACGTATTTTATTTATTCAGTTAAATATGGAGTTTCAACATGTATCAGCCTCATCAATTAACTATTTAACCCATCATTACAAAATTTATTTAGTGGTCGAAAATGAACTTAAGTGGTCAAAAATTATTAGAGGCGGTCGAAAAACAACTCGAAATTGGTCGAAAACTGTGAGGGGTGGTCGAAAACCCAAAAAATTACAATGTTTCAGGTTTATAAATCAATAAGAAATGTTCTACATATATACTCGATATACTGAGTGAAAAAAAAATACGATTTATTATAAACATGTAATTTTTAGGAGATTTAGAAATCAAATCTTCTGCTAACTGATCGAGAACCAACGCAGTTACCCTATTAAAGTTAAGTATAAAAACGAATTCTAGGGTATGAGAACACTAAGCCAGTGTGCTAGGGCAATTATATGACATACTTTTTTATCTGTTGTGACATTCCAGTAGCAGAAAACGTGAAACTACATACATTTGCATATAATGCCGCAGTCTTTGCTGTAGCAAACACCATATAGGCACTGTGGGAGAAGTAGATTAGATACGGTATTTCCTATTAACAGAATGCTGAAGTATCAACAGAACCATATAAAATAAAACACTTTAATTTTTGATAAACAAGTCTTTCCTTTGACTACAACCGCTTTTTTAACTGGACTTGTAAATTCTTACAAACCCATAGAAGTACATTCTATTCTTCTCCTAAATCAGTTAATATGTAATATATTATATCGCAAAAGCATAAAAGTCTCACGGGATTTTTTTATTAATTTCGACTTTATGAACAGGTCAACATTGTATTCAATTGTGCGGCTTCAGTCCATCTATCAGCCAACTTGAAGCATTCCACTAAATATAATCTGAAGAGCGTCGTCGAAATGTTGGAACTGTGTCGACGTATGACAAAATTAAAATCCGTGGTTTTAGTTTCGACGGCTTACTCCAACTGCAACCGTAAAATTGTGGAAGAGAAAATATACGACGCCCCAATAAGTTCTGAATTAGCCATGTCTTTGTGTAAAGAATTAGAGGACGACGTTCTTGTAGAAGTCACCAAACTGTAAGTAATTTGTGTTTGCAATTAACCAAATAAATATCACGTATAGGTAATATCTTCCGAGAAATAATTATGGGTATTTCCGTGTTTCAGACTGTTTTGTCGTCGTCAGTACAGTGTAGCAATGGAATAATGTGGCATATCCTTAGAGATAGAAGCAATACGCAGAAGACTATCGAGAAGACTAACCCCGATCTTCTGGCAGAAACTTACTGACAATCTACTCTTTATTACATCGTACTGACAACGCCCAACAAGTCTAAATTGTACATGTGTGTACGATTGTACAGTAGCAATAGATAGAAGCAATTAATCAAACAGACTCCTATCTTCTGACAGAAGCTACCTGATGGTTTACAGTTTACTACCCCGTACTGACGACGACCAACGAGTCTATATTAAATTTACCACATTATTATGTAATATCAAGTTGTTGACATCACTTATTGTTACTTTCAGGATTTCGAAAGGCCTTCCGAATGCATATTCATTTTCCAAAACGTTAATGGAAAATTATTTGCGCTGTTATAATGATTTACCAATTGTTTTGTTTAGACCAGGAGCTGGTAAGTTATTTTATATCTATTCTGACCTCCAATCGTCTTTTTTATTAATATTTTACTTTTCCTAGCGTTGTATAATAAAAAAAAAATATTCGAAATTTTGCTTATCTTCACATTAGTGATGATAAAGTATCTTCCTCTACTACTATAAACATACCCATGAAAATAAAGAAATGATTGTAGAAATTCTTGTAAAACACTCTTTTTTTTTTAAAGGTAGTGGTTGATGTTTTGAAACATACTCTTTAAAAGTGACCTACCTACGTATTGCTGTGACCTCCACATTATTAAAATAATAATATTAAGAATTAGTTTAGTTATTGAAATAGAACATTAATTTTATTTTTAAAATCGTATATTTAAGATTTAAGCATTAGTCAAAACATGTAATAGTAAGTAGAATAAGTTGCCTACATTTAAGGAGGAATTGCTGCACCAAAAATAAACATGAATTGTTGATACACATTAGACAAATAAATGTGAATTGAAATATAAATAATGGTACCAATTCATAAGAAAGTTTTTAATAATAAAACTTAAAATATAGTAAATACCTGTAACTTAAAATAAATGTGTGAAAAAGATATAAATCAAAATATTTCTGGTGCGAAGTAACAGATCGTAAATAAGAATGTTTTATGTAAATAGTAACAGCATGAATTAAAAATACACTTTTAGTTCTTGTATGTATAACACAAGGGCTTCAAAGACAATGGAAACGGTCATGTGTCGTTTAAAAACCTGCAAAAGAAAAATACAGTGTTAATGTTGTTCACAGCACTCTGCAAATGAACGTATTACCTGAAGAGAGAGCATGGATAGAAATTGGCGACAGTGTGACGAAAGCAACCAATCTCGCAATGCGAGCTCCGTAAGAAAAATTCCTGTTGTTTATAACGTCTTTACCATACTACCAAATCGAAGAATTTCTAAAGGAAAAATAAGAATAACATTAGTTAATGGAAAAAGGAAATATATAACTAACGATGAAAAGGCAATGCATTCATATACCTACAAGTACAATGAAGGACTATACTGAAGAGAAAGAAAAGAAAAATATACTTACTGAAGATAGGATATAACAAGTTGGTGAAAAACAATAATAACAAACAGTTCGAGTCGTCGCCATTAGTGTGTAAGCTGTCAAGACGATATGCGCGTATTGGTGCGAATATGACAACTTGAAGGAAACGAAAAAGAAAGATTTTATCACGAACGTTTTAAAATCAATGCCAACCTAAAATTGAATTAGATAACAGAGGCGATACAAATTGTCGATAGGCTTTTGTTTCAGTATATAAGGTGAAAACTAGAATAGACTTGTCGAAGATGAACTTTATAATTCAAGCAGTAAAGACGTTAATTTTGGAAAAGAATAAAATTTTTGAGATAGCGAATGTGAAAGTAGGGGTTTATATGAACTACTTATCATCTCACGATTTGAGAATCTGTATTAAGAATTAAATTTTTATTTTTATTAGTTTTCTTTAAAACAAATTCATTCAATTAATTTTCATTTTTATTATTTTAATTTTTAAGGTGGAGGACATCAATATGAATGAATTTGATAAAATGTACGATGATATGAAGTAAGTTATAAGATAAATAATTCAATTTAGGGATAGTTAATGGTTCTAAACATGCTGAAGGTACTATGTGAAAATATTTGCCTTTAGAAAATCGTTGGGCATCATTAATTAGATGAATATTATCTTGTTTAATAATGATAATTCATTATCTTAAAATAATAAAAGGCTAGTTAATGGTGTTAGACGTGCTGAAGGTACTATGTGAAAATATTTGCCTTTAGTAGTTCGTTGGGCATCATTAATTATTACATAGTCATTTAGTAATTCAAATAATATAAATACAAATAAGCGGAGATGTCTTTTTTTGATGGGCAGGAGCTAAGCTGGTAGAGGTACAATGTGAGAATGTTTACAGCTAGCAATAAGTATAGGCCAGTTTTCAGAGCATTCACGTTGCAAGGTTCTGGTTTACCAAGGCACTATGTGAAAATGTATGTTTTTGGTGAATTAGAATTGGCTTCGTATTAATAAACTAATTATCAAGAATTAATAATTTTTCTTTATTTAAAATAACAAGATAATTATTCTTTCAACTATTATTATAGATAAATAAATATTACACAAGCATTATAACTCTAAAAATGAGTATAAATGTTTTCTCCTTTTCTCTTTATTTTGTAAATCAAAAATAAATAGCTTCAGTGTGGCAAAAATTTAAATATAATTTTTATATGAGATTTAGACATTTCATTTAATTTTTGATCTTATCCCAAACAAAACTAAATAAGAGGTGTACTAGAACATAAGAAGTAAATCACTGCAAGAACTCATAAGAACATAAATAAGAAATTTGTGCTGTTAAGGAACAATCTTATAAATAGACTATTATAAATTTTATTATTCATCAGCAATGTTGCAGCTACAGCATATAATTTATATAGCTGGACCCAACGTGGGACAATGTTACATTTTTCATCTTAAATAAGAAATTTACCATTTTGTAACAATGCTGCATCCACAGCAGTATGTTGTACATTACCTATTCTAATTAATTGATATTTCAGTAACTGCTTCTTATCAAGAACCCTTACCAGGATGGGTTGATAATATTAGCGGTCAAGCAGGAGCATATTATGCTGTTGCTATGGGTGTACTCAGAGTGACAAATTTTGATGGTTCGAAAGCATCAAATTGGGTTCCCGTTGATTATTGTACAAACGCCTTAATTTGTTCAGCATGGCACGGTGTAAAGAACAGGTGAAGTAAAAATTAACCCGCAGAGATATTTTGATAATAGTTGAATCGTTTTAGTAACCGGCCTATATATAAAAAAATGCATAAAGCAGAATTGAGTTGTATTTACATTTCTTTTAAAACGACATGATACCGCTTTTTATGTGTACAATTTCAAAAATATATCTATAATGTCGTCTTGGGGTCGAGGCTTCATTAAAAAAACATATTAAAGTAGCAAAAATAGCAAATATAGAAATAAAATACTGAGGATAGTCCGGTGAGGTACACCATAGCTTGAACATGGTTTTCTTGTTGAAGTATTTCAATAGTGACACTGATAATTAGTTGAATTGTTTTATTGGAAAATTATTCAGGTCGATGTCAATTTTTAGTTGCATTATATAAGTCATCTCTAGTTTATAATATGGCCGTGCCTGTGCTAAAACGATTCTGCTTTATTCTTAAACTACGTCATATCAACTTAATTTCGTACAAGTTGCAAGTTAATACTTGTAAATCTTCTTCACTCAATTAAAATAAATCATGTACCATTTTTAATGAAATATTCTTTATATTACAGAATGTTGAATAACAACAACGAAATCGTCGTCTACAATTATACATGCGAAAGCTTCAAAAAACCTTTGAATACATATTGTGACTCCTTGAATAGTAAAATGATAAAATTGCAGAGTAGTATTTGGAAACCAATGATTATTCATACTAGCAATAACTGTCTGTATTATATATTATTAATTATATTGCAGTATATACCAGCTTACGTAATAGATATTGGGAGTGCTTTAACGGGAAATAAAATGAGGTAAGTCTCACATGACAATTCTTAATTTATTTAAATCATTGATTCATTGATCAACCATCAATTTTTAAAAACCATGAAAGACAGCAATTAACATATTATCTTTCTAGATACATATGAGTCAACTTTGCTTTCTCAAACTTGCTCAATTACGAATTCATTTAATTGAATAAAATACTATAGTATTTTAAAAATCACTACATCAATACAATGTATATAAATTAAGGCCGGAAATCGTATACGAGTAATTCAAATATTTGAATATTTGAATATTCGGATTTAAATATTCGAATAGTTGAAATTAAATCGTATCCAATTTCTCAATTTAACAAATAGGTATTACTTTCTTATACAACATATAAAAAAGTATTGGGATGACGAAAATTTTCGACCTTGAGATTTCTGCAGATAGGTCTTTATCAAAAATAATTTTTCGCGAATATCTCGCAAGTCATGCGTACTATACAGACCTATTAAGAATAATTAAGAGTATGAAAGTGTTTAGAGATAGAATTTGAATAATTTTTGCATAAAAAGATATTCAAAATTCGGCCCGGAAGTAGCACTTTCAGTTTAGCTAATAACAGTTTTTTTTTTTTGCAAATATATGGCAAACTATGCATTCTGTACAGATTTATCAAGAGCGCAAAAGTATTTACTGTATTCAGAGTTCGTTTTTTTTCCAAGTTCATGAATATTATCACAAACACCATCTGGGAGGCCGACGTCAGTAAATTGAGATCCTAAGAATTGGTTTTGAACAAAATATTAGAGGAAAACCCCATTATTGGCAAATGAAATTGTTGGTCATTTTAAGCATTTTAACATCGCGACAAATGCTTTAACTCACAAACAAATTCAATTGGGTTTAGAAAAACATAAACTCAGTCAGTAGTTAACAACATTCTAAATCAAACATGAAAATGTAAACTCAGATGTGTTAGGTAACTATAGGCACATGTGTTTCAAACTTATATGTTTTCTTCAGTATGGCATAACCAAAAGAGTTTATGTTAACTAAATAATATGTGCAGCATACAACAACTAACTTGTCACAGATGGTTTTAACAAAAACACTTTAAAATGTACTATTAAATCATTTTCTTGCAATTTAATTCAAAATCACATATTTAATTGATATAAATCATAATTTTGAAGGGTATACCTACATCATAAAAATGTTTGTTTCTTTTTTATACATATTAATAATGATGTTTGTCTTGTTTTAGGATCAATGAAATTTATAAGAAAAGGATTCTTCCACTTTTGAATTCCATAAAATTTTGCGCTTCTAATGAATGGATTTTCGACGAGAAAAACACATACAAAATGTGGGAAGCCTTAGACGAAAGCGAAAAGGAACGTTATAATTTCAATCCGAGGAACATAGACTTCGATACGTACATGACAAATTTTATTATTGGTACAAAATTGTATTTGGCCAAAGAAAAAATGGAAAATAACGAAATGGCGCTGCAGAAACATAAAATGTAATAAAATGATGTATCGCTTACTCATTGATTTATATACCGTGTTCGGCAGTACGAGTGTTAACATACTTTTTTAAATTGTAAAACAAACCTGACCAGATGTTGCATATTCTTGTCGGCTTGAAAAAGTTCATAATCTCTGATAGTGTTGTTAATCTTGTGTAGTACTATAGCACAAGAACGAAATGTATCATTCTCCAAAAAAAATCATGCAGTTATTTTATCAAAATGATTATATTATAAAAAAAAAAGCGCATTAATGTCTACGTAATAGTGAGAGTAATATTATAAAATGCCAATAATAGTGTAATATTTGTATTGATATTGATTCACATATATCAACATAGGAACAGAATCCTTTAGTCTATTTAATTAAGTTGTATTTTGATCAATGATTTTTCTTTGGTTTTCAATATTTCTAAAATAATACCAATTTTCAAAAGACTGATTCTGATATGTTAGAAAATATATACCACTTTGAATAGTGTGATTTTGTATTTTTCAGTTTTCTTTGTTATATTTATCACAATATGGATATAGATCAGAAATATCTATAATAGATACGATTTTGGGCGTTGTGGCAGACTTGACGACAAGTGATTTGTTTACGTACATATAATTTCCAGTTCAGTTGAATACTTACTTATCCGTATCCTCTTTTGCCGTTAGGCGTCGAGGCGTTCTGCTTTGCAGAATTTTCTCCATCTTGTCCTATCTTTGGATATTTTTCGAGCATCGTTCCAGGTAAGTTCCGGTCCGCCAACAGCTGCGCTATCTCCTGATTGCATAGACTTCTTGGTCTGCCTCTGTTTCTCCTCTTGTTCCAGCCGACCTTCCATATTTCTTTTACAGGATTCGTGTTGCTCATTCGTGTGAGGTGTCCAAACCAACAAAGTTATTTTTCGTGGATATTTTCTATTGCTGATATCACACCTAGTTCTTCTCATATCTTCTCATTTCTAATTCTATCCAGCCTATTAACACCATCTATTCTCCCTAAAATCCCCATTTTAGGAGCTATTATTTTTGTTATTTCTTTTAGTCAATACCCATAACTCGCAGCCGTAGCATAGTGTCCGAAGAAATATTGTTTTGTAAATCTTTGTCTTTGTTTCCCTGCTGACCTCTCGCTTACTTAAAAATATGTACTTCAGTGTATGATATAGACGGTTTACAATTTTTATTCTATTATTCACATCTGCCTCTATATCTATTTTGTGGTTAATTATGGTTTCAAAATATTTTAAGTTTTCTGTCACTTTTATTGGATAACATCTATTGTTATATTTATTTCTTCTTATTCTTTGGAGACTGTCAATACTTCCGTGTTTCCTTTATTAATATTCATTCCAAAGTTCTTTAAAGTTTCATGCTCTTTCCTATCATTTTTAAACTGTCCCAATATTATATAAATCAGCGTTCTCTTTTTTGGGCTGACTTGCCACTGTATGCTCATTATCCTCTCATTAATCAACTTCCAACTGTCAACTTGATCAAAATTGTCCCTGTGTATTAAACAAACTCCACACTTGCTTGCTCCCAGACATTTTCTTCTACTCCACTGTGATTAAGTATGTGTTCATTCCTCACTTTCTTTACCCATTTTCCCTTGAATTTTGTTTCAATGACTGCTATTAATTTCACATTAGTTTTCTAAAATTCGTCTATAAGTTCTTCCTTCCCATTCATTCCATGAATGTTCCACGCAGCTATTTTCCAATTTGACTGTCCACGCTTGGCCTAGACACTATCCCCGTTCGCCATTGCACCAGTTGCCATAACTATCTTTACGTTTTTAAGAGTTTCCTGATGCTCTTTCTTCACCTGCTCTCTGCCTAATGATACTCTGTGTCCTTCTTTCTTCCTTCGTTAAATCATTGTTCATGTATATCTTGTGCCCCTTCAATTCAGTTGAATTTTGTTAGAATTGATAAGTGTAAAAAGCTATTCAGTACCTGATCTTGATGTGATTCAATTTTGAGTTCAATTAATTGACAATGTAAAGTAAGCATAAGCAATGAACAATAAAAAATAAGAACCTGAGGAAATTATATCTGCAATAGCATTAGCTGTTATACTGAACTTTATTACCAATTAATTTACGCATTTCTTATATCCCAATAGTTACAGTTGACTTTAATATTGTTGTTGTTCAGCCAGTATTATTAGAGTTGATATTACCAAGTTAATCTCTAGTAATGTGCAGCTAGATTTCATTAAACTGGAGATTGACAATTAGGGAAATTTCTGTTGATCTAAGTATGTACCTTATAGGATACTTTGGGAAAATAGGCTAATCCTGACAATACCCATACCTCTCTTCATTTGTACTAGGGATGTCTTTATGTTTTGCATATTGAGACATAGAAATCGGCATTAATCAAACGTCAGTACTAAAGTCCATCTTTAGTTAACCTAAATCCAAAGTTTTAGTGCTATAGGTGTAGTATTGTAGCTACAACGCACTGTCAAAGTTGACAAGTTAGTCGAAAAAAGGAATGAAACCGTGAAAATTTTCGCGCAATAATATTTTATAATTTTCGAAGATAACTATATCAATAAGAATGCCTCCCCGAGTTGGTTTTCGTTTTCGGCAATGAAGCACTACATCAGTCAACAATTTCTCGTTAGTATGGAGAATTCAAACGTGTCTTAGCGACGAGCCAAGGGCAGGTGCACCAAAAATGGCAGTCACTTAGGAAAACGTCGATGCTATGCGCAAGCTCATTAACGAAAATCGACATGTGACATATAGGAGGATTGAGGCATTATTGGGGACTTCAAAGACCTCAATTCAGAAAATGTTGCATGAAGAATTGTGTGTAAAAAAATTAGTTTCCCGTTGGATACCGCATCTGTTAACCGAAGAATATAAAGCAGCTAGGGTGAATTGGCGTCAAAAAACTCTAGGTCGCTTGAACACATAAAACTCTAAAAACGTGTACAACATCGTCAGTGGTGATGAATCTTGGATTTACTCATAAGAGCCAGAAAATAAACACCAGTCGTCTGTTTGGGTGTTCCAAAGTGAAGAAAAGCCGACAAAAGTCATCCGTTCTCTATATTTCCAAAAAGTTGGTCGCGATATTTGTTTCGAAAGCAGGTGATGTAGCAGCAATTCCTCTACAAAATCAAAGAACTGTTACTGCCGATTGGTATACAACCATATGTCGCAAGTCATGGGTGAGTTACGAAAAACCAACCTCAACCGACGAATCATCCTCCAAGTTCGCACACAACTCGCAAGACATTTTAATACCGAAGCTTCTAATTGTTAGACCATTCTCTAATTCCCAACGATTTCTTTACCTTTCCAAAAATCAAGGACAAACTACGTGGTCAAAGGTTTCAGTCGTCAAAAGGTACTGTCGACTCCTTCAAAAAAACGCAATTTTGACTGCACCAACAAACGAGTGGAATATATGCTTCTAAAATTGGTTCGATGAAATCCAAAAGTGTATTAATTATTGTGGAGAATACTTCGAAAACTAATAAAGTCTTTAAAAGCTATCTATTATTTATTCCAGCCCTATATGCAAATCTTAAATTACATCTCCTGGTAATAACTCGATTTTAATTTGTGGCTTTTAGTGACAGCTTAATTCTCATATTCAATTTGTCTAGTCATTCTATCCGAAAATAGTCCTGAATTAGAAAATGAACCGAACAAGCCAACTTTTTTATATGTTGTTGGAGGGGATTAGAACAGATTAATTCCAAGTCTTGGACTGGATATCCCTTGTGCATTTTCCGCCATCTTGAAAATAAGGGTGCATTTTTGTTTCCATTGTAACTCGGCTCCTGGTCGTCCGACGGGCAAGTTGTTTTTTTTTTATTGTCTTATGTCATATAATTTTTTCACCTAACATCGGTCGTTCTTGAGATATCAGCAAAAACAAGAAAAAATTTGAGGTACGAACTTGGTTTTTATTTTATTTTTTTCTTCTTTGTTGTCACACATAGCAAAAAAATGTCTATCATCGAACTTGTAGAGCACATTCGTACCTAAAATTCGATATTTATGTTTTTCCCATATCTTCAAAATTACGAGTTCTAGCGCGTCGCAAAGTGGGCTGTACTGTATTTACGCTCGTTCATTGAAATGCGAGAGAGTCGTGTATAAAAGAGCCTTTTATATTGCCTTGCCGGACTTCGGCATATTTTCAAAACCGAATTGGTCTTTGTGTTCTTCGGGTTTCCTCGGCTTACGCATACCATCGAAATTTATAAGTGTGCATAAATTGTATAGGAGATTGTCATGGGCAGGGTAGCCGAACTGAACCGAACCGAAGGTTCCTCCACCACTACCACTACCAGTTGTTTCGAAAATTTCAGTGCGAGCGTACGTATTTCCTATCGTTGTGAAAATGGCCGATTGTTTTATTTGCAAAAAAACCTTTGCTCAAAGACATTTATGTGACGAAGAAGAAAGCACTTCAGTCTCTTTTAGCGGCTATCGTTAAAAGACGACATGAGTAACATCAGCACATGTTACAAACTGTCGATTCAGTGAGTGTTCACCTTGCGTGCTACAAATAATACAGCTACAAAAGACCAGCGTCAATTGCTTTTCGACGTAGGATATCTGCATTGAACCAATTGGAAGAACTCGAAGAACCCGAAGAAGAACCACAGCTTGAGCCTGTTTTTGATTTCAAAAATAAATGCTTATTTTGTGCAGAAGTAATAGAAGATGAAGGGAAAATTCCATTTCGAAGACGAAAGCGAATTAGTGTGGTGAAAGACAGATCGATGAAAGAAAATATCATGCAATACCTTGTTGGACGCGATGATGATTTTGCTGTTTCACTGAAGAAGCAGGATTTCGATACCTTTACAAATGTATTAGGCATCTGTATTACACGTTAGCTTCCAAGGACATTAAAAAGGGACGACCTACCAGGGACAAATTGGACGAAGTCATGGAGGACATTTACTCATTTCCAATGGAAGAAACGCGTATGTATGGCTCCGTTGAAATCGTCGGCGAAGACATCGATCTTTTGGTTCTACTTACCACACTGGCACAACAGAACACAAACATCTTCTTCCGAATACCAGCAAAAGGAAATACACCAGCAGCATTGCACTCTCCAACTTGTCAGAAGCAGGAGAAGACCATCCAGAACAACATATTCGTCCTTCACGCTTTCAGCGGTTGCGATACCACATCATCTTTTTTCAATATTGGGTAATCTAAATTCATAAACACTCTGGAAAATCACGCGGAATTGGTACCATCAGTCGAACTGTTCAAGAGAAAAAAACGTCGATCCGGAGATTTTGGTATCCACAGGAGAACGATTCATAATCGCCCTATAAGGCGGTAAGAAGGAAGATAAATCCATCAATACTTTACGATACCAGAGCTTCACGAAATCGATCACCAAGAACAGATTTTATCTGTCATCACTTCCGTCAACTAAGAACGCAGCACAAGCATCAAGTACAAAGTTGGCTCGGATTATACGAAGATCCGGAGGAATGGAACTGACGAGGAACGCACCATGGACTCGAACCAATCGCAAGCACAGCCGAACCCGCACCAACCGAACGTCTGAAGCTTGTATCTTGTAGATGTATAGAAAAATGCTGAGCTGCTTGTGGATACAGGAAAGCAGGCATTGCGTGTTCCACGATTTTCGTTAATTGCAGTGGAGAAACATGCGACAACGCCGCCAAAATTGACTACCTGCAGGACTTCGAATCAGACGATGAGGATGGTGCGACTGTCGAAGACCAGGTGGGTCAAGAATCCCCACGTCTCGAAGAGGATCCTGAAGAAAAGACATATGGACCAGCAGGACCATCAAAAAGAAGGAAGATATGTATGTCTTTTTGGCCGGGAAAAACAAATTTGCCTAATACATTTTATACGTGTGATTCGTGATTCCACTATTTTATTTACCTATATTGTATTTCAATAATTCTATTCAGAACGGTGAATCCGTTACAACATATCTATACAAGCAACACTTTGCACAGACTTGTCGACTTGCCGACTTGCCGACTTTGCGGCGCGCTAGAACTCGTAATTTTGAAGATATGGGGAAAACGAAAATATTAAATTTTAGGTACGAAGGTGCTCTACAAGTTTGATAATACATAGACATTTTTTGCTATTTTTGCTATGTGTGACGACAAATAAGAGAGTTCGTACCCCAAATTTTTTCCTATTTTTGCCGATATCTCGAGAACGGTCAATGTTAGGTGAAAAGTTATATGAAATAAATTGTAGAGAATAAAAAAGGGAACAAAAAACACAACTTTTCCATCAGACGACGAGGAGCCGAGTTACAACGGAAACAAGAATGCACCCTTATTTTCAAGATGGCGGAAAATGCACAAGGGTATCCAGTCGAAAACTTGGAAGTAAGCTGTTCTCCCCTCCCCCCCCCCAACAATATATAAAAAAATTATACGGTTCATTTGCTAATTCAAATGTATATAATGACTGGACATGTTCGTTTTTCTTCGATATTCGTTTATATAATATTTATTTTAATTTGTTTTTTTTATTTACATTACTCAATCTGTGCTTTATTTTCAGATTACATTTTGTCCATTATGCACTGATGTCATTAGTTGTTGTCGCAGTGGTCTGGATTTTATACAGTTTCTTCGTAAACGTTATGAAATTCTAACTGATAATAGCATCAAGTGATAAATTAAATAGATTTTTACTGTAATGGGTAATTTCTAGATGATTGGCTATGCATGTATAATTTTGTTGGTGTTAGTTTATAGTATATACGCAAATAATAAACTATTAAACTTTCGACACTTACACGTTTTTTTCTCTTAATTTTTATTTTATATATATATCCTTCTAACATATACAGGTGTCCCAGAAATAAAAGGACTGAGTAGCAGGTATGTAAGTCCGAACAGAAACAGGCCCAAATATATCGCAATAACGAAGAAATTAAAAATTTAATTTTCTTTGTTGTTATTTAGATAAAAAAATTACATTACGGACCTGGCACAGAATGTATGTTTATAAATACACATAAGAATGCTCATTTGTAAATAGAAACGAACACGCATTCATAGAAAAATACGCTTTTATTTGTATAAAACGGGGGAAAACGTTAAATCGCACTCATTCATATAAAACAATTTTTTGCCCGATGAATCTAGATAACGCAGCTATGTAGTCGGTTATTGACCCAGATGGGCGACCCAGTTTATTGCAGACAATAAAGGGTTGTGTTTATTTTTAAAATAGGAAGGTTGTTGCTCTTAAATGTGTTTGTAGTCGGAAACAACTGATTATTATTATTTTAAAATATTCAATAAATCGTAGTTTTTCTAGCCTTTATTTCAGTAAATATCAGAAATGTAATTATTTTTTTCTAGCAGGTGTAAAATTAAAGTAATTAATGGTTTGATATTTATTATGAAGTATCTATTCCTCCTTTTTTTAAACACAAGTAATATGGTGGTCCTGAAAAGGACCGATTGTGAAAGTGAAGCAGGTAGATATTTACTCCAGGGTCGGCATAAGGCCAATTGAATTCTTTATTATTATTTTTTCTGCCGTCTGGGCACGAATAAAGCCTTGATATTTTGAGGGTACGTTTTACACAATCTAGCTTCTGATTTCTGCTACTCCGTCTTTTTATTTCTGGGACTGCCTGTATAGGTACATAATTTTCGTAAAATAGTTTTTTTCTTTTTTCGGGGGAAATAAGTGATATTTCATAAATTTTCTTGCTTATGTAAACTAGCATACTTGTCAGATATCTTTTCTCATTTAAACACTCTCAATTTAAGCCTTCAAGTAGTAAATATGACAATTTTTCAAATCGAGGATAAAGTTGAAGCTATGTTAAAAAATTAGAGTTATGGAGTCACAGTTTATCGAATCAAGATTACGATTGATTTCTAAATCTCAAATGTGTTCTTGTAACTACCGAGAAAAACCTGTCTAATGAAAATTTACAAACTTATCACACAACATATGGAAAATCTTCGGCGCAGCTTTCGTGATTATTTTCCTGTACCAGATGCACACAAAAATTGAATAATAGAGTCTTTTACGATAAATATGTCCAAATTTTTGGTTATATGTACGAAATGACCATCAGGAGTAATCCAAAAAGGCCCCGAAAATTCTGATACCGTTCCTCACTACATATCTTTGTGAAAAGCTTTTTCATCTCTTGTATACATTGAAAATAAATATAGAAAGCGTCTGAAGAATGTGGGGTCAGAACTGAGAATTCTGTTGTCTAATATTTTACCAAACATAAGTAAGCTTGTCAGCAACATACGAGGTGAGATCAAAATATTCGCGGAATGATGACGAAGGGTCGTGAAATAAAACACAAATTTAAATTTCCTTTTCGATGTATTCCCCTTGACCCTAATACATTTTTCAGATCTTTCAAATAATTTATATACACCATCAAAAAAGACTTTTTTGTCAAGATCTGCAAAAAAGATAGAAACAGCCGACTTCATTTCTTCATCATGAGTAAATTTTTTCCTCGAAGCTCTTCTTTAATTTCGAAAATAAATAATAGACGGACGGGGCCAACATCTATATGTGTGACCAGCTTTGGAACGTACATGTGTAAATATTACAAGATATTAGACAAGCATCGGAATACCACTGCATGTGTAATATGCTAGTGAACGAGAAGGATCGTAGCCTGAATAACTGCAAGAAGTCATAGTTTGTTGTGCAAGAATAACAACTTGCCCAGTCTCCGTTGCAGTTCTGCTACAGAAACAAGAAGAGTAAGACGATACAACGATCTACATATTTCAAGGGGACCTCCACTTGTGCAGATGTATAAAATAAGTAGTTTTAACTGTATTTTTGTGCCCAATGCAAAGGCTCCAAAATAATTTAACTAATAACACCTTTTAGCTTTGTTGTATACAAAGTGCATTGTTGTTATTCGGACACATTGTAGTTCATTGTATTTGTGTGTTGAATGCAGGGACCCCAGAATAATTTGACTATTAAAATCTTATAGCTTTGTTGTATACAAGAACATTGTTGTTATTTGGAGGCACTCTTGTAAGCGGGTGCATTGTCATTTTCCCCTTCTTTTTCTTTTAATAGTCTTTTAGGTTCTCTAATATTGAAGCGTAGTATTGCCCTGTGATACTGACACCCTTTCCCTTATAATCAATCATTAAAATAGCCTCTGAATCCCAGAACACTGTAGCCATAATCTTGCCAGCCAATTGTGACACCTTGAACTTCTTAGGCGGTACCGTGCCTTTTTTTGTGCCACAGCATGGATTCCTGCTTCGACTCAGGCTCATAGTGATGAACCAATGTTTCGTCCCCAATCACAATTCGCTTCATAAATTCGTCTCTGTTCTCGCTAAACAAATTCAAAAACTCGCGCGAACACTCGATGCGTTGTTACTTCTGAAACGATATGATTTGTTTTTTCTTCAACAAAGCATCTTCAAGGACAAGTTTTTCTACTTTTTCCACAGTGTCTGCAGAAGTTGCCTCAATCAATCGGACTGAGCGCTGATTATCTTCAATAGATCCTCTGCTTTGTTTAAACAGATTATGCCATTTGTAAATCGTTGTTTTGCCAGAGCAAGAGTCCCCATAAACAGACGACATCTCTTCCATAATAGTCTGTGGCGTTTTTCCTTGTCTAGTGAGGAATTTAATCACGCCACGATACTCAATTTTGTTCATAGTGCTTGTTATCTTCGCGATTTACTACTTTAACTGATACCCATACCTCAAACGTCACTGAAGCAATCGCACAGATATATGACATATACAGTTGCATTGAGTCGCCGTTTAGTGTCAGGTGCACAAACCAAAAATATCTCCTCTCTATCCCCTTCATTCCGCGAATATTTTCACCTTCCCTTGTACAACATCAGCCTTCTCATTTATAAGTGTTAAACATTTTCTTTTTAACTACTGAATGTAATATTTCAATAAATGTGTCATTTTTTTGTGTTGCTAGATACATAATGTACCTAATAAAGTTATACATTATATCAAATTTATTTATAATATAAGTTCTATGGGTGTTCGTGATTTGTAGATATTCAAAAAAAAATTAAGTGTGGCCACCACACGATTTTCTTATACGTATGAGCTTTTCAAATTATACATAAGTTGTTTAGAATTGTTTTAAATACTCTTATCATAGAAAAATAATCCGTAAAATAAACCTGTAAGTATGTTACTTCAAGTCCAAATTTTAAGAATTTTTTTAACAAAAGGTATTGAGTATTAGTGTCTAAATACTTTCATACTCGTACCATACCTGCCGAAAAAGCATGACTTGCGAAATATTCGCAATAAACTGATTTTCGATGAGAGTAAAAGAATTGGATAGAAATGGCTTTTACTTGATGAAAATCCCTTTAACTCAACGTAAAATAAAACAACAAATTTGTTTAAATCTTCACTATATTTACAAAAATGTAAAGGCTGTGACGCGTTTCGCTAACACTGTAGCTTTGTCAAACAGCGATGGTATAATGATTACTTTACAAGTGAAATACGTGTATGTACATAAACTTATTCGTTTAGGATTTCTCTGTGTGCCTATTGTGATAAAATGCCTAATATGCCATTTTCCCCCTTTTTGTACTTGATTGTTAATGTTTCTGTGAGTCATATATAGGTACTTGTAATTACCAAATTTATGTACATACACGTATTTCACTTGTAAAGTAATCATTATATCATCGCTGTTTGACAAAGCTACAGTGTTAGCGAAACGCGTTACATTTTTGTAAATATAGTGAAGATTTAAACAAAAAAGACCTCTTTCCGGTAAAAATTTCGAAAAGCTTTTTTAATAAAATTCTTCTCAAATTTAATTTTAAGTACATATGAATTCTTTATAAATTTGTTTAAACCAAGTAATCGACAAAATATTGGCCAAATTTTTTCACTGAAGTAAACTACTACTTCCGGTCTGTTGATTTTAATGAAAATCTAATCAGATCTCAAGAGGGAAATTATACTCGTAAATACAAAATTTGGAATTAATATCTATAGCCGTTTGACCGCTATCGTGGTCACACACACACTGACAGACAGGCAGACACAGAGGCATCTTTTAAAACTCACTTTTTGGGTATCAGGGAACTTCAAAACGTGGACATCTACAAAAAACTCGAGGTTGAAAATTTTCATCATAACAATACTTCCTTATACTATGTATAAGAAAATAAAAAATGAAGTGTGGCCACAACACGACTTTCTTATACGTGTATGCGTTTCAAATTATACAAAAGTCGTTCTAAACTAATATTTAAATACTTTTTTGTACTCACCGTCTGTAAAGTGATATTTGGCGCATGTGTCGCTCGACCAGGAAAGAGTATTTCCCGGTCGAGGCGACTGTAAAAATTGAAAAAAACACTGGCACTTTGGGTAATTTAAAAAAAAAAAACTTGGTAGTAATAAAATTTAGTTTATAAAATACTATTTCCCTCGACTATTCTTCATTAAAAGTTGGGGAAATAGGAGTAATAATTAAAAATTCACAATAAATTTTTGACGCCAACTATTATTGACATTCATACTGGCAGTTTATATAATAAATTGTAATTGAACCAAAGAAAACGCAATAAATGTACTATAAATTTATAAATATAAGAATAAATACCTCATGTTTGCCATGTGTAAGAATATAATTACATAGTTAATTTTAGGGAAAGGTGAGTAATAGTTACGTACATAAAATGCTTAAATTAATTAGGTAATTTATCTTAGGTTAGGTATGATACTAATGACATTAATCAATAATATTTTTTTAATTTAATGTTCGTACAAAAAATATTGTACAAACCACTTGCGTAAAGACATCTTCCACGCATTCGCGCAATTAAAAGCACTCGTTTCCTGCGGTCGCTCGTGCTCATGCGAGAAAACAGTCTTCCCGCACTTGGTTCGTAAATAGCTATTACCTTATGAAAAAATAAACGAAATCCTACTGTACTATTTCTACTCTCTTAATAAATCTCTATAGGATACTTGGCGAGATTTTTATTTCCTTTATACAAAAATTATTCCAAATGTAGCTCTATATATATTTGTACTCTTGATAAATATATATAGAATGCATACATAATGTACGAGATATTTACAAAAATTGCTATTCGATAACAGTAAAAGTGTAAATATAAAATATGGAATTGATATCTGTAGTTGTTTGACCGCTATCTTGGGCACACATACACAGACAGACAGACAGACACTCTTTCGGTATCAGGGGACTTCAAAGCGTGGACATCTGCAAAAATCTCGAGGTCGAAAATTTTCATCATCACAATACTTCCTTATATACATAAACAGTTTAATTGTTTGTGTAAATAGACAATTCATAATACAAAATAGTTATAAAGGAAGAAAATTAGATATATTAGAAATCATTGAAATTAAAAAAGCTACAACAGCTAATAAACATGTCACAAACACACAACTAGATTTCATACACACCCCCATTATTGACACTGTACTTAAGGCACTAGCACATACATATAAATAGGTATTGGTAACTTTCTTAGTTTAGTTTAAGTCTGTAAACTCTTCGATAATGACCGAGAGGTCAAAACACGTGTCAGAGAAAAATAAATCTGTCTTACATAAGTGAAACAATATAACCTGGTGTTTATTCGTTTTAATATAGACAATTCATTTAACAAACCATTGCAATATTGGTTGCATACGAAGAAAACTCCATGTCATACATATTAATTAAATTAACGCTGAACAAGCAAACAAATAACTTTATTACACGGTCTAGTTTTATAAATCGGAACATAACACGATTAACTACTTATTTTTTCACTAATTTATCACAAGCTTTTACCTAATCAAGACATATTCAAGCACTCTGAATACATTTTTTGAATAAACAAATCATCTTATCTCACTTTTACAAATGCAAGACTACTAGTGCACTGATAAAAACTGCTCAAAACGACTTTATTTTGTATTTGTACTCTAAGTCGTTATCTAGTTCCCAGCTTATATAACACATTTGTCAACGTTTTAAATTAAATTTGAATGGATAAATTAATCGTAAACCTTAAACTATAGGCAAATAGAACGTTAAAAAAATTAACTTAAATTTAAGAATTGCACTGGTAACTTTTTCTTGTATAACTCGCAATTTTATTGCGTAACAAGTGGCTGGTTGACCGAATAATTTGATTAGTTTTTGTATAAACTATCTTAATAATAAGATCGGTGATTATTTAAATTAATAAATTCAAAAACTAATATCACTACACTTAGCCATTTTTTTATTATTGCCTTTTTTTTCTTTTAGAACAAAATGTCATCTTCTTTTGATTGATAGAACAATCTCCTACTTTTTCTTCGAAATTGTTGTTTTTGGATGAAGGTTCATTGTGATGACAGATAGAGTTATGGGAATAAAGGAAACACTTACTAACATTTTAGTAATTGTACTTTCGTGGTTAATTAAAGCATTGACATATATTTATTTTATAATAATAATAATATATACCGGGTGTCTGTTTAAGCTCGGCCACCGGCCATATCTCGGCAACCGTTTATGGTACAACCTCGCGGAAAAAATCTTGATAGTAAAATGGAAGACGGGAATTACAACAAAATATTTTTAAGTTTCCAAAATGATCGCAAGGGGGCGCAATTCTCAAGATGAATTAAAAATTCCATAATTTTTCCTCAAAATCTAATTAAAATAGATTAAAAAATTTACTAGCAAAATGTTTAGACGTTTTTATACAACTTTCATTTGAAACTTTTTGATCTAACTCCCATACGAAGGGGGGAGTGGAGGGGGGTATGTCTGCGCACAAAAGTTGGTACAACTTTGGTTTGCTCCAACGGATTTTAATGTTTCTGAGCTCATTAGATAGAGAATTTTACAAAGAATTGAAGGATATGTAGCACGAAATTACGTGGTTGTCAAAGAAAATAACAGGGGGCGCTGTTCTCAATGTATGTGTATTTCTTGTTTTTTCTTTAAAATTTCAAATGGAACGGTATATTTTTAATATCGTAATATTGAGGCACATAAAAAACTGAAGAGAATGATGCAAACCGTAAGTTGCTACCTTTTTTGTTGACGAAGATATAGTCATACGAAGACAATCCAGAAAAATAAAACTCTTTAAATATAAATTTATTTATTTATTGGGAGTAATAATTTTATTTTAATTTTAATAGGGTCTCTAGACAGTGTATAGTACGTTTTCACTTGAAATTTCATCATACTCTTCGCTAAATGTATTTATTCCAATCTTTTTATCGATTTTTTAATTCATTGTATATGTTACGTTAGATTCTCCTTTTAAATGTTTTTAAATACTCTAGCTATTATTTTTTAAATATCATTTCTTATCTTTTCCAACATTCAAATAAAATAATAATAGTGAACGGTGTAGTTTGCTTTTCTTTTTTAAATTTTCATCATACAACATGGCATGCACAGTGATACTAAATTACATTATGATGAGATTTCCAAGGTAGGCCATGAAAATCGAAATGCAAAAATATTAGTGTCACTTGTAGTTAAACTTTTTGTACGTATTTAGCAAATTAAGCCTTTTTGGACACCTGCATATAATTATTAAGTTTGTAAAATGTCGTATTCTAACGTTGAAGCTTATGACATGATCAGAATGTATTTTCAATGCTTTGAAAATGCATTCTTGCTTCGGAGAAATATTCCCTAAATTATCCCGAAAGAAGACATTATTGAGTTTTTATTCACCTTGCCAGATGTTCTTGATGTTTATTTATGGGGCAGAATAAAAGACATAGTTTATCACAAAAAGCCGAGTACAACAATTGCTGCCTCCGAAATGGAAGTAACTGTGCTCTCTACTAATCGACAAGTAAACGGGTATTGAAAATGAAGGTGAACACTTTGTACATTTGTTAACTTGAAGTTTTTTCTTGTTTTTTTTTTTTGTACTTTCTGATTTAAATATATTTTCTTTTCCTTTATATTACTTGGTCAATATATTTTCTTATTTACGTTTAGGTATATAATAGCAGGGATCAGGAAGGAGAAGATTGGAAACACCGCAACTACCGCGATACTAGCGTAACCTTTAAACTCAAATGTTAACTAAAGGAACCCAGTTGGCTTAGTTGTGAAGGTTTGGCCCGATAGAGTTCGCTTTTTGTATTAGTTAATTAGTTGTTTGAAAGGTTGTTTGCCATTGTTCATTCGTTCGCACATGTCGTTTGTTACTTCCTATAAGTGTATAAGTAGTTATTAACATAGCGTATTGGTGTTTTATAATCATTTGTTTTGCATTGTATTTACAATAAAAAAGTGTTTTCCGTTTTTGCTTCGTGAAAAGGGAAAAATGAGTCGAGGTTCTTATTGTATTAGTTTTTCATGTTACATGAACAAGTTTGATAATCCCGAAGTTGCGTTTTTTAACTTGCCAAAAGATCCTCTAATTGTGAAACTGACTATAATGTTATGTTAACTACTTTGAAAACAATGTCACATGTTGAAAATGAAGCAAAAGCTGCACCTTCTCTTGTAGAGCCGACTGAAGATACCACAAATATTCCAGAATTGGTTAATAATGTCTCAATGTTGGATGAAAATGCCATTTATTATATTTCGGGATATTTTTGTAGAAAATTTTTAAAACTACATAAATGTGACATTTGCAGAGCCATTGTTTTGGATAAAGAAAAACTCCTGGTTGGAGAACATCAGCTTTTTACTTATTTTCGCCAGATTGATATGCTAGACTATATTAACGAAGGTTTATTGTTCCCTTCAAATGAAGTTTACAACTTTATAAAAATTATTGAAGTTGTACACAATACATATTTCAAAACATTAATAAAAAGTAACTCCTTAACTGGAGATTTTATTAATATTATTCGTGGTCTACCCAATGTTCCCATTATTAATTTATGTAGCAAAGATATGTTTGATTTATTTTTATCATCATTTTTTAAAATGCGGCACCATTGGGGTGCACGATTAGAAAATAGAAACAAAAATCCTAAGGTCTACAGTACTAATCAAAAACTAAAAAATATTTCCCATATATAATGATAGTTTGTAATAAGTACCAATAAATGATTAACGTCACTACTTTGTGTTTAAATATATATAATCTCATTCATTCATTCATTCATTCATTCAATAAAAAGAAAAAAAAATTGTAGATAAAAGGAATTATTCTGCAGTTATCACGGGGGAAAAATACTATTTTAAACTTCCCGCGTTGTAAATTTTTAAAATTTGATTAGAGCGCCACATGTGCTTCAAATGTTAACTACATAAAACTTGGTCGCCTTTTTGTACAGGTTACTTATGGACGTTTCCTATCTTCCTGTTAGTGATCTGTGTATAATAGGTTCTTTTATTTACTTTCATTTCAGGCGGGGATGATTTAGATATCAATTTGTGTACCCTTTCGTTACTAATGAGTAAATGATTTGATTATAACTAATGCATTATACTATATTGTTTTTTTTTCTCGTTATTGTCTACTTAGTTCATGAGTTATAGACATTATTTTTGCTGTTTTCCTATAATTAGATCTACCTATATCAGTTGGGTGATAAAGATATATTGTTATTATTATTATTATTATTATTATTATCATTAATATTATTATTTTATTTCAATGTCTAAAAAGGCAAGACGTGAAATTTAAAAATAGCTAGAGAATTTGAAAACATTTAATAAGAGAATCTAGTAACATATGCAAGAATTAAAAAATCGGTGAGACGATTGAAATAAATACATTTATGGAACACTATGATGAAAATTCAAGTGAAAGCGAACTATACACTGTCTAGTGACACTTAAAATTAAAATAAAGTTATTACTCACAATAAATAAATAAATTTATATTAAAAATTGTTTATTTTTTTTGGATTGTCTTCGTATGAATATATCTTCGTCAAGAAAAAAGGTAGCAACTTCCGGTTTTCATCATTCTCTTCAGTTTTTTATGTGCTTCAATATTACTATATTAAAAATATGCTGTTCCATTTAAAATTGTAAAGAAAAAACAAGTAATATACATACATTGAGAACAGCGCCCCCTGTTATTTTCTTTGACAACCGCGTAATTTCGTGCTACATGTCCTTCAATTCTTTGTAAGATTCTCTATCTAATGAGCCCAGAAACATTAAAATCCGTTTGTGCAAACCAAAATTATACCGACTTTTGTACGCAGACATACCCCCCCCCCTCTTCCCTTCGTATGGAAGATAGATCAAAAAGTTTCTAATGAAAGTTGTATAAAAATATCTAAAAATTTTGCTTGAAAATTTTTCAATCTATCTTAATCTAAAATTTAATGAAAAATTATAGAATTTTTAATTTATCTTGAGAATTGCGCCTCCTTGCGATCATTTTGGAAACTTAAAAATATTTTGGTTGTAATTTCCGTCGTCTATTTTAATATCAAGATTTTTTCCGCGAGGTTGTACGATAAACGGTTGTCGAGATTTGGCCGGTGGCCGAGCTTAAACAGACACCCGGTATACTTTGTTGCTATTGGTCACAAATATGATATCGACATTGTCAATAAAATGTATGTATAATTATAAAAGTTACACATATGTAAAATCAACAAATTACACAAAGCAAACATGAAAAAGAAAATTTATCATTATATACATACTGTGCTATCGAGAAAGATTGTAGACCACGTGATTAGTAGTTTTCTAAAATCTGGTGATTATCGTGTTCATACGTTTATGAGATTCGCGTATCGCTAGTATTTGACAGTAGCGTACATTTTATTCACAAATACTGCTGTCATTGTTGACAAGTCAAATATAGCTGCATTACGGAAAAAGGAATATGTATGTGTGGTATGCCACTGTCTAGAATATTTTACATAAAACATTCAATACTACCAACTGCTGCTAATTGGGTTGCCTAATTTGGTAGTCACGTGGTCTACAGGAATTGTTGATATCTCTGTACATCTAATATGTACATTACACATATTATTATACACGGGGTGAGGAAAAAAAGTATAGGCACGTTTATTAGAAGTCGCTGAAATTTGGCAGACTCTTAGAAGGATTTAACAGTCCATTCGTTTGTTTGTTTTTGAGATACAAGGCTAACTTTATGGTTCTTAAATAACATGGGGATTAAATGTAACATTTTTGAAAAGAGCGTTCTTTTCTCTATTAGGTGGTATGACACATGTTTGCCTTAATTTACATAAACACGGAAATAATTTTTTACAAATTTAATTTTGAAGAAAAGTAAAACTAAGTTAGCTTTGAAAATGCTGCCATCAAGCCTGCTGTCATTTGCATATTATTCAAAAAATAAGCTTATGTGAAACAATTAATTCAAAAATGGCGGATTTAAGTTCAAAGGAGCGTACCTATATAAACCCTGATGATAATTGGATATGACGATGGAAGGCGATATTGTGCTGAGGTCGTAATTCTTTTTATTGAAATACATCCGAATCGACAGTAGATCTCCAGAACAACGGTTTCAAAAACTTTAAGAAAATTTGAAGAAACTGGAAGCACCAAAAATCGTGTTAAACCCAGACGTCCAAAAGCTGTTCCAACGGAAGAAAATTCTTTGAATGCCGCTTTAGATTTGGGAGAAAATCCAAAAACTTCTCGACACCTGTTAAAATTCATAATATGAGTAGAAAGTCTATATAATAAACGCGAAAAATATCATCACTACAAAAACCATCTGTGAACTAAATAGGGGAAAATGGGCGACCTAAGAAACATTATTGGCGTTATTCTGGAAATAAACAATAATGGCCCGCACAAAATTGGAACTAAGCATGGAATATTGTAGACGCCCTATTGCAGGTTGATTACGCATTTTAATATTTATTTCTTCTCAAATTACATCGAAAAGAGAAATTCTTTTTTAATGACCGTGTTACTCTATTTCACTGTAAAATCTGAACTGATTTCGATGATTATTGTTTTTATATTTGGAACAGGTTTCCAAATTTTATGACTTTAAGCATTATTAAGTAAATAAAAAAATTTGGTAAAAACAGAATATTTGTTTATTACAGAACTAAATTCGACTTTCGTACTCAAAAATTTCTCCAACAAAGTGATGTCAATCAAGATGTTCAAATCTTACTGTAACGAAACAAGCCCACAAAGAAGCAGTCATCCGGGCGACGACAAAAGGAGAGTAAACATTGGCGCGACGCATCATAAATCATCCACATGTGTATAATGTGTGGGCGACGGAGGGTCTGTCGTATGTTCTACAAACATCGAGAGAAAGATGGAGTTTTCGCGAATGTTTCCAGATGTTTCGTATGCGTATATAAAAGCAGTTGAACCGATGGATGAGTCATTCCGGCATAAGAATTAATTCCTTCAATGGTAGTCGCGCAGTAAATATAAATATAAGGAATGCATTCATTCATTCAGTAGTATTCGGACAATACAAAATAAATATAGTGGTGTAGTTGTTACATAAATATTACGTAATATAAATAGAAGTGATATAAATACGATACTGTGTTACATAAATAATACCGACATAAATAACAGTATAGAAATAAATACATGTGTTAATTTAAATCCTAGTAATTTTAAGTGATACATTAGTTTTATATTTTTATAGTGTAATTAGTTTTAAGTGTATAAATATACAAACAATTTTTCTTTCTTAAAACCTTATTTGGTCTATTACCAACAATTTTTTAAAAAAATTAGCCAAATCAGCCCAGCCGTTCACAAGTGAAGCGCTTACCAACGACAAAATTTTATTTTTATTTATATAAATAAACAGTTATTTCAGAAAAAATGTTTTTTATTGTTTTGAGATTTCATGCCTAGCATAAAAATGAATACTAAAAAGATTTAATTTGTCTTCAATAAAAATTAAAAAAATTTCTGTTAAAGTTCATTTTAGATACGACCACTGGTTCGTGGACGTCTTTATACTTCTTTAAGATTGGGTACTGAATCACCCAATGATTTCAATAGTATTTATATGTACTACATATCTAACATAAATGTCTTCTGATTGGCTCACGATTTTGTTATTTTACTGGTATTTACTAAAGCATTTAGAACATAAATTACATGTGACATACCTACATATAAGAAAAAGCACATTTTTTCAAATAATGTTGACATATAATGCATTAATCATAAAATAGAGAAATAGAAATTTACATTATTTATTGCCTCAAGTGTTTGATATTGAGTATTAAAAAGAACAAAAAACATATTATGTTATATACCTATTTGGTCCGTGTTATTGTACCATCCAATGATTTCACATTCATATAAGAATTAACCAATGAAATAACGCATATTATACATATATATAATAAAAGTTCCATCTCATTGGCTATAGTCATTTTAGACAGGGAAGTTTTTATTTTGCTATGGGTTTTTACTTTACTGAAGCATTTAGAATATAGGAAAGATTTTTAAACGGAGTTTTTGGAATTAGAATAAGTACATTGGGACAGTCAAACGTTTTAATAATATATTTTTAATTACTAAATATCCCGGGTGGTTACTAAAACGTTATTTTAGCAGAATTGTCAATTAGTTGAGTGACAGCAACATATGGAATTATGGTTGATATTTATGGTTCTAGAATGTAATATATTTTAAAATATGTTATAAACAAACTTTTCGATAGATAGTCGAGTCGTTTTGGCAACCTACACGACCAAAGTACGAACTAAAGGCGACGATTCAATACCACTAGAAATTTCGATCGGCCGGAACAATTTCAAAACAATAAAATTAAACTAATTAATTAATATTTCAGGATAATTACCTCCCCATAGTAAAATACTATTACATGAAAGCCAGTTACAAATTAAATATTATAAATAAAGCTATTAAATATTATTTTTGCTATACCTATATTTTATATAACATTTGGCTATACTGTTTAGGAGGCAGGCATTGTTGACAAATTTAAATTGTTTAGATGACAATTATAACAAACGTCATAAGATAATTATGACAAATGTCAAAAGGTGTATGAATATTATTATTTATGAGTCATGTTGCGTCATGAAAATTATAATAAATTGCAAGTTAATGTGACCCCAGACTTGTATGACAGAAAACATTCAGTCTGATTTATGTAAGTACCAAATCATGTAGGTATCACAATTCAAATCTCCAAAAGGGATTAAAAGACTACTTCTTCACAGATTAAAAAAAATCTTAAAATATCTTGGGCATAATTTTTTACTTTAAATGAATAAGTAAACGAAAAGAAAAGGAGCTGGCTTTGAACATTGTAAATGTATTGTAACATTTTTGTTAAATCCATTATGATTGTTGGTTTTATAGTTAAGTAATACATATTTATTAATGTGTGTGGGCATTAGATGTACGTGCCAATTCTTAATAACAGCTTGTATTAAAAATCCTTATTTTATTTACCCGGCTTATCAGAAATATCCATTACAAAATTTAGAAAAATGCATTTCTTCTAAACAACTTCCTCATTACTTTTTAAATCCTGTCGCAATTTTGGTGGTTAGATGCAGATGCAGTAACATTAAAATGTTCATTACGATTAATATTTTTTTACATTAGTTTGGTGTTTTTTAATAATTCTATTAGGTACTAATGTTGGTAGTACAAGTTCCCCTAACATTCCAGTTTTAAAACTGTTCAGACCTTCAGTAGTTTGAACCATTTCAGAACCAGGATTTGGCCGGACATGCGCATTATTATCAGAACTGCTAATTCTAGAACAGAGGTTTAAACAAACCTTTTATATATTTGTACCATAGACCGTAATAATAACCTAATAAATTGCTTGAAAAATATAACCATTCATTTCATATCTGGCAGTACTTCCAAGTAGGTATATAAAAATAATTCATTTCATCTAGTTGTTATAATACCAGCCTCAAAACTTAACCATCGTACTTTGTATATCGAAATGGAGAAAAATGAGAAATTTACTGGCTTTTGCACCATGATAACGCTCACATTGCATAACGTGTTTGCCAGTGGTGAAACGCAAAAACGTAACAACCCATTTCCTATAATTTAAATGTATTTTTGTGTGCGCTAATTTCAATAAAACAGAGCAACAAGTAATGGTCCGAATTTATGCGTGTACCTTATGTAAATTACTGGCTTAAGATAGAAAAGGCCAGCATAATTACTATGAATGTAAGTCGCTAATAGAAATCGATTTGTAAACGAATCCGGCGCGTATCCAAAATCATTTAGCCGGCAAATTTCGTCAATGTTTCATTCCGTATCTTTGCCCAAGCAAGCGGTGTACAAAACGTAATGATAATTATAAAATAATCCAGCGAAACGGTACTGAAATACTTGCGAAGAAACAAGCGAAAAAAAAAGCTCGCAGACACTCAAAACAAGTGAAAGTCAATCTTAGCGAGATGCAACGATTTAACAATTAGTTAAGGCGATTTGAATGAACGGTTTTACAAGCTGTTTGCAAAAACGGAATAGACACCGCCTATAAATACGAAACAGTTTGAAAGATTCATCAGTTGTTCGTCAGTTTTCACCGTCTCAACTGATTCGTTTGTACGGTATAGATATACAGCACCCGTCAAAAAGATGAAAATTAGCCGGGATCTTTGCATCCTCGGCTTGGCCATGGCCTTCTTGTGCCTGGCGAACGCTCGTGAAATCGCGTTTAGTAAATTGACCGATTTAGAAGCTGCGGCGTCCGGTCACGGTGGTGGTGGACATGGAGGCGGTGATGATGGTGGTCATGGGGGAGGCGGTGGAGGTGGTCATGATGATGGTGGTGGTGGCCATGGAGGTGGTGGTGGTGGCCATGGAGGTGGAGGCCACGGCGGAGACGGTGGTGGTCACGGAGGCGGTGGTGGTGGTCACGGAGGAGGTGGTGGTGGACATGGGGGAGGTGGTGGTGGACATGGAGGCGGAGGTGGTGGACATGGAGGTGGAGGCGGCGGTCATGGAGGTGGTGGTGGCGGTGGAGGCGGCCACAGTGAATGGAAAAAGGGTGGTGGTAGTGAACATCACGGAGGTCATCACAGTAGCAAAGGCGATAAAGGCGACAAAGGCTACAAAGGCCACCACGAATATGAAAAAGGCGAAAAAGGTCACCACGACAAAGAGGGACACAAAGGACATTACGGAGAAGATGGTGGTCATAAAAAATCAAGCCACCACGACGACGGCTACTACGGTGAACACAGCAAAGGTGAGAAGGGAGAGAAGGGCCATAAATACGGAGAAAAGGGCAGCTACGAGAAGGGACACAGCACTAAGGGCGGTCACAGCGTTCACAAGGCCGAAGAATACAAGAAAGACAACCACTTCTACGACGAAGATCACGACGAAGGCTTCCAGGAGAAACATGGAGGCTACCATCACGAAGATGGATACAAGAAGGGCGGCAGCAAGAAGGGCGGTCATTACAAAGGCGGCCATCACGAAGACAATTACGGAAAGAAAGGGCATCACGAGAAGGGATCCCATTATAGCGACGGTGGTGGTCACAAGAAAGCCGGCGGTCATGATGAGCATTACAGTCACGGATCGAAATACGGAAAGAAGGGAGGCGACGAAGGACACAAAACATGGGGAGAGAGCAGCGGATCATCTAGTGGAAGCGGTGGTGGTGGAGGAGGAGGTGGTGGTCACGGAGGCGGAGGCGGTGGCGGACACGGAGGTGGTGGTGGCGGCCATGGAGGCGGTGGTGGAGGACATGGCGGTGGTGGCGGCGGTCATGGAGGATATGGCGGTGGTGGACACGGAGGAGGAGGCGGTGGTCATGGTGGTGGAGGAGGAGGACATGGAGGTGGAGGACATGGCGGTGGCGGATATGGTGGTGGAGGGCATGGCGGCGGTGGTGGAGGTCATGGTGGTGGAGGGCATGGAGGCGGTGGTGGAGGACACGGAGGCGGTGGTGGACACGGAGGAGGTGGTGGTGGACATGGTGGCGGCGGACATGGTGGTGGAGGACACGGAGGCGGCGGCGGAGGACACGGAGGTGGCGGCGGTGGACACGGTGGCGGAGGACACGGGGGTAGTGGTGGAGGTCACGGAGGCGGTGGTGGAGGCCATGGTGGCGGCGGTCATGGTGGCGGTGGCGGTGGTCATGGCCACTACTAAGTCATACAAACTCACAATCTACCTAAGAAATAATTGTTTTTGTTTTTGTTTTAAGTTATAAATAAAATAAAATTTACATAAAGACTTGTCAATTTATTTTAATAAAACCTCTATTCTTATTGATTACAGTCATTCATAAAAGCATATCTTAATTTATGCCTTTAAATACAAATAGCACGTAATCCTGAACCAAATATAAATTGCAAGAAATTCATATAAGAAAATGTATTTTCCTAAAGAACGAAAATATTATTGTAATTTTCACATTAAAGTTCATTTTTTCTCTACAATATTTCAGAAATAATACAAAACTAAAGCCAGCTTAGTAGCTAAAACATTTACATATTAAACAACAGAAATATGATATAAGCTCTCTGTGTTCCAATATAATGTTTTGCATCTACATCATATTGCTAAACAGATAAATGGTCCAATCAACAATTATTTCTATGTAAAAGCTTAACCAGAAATACGTAAACATCAAAAACCCAACCGAAAAGTAAAAAGTCAAATAAAAATTACGGTTGTGTACAAGAAAAAATCATCATATCCAAATTTAGCAAGATAGAGTTCTATTTTGGAATGCCTAATAAAATATAATCCCTTTTTCTAGCACGTTTTCATCGTATTTAATTTTTTATCTGTTACTTGTAAATATTTTTGATTTCTTTTAATAATATAGATTTAATGTTAATAATACTGGCGCACAGGAAATTTATTTAAATAATAAAATATTGTTTAATCAAATGTAAAATGGTAATCTTAACATTTTATTGATTGTTGGTACAGTAGGAAGCTAACCTAAAAATTATATTCCTACAGGAATTTAATAATCTTACTGTTATATTTGTTTAGACATGGTGAATAGTTATCTGTGTAGTCCTAATAAATTATGTGTATCAATAATATACATCGGAAGTTCAGCCAGTTACTAGCGCGATTAGATTTTTGAAGTAAAAAATATGAAAAAGGTAAGTTGTTTATTACAGTTATGAAAATATTAATAGTGAACACATATCTATTTACTTATGGAATAGTCGTTTTAAAATCTCCAAAGTTAAAATCGTATTTAAGAAAAAAATAATACATTAAATAACAAAAATTTATGCGAATATTAACTTTCTTTCAGAACTCAAATCATTACTTTGAGAATTCAGTTATTAAGGTAAAAAAAAATTTAAAAAAAATTGTAAAAATACAATGTTTTATCATCATCTACTTGGATACCATTGTTATAATTTACACAACTTCTTTATTTAATTTACAGAATGTTAGGTATTTCTACACTTCTAAGCTTGGGCACGAGTCTTTTTATTAAAAACTTTTTTGTTTTTTTTTTATTAGGGAACTACTATATTATGCAAAATATTACACTATTTTTTTTAAATATACGATTTCCATATCAAACATTTTACATTATTTAAATACTTAATGATAATAAATAATTTTATAATTTGAAATATTTTCTAAAACTAATTTCAATTCTGAAAATGTTTTGTATTTTTCCGTCGTAGACTCACATTATGTTTATAAATCATCTTGTTTTGCGAATAATATTTAATGGTTACAACTATACCATTTTTATAAATTATTTTATATATGTATTGTCAAAGGGAAGTCTAACACCTTAACAGTGTGTATATTAGTTTAATGAAATACTGTAGACCTAAGGGTTTAGGTCTATCATAAACATGCATTTAATGCACCAAGACACATAATAATGACGCAAACTGCGAGTAAAACTATTGTATGCTATTCAAGCAACTTGATCAGAAGGTCAAGATCAATCGTTGGCGGACGACTAATCCCGTTATACAATAATACTTACTATGTGTCTAAGATATAATGTAGAATTGTGTAAATAAATCAAAAAATGGTGTTAATATGTGTTAGTAACTACAAACGTATATGTTTCTACCATGTTTGGTTTCGTCAGTGTAGCATAACTAAGAAGGTGTATGTTAAAACAATAATATGTGCAGTAGTGGCAATTTGATTAGAAAATAATAACAAAATGACAAATTGGGTATCATCTAAAATACAATGACATTTTAACACTTTCATGTTTTGATTTACGTTCACAATTCTATATTATATCTTAGATACAAACTTAGTATTATTGTGTGACGGGATTAGTCGTTCGCCAAAGATTGATATTGGCCTTCTGATAAAATCGCATGAATAGTATACAACAGTTCTACTCCTAGTTTGCGTCATTATTATTTATGCATTACATAGGCCTAAACCTTTTGGTGGGACAACAAAAGTAATACCTGCTGCCCTATGCTTATTTGTATACATTTTCACTTATACATATTCGATTTTACTATCCTTCTATGTTCGTCTTTGTATTTTTTTAGATGGCAGCCAATTTGTCATTTTGTTATTATTTGTATATAAATACATTTGTATTTTTCGGCAAAGAATTCTAATACACTTTATATTTAAATTATAATTCTTACCAATGCATGTCAATTAAATAAAAAAAGCGTCGATATTTCACAAATAGAACAATCAAACTAACAAGTCCTAAATATAGACCAAAAATAAAAACAAATGAAAGACATATTAATCAATAACAATTATCCTTTAAACTTTATAAATTTCATTATTAAAAATAAAATAAACAAATTTTATAATTGTAATATAAATAATAAACATTCAACATCAACAGATATACTAAAATATGTAGCCACTCCTTATATAAAAAAATTATCAAAAAGAATTAGTAAAGTATTACGCCCATTTAATATAAAAGTTGCGCATAAAACTCAGAATAATTTAAGCCTAGATGTTGGGTAATATTAAAGATAAGGATCCTTTTCATAAACAGCCACATGTAGTACAATATTCCTTTTGGAAATTATAATGGCATATATAAAAACGAAAAATTTTCAAATCGATTTTTCTAGAAAACGGTGTATCCTACCGACTTAAAGTAAGAGTACCTTTTAGTACTAGAATACCTGAAAATTTAATAATCTAGTGTCACAAATGCTTAAAAGTTAAAGACAAAAAAGTTATGCGTTAAAATAACTGTTTACCTACCCGAAACGGACGCCTATGACCGGTACTAGAAATTCGCAATTGATGGAATCGATTCATCTCTGGAGGATAAATAAGCATACCAGTTTTTGTTTTTCTAAATAGAAGCGTTCGGGAGATATTAAAAAAAAATAATTACAAGGCGCCATCTTCCAAGAGCTCTAGCTCCCTTAGGAAGCATTTTCGGACTAGGGTGAATTGGGTTAAATTGTCTTAAAATTATCTGAGGAATCTCCGGTCTTCGTTTGTCAGGAGAGTTTCTGGACACCCTGTATAGGTCAAACCACGCAGTATTTATCAGATAGACTAAATGGCCACAAATATGCTAAAAATATTACCGTTTTAAAAAAGCACATCAGCAATACAAAATATAAATTTAAATTTGAAGAAACCACAATTTTATGTAAACAAAATAATAAATAGGGCGCGGACATGACCGGTTTAAACTACGACGGAGCAAAGAAGTAATGTAAACAACACACGCTTACTAAATAGCACTAATTCATATGGTGAACTGCAACATCTGTTTACGCCCGAGAAGTGCCCGAGAATGAGAGCAAAAAATGCCCATAAAATAAAGAATTTACGAGTAAAAACCTTTTTTCATCGGCGTAGATAGGAGCATGAGGGGTTTTTAAAATTTATTATATTTACCTTATATTTCGCAAAAGAAATAAAATTTTCATTCATACTTACGTTAGTTTCGTTTTTCCATTGTTTTGACTGTTAATTACGTACTTCGTAATTTTTGTAATAGCCTGTATGTTATGGGCTCAATTCAACCGGATACATAAAATCTGAAGATGTAAGAGTAATAAATGTAAGAAGCATCACCTCTAACATAAATTTGTCGAAAATTAAGTGCCAAACACTAAAATAAAATGAATATAAATATAAAATAACAAGAGTAAATTTGGGTTTTACTTTGGCGCCATGGATTTAAAAAACAGAGATGGACAGCGAACGATCAGTTTTCAAGTACCAAATCAGTACAATTTTTACCATTATTTGACACTTTCAGAAAAATTCTATAACAACAATATTTAATTTTTTAAGTTGTTTCTCTCATTCTCACGTTTTATTTTGTATGCGAATTTGTATATAAACTTATCTATAAGTTTAAGGTTCCTATTCATATTCAAATTTCAATTTTATCATTTCTACTATACAGCAACGTGAACATTCTTAATTGTGGTTTATGTACGTCTTGTTTAGTTTTGTACGTAATATATATGAACAGTAATTGTTATTAAATAAAAAGATAACATCTGTTAATTAAAATTATAATTATTTTAATACGTATTGTGTTTAATTATTGAATTTTTTTTTGTTCATAAGTAATATAATCATTACAAAGAATTTTTTAAACAAATACATATATTTTTTATAAAACTAACACAAGCATATTTACTATATTATTTCATAAACCATATCCGTGATAAATGTGATCCGATTACTTGGAACGAAATGTTCGAATATTATAATTTCATTGTCACCTTCCTTCAGGAAAGGTCCAGGTAGAAAAGCAGCTTGTTGTGGACCTAACCTCAAATGCCTCGACAGTACAAACCCATTTACAATGATTATACCTTTATTCCAACTTCTCATGTCTATGTAAGTGTCTTTCGGTTCTTCTTCAATAGATAAAACACCACGATATAGAGCTGGACCATTTGCAAATGACGGTTCCTGCCAACCGTCCAGAGCATTGTTCCAGGACTTCTTGAATTCTAAAGGAAAAATTTTCCAATTCGTCAATATTTCATCATTGATTAAGACGTCCCCTTGCCATAAGCCCTTTTTCTGGTTAAACTGGTCCAAATTTCCGAAGTTATTTCGCCCCCAATTTTCAACAATCAATTCCAACGTTGCATCTTCATACGCTTCCTCCCCGAGGCTCAAAGTGGAGTCCTTCCACTTCCAATAACCAAATCCATCAATATCAGATTGACTCTCGAGTATTTTCGACTTTAATACGCCGTTTATGAGCACCATGACTGTGTCACAAACTCTTCCTTGAATTTGTAAATTGGAATTCGCTTGAATCTTTAGATTATCCTTCCTGTAAATTATATATCCATAACTTTGCCCTGCATTATTATTTATGGGCAGGTCTTCCATGGCCAGTAATCCTTCACTTTTAATAGCTTCTTCTTTCAGTAAAATATCGGAGATTCTCAATTCACCAGTTATTTCGATAGCATCATAAGCAACACGAGATGTCAACTCTGGCATATCGGGTAGAAACGTTCTAATATCATTGTAACGTTTTATAAGATCTTTAGCGCTGTAATATTTATCTGTATAATCACCATTCTCAGCAAGGGGTGCGTCATAATCATAACTAGTCGTATCATGGCGAATTCCAGCGTTATCTGTGCTGCTATCTACGATATTAGCTCCGTTCATGAAACCATAGCTCGTACCACCATGAAACATATACATATTGACAGAAGCTGGATAAGTTATTATTCTCTGTAATACGTCGGAATACGCAGCATCGCTTATTGTATTGTGGGGAAACATCCAGTGGTCGAACCACCCAGTCCAAAACTCCATAACCATGAGGGGTTTTCCAGGTTGGAACAGTTCAACTAGAAATAATTCATACTCGGGGTTCCATTGGAAATTCGCAGTGTAAAGAACGCCATCCATCTGGGCTGAATTACCAGTTGACGGTCCATCTGATGTGAATAAAAGTTCTACGAGTCCATTATCCAGCATTAACTGCTTCAATGCGTACATATAGTCCATATCGACAGGATGCGTAGCGCTATTAGTACTACCGTATTCGTTTTCTATTTGGAAGGCGATGATAGACCCACCATTCGTAAATTGTAACGCCACCAATAATGAAAGTAACGCATTAAAGAATCTCGTAACATGACCCATAAAGACCTCATCTGATGTTCTGACTCTGACACCTTTCTCGCGCAATAACCAACTGGGCATGCCACCAAATTCCCATTCGGAGCATATGTAAGGACCCGGACGCACTATAGTGAATAGGTCTTCTTCCTGGGCAATCTTGAGGAATTTCTCGATGTCCAGCAAGTCTTGAAAATCACTTCCGCCACTGCCAAAATCGAACACACCCGGTTGAGGTTCGTGCAGGTTCCATGGGACGTACGTTTCGACCGCGTTTAAACCAGCAGCACGCATTTTTCTCAAACGATCCCGCCAGTACTGCTGAGGAACACGAAAATAATGCATGGCGCCGCTAAATATAGTTATATTCCTGTTGTTTAACGTAAAGAAAGATTGGGCATCTGATAAGCCGGTGGTAATACCACCGGCTGTGTAGTGCTGGTATAAAGTAGGTAAACTCATGTTGTAGCAGAATAATTGAACAAAATAAGAAATTCACGTCTTTTTTATCAATATATACACAAATTCTTATTAAAATATTTATATTTTGTTTGCCAGCAATATGATAAGATTAGTAACTATTTACTCCTTTAACGGGTTTTTGAAGTGTTTTGTTATTTATTTTTCCAGTATGTAATTTGGATAATCTATTAAGGTAGTGTTTTAAATTTTGAAAGATAATTAATTTAAATGTGTAAGTAATATATTGTGAGTACTTCTACGCAAATGTAACGTCACACAAAATATACAAGGTTCTACAAAAAAGAATAATTTCCTAGTAGCAGGTACTCATAATTGATTGAAAATTGTTTAACATTTTTACTTAGTTGATTATTTTAAAAGGTTGGTACTATATACTCCCTACTACATAACCACTGTTTACAATACCTACCGCAAGAGTAATATAAATTGTAATAGCTTTAATAGGTTCGCGAAAACTGCCAGCGCCAAAGCAAGAAGACATTTTAATACATATTTATAATTATTTATATGTTTTAATAAAGATACAAAAATACTTTACATTTCCTAGTTTATTTGAATTTAGACGTTATAAATATTATACAGTCTGCGCCACCGAAAACGAAACAGATTGAGTATTTCGAAGGAGAAATCTTTTCTGAAAAACCGCAGAAAAAGGTCCATTTTTAATACAAGGGGGACACCCTTCCATGATATTCTCATCTGTGATACGTCATTCCCCTCCCCTCCCTCCATCACTCTAACCCAGGGGTCGGCAACCTATGACCCGTGGGTCACCGAGTGACCCATTTGGTAATTTCAAGTGACCCACTTTAGTTCCGAAAATAAAGTATAAGATATACAAACATTTTTTTGTTTTCCCCAAAAAATTTTTGTCGCAAAGTTATGAACGTACCAAATTTGAATCTAGTATAACATATAAAAATATCAGTTAAAGCCCCACCCCGCCTGACTGGATATGGAATCGGCCGATAGTATGCGGAATGCAGCGACATTGTCCGAACAAATTGTACCATTCTTGGGTGCGCGCGTCGTTATCTCAGTTGTATGTCAGTTATAGCACGTGTAGTACAGTAGCACAATAATATTGACCTAGTGAAATAAATATCATTATTTAAAAAAATTACCATGAACAAACAAAAAGCAAAAAAGAGATTATTTCAAGATGTGTGGACAGAAAAATATGGGTGTATCGAAAATGTTGACAAATTGAAATGTACTTTATGTACAGATATAATTACCGCCAGGACTTATAATATTGAGCGACACTTTTCTTCAAAACATAAAGATGTGAGTGAAATGGCAAATGAAGATAAATCTGAACACATTGCTAAACGTGTATTAAATTTTGGAAAACAAAATAAATTCTTAAACAGTTTTGTTACCAGCAACAATCACGCTACGTCTGCCAGCTTTGTTGCAGCTCTTAGCATTGGTTCCAGCGGAAAACCATTTACAGACGGCGAGTTTTTAAAAAACGCATTCATAAATTGTTCCGAACTCTTATTTAATGACTTCGCAAATAAAAAACAAATAATTGAGAGAATCAAAGAAATGCCATTGTCAGCTAGAACAGTCCAGCGTCGCGTTGAAGATATGGCCAAGAATATTGATGAACAGGTCAAAAATGATTTGTTATCTTGTGACATAATTAGCATTGCAGTTGACGAAAGTACCGACATAAATAGTATTGGTAGACTTGCAATAATTATTAGATTTGCATCAATAAATAGCTCGAATGTCAATGAAGAACTATGCGCTCTTGCTTCAATGAATGACACCACCAAAGGCACTGATATTTTCGTCAAGTACAAGAGTTTACAAATTTCAAAAATTGGCAAGTATTGGATTTAATAATAACAACTGACGGTGCTCCAAGTATGAGGGGAAAAACTGTTAGATTTGTAAAACTAATGGAAAATGTACTTGGCCGTTCACTTTTATCGTTTCATTGTATCATACATGAAGAAAATTTATATGCAAAGGCATATACACAACAACTTAAGGATGTAATAGAAAAAGTTGTTAAGATCGTAAACATGATAATAGCGCGATCGGCATTAATACACGGGCGCTTTAAAGCTTTTTTGGAGGAAATTGAATCGAAATATGGAGATTTGTTATTACATTCTGAAATACGATGGTTGAGTCGGGGCAAAGTTCTTAATAGATTTGTAGAGTGTTTTGATGATATACAAATATTTATTCTCGAAATCGGTGAAAATGATCTCGAACTCAATGATAAACAATGGTTTTTAAGACTTTTGTTCTTAGCAGACATACTGAACCATTATAATGATTTCAACGTACGACTCCAAGGAAATAACCACACAATTTTGAAAATGTATGAGGAACGGAAGAGCTTTACTTCAAAATTGATATTATTTGAAATTGACATAAAAACTAAAAAATTTCATTTCTTTCCCTTGTTAAAAAGGGAACATGAAAAAGAAAATATCGATGAACGCAATCTAAATATGTTCGAAAGTTGGATGTCGGTCATTAAAAGTGAATATGAAAGTCGGTTTCAAAGTCTTAAGAAACATGGAGAAATGATTACATTTATAATAAAGTCCGATGAAATAGAAGAAAATATTATAAATTTGCAGTATTTTGAATATCTAAGAATTGACAATTTTAGTTTAGAAATGATTGATTTTAAAAGTTCAACATTATGGACGGATAAATTCAAGAAATTGCGGAACGATTTGGAAAATAAAGAAGATAATCATTTTCTCATGATATCAACATGTTGGGCATCACTTCCTACGACGTTTTCATCATTAAAAAAAATTGGCTTTGCCATTTTGTCCACATTCGGGTCCACTTATAAATGTGAGCAAATATTTTCACAAATGAAATTTATTTTAAGCAAAAACAGGAGCAGGTTAACTATTGATAATTCAGATGCTTGTGTTCGACTTAAAACGACTAACTATAAACCAGACTTAACTAAATTGACGTCACAAGTTCAACATCAGGGGAGTCATTGATATCGTAGAGAAAGTTTATAAATAAAATTTATTTAACTATGTTTGTAATTATTTTCTTAATAATATATATATTTTATATTTACTAAAATGCTGTTTTAATACGAAAATATCTCTGACCCAAATGTCTCTTTAATACTCGCATTTTGGTTGATTTTGACCCGCGGCCAAAAAAGGTTGCCGACCCCTGCTCTAACCATTGCAATTTAAATATGGACAATACTTAGTATGATACATCAGTGAAAAGGTATTTTTATGAAGAATTCAGCAACATGATTGCTGGTTGCGCTACTTTTGATTTTAGCGCCCTCTAGCGAGAAATGCTGGAAATTTCAGTCTTCATAAGTTCTTTACTCGATTTTGATTAATAGCAAAAAGAAGATAATTTTCAGAATTCCAACCATTGTCAGAATGTTGTCCTACTTCAGATATTGCACAAAATGACGATGCTTATAATTCCTAAGAAGAATTATAACTGCAACTTTCCTGAAATAAATTGAATTAAAAAAAAAGTGAATTGTAATAATTCTTTTCACACTTTTTAATTTTGAGTTTATACATACAGGGTGTAGCACCTAAGATGCCTCGGACCGTAGCTCCTCTATCATACAATATATCGAAAAAAGTCTAAGAGGAAAATTGTCCATAACTACAATCACCATTTCCCTAAAATATTTTTGGTCATCAGTGCCATGCCGTATTCCAGTGGCGTATCAAACCTATGTTTTTTTAAATGGAACAATGTATATTTTGTGGCTGATTCGGAAAGCCCCCAAAGAGTACTTTTTTTTCTTATATAACGTCATACTCCTAACTTTAGCGGTTTCGCTGTTATAACGCTTTTTCTTCGCAGTTAGATCGTACTTAGACATTTTTTTTTGGCAGGAACTAAATTGTACCGGCATTTAGGTTTCGAATTTAGGGATAGACTAAGACCTCTTCTAACTACTCCTAAATTTTTTTCAAGTGATTTAAGGAAAGATGATAATTTTTGATTGGGCTTTGCAAATAGTCATTTTTTTCTAACATATCAAATGGGAACCATATAAAATAATTATATGGTTGGATAATCGAAATTCCAAGTTTTCCATTTATTAAAAAAAGAACACACATTTCATTACAAAATTAAAAAGAAAAAAAAGTTGGTAGGTCAATTTGTCGAAAAACGTTTTTTTTCCAAGTCAGCTGTCATGATAAAACAATAGCAGTGCAACTGTCAATGCAAACGGAAAAAAGAACAATAAACTGACAGAAGTATTATTGTTATCTGATAAACGTTGGAACTCAACAAGAAATGGTTGACATGTGTTTATTCTTGGAGAATGTTTCAAAAATTGTTTGTTGGCGTCACGAGTGTACTCTGAGAGATATCCTCTCAGAACGTGTCCAAATCCATGTGAGTTTACAAAGGTGTTGGATAGATTTACGTCTACTGGTACTGTTCAACGAGCAAAGAGAGTTAGAACGAAGCCAGTTTTGACCGTAGAAAACGAGTTGAAAGTTCTGGAGGCTGGTGTTGAAAATCCTCATATCAGTGTCCGCGAAATTAGTAGGAACACTGACAAGTTCCATCCATTTAAAATTCAATTGCACCAGGAATTGCAATCTCAAGATTTTGAAACCAGGCAGAATTTCTGCAATTGGTCTTTGCAAATAGTCATTTTTATTCAAAAAAATATTAAATCGGAACCATATAAAATAATTACATCGTTGGATAATCGAAATTCCAATTGGAATTGAATTTTAAATGGATGTAACTTGTCAGTGTTCCTAATAATTTCGCGGTCACTGATATGAGGATTTTCAACAGCAGCCTCCAGAACTTTCAACTCGTTTTCTACGGTCAAAACCGGATTCGTTCTAACTCTCTTTGCTCGTTGAACAGTACCAGTAGACGTAAATATATCCAACACCTTTGTAAACTCACGTGGATTTGGATACGTTCTGAGAGGATTTCTCTTAGAGTACACTCGTGACGCCAACAAACAATTTTTGAATCATTCTCCAAGAATAAACACATGTCAACCACTTCTTGTTGAGTTCCGGACATTTTCGCAACGTTTATCAGATAACAATAATACTTCTGTCAGTTTATTGTTATTTTTTCCGTTTGCATTGACACTTCTATTGTTTTATCATGACAGCTGACTTTGAAAAAAGACGTTTTTCGACGAATTGGCCTAACAATTTTTTTTTCTTTTTAATTTTGTAATGAAATGTGTTTTTTTTTTAATAAATGAAAAACTTGGAATTTCGGTTATCCAACGATATAATTATTTTATATGGTTCCCATTTGATATTTTAGAAAAAAATGACTATTTGCAAAGCCCAATCTAAAATTATCTTCTTTCCTTAAATCACTTGAAAAAAAATTAGGAGTAGTTAGAAGAGGTCTTAGTCTATCCCTAAATTCGAAACCGAAACGCCGGTAGAATTTAGTTCCTGCCAAAAAAAAATGTCGAAGTACGGTCTAACTGCGAAGAAAAACCGTTATAACAGCGAAACCGCTAAAGTTAGGAGTATGACGTTTTATACGAAAAAGAAAGTACTCTTTGGGGGCCTTCCGAATCAGCCACAAAATATACATTGTTCCATTAAAAAAAAACATAGATTTGATACGCCACTGGAATACGGCACAGCACTGATGACCAAAAATATTTTAGGGAAATGGTGATTGTAGTTATGGACAATTTTTCTCTTAGGATTTTTTCGATATATTGTATGATAGAGGAGCTACGGTCCGAGGCATCTTAGGTGCTACACCCTGTATATGGTTAGCAAATGAATATTTGATACAGTTCATTTATGTAAATAATAAGTAAATTTTCAGACGACAATAAACAGATTGTATTTTGAGCCACCATTTTTATTGTGTGGCACAGAATAAAACTTGTCGCAAATCACAGGAGTGGCCACGACAATCAATTTTGAAGACCTGATATCTCATCTACCTGGCAGTTATGTTGTGCGCTTATCAAATAATAAATTCAACATCGTACACTTGATAAGTTCATGGCACGATATAATTTGATTAGGCAAAAATGAATAAACATTTCTGATTAAAATATCGCACAAAGATAAAAAGCAGGACAAACTACAAGTATCACTTCAATACCAAATACACTCATCTTATCTGTTTGAGGAGCAATCAGTTTGCTTTCTGTATAAAACGAATACTTGTTTGAATGAAAATTCAGTATCCGCGGGAAGTTCAAGATGAGTTTGCCGACGTTGTACGAATATTACACGGGTGGTGGCGTTACCACCGGGCTCTCAGATGCCCAATCTTATTTCACGCTGAACAACAGGAATATAACCCTGTACAGCGGTGCCCTACATTATTTTCGGGTCCCTCAGGAATACTGGCGCGATCGTTTGAGGAAAATGCGTGCCGCTGGTCTCAATGCAGTGGAGACATACGTACCGTGGAATTTACACGAACCACAACCAGGCATGTTCGATTTTGGTAGCGGCGGAAGTGATTTCCAAGACATGCTGGACATCGAGAAATTCCTCCAGATGGCCCAAGAAGAGGACTTATTCGCTATAGTGCGTCCAGGACCTTACATATGCTCCGAATGGGAATTGGGTGGCTTGCCCAGTTGGTTATTGCGCGAAAAAGGTATCAGAGTCAGGACGTCAGATGAAGTCTTCATGGCGCATGCCGCCAGGTTCTTCAACGCGTTGCTGACGCTATTGGCAACGTTACAGTTCACGAGCGGCGGTCCAATTATCGCATTCCAAATTGAAAACGAATATGGCAATACTTACAATGGCGTGGATCCTGTTGACATGGCTTATTTAGAAGCGCTCAAGCAAATTATGCTGGATAATGGTGTGGTGGAATTGTTATTCACTTCTGATTCACCGGGTAATGGTAATTCGGCTCAGATGGATGGTATACTTTACACGGCTAATTTCCAATCAGATCCTGAATACCAATTGACCCTATTGCAGATCTACCAACCGGGGAAGCCTAACATGGTGATGGAATATTGGACTGGTTGGTACGATCAGTGGTTGTATTATCATAACACACGCAGTAATCAAGCTTTTTCTGATGTCTTGGAGAGGATTTTATCTTTCCCGTCATCAGTTAATTTCTACATGTTCCACGGAGGTACGAATTTTGGTTTTATGAACGGTGCAAACGTAGGAGATGGTAGTACGGATAACGGTGGTATGCTCCACGATACAACTAGCTATGATTACGATGCTCCCTTGGCAGAAAATGGTGATTATACAGATAAGTATTACAGCGCCAAAGAAATTATCGAACGTTTCAATGAAGTAAAAACTCTCCTACCTGATATGCCAGAATTAAACCTGCGCGTTATTTACGATGCTGTTGAAATAATTGGTGAATTGAGAATCTCCGATATTCTACTGAACGAAGTAGCTATTGAAAGCGAAAGCTTGCTGGCCATGGAAGATCTGCCTATAAACAACAATGCTGGACAAAGTTACGGATATATAGTTTACAAGAAAGAGAACTTGAATATCCCAGCAAATTCCGTTTTGAAAATTGAAGGTCGAGTCTGTGACACAGTCATGGTGCTCATAAACGGCGAATTGAAATCAAAAATACTCGAAAGACAATCTGATATCGACGGATTTGGCTATTGGAGATGGAAGGATTCTAGTTTGGATCTAGGCGATGAAGCATATGAAGACGTAACGTTGGAATTGGTTGTCGAAAATTGGGGACGTAACAATTACGGATACCTCAATCAGTTCAACCAGCAAAAGGGACTCTGGCAAGGGGACGTCTTAATCAATGACGAAGCACTGGTGAATTGGCAAATATATCCGTTAGAATTTAAGAAATCCTGGACAAATGCTTTGGATGGTTGGCAAGAACCAACATTCGCAAACGGTCCTGCTTTATATCGTGGTGTTTTGACAATAGGAGAGCCTGCCGATACTTACGTTGATATGAGAGCCTGGAATAAAGGCATCATCATTGTAAATGGATTTGTTTTATCCAGACATTTGAGGTTAGGTCCTCAACAAGCCGCTTATCTACCTGCTCCGTTCTTGCATGAAGGTGACAACGAAATCATAATCTTCGAACACTTCGTCCCGAATAAACAGATAACATTTTTGACTGATATGATCTACGAAACCCTTGATAGCATCAACAAATAGTGCAAGTGAATGAAGTTGGCGTATTTTCTTAATGACTTATCATTGTTTATAGTATGAAAATAAAGAGACATATATAGAAAAGAAACTAACAATTGTTGCTTTTATTCTTTGTTTATGGTACATATTTGTTTTGACTAAAGAAAATTTGAATTATAGGATTTTTTAAAATAATTTTACAATTATGATTTAGTATACAGTGGTCTACTTAAGTTGGAATCACAGGGAAAACCTTTGTATTACTAATTTTAAGGAAAATAGTTATTCTTTGTAAAAAGTTCTGCATAGTCTAGAACCCAAAATGAATTAATCAAGTATCAATTTTTTGAATGTCCTATACGAGGTGTGTCAAAAAATATGAATTTTCTTGAAGAGTAAAGTACCTTTATTTTTGACATTATCGAATATTGTTATGAAAAATAATAGATTAGATTTGAAAACTACATTCAAATATGTAATTACATTTATCTACCATGAAAAAATTTTCTACACATTGATTCTATTTAAAAACATAATACTTTTATTTTTGTAAATTTAAATACTGAAAATTTATATCTTGTGTTTATTAAAACATGATAATCTTTACGTTTCTTAATGTTTGCAACAATTTCACAAATTAAATACGTAATGAATGCATAACAGTAATTTAGTTTGCAATTAGGAAAACCGTACAAACAAGAAAATGCGTGTGCTTAAAACCACACAGCAGAAGTGTAAACTTCATCAAGGCGAGGTTAATAATACGAAATACAACTTTTTTTTTTCGTTCTATATTACATTTAAATAATCGTCTGCGAAGTTACCAATTTCGCGGCCGTTGCTATGGCAGCGGCCATTAAAGTAAATACACATTTTGACACATGTTTAATCACACATTCTAAGACTTATTTTGACAACTATCAAGTATTTGTAGTTTATTATATTCGTCTCATTTCCCTGGTAACGCATGTAAAGCAAGTAAACCACTTTAATTTAGCACCTTTAGAACTAAATTAAATTAAATTGTGTCTCAATTTAAATTAAATCGATTGAAAAATTTAACGGTTGCCCAAAAAATTGTGTGTATATCTTGCCGCCCTTGGTCTAATGGTTAAGTGCTGGCTTCTCACCCAGGCGGCTCCGGTTCACATCTGCTCTGGGACATGAATTTATTTATTCATTTAAATTTAAATTTAATTGAAATTAAATACTTCTCTATGATATATTTATTTATCTTGTTCCCTTAGCCGACTTTACCCGAAGAGCGTTACATATCCGAGCGTTGCAGGTCAGTCTTGTTCACTGCCTACAATCAGCACAACGCGCCTAAAGAAGTTTACACTTCAATAATACATTAATAAACAGCACTAAAAATAACTGATTTTTAAGTCATTCCGCTCCTGCATCGACATATCTGCCCGATTTTTCCTAAACATTTAATCGTTCTTATGCCAAATTTCCATATTACATTCATTATCATATCTACAGCAATTTCCTGACATGCTTCTGAAATGTTCCTCTCCAAGTGAACATCTTGAAACGGCCCTCGCTGGTAGACCTGCTGTTTTAAGTAACACTATAAGAAAAAGTCAAGAGGAGTTAAGTCTGGTGATCTAGCAGGCCAAAAACGATCTGAATATCTGTGAATGAGTTTTTCATTGAAAATATTTTCCAGATATTCTCTAACAGTAAGTGTACTATAGCATGAAGTACCGTCTTGTTGAAACCAAATACATCAGCGTTCTTGTAAGGGTAGTTCGTCCATAAAGTCACTGATTTCATTTTGTAGAAATTGAAAGCAATATTCCGCATAGTTTGTCGAAAAAAATATGGTCCAATTAATCTGTTTTTGAAAATACCACACCACACGTTTGTTTTAAATGAATATTGGTCACGAGTGTTTATTGTAAACTTGAGATTAGTGTCAGATCAACAGCGACAATTTTGTGACAAGACATTTCCATTTGAAGAAAATGTTGCCTCATAGGAAAAATTATGCGATTTGTAAAAAAAGGATTTTCTTCAAACTCTGCTTGGATGAGAGATCAAAATTCAAATCGTCAATCATAATCCCTTTCCTTTAATGTGTGAACAAAATGTGGTTTGAAAGGATAGTATTTATTTCGTTTTAATATTTTTGCCACTGAAGATATTTTTGGAAATTCTACTACAGATAGCATTACTTCTAATTCTGTGTCAGCATTGGCAACCGATTTTCGACATTTTTTATGAACATTTTTGTAAATATGTATGTAGTTCCATAAGTCTTGAATTTATTTACTATTTTCGTAACTATTGATTGACTAATACTTCTATTCGGATGTCTATTATTAAAATAACCGCTACTTCTCTATGCGTTTTATAGTTTTCTTTAACAATGAAAACAATTTCAATTTTATTCTTCTAACATTTTCATTTCATATTTTATAAATTCCAACTCGTTTTGATGTTCAAACGTCACATATTATTTGTCAGTGCAAGGTAACTGGAGCAAATTTTCAATCAATGTGTAGAAAAATTGTTGCAAACATAAGAAACGGAAAGATGTTCATGTATTAATAAAGAGAAAATTTAAAAAAAAACAAAACCTGAGTTTTCATTGTAGATAAATGTATTTACTTGAATGCACTTTTCAAATCTAATCTGTTATTTTGTATAATCACATTCGATAATGTCAAAAATAAAGGTATTTTACCCTTGAGCAAAATTCATATTTTTGACACACCTCGTATACGACTGCAAAAAATTGATATTTGATTAATTTATTTTGGGTTCGAGACCATGCAGAACTTTTTACGAAGAGTAACTTTTTTTCATAAAATTAATAAAAAAAAAATTTTCCATGTGATTCTAACTTTAGTAGATATACTTTATAAAAGTTGTGGGTTCAGTAAACATGTATTTGAAAATGAAAAGTATAAATAGTTTGTAAATAAATTTGACACATAATACGTAATATTTTTTGTCGTAAGATTTTTTGTCGCAAATAATATCAGTGGGGTTTCCCAAATACATTCATTCGATTTATTCCAAATTCTTGTTAGGTATGTACAGCTCACAGATTGAGAACTCCCACAAGATGCGCACTGAATTCTTATAATACATATTAAGATAAGCACGAGCAGTCTGGAAAAATTGTCAAGCGTTACACATCGAAGTGCAATATATTTCCTATATATGCATCTCTTTTCAGTATATTACAATTTCTTATCTGCATTTACTCCTTCGTCCGACTAATGTATGCGATGATGAACAAATGTTATCATTTCCTTTTTTCGAATACTTTCTCTGTCTCACATTGACCTATAAATCGCGCAGCGAGGACTCCGTCCAGCGTTCACCACTCGGACTGTGTACTGTACACAGATGATTTATTAGTAAAACAAAACAGACAATGCTTTGTAACATTAACATCCGTACAAAATAAAAAAACGCAACATAGAAGACACAGTATGAAACGAAGATTTCTTGAGTTTTTTGTTTCGATCTAAACAAAAATTCCTTATATCTCTTATTGCCTCATCGATTGTTTTATCTTATGCAGACTTAGGACACTTCACCTCAACAATTCCTCGCCCATTTGCTAACACCCCGTCTGGAGAAGCGGCTAAGTAACCATGTTCCGTGTCGACAAACAGCCCACAATTGACTACCTTCTTTATAATATAATCCGTAAGAGTCAAGAATTTTATTAAGAAAGTTTTTCGAAATTTCTACCGTAAGTAGGTCTTTTAGTCTTATCGAAAATAAGTTTTTTTGCGAATATTTCGCAAGTCATGTTTTTTAAACAGGTACGTTACGAGTATAAAAGTATTTAGAACTTAATTTTAAATACCCTTTGTATAAAAAAAAGTTTTAAAATTCGGAACGGAAGTAACACTTTTACTCTTATCGAATAGCGATTTTTTGCAAATATGTCGTAAACAAGGATGAGTACTCTGGACAAAATCTAGGATTAAGTTGCCGGTCTGGGTTGTTTAGTATGTGCAAGACGGTTCGGCAATTAAATGTTGTTTCATGTTATTCGTTCTATAAAATTGGTAGTACTATGCCTCCCTTTGTGTCAAGATTACGATAAAAATAGTGTATACTTCAATTTTTTGGCAGACTGTCATCGTGACACTTATACGACAATGAAAAGTCAGACTGCTAACGTAAAGATGTTAACCAAATTGTCGTTTTACCTGTCATCGTGACAATAGTTCGTTGAACGTAGGTTGAAGTGTATTCATTCACACATAAACTTGTGAGAACGAAATGTCAGACTGATAGTGCTTAACCAAATTATCTTTCCAATTGTCAAAGGTAATATAACGAGAGCTTGACAAATAGTCGACTATTTCATTGTGATCAATTTTTCGAGTGTGCGCTACGGTCAATTTGACGAGACCAAAATTGGCATTAATAATTTGACTAGAGCACGAGAGCTTTAGCTCGAGGGCTTTAGTCTTTAATTATTAATGCCAATTTTGGTTAAGTCAAATTAGGAGGCACACGAGAAAAATTGAAACAATGTAATAGTCGACTACTTATCAAGCTCGAGCTATATTTGTTAAGATTATTTCCTAAACCAAGTTTCATAATAAAAAATGAGTTGTCAAATCGATGTGATTATCAATAATTTCATCCGAAACATCGCTAAATCTCTTTTTGTCGGACATTTTCATCTATTTGACACGTTTGCCACTTAATGAAAAAATACATACCTGATTTGTTACCTACATTTGAATAGTCGATTTGTAATAGTCGCTGATATCAAGAACCGGTACCTTTCATTGGTTAATTTCAACTTCAGTTTTGATTGTGATTGGACAAAATTTAAATTTGACAGGTGAAGGAAATAATCAAATGAAATTGACAACATAACATGATGAACTTTAACAAAACATGTTTTAAACTTACAGGTCATTGAGAGAATTAATTAATTTTCATATTACGCTTTAATAGTATACTTTGTAAAACCCAATCGAAAATCTTTCTGGCTCCTAATACCATTTAACCGAAAATGTACTTCTGATTAGTTGGTGCCAACCCGCAGTCGCATTCGGACACATCTGACAAATAAAGAAAACTCACCCTATTATTTGTATGTCGAAAGATCGATGAGAAATGTTATTAAATGATCCCATTCGTAAAATGGCTTAAATTTATATAACTACATCTTGAACACTGATATATTTCCAACATTCTGTTGACATTTAGGTTTTGTATAATTCGTGTGCATCTAACGTAATTTGGCAGGCCCAAAAGGCAAAACTGAGATGGTTCTTTATTTAGTCTTGCTTCAAGTTCTTCGTTGTATGAAAGTGGCCTCACTTTTTTACGTCCAGTTTTAAGCAAAAAATAGGCCTTACTTCTCTATGTAATATATCTTCATAAAATATAGAAAAATCGTTATATTTATTACTGTACTTAAGTGCGATAATACACTTTAAGTTTAAGTTTATTTTATCATATCCGTCGGCATTTTGTTCATATATTCAAATAGAAAAGAAATAGTAACAATTGATAATAATAACACTAATACGTATCTGAAAGGTATCACATTTCAATTAAAAATGCACTTTTCCTTCGTAATCTCTTTATTTGTCGGCCATCTGACATTTAAACTTGACAATCGATCGATGAACGTGAATATATAGTCATTATGTGTGTATTGCACGACTGGTGCTATATGCTTTCCGCCATTGTTGACGTTTCCCGGCAAATGCCATATCGCGAACTCAAACTGATTGACGGTTTTGATAATTTATAACCTGAAATTGAATTTTTCGTGCGTTTAACTTAACCTTATCCGAACTTTGAGGTGTCACGGTCATCTGTGTCGATCCACCTCCATTTTAAAATCAAACCTATTCCATATTTTATATTTTACACGTAGGCCTTATGGCAAAATGCTATGATGCACAGTCTTTTTCTGCACGCACTAAAATTTTCAAAAATTCCTTTCGGGCCCTCGTTCTCTCTTCGGAGACGTGAAAAATAGCCTTAGGCACGTGGGACCGTGGTCCCCGTCACGTGACACTTTCGTTCGGCCCGTAGATGGGCCAGGTTCTCAGAAAAGTGTGGCCCCAATTCGTCAATTTTGGGGTATAGCTGTGCCGTGTTAATCGCTCGTGTTAAAAAGAGCGAGACAATTGGCTTTAAGTATATATAAATTATGCATTCTATGTATATTTATCAAGAGTACAAAAGCATTTAGAGCTGGCTTTGGAATATTTTTTGTATAAGTGAATTTTCAAAATTCGGACCGGAAGTAACACTTTTACTCTTAGCGAGTAGCAATTTCTGTCGAATATCTCGCAGTGTGCATTCTATAAAGATTTGTTAAGAGAATAAGAATACTTATAATAGGATTTTGAATAATTTTTATATAAAAAAATTCTAAATATTTGACTTATTTTTCTAAGAAGATAAAACTATTTAAAACAATTTAGAACAATTTTGTATAATATGGAACGCTCATACGTATAGGGAGAAGGTGACCGGCCACACCTCATTATTACGTTTGGCACTAAGTCGAAGATGGTTTCTTTCCTAGTATCGGAAAAGTATTCCCGTTTTTATAAACAGCATCAGATGTGTGATAGTTTTGAATCAAGACATGTGGTCACGACTACTCACGACCCCGATCATCGTCATCTCGCGCGTTCGGGATGGCTAGCGGTGAGGGGTGTAAGGGGACGGAAAAAATATGAAAATATGCGTTTCGGACGTTAATATTCACGGTAGAAAAACAATAAAAACACTAAAGTACATGAAAATTAACTCTACAACGTCGCCCTTTCTCGAATTTTATTTTTATTTTTTTTGAAGTTATTAAATATATTTTTTTATAGAATAAAATATAAAAAAAGTGAAACGTGGTATGTTTTCTAGATACACTTAACTATATATACAATCAATGAAATTCAGAATATATTGTATAGTTTTTGAAAAAAACGAGAAATAAAATCAGCGCCATCTCTCCTTCCCGAAACACATTAAGTGCATTTCACCTTTCGTCCCCAGGTATTTAAAGAAATCTACTTGTTTTAACCTATTTCCATCGATATTGATCTTTAATTCTATTTTAATTTTTGATACAATCATTACCTCCTTCTTATTAACATTCAGGTTTAATCCGTTTTCCCTAAAAACTTTATTCCAATCGTATATCAATTTCTGTAATGTGTCATCATTTTACGCCATTAACACCATGTCATCAGCATACATGAGTTCTCTTATTTTCACTGGCTCTAATTTTCTCACCCCTACTTGTATTCCTTTCAATTCATTTTTAACTCTGTGTGATAGTTCATCCATGACTATTATAACCTTGTCTTACCCGTTTATTGGTATGAATTGCTTTTGAACAATATTTTGTGTCTTGTCAGAAAAGCATCAAGTAAATCTACGCCACCTATGTGACGGTTATATCATTTTACAACAAAGGGACAACTAATTTAAGCAGTAGATTTGTTTCTTTTATCATTTCTGCTTATGGTGATTAATGGCAGTTCTCGTGCAAAGGTTGACAGAAGAGTTACAATTTTTTTGTCTTTCCAAACTAATCAAGAGATATCTTTACTTTCAAAATCCCCTACATACTCATAAGAAGTGCCTCGCGGATCCTTATTCAAATCGTTTTTGGTTGGTAACTTGCAATTGGTGATTCTATTATGGCGTACAGTTCCCAAGCTGTACATTCAGTTCTCTGGTATATACACACTAAAATACAATTTATAGTTTTACTTTTTAGGTATTGTTCTTGATAATCGAACCACTACGTTAGCAGCAGCTCCTACATCTGGTTTACCTGCGTCTATTCTCTGCCTGTCATCGTTTTCTTGACCCGAATAGACTTCGGTTTTATAAGCGCACATTCTTACACCACAGAGCACATATAGTTTGAAACCCCATTTGTGAGGTTTCATTGGTAGATACTGTTTCATGTGCTTTCGTAGAACACAGCTGTTCATCAACTCAATTTGGATGATCCCTAGGTAAATATTGATCGTTGTCGGTAAAGTACAAATACTCGCGAATTTTCTCAAACCTATTTGCTGTCATACAATTTGCTACCATGTATATACAAATATATGGTGCCCAATAATAAAAAGTGTTCGGTAGACGTACGAGAGACATATAAACAACAAGAAAAATGAGTGTGCTTAAAACCACACGGCAGAAGTGAAAACTTCATCAAGGCTCTCCCATGTAACGGTCGCCGAAAGAGTCGCCAAATTGAAGACGTAATAAGCGACCACAAACACCCCCGTATCCAAAATATCACAAACATTCATCAATTTTCAAAAGACTCTTCCGCCATTCTGTTTTTCTTTTGTCATTTTAACTTTGGATTCGTGATCGGTGACCTCAACCACCCCCGCATCTAAAATTTCACATTCATACGTCAATTTTCAAAAAAATTCTTCCGCCATTTTGTTTTTTTGACATTTTGACTTTGGAATTGTGATCGGCGACCCCCAAAACCCCCGTATCTAAAATATCACATTCATACGTCAATTTTCAAAAAAATCTTCAGCCATTTTCTTTTTTTTGACATTTTGACTTTGGAATCGTGATCGGCGACCCCCCAAAACCCCCGTATCTAAAATTTCACATTCATACGTCAATTTTCAAAAAAATCTTCCGCCATTTCGTCTTTTTTGACATTTTGACTATGGATCGGTGATCGGCGACCTAAGACACCCTCGTATCTAAAATTTCACTTTCATACGTCAATTTTCAAAAAATCCTTCGGCCATTTATTCTATTTCGACATTTAACTTAGTGATGGGCGACCTTAAAATTTGCCAGGTGCCTAATTTTAATCAGAAGAGAGATAAATTGATTTCAGCCGGCTCCGCCCACTGTGCACGTTTGAGTAATCGTTTAAATAATATTATTTCGTAGTAGGGGCACATAAATGTCGAAAGCAATCCTCCTTTCCCCTTTATGGAAATACACACGTTCTGGAATTATCGTATTTTAATTCAAATCATTATTAAAATATTAATCCACCCCTGTATAGATAAAAATATCAAGTCATGTGGGAGACCGTTATGTATTGTGTGAAGATGCAATTCGCCGGACCGTAATACATTGATCGCCAGTGTACATGAGAATCTGATATTTATTTTTCGCCCGTCCGGAATACATTGATATCAGTGCACATTTAAACGGCTATTTTTCTTACCAAATCCTTCTGCAAACGACCTTTAAATTGCCGGTACCTTCGATTGCGTACGGCTGCCGACTCGAAATAAGCATACACAAGGTCCCAAAAAAGCCGGTTCCTTAAGACCCCGAGTCTTGATGGGCCCTCGCAACCTTCAAAATTTCGTATTTCACGCTTAAAAGTGAATCTGTGGTGCAACTCAGTTCGCCTGTCAGTTTGACGTTTCTCGGGATTTTTTGATTGTCACGTGAATCGTGATGACGTAAGCCATTTTGTTGTTAAAACATCAAGTGCACGCTCTTCTTTAAAAGCCCATATCTTTACAACTGCTCCACTTAGGAAGAAAATCTCCCCGTCGACCGGAAATTCAATGTCGCCCGTACACTAATGCCAAAGGGCAGTTTTCAATTTCGCGTATCCAGAGTTCTTTGCACAGTTTTGCCGATTTTTGTCGAATTTACGGTTCGTTTGGTAACCATGGCGACTCGAGCGTTACATAGCCGGGCGTGACGGCTCAATCTCGTTCAGTGCCCACAGTCAACGCGCGCTTAGAAGTTTACACTTCAATAATACCAATATATGGTCTTAGCTCACTAAACAGAAAGGTTTAGTGGTTTAGTTATGTCAGTTTGTTGAGCATATAAATTTGATTCTTGAACAACTTTTTCCAATAAATCAACAGAAAAGTAATGTTGGAAACATTCATATGGAATACCCATTTCAAGGAATGCATCTGACATACTTTCATTTCTCCTAAAACTTAATTGAGTCTCATTCAAAATAGACTCTTTTTTGCATTTTATTTCGATTCTTGCAGTTTTTGATTTTGAACCAGATGGTAGTACATTTAATAAGTTATTCTCCTCTACATTAGATAGTTCATCTTGTTCTTGTTCTTCAAAGACGTTAGCACGTGATTTTAAAAATGCGCAGCGATTACCAAGTAGTTTATAATGCTTTGGATAGATGACATTACTAAAGGATCGATATTTTGAGGTTAGCAGAATCAGAAAATTTCGATATGTGACGGTCTTATATCGCGCATTATTATTATAATATTATTATTATTATTATTACGTATTAGATGTAACCTTAGTTTACGTAAATAAATCGATAATATGAACAACCATTGTTTTATTCGGGTCACAATATCGAGTGTCTACTGTATACTATATAATATTCAGTTACAACAATAATAGATATATGTGTCAATGCATTTTAAGAAACATATTTTAATTAAAAAAGAACTTTATAAACACAGAAAGACTACAGAAAAAACAAGAAATTAATTTGCCCTCGTTTTTGTCTTCTTCCTATGCAAACTTTGTCTTCAATCACCCTGAGAAAATTGGAAAAATCTCGTCAGATTCTCGAATTATTCCGGCCTTACTTTCGAGAAAGTAAAAGGGAAATTAATTATTTTCTTTCTAATAAAATTTTATTTCAATTTCGCCGCATCTTTTTCATATCACACGATGGATTTCATATATTTACAAAACGAATTCACTTTTCAATAATCAATATCAATTTTAGAGTGTGTATTGTCTAAATTAAACAAATAAACAAAGCAATTAATTTTGATTTTATCATTGGGCGTGCGACCATGGAAATGGCTATCAGTAAATAACAACTCATAAATATAATAATTATTTTGATATATCGTTTTTTATGCGTTTAATAAATGACTTTTCCTCGTGTTACAAATCAATTTTAGTACAATTAATTATCCTTTTTCATAATAATATTATTAATGTGAGGATGTGTTATCGATGTAAACGTTCTTCTTTTATTTTGGGATTATAGTGACGGATAATATAAACAATACCGATTTAAAAAATGATTTAATTATCATTTTTATTTGCGGATAATCGCTCATCATGTTGACACTTTCTTGGATTTTTTTTTTTAGCTGAATAATAATAAAAATTTGTCTTTATTATCCAACAAATACTCCTTTACAGGATAATTATTACAACAAATAAAGAAATCTGGAAAGCTGCTGTCTACAATGCATAGGAACATTCAGAAAAAGAGAATAACAAATGTACTGAACAAAATAACAAAAAATATATGCATAAATCAGTCCAGTGCAATTGCAATACCACCCGGTCAGTGATGGTAACCCTACCGAAAAATCGGTCGGGTTACCGAAGTGCTATGGAATTCTACCGAAATATTTCAATTCTTAAATGGCTAATCTGCACAACAAATAAATAAATTAGAATAACCAATCTGACGGATGTTAGCTACCTATAAACAGATAGGCAGTTACTTTGGGTGTTACTATTTTTACTAATATTAGTATTTTTAACGAAAAACTGTTTCTCATTTTCATTGTCTTACTCTAAGAAAGAATTTATTTACCTAAAACTGATAATAAAGAAAGAAAAGGAAATAAAAATAGATAGATAGCAATTGTGATTCATTAAATTCACTTCAATATAAGGGTATTCACCGATGGTTTTATAGGAAAACCAACAGCCAAAACTATATATATACGTTTAACTTCCTATTCGATGTTATTTATTGAATTCACTTCAAAATATGGGTATTCACCTAAATACATTTATATAGGGAAATCACCGAGCAAACACTATACAGGGTGTAACAAAATAAGTGTAAAACATTTCAGGGGGTGATTCCTTAGCGAAAAAGAGATAGGGTCTTTCATATAAAAAAAACTTCAATGGAGCATCCCTTGTTCAGATACAGCCCCATAAAGGGGGTACATAAAATTTGTTTTACAATTTTTCTCACAAACACTAAAAATGTAATTTATTTCCAATGTAACTTTTTGTCTGATTATTTGTTTACCATTTAAAAATTTATTCCCAATAGCTTGTTTCATTCGAAACAAAAAATGTCTCTTGAATTTTTTGCCCAAAAGTAATCAGTTCGCAGCAAAAAATTATTTTACGAACAACTACAGAGATACATCGTCATAAAACGAAAATGTAAAACTAATTTATTTAGTAGGCCGCTAGTAGTGGTATCACGCTGTCAGTTTGTAAATTTTTGAAATTGAATTAATACTTAATTGTGTGTCGTTGTTTTGTTCGTAATTTGTTAGTTTAATAATTCACTTGTTATTAAAATGGCATACACAAATGAGGAAATGGCTGATATGCATTACGTTTACGGTCTGTCGCAGGGGAATGGGTTAGAAGCTTCTAGAAGATATGCTGAAATGTATCCTCAACGGCAGCTTCCTTCGCATAGAATATTTGCCCGACTTCATCAACGATTACGAGAATATGGTTCATTCGACAAAATAACGCAGGATTGTGGTCGCCATCGAGAAGTTAGAACAACACATCTTGAAGAAGCAGTACTTAATTTGGTTGAAGAACAACCTACTAGCAGTACTAAAAAGATTGCTTTCGAGTTAAATGCTGATCATATGACGGTATTTCGAATTTTAAAGGAACAACTCTTATACCCTTACCATCTGCAACGAGTACAGGCACTGTTACAGCGAGATTTTCCGAACCGTCTTGAATTTTCCAATTGGATGCTGGAAATGATTAGAAGAAATCCTGACTTTCTGAAGACGATCGAATTCACAGACGAATGTACTTTTTCATAATAAGCACATATGGGCTGATGAAAACCCTCACGCTATTGTACAAGCTAACCATCAAGAACACTTTTCTCTTAACTTGTGGCTCGGAGTTATTGGGGATTATTTAATTAGCCCTCATTTTCTACCTCCTCGATTAAATGGTGAGGCATACACTCAATTTTTAAGAGAAGTGCATCCAGTACTGCTGGAGGAAGTTCCTTTGGGCGTCAGAAGGGATATGTTTTTTATGCATGATGGGGCTCCCGCCCATTTTAGTCAAGCAGCACGTCAGCATTTAACCCAAACATATCCAAATCATTGGATAGGTCAAGGAGGACCACAGAATTGGCCCGCTCGATCCCCGGATCTCAATCCCCTCGATTTCTCTACTTGGGGCCATTTACAGACTTTGGTTTATCCTACTCCTGTTCGCGATGTAGAGGACTTAAGAAACCGCATCATCGATGCGTGCAGGGTAATTAGAGAGAATCCAGGAATATTTGAGCGAATACGTGGCTCAATGCGCCGACTTCTAGACGCATGTGTAATGACTGAAGGTGGACATATTGAACATTTACTATGATTTCTACATGTTTTATGTTTTGTTATTAATAAATTAGTTTTGTTTATTCATCTTTAATCATATGTATTTTTATGCAGGTAGTAACTACAAAATAACAATACTAATCCAGTTCGCATTTATGACGATGTATCTCTGTAGTTGTTCGTAAAATAATTTTTTGCTGCGAACTGATTACTTTTGGGCAAAAAATTCAAGAGACATTTTTTGTTTCGAATGAAACAAGGTATTGGAAATAGATTTTTAAATGGTAAACAAATAATCAGACAAAAAGTTACATTGGAAATAAATTACATTTTTAGTGTTTGTGAGAAAAATTGTAAAACAAATTTTATGTACCCCCTTTATGGGGCTGTATCTTAACAAGGGATGCTCCATTGAAGTTTTTTTATATGAAAGACCCTATCTCTTTTTCGCTAAGGAATCACCCCCTGAAATGTTTTACACTTATTTTGTTACACCCTGTATATACGTACAACTTCCTATTCCCTCATTTTATTTTAGTAGATTGAATGTAAAAATCTAGTCGTGCTTATTAATTAACTAACAAGTATGAATGATAGTGATAGTAGCAATGAAGGTAGTAGCCCCGGCGTTATTAAAAAAAGAAAATACAACCAAACTTATAAAAAAAAGTGTGGGAAACGATAGATGTTTTTAAAGGCTGGTTAAAAAAAAAGTGAAAAGGGGTTTCAGTACGTAAAATGCAGTTCATGCGACAAAAATATAAATATAATTAGTGGAAAGGATGAAGCATGAAGCATAATAATTCAGCTACTCATCAAACAAAACTAAAAGCGATTTCGAAACAACCCACATTAGAAGCGTTTGCAACTGCTTAGGGGAAGAAGTTAAAAAGGGTAATTACTTTATTTAAACATAACTTTAGTTTTAATTTTTTATGTACATGTTATAGGAGAAATACGTCTATCTGCTTTCATCCCCGAATATAATTTACCACTCACTACTTGATCACTTGACCAAGGTCGTTGCCGCAGTATGCCATGATTCAAAAATTGCCCAAAGACTAGCCTGTGCAAGAAGGAAAACCACTGCAATAAAAGAAATAAATAACAGTAACACCATTTGTGATAATTTTTAGCTTTAATTGAAATTAAAGCATCCGACGCGAATAGTATATGCAGTGGCGTAGATAAGGCGCCCGCAGAACCCGCAATGCAGGGGGACCCCAAAAATTCAGGGCCCCGCACTAGTAATGAAATTTACAAAACTATTTCTGTTTTATCATTCATGTATAAAAAATGTGTATGTTATTTTATATGTACTTGTTTTCTAGTATTAAAAATTATAACAGTACGTGTATTTGTATTTTTTACTCTGATAACGTTCGTCCAGTTTTATTTTTTTATTGTTCGTATTTCTCTTTCAGTTCCAAGAAAATATCACATCTGGTATTGACAATTTGCTCTATCTTAAAAAGAAATGAAATATCTCTACTTATATAGAAACCCACAATATGACTACATTTTTTGCCTTAACACAGGTCCATATAAAAAAAGGTTCATGTTTTTACCTAACTTTTGGCCTGCACAGTCTTACAGTTTTACAACAGATGTCACAAATGCTTTCTAACAAGTAGATAATATATAGTCCGTATAAAATACCATGCTTTTATGAGCTAACAAAAAATTGCAAATTCATTAGAGACAGACAACGATAATAATTTTGCATTTTACATGTACTATGAAGTTATATGACTATGTTATGCATATAGATTGTAGGTACATAAACTAATACATAAAACTTGATATTACGAAATTATGAAAAGGCACGTTTATTTCATAAAACTGCATTTGCACATTTGGTTTAATGACCTAGTTGTAAAAAAATATTTTACTGAATAAATACGAAAAATTATTTCCATTCCTTCAGTTTTATTTTAACAGCGAGTTTGTTCGAATTGTGAAAATAAATTCTATTTGTATTAGTGCATTAACTTTTGTGACGAATTAGTGATTAGCATATGTACGTATACTAATTTAATTTTATCAAAATTTAACAAAGTAAATTAACGTGTACTAAAGTGTATAGTTCGAGGTATTCAAAATAAGATGAGCGAAAGAAAATATATGAGTGGTGCACAAAAACGAAAATTGAAACAAGAAAATGTTGTAAAATTGCGTAAATTACCGAAGATTCGCAGTTTTTTTGAAAGTGCTTCAACAGCTAGTACATCTGCATCAGATGAAAATGTTGAACCATACGAAAATGTTATAATCGAACAAAAATTAGATATAGTTCTGGAAAAAAATGAAATCGATTGCAATCAGGAGGATTCAACATATTTTAACACCGACAGAGCCTTATTTTCGGAATCACTACTTTTTTACTTACTTACTTACTTTTTTACTGCAGGGCCAAATAAGCCTATGGGACCGTTTCCAAGGAATAAAGACGATAATAGAGCGTTCAGTAGTGATTATTATACCATTAAAACTAAAACTGGTCAAAAAATCGATCGCTTTTGGTTGTTATTCCCAAAAGTTGAATAGTTTTTACTGTCAACCGTGTTGGATGTTCTCTAGTAATGAAGCATCAGTAAATTGGTGTAAGGGCACAATTAATGACTGGAAGGGTTTAAGTAAAAAAAATAAAATCCACGAGGGAAGTGATGCTCATTTGCAAGCATGCATAGTTTATAGTACTTGGGAAAAAAACAAAACCATTTTCTATAATCTACCGAACATTGCCGACCTTTCTACCGATCTAGTAAGAGTCAGGGTTATCATCAGTGGTCCGGCCCACCGTTCGCGCATTGTTGCTGCCTAGCTCAATCAAAAATTCGAAAATTTTTGGATTCGCTTGAATGGTCCTGTTTTGTGGTCTCCCAGTTAAAGCAACTAATCTACATGGAAAACTTGCCTAACAATGTGGAAGTATTAAAAAATCGTATAAGAGATGCTGTTGCGTCCATGACACTTGAAGAAATTTGCAACAGTTATAAGGAACTGCGGCTTAGAGTCGTATTGTTTGCTGAAAGAGGTGGCGACTTAATAGAATAGTTTTAAACATTATTTTTTCTAGGCTACTTCTTTTTTTAATGTTGTGATAGAAAAAAAATAAAATAAAAATTTGTAACTCTAAATAGGGGTTTGACAGTTTCGTAATTCTAATTACAGATTTAGTCATTTGAAATGAAGTATAAAATTTAATTCCTTTAGCATTTTATTGTAAAATGAAAAATAAGATTTTTTTTCCTCTTGTAAACTCAATCCGGGGACATACTGTATGTTTATTATGTGTTTTTGTGTGTTTAGTGTAAGTCAGTGGCGGCTCTTTAATGAGAGCAAGTGAGCAATTGCACCCCCTGGAATTTTGAAACAAAACAAACCAAGCGGCGACTAACTGTGAAAGTATTTATTTATTACGTATTCATTGTTATTGAACAGGAACGTGGCGTGTACGGCACGCGAAACAACCTACATGCACCGATCGTAGTCATAGATATAATGACGACTAAGACTAACAGCGCACGGATGTAAAGACCCCTTCCACCGAGAGAAACATACCCATGTGCAAAGCGCTACTGTTGCTGCGTTAAGCCATTAAACATTACATTGAAGGTGGGGAGAACTGTATTTTGTTCTAGTTCCATATCGTATAATACATAGCATGTGAGCAAGATTCCCGTCTGCTCAACGCTGTTGTACGATGAATTTCGTGTCTGCGATGCAGAATAACACGTTTTCGCGGTTAACGTATGATGAAAAAATCGCAATAAAAATCTTAAACGGCCGATGCCTCAATTATGTTTAGGAAATAAACAATCTGTTAAAGGTAAAGACGTTATAAGAAAATTCAAAATGAATATTTATCAGAAAAATGACTGGATTTGTGGGTGTGAAATTAAAACTACTTTGTTTTGTTTTCCGTGTCTTTTGTTTGGTGGTGAACCGTCTTGGTCAGAGAACGGAATAAAAGGCTTAATTCATCTTAGTGCTAAAATTACGAATCATGAAATTTCCGAAGGGCATTTGAAAAATATATTTAGTCTAAGAATGTTAGGAAAAAATAACATTCAGAATGTTTTAGATCATCATATAGAAAAGCAGTTCAACAACACAATGAACAGGTAACAAAAAATAGGCATGTGTTAAATTTAATAATAAATTGCATTAGATTTTGTGGCGCGTTTAAACTGGCACTTCGGGGTCATGATGAACGGCAAACGTCGAATACCAAGGGCATTTTTCGGGAATTGATAAATTTTACGGCAGAATTAGATAAATCGCTCAGAGATCACATCGAAGCAGCACCGGTTTTTAATTAAATTTATAAATGATTTCCGAAATTTTAATGAAAAAGTGATAGAACTGTTCTGCAAGTCAAAGACACGCAAAATGGACTTCGTTTATCGTCAGATGTAATCAAACTGTAGTGTTATATATTTATTATTCCCTCAAAACAAACTGTACAATGAACAGTACCTGTCTGGAACAGCATGTCGGTGAAACTTATAAAGATTGGGTAAGCGTTCTTGTATTATACTTTTACTTTCGGTTTTTAAAAAATGTCTGTGTGTCTGTGTCTCTCTCTCTCTCTCTGTGTGTGTGTGTGTCTGTGTGTGTGTGACCACGATAGCGGTCAAACCACTGTAGATATCAATTCCAAATTTTGTATTTACGAATATAATCTCCCTCTTGAGAACTGATTAGATTTTGAGCAAAATCGGCAGACCGGAAGTAGTAGTTTACTTCAGTGAAAAAATCGAATTTTGCAAATATTTCGTCAATTACTAAGTTTAAACAAATTTATAAAGAATTCAAATGTACTCAAAATTAAATATGAGAAAAATTGTTTTAATAAACTTTTTCGAAATTCCTACCGGAAGTAGTTCTTTTACTCTTATCGAAAATCAGTTTTTTGCGAATATCTCGCAAGTCATGCTTTCTAGGCAGGTACATTACGAGTATAAAAGTATTTAGAACATACTTTTAAATATCTTTTGTAAAAAAAAATTTCAAAATTCAGACCGGAAATACCACTTTTACTCTTATCGAATAGCGATTTTTTGCAAATATGTCGTAAATTATGCATTCTATATATATTTATGAAGAGTACAAAAGTATTTAGAGTTGGATTTGGAATATTTTTTGTATAAATGAAATTTCAAAATTCGGACCGGAAGTAACACTTTCATAAGTATAAGAAAGTCGTGTGGTGGCCACACCTCATTATTTTACTTTCTTATACGTAATATAAGGAAGTATTGTAATGATGAAAATTTTCGACCTCGAGATTTTTGCAGATGTCCACGTTTTGAAGTCCCCTGATACCGAAAAAGTGGTTTTTAAAAAATGTCTGTGTGTCTCTCTGTGTGTGTGTCTGTGTGTCTCTGTGTGTGTGTGTGACCACGATAGCGGTCAAACCGCTGTAGATATCAATCCCAAATTTTGTATTTACGTGTATAATCTCTCTCTTGAGATCTGATTAGTTTTTCAGTAAAATCGGTAGACCGGAAGTAGCAGTTTACTTCAGCGAAAAAATCGAATTTTGCCTATATTTCGTCAACTACTAAGTTTAAAAAAATTTATAAAGAATTCATATGTACTTAAAATAAGTTTCAGACAAATTGTCTTAAAAAAGTTTTTCGAAATTCCTACCTAACTTTTACTCTTATCGAAAATCAGTTTTTTGCGAATATCTCACATGTCATGCTTTTTAGACAAGTACATTCCCAGTATAAAAGTATTTAAAACATAATTTTCAATATCTTTCGTATAAAAAAAATATCAAAATTCCGACCGGAAATACCACTTTTACTCTTATCGAATAGCGATTTTTTGCAAATATGTCGTAAGTTATGCATTCTATATATATTTATCAAGAGTACAAAAGTATTTAGAACTGGATTTGCAATATTTTTTGTATATGTGAAATTTCAAAATTCGGACCGGAAGTAGCACTTTTACTCTTAGCGAGTAGCACTTTTTTCGAATATCTTGTAAAGTATGCATTCTATAGCGATCTATTAAGAGAATAAAAGTACTTAGAATAGGATTTTGAACAAGCTTTGTATAAAGAAATTCTCAAAATTCTATAATTTGAAACGCTCAAACGTATAAGAAAGTCGTGTGGTGGCCACACCTAATTTAATGTTGTGATAGAAAAAAAATAAAAAAAAAATTTGTAACTCTAAATAGGGGTTTGACAGTTTCGTAATTCTAATTACAGATTTAGTCATTTGAAATGAAGTATAAAATTTAATTCCTTTAGCATTTTATTGTAAAATGAAAAATAAGATTTTCTTTCCTCTTGTAAACTCAATCCGGGGACAAACTGTATGTTTATTATGTGTTTTTGTGTGTTTAGTGTAAGTAAATCATTCACTCTTGACAATACTTTTAAAATCGCCCAATTCGCTACCGCACCCTGTATTAACAAAATAACCTCCGTACAATGAGAAATATTTAAGTCAATTATCGACACTGAAGAAGAAATAAACGTAATAATAGGCTATTTTACAAAAAGCATTGTTTCCACACGGTTCTTTGCGAGAAACAGAAAGGAGAAAAAGATCATTTTTGCAGTTGCTAAAACTAAGAAGAAGAAAAAAAGCAATTTATATAAACAGCAACAAACAAAGCGTGAAATATCACACTTGTGTCCACTTTAATGTACTTACCTAGATTGCACAAACTCGGATCGATTAAAATTGATTAAGCGCTGTGTTTGTCAATTACCGAGTGAAACCGCAGCCAACTATGTGAAAATATATTTATGCCCGCTCTCCATTTTTAATCCGGTAAGCGAGTAGCTCGGTTGCATAAATTTGTCTAATGACTGAAATGTTCTCGTAATAGAATGACGATTTCGAATTATATTAAATTTAATAAAATCTATAAGTGTATATTATATCAGGAAACAATTTCGTTGCATTCAAATTTCGGGGACATAAAATTTCATGGATGGAAACCACAATTCTTGAGGTCAATTTCTTGTTAGTTACAGAGTTACAATGTCTTGATGATTGCTCATAAAGTAAAACAAAGAAAGCAAACATTAAAACAGTAAATATACCGGTTCTACCAGAGAAGCGGCAAAGTTTATTATTGGCAGTGGCGGCGATAAATGAGGTAAGCCTCACAGGGGCGGCACATCATATAAAGGGCGCTGCAGTAGGATCTTATTAACAGCAAATCATTAAAGGCTGTTCAAAAAGTTTTTCAGCATTAACAAACAACTAAATTAACCCTCTATTGCACATAATTTTTGTTATGCCTCATTTTTTTATATCATGTCTTTCTGCATGCTTAACTCGTAAAAAATAGTGAACAAAATTTTTGCCTATAACTTTCTCCAAAAAAAAATATTTTTTTTTGTTCCCATGTGGGATCATTGTGCACACAAGACATGGACACTAAAAAAAGTTGTACTTCAAAAAATTATATTTGTTGTACAGGGTGTTTCATCGGTTGGGGTATCGCGAATTAAAGTGCCTAAATATAAAAATGTCGACTTCAAATTTTAACCACTTATAGAACTTTTAAACCGCTACCAGTAGGTTAGGTTGTTTTTGATAATATTATTTTATTTAATGCGTAAATAAAAAAAAACCTTCGTTCAAAAAATCAAAAGTACTCAGATTTTATTGAAATTCAGGTGTTAAAAAGATATGTCTATAAAATCAACTATGCAATTGAAAAAAAAATTAAAACTTAATCAATTATTGAATATTTTACAATAATTTCAAAATTAAAGGCAAGACGTTGAAGAATTTATGGGTTTTTTATTACAGTGTTGTGTGTTGAGTTTATAAGCGATTCAAGGTAAGAAAGTTAATATAAATTAGGAAAAATTAGGTATTACCCAGCTTTTTTTGGCGCTAGCTGTAAATTCCACTAATTCAGATCAACATGACACTGTCACTGTGCGGATGTCAAGTGAATGGGTAATACCAGGTAGTAGAAAGTAAATATTTATAACAAATGTTCAAAATGGTGACCTTCTTGCTGCACACACAGTTCTAACCGACGCGTGAAGGAATTAAGAACTGTAGCGCCTCTGTTTAGCTGGTTAAGGCGTTCAAACGCATTGTTATTCTTGCCCTCATATCCTCGGCGGTAGTTGGCGGTTGTTGGTACACCATCTCCTTCACAGCACCCCATGTGAAAAAATCCATCGGTGTTAAGTCGGGTGATCTGGCTGGCCATGGAACTGGCCCACCACGTCCGATCCAGCGTGCAGGGAACTGATTATCCATAACCTGACGAGCCCTTAGTGCGTAGTGCGGAGGAGCCCCATCTTGCTGCAGCCACAAGTGTTGGCGAACATTTAACGGTACATTTTCTAATAAATTGTAAAGATCATTTTCCAGAAAATTTGCGTAAAGCTCGCCGTTTAAATGCTGGTCAAAAAAGAAGGGGCCGATTAAATGGTTATCAATGATTCCCCCCCAAACATTGACCGTCCACCTATTCTGAATGCGTTCTTCACGCATCCAATGAGGGTTCACTGGTGCCCAATAGTGTATGTTATGTCTGTTGACATGTCCACTGCTTCTAAAAGAGCATTCGTCAGTAAACAAAACATGTCTAAAAAAGTGCTCATTTTCTTCTAATTGTCTTTGTGCCCATTCACAAAATGCAACTCGATTTGCAAAATCATCCCCGTGAAGTTCTTGGTGAAGCTCGATATGATATGGGTGGTAAGTGTGTTTGTTGATTATCCGCCACACCGATGTCTTGCTGATTCCAGTCGCAACACTGATTTCTTTAGTGCTTATCTGAGGGTTATTGTCCACCATATTTAAAACAATTGCCTGATTCAGTTCATTGGTGACAGGTGGATTATTCACACTTCGATTTTTTGACGCAAGTGATCCCGTTTGCCTCAAGTTATCCACTAACCTTTTGAAAGTTCGACTTTCTGGGTGGATCCTATCCGGAAAACGTTCCGCATAAATCTGCTCAGCAACCGCGGCATTTTGTAGAGCTTCCCCATAAACAAGTATCATGTCAACTTTTTCGTCGGCAGAGAAAGTGAACGGCATTTTGAAAACAGAAAACACTAGCAAAACACAGCTTAAACAAATGAAGTTGACTCCGTGAAAATAGAATCACAACTAACATCACAAAGTACCTAAATGTAAGTTCAGAATGCCCTTGGAAACGCTTCCCGATTAGTAGAACTACAACAACAACTGAAGGCTTCAGGGTTGAATATTATCCGTCATAAATTTTTATTTATTATCCGTCATAAATTTAAAAGGACTACCTGTTTGCGGACAGCACAATTAGAAAGTTAAGTACCATAAATCTGTCGTAAGAAAAACGACATTATTTAATATTGACTTTATTTGACAAACGGTTTCGTTTATAAAAATTCTGATTGTGAAGTTAATATGGGTGATATTTCCACGTATCACCATTCAAATTTGAACATTTTTTGAGCACTTTTAATTTTTGATAATACGTTTTTTTTAATTTACGCATTAATTAAAATAATATTATCAAAAACAACCTAACCTGCTGGTAGCGGTTTAAAAGCTCTATAAGTGGTTAAAATTTGAAGTCGATATTTTTATATTTAGGCACTTTAATTCGCGATACCCCAACCGATGAAACACCCTGTACATTGTGATATGTAAAAAAACAGTTTTTTTCTCATTTCGAACAATACAGCCTACTTTTTCCTGTGCAATTTTCCAATCTGCAACGATTACGTTTGTTTGAATGCATCACCTAATGACCAATCCCATCTAATCTTGTTTCTAATGCAGGCTGTTGTCCCCTAGGTTTCTTTTGCATAGTCTCTGGAAGTGGGTCCTTGCTAGGCCTTCCGCGTTTCGCCATATTTTGTATGGAATTGTGGTCTCCCAAAGTAGTCAATACTGTTGGTAATTAAGTTCTGAACTGCAAAAGGGAGATGTTCACCTTGTTCTGAGGTTGGTCTTGACTGTGGTGTTCGGCAATTCTTCTATACAGCAACCATGCGTTGCATGTAATCACATCTAGCATGTGAAAGAACAATCGATGGTACCATTTCTTAGATCGGATGTGAATTCGGTACAATCCAAGTATCGAATCAAAGAAGATCAACTCCTCCCATATGTTTATTGTATACCTGCACAATATTTAGGCAGTTAATCTCTTTCCTGGTGTTATCAGTCTTGAAAAACCGCTGAACTTTATGTAGTGGCTGGCTGCCAGCGAATATGGAAAGCAATGTCACCACTTTATTGTCATACCACTGAACACACCTCAAGTGCTGGTTTTTGTGGGTTCCTACTTGTTCCAGATAGGAACCTCTTCCTTTCCGTTTCCATTCTTTTTCTGTGAGAAAACTGCACCCCATTAGTCGATTTATCCTCACCGTGCCCACACAATCAATGCCGTTCTGTGCCAAATAACAGAACAGAGGAATGCCTGTGAAATAATTGTCACAATATAGTTTGTGGTGCACATTTTTTGGCACGTTGCGACTCATGCGGTAAACCACATTACTTGCAGAACGGAAATCATCTTCTCCATCTGCTGCAACTACCTTCCCACTGAACAATTTAAAGTCATAAGAAAAGCCACTAATTCCAGAAAGTACCCATATTTTGTAACCCCACTTGTGAGGTTTTTTCAGATTATATGTTTTTATAGAAATCCTGCCTTTAAACGGCACTATTTGCTCATCACAAGCCAAATGTTCCTCCATTGGAATTTTGAGACAGACAGACCATACATGATCAATGACAGGTTGAATTTTTTCTGTCTTGTTCTGCATTTGTGTGTTGTCATTAAAATGAAGATATCTTTTTAGTTTCTGAAAACGATTAACAGTCATAGCATCTGCAACCTGAGCAATTCGGGTATCTGCTGACCAGTAGTTCCTAGTGCTAGACAATTTGATGATCGACATCCACAGTAAGACTCCTACAAATTTTTGTATTTCATTGGTTGATGTGACCAAAGGACGATTGGGGTTTTTTTGCACAGAATACAGCACGCTCATATCTACTATCACCTGTAGAAATTCTCCAGTGACAAAATGTTTGAAAACAGCATATGGGATGGTAAGGTTCAAAAAATTCCTTCTGGCAAAATATCGTTACCACTAAATTTTATGCTTTCGTCGTTTTTTGTGGTAATCTGTTCTTTTTTCCAATGGATTTTCTGACATTTCGATTGAAGCTGTTGGTGAATTTCAACAAAGTCGTCTTGAAAGTCAGGAATTTCATCTTCATCTAATAAAAGAGAATCCTCACTGTCGCTAGGAATATCTCTGATTTCATAAACATCGCTTTTGTTGCCATAAAATGATTTAGAAGAAATAGGTGAATAGTTTTCTTCCATCGTAAGTTTGCAGTGCCCATGCACGGTGTTCCCGAACGGTACCAGTTACCTGAGTTTACATGTATAGGTAAATATATACAAAATACCAAAAACCAAATCATTCATACCTTCAGCATACCCAATGCACCTCACAGTATTTTTTTTGACAAAAAGCACTCTTTGAAACCACAGTAAACAATTCGCAAAGTCATGAAATATCCTAACCACAAAATTGCTCGGGCGCTCGCATAGTCTATTTATATTTCATAACTGCAATGTGCTGCCACCTTGTGTGTTACATTCTAACTTAAAGAGGAATGTTCCCGAATGGTGACAATGCGTAAATAAAGGTGGTATTTTTGAAATTAAGAAAGTTAGAACTTAAAACGAATGGACACAAGATGCAATAGAGGGTAAAATTCATTTCTTAAAAAACCATATATAACATTAAACGAATAAGGTTAGGTGGTTAAACTGTAAAAGGTAAGAAAAAATAAAAATTAAAATCTATTTTAAAATATAGAATTAATAATTACTGCCCTGAAAAATTATTAGAAACAGAGGAAATGTTAAATTTGTGCTTGAAGTATAATTATCTCCTGTTTGACGACAACTTTTCCAAACAGACAAATGGTCTGCGGATGGGTTCACCATTGTTGCCGTTATTAGCAGATATCTTCATGGATCACTTTGAAGTAACATTATTTAAGAAATATGTATCTAATACAGCCCCAGCAGTAGCATGGATTAGGTCAACTTAATAAAATTAATAAGAATATTCAATTTACTATGGAAAAGAAAGAGCCTGATCGTTCATTAAATTTTCGAGACATTAAAATTCAGAGTATAGCATTTATAGGAAAGCCACTTTTTCTGATACGTTAATTAAAAATATGCACTTCTGACCACCCCACTAAAATAAAACATGCTGCTTTCAATTCAATGATTTACAGACTACTAAGTATGACTCTTGAAAAGATAATCGCTAAAAGGCTTCTAAACTATTTCGAGAAATTTAATTTGCTCTCGAACAAACAGCATGGTTTTCGTAAAACGAAATCAGTAACCACAGCCATCTTCGAAGTCATAAATTACATTACAAATGGTGCAAATGAACATGATAGATATAAGCAAGGCTTCGATACTGCCGATCATGGGATTCTGATTCAAAAGCTGAAGTTTTATGGGGTTCGAGATAAGCAGCTTGCGCTTTTTAAGTCTTACCTCTCTGACCGTAAGCAGTTTGTAGAATGGCAAGGAACAAGATCCGCCATTGTAAAGATGCAACATGGTGTTCCTCAGGGATCAATTTAGCGTCCTTTACTCTTCAGCATTTATCTTAAAGACTTAACATCCGCTATTAGTGGAGAATTATGTTTTTAAACTGACGATACCTCGTTTCTGCTCAAGAGTTATGATGAAAATACTTTATCCCACGAATCTTTACGGATAATGCAGGAAACTCAGCATTGGTTTCGTGGAAATAGGTTATTACAGAATGAGTCGAAAACCAATAAAGTAATATTCCATAATAAATGCGAATCAGAACCTATGCAAGAAAAATTCCTGGGCTTGTATATGGAGGATACCCTTACCTGGGCAAGTCATGTGGAGCAATTGTGTGGTAGGCTGACGGGAGCAATATACGCGATCAGGCGAATCAAGTGTGTGTTAACGCAGGAAGCGAGTAGGTTGACGTACTACTCATGTTTCCACTCTATTGCTTCTTACGGAATACTTTTTTGGGAGCAGTCTTGCGGGTTTTCCCGAGTGTTTGGGCATTATGCGATCTGAGAAGTGTGGACAGCTACAGACAACATTTGAAGGAACTAAAAATTCTTACATTGCCAGGTGTTCTCTGCACTTAACTATGTATACCAGAATAAGTCGAGTGTTCCCATCCCCACCAAATCGAGGCTGCACCTTCAGATCCCATCGGGTAGCCAAAACCCAAAAATATATTGACTTTTTAACGTACTACCTCCCGAGATTGAAGTGCTACTGACGCACAAATTTAAAGCAGTAATCAGGAAACACTTAGTAAATCGGAAATTTATAAAATTAATTCAGGTGGGTGTGAAAATTTTCATATATGTCAAACAGGGCGTAACTTTAAAGTGAAGTTCCCAGAACATATGCGCGCTGTTAGGTTAAATTATGATAATTTTAAGCAAATCATGTTTTAGGTACTGGACATCAATGTTCATTAGACAATTTGAACGTCATGTTTAATTGAAATAAAAGTGAAAAATGAGTGTTTTAGAAGCTCACTTTATTAAAGAAAATTCACTTTTGCATCCAAGCAATATTATTAATGACGAGGCAGATAGAATACATTCTTCTAATATATCAGAGTATTGTCAAGTCGGTTTTCCCCATTTCTAAATTATGTGTTCATTATTTCTTCAATTGTACCATTAAGACGTAACGGTTCATTTTTGAACATTGTAGGATAAAATGTTAATCTTTAGAACTTTACTTTTAGTTTCAGTTGAACTCCTGATGATGTCACAAGGCAAAATGTACAAAGAATTTTGATAAAGAATTTGTGAAATAGTACCAAGTGTTTTATTTATACTATTTGCAATTTATTCTTGAAATGTTTCACCAAGAGAAATCCATCACGTCGCTTAGTTATTTGTAAAAGTTTTATCTTTACCTAAAACAGAAATGTTAGTTTATCAAAATATTTGTCAACCTTCAAATACGTATTTCATTCAAATTTCTGGTTATTTGTAATTTGTAATTCTCAAATGTCAAAAAATCAAAATGGAATCTATATTTTCAATGTACTGTTAACAACCTCATGTACAAAAGAAGCGCGTAATTTCTTTAATTCGATTTTTTTTCTATTATTATTAATTTATCTATTTTAGTCATGTAATACATTTTCGCGCCTAAAGAATTACTCATCGCTTCTTCCGTACATCAGCAACTTTGGCTTTACGACAGGAGAGATTTCTAAAATAAAAATTGCTTTGTTAAGGTCACGTTTGAACGGTCCTTTCTCAGAAGGTCATCCCTAACCGTTTACCTAAATGAAGCCTTTTCGCTTATTTTGAACACAAAATACTTAACATTGCAGTTTCTTAATTATTAATTTTCTCGCGATCTAATTATCAGACGACAACAGATTCCCCGTCACGATGTGTCTTAATCGCCCTTTTGTTTCCCATTCGAAACCTATAACTCTCCGATCAAAGATTTACGAGTTATTCAATATTTGTTCTTATTTAATTGTATTAATATAAGGTGTAATGTATTTCTTCATCACTGCTTTACAATCGCATTAAATACTCATAATACTATAGAAAGAACCCTATTGTGACTCATCTTTCGTAATGTCTTTTACTACCTGTTATGTAGGTGCCCCACGAACGTACATACCTGCAGTAATTTCTTAGACAAACTACCTCGAGTCAGGTGTCCTTCTTCCCTATATTTAATAACGAATCTGATTATGATGTTTTTTTCCCTGTATTTATTGATTGATTGTCCCGCGAATTATGTTCTCTTATTCTCTTAAAAACAGTTCGCGCCTTACCATCCCTACCCTGCCGTCTGCCGTTTCTTTTACCGCGACCCTATATAAGTCACAACCTGAAAAAAGATCTCTCTCTTAATTTTTTTTCCTCTTACGCATCCACAGCTTTACATCGTTCAAAGTTCGCGTCCCTCCCAGTTCTAAGTCACGTTTGTTTTAGTGCCCCTAGTACTTCAACGTAACAAAGTCAAGTACAATCCGCGACCCCTTTCGCGTGTTTGTTTAATCGTTCGCGTACTCGTCAGACCCCTATTTTGATTCGCCGATTAATCAACGCTCGACTCCAGACTTACGGGACCCTAGGACAACAAGGACACCACAAAAGTAAAGTATTCCTCATCCTTATCTATTACTTTAATTCTAAATTTTCTCTTACAACCGCTACATTAAATTTTACTTTATACATTCTCAAAATATATCTAAAAATCATTTACGGTGTGAGATTATCGAACCCCCGTACCGATAATACCTGCCTTAACCGACGATCATTCTAACGACCCACTCGTTCCCTCTCACTCTCTCCCTTTCTATTTCACCTACTCCTTACGTGAACCAATATTTGTGTTATTGTGTTTTATTTAAATAATTAATTAAAGAACTTAAGGACACTTTTGTTGTTTTATTTTCCTTAATTTTTTTTTTATCTCTTCTTTTATGTACTAATTAAAATTCTTTTACAGGAAAATAAATATAATAATCCTACATTTGTTTTATTTTCTTATTATATATTTTGTGTTTCTTCCTTTTACGTAATTCACCATTAGAGCTAGCTAATACAACATTTTTGAAACTAACATCATTTTAAAAATATAACAAGTGGCACCTTTAAAGGATATTCATTATTCCTCCTCCGTATTAAAAGGATAATAAGTGGCGGCCCTGTAACGTGGGGCTATTTATTGATTAAGAGCAATCGACGAACTCACGCCGACTACGATGGTGAACACAAGAAACAACCCAGAAGGTACGACCCAGAACGAAACACAGAATTCTAATGATTTGGGTAATCACAATACCCTGGCGCCCAAAATTAGCGATTACAACGGTATTACCTTAGCACAGGCAATAACTAGATTTTGTGACATGATCACACCTGCAATGGACACCGCTTGGCTAGACAGAGTGCCAAATGAACAGAGACACACGATGCAGCAGACCATATCCGACATCAAGACGTTACTCTCCCCGGGTAAGCTGCTTAACAGTACGACGGCTAACCAACAAACAATTAGGGTACAAGACGATGAGCCAACACGAGTGCCTCCCCATTGTTATACGCCGGAGAAGAAACATCCAATAGCCGAACAGGAATCAAATTTCCAGGTAGAGCACTGTCCAGGCCAGGAGAATGAATGTCCAGACGCGCTGTCGCGCACGCCTGCGCCGCAATTAATCGATCCAAAAATCGTGGATGAAAACCGATTAATCCCGGATTATAACGCTCCTTGTGAACAATCAGATTCTGCCGTATGTTTGTTACAGGTAACTGATATTGCCGACGATACCGCCCACCCAGTCGTAATAGCACAAGAAAACGTACAACAGCAAGACGCTCCCATTGGTCAGCTGTCACAGAAATGGACCCGCCTACGAGGGGAAGGGCCCGCCGAAGATGTGGTTGACGCCGCTCTCCGCATCTACACGGATAACGATGAGTTTCTTCGACGCCCACAAGGTGAGCAAGAGGCATTAGTGGTTCCCGACGCCGCTAAACCCCGCGACCTCTACGAGTACCACGACCGTGTTACTGCTGGTCACCTGACCGCCGACGAAACCGTCAGGACATATGGATATCCGAAGTACACATCCTCAGACAATGGTCCGCAATTCCGATCAGCTAATTGGGAAGACGCTGGTCCTACTTCCTATTGGGTACGTTGCAAAGCCGACCCACCCCTGAAGTATCACCTAGACCAATTGAGAAGTTACACTATTGGTCAAGAAGAGGAACCCCCGCAGCGCCCGATCAAGTACCCCTGCCAGCTACCGCTTAGAAAATTAACTGAAGTGCCCCCGGCTGTGACCTGTGTTTTGATCGTGATGTGCTTGTGTGTGTGCCGCGCGAACGTATCATTAACCTTGTAGAGACCGATAAGTTAGTTGTAAGTTAGGTAAGCTAGATTAGATTGTAAGGTGAAAGGCATATGTGTAATTCGCTATCCGCGAATTAAGATGGGATACCTGGTTGCCGGGGACTCTAGTGTTCTCAGACGAGAATACATTCAAATTGTCAAGTGGGACGTTTTCTAAAGCGATATCACACATGCCTTGAACTGGGTTAGGATGTAATAATAATAGGTTCATTCAATTATTTTCTTTAATTTAGTTTTTTTTATTCAAGCACTTTAATTTAATTTAGGATCTCTTGATTAATTGCTAATTATTTACTGTAATTTAGTTTTTTTTATTCCAGGCATTTTAATTTAATTTAGTAATCACTTTAGTTTTAATTCAAGTTATCTACTGTATTTACTTTTTTTTTATTTCTATTGAAGACATTTTAATATTAGTTTAATGTGCTAATTGTTTGGATTGCTGACAAATAAAACATGTATTTGGTTATGTATTCTGACGCGACTAACATCCAAGCGACTTAAACAATCAAGCCAGTTCCGATCTCTTTGTTGCACCTCACTCTATTTTTTTCCATCTCTCTCTCTCTCATTATTCATTTCTGTCAACATAAAGCGCGTTAACTGGTCGATTGATGTTTAAGAGCGCTACCTTGCCACATGCGGTTTTCCAGGTTTTTTTCCGCGACTGACGACGTATGCAGTGTGGTACAGTATGCACAAATCGGTCCTGGACGTTTGTCCTGTTTAAAAAAAAGGTCATAAATAAATCAACTCTCCTATACTACTAACAATACGTACCGCCAAAGATTGTCTCAAGCGGGGGGAGAATTGTTAACAACCTCATGTACAAAAGAAGCGCGTAATTTCTTTAATTCGATTTTTTTTCTATTATTATTAATTTATCTATTTTAGTCATGTAATACATTTTCGCGCCTAAAGAATTACTCATCGCTTCTTCCGTACATCAGCAACTTTGGCTTTACGACAGGAGAGATTTCTAAAATAAAAATTGCTTTGTTAAGGTCACGTTTGAACGGTCCTTTCTCAGAAGGTCATCCCTAACCGTTTACCTAAATGAAGCCTTTTCGCTTATTTTGAACACAAAATACTTAACATTGCAGTTTCTTAATTATTAATTTTCTCGCGATCTAATTATCAGACGACAACAGATTCCCCGTCACGATGTGTCTTAATCGCCCTTTTGTTTCCCATTCGAAACCTATAACTCTCCGATCAAAGATTTACGAGTTATTCAATATTTGTTCTTATTTAATTGTATTAATATAAGGTGTAATGTATTTCTTCATCACTGCTTTACAATCGCATTAAATACTCATAATACTATAGAAAGAACCCTATTGTGACTCATCTTTCGTAATGTCTTTTACTACCTGTTATGTAGGTGCCCCACGAACGTACATACCTGCAGTAATTTCTTAGACAAACTACCTCGAGTCAGGTGTCCTTCTTCCCTATATTTAATAACGAATCTGATTATGATGTTTTTTTCCCTGTATTTATTGATTGATTGTCCCGCGAATTATGTTCTCTTATTCTCTTAAAAACAGTTCGCGCCTTACCATCCCTACCCTGCCGTCTGCCGTTTCTTTTACCGCGACCCTATATAAGTCACAACCTGAAAAAAGATCTCTCTCTTAATTTTTTTTCCTCTTACGCATCCACAGCTTTACATCGTTCAAAGTTCGCGTCCCTCCCAGTTCTAAGTCACGTTTGTTTTAGTGCCCCTAGTACTTCAACATAACAAAGTCAAGTACAATCCGCGACCCCTTTCGCGTGTTTGTTTAATCGTTCGCGTACTCGTCAGACCCCTATTTTGATTCGCCGATTAATCAACGCTCGACTCCAGACTTACGGGACCCTAGGACAACAAGGACACCACAAAAGTAAAGTATTCCTCATCCTTATCTATTACTTTAATTCTAAATTTTCTCTTACAACCGCTACATTAAATTTTACTTTATACATTCTCAAAATATATCTAAAAATCATTTACGGTGTGAGATTATCGAACCCCCGTACCGATAATACCTGCCTTAACCGACGATCATTCTAACGACCCACTCGTTCCCTCTCACTCTCTCCCTTTCTATTTCACCTACTCCTTACGTGAACCAATATTTGTGTTATTGTGTTTTATTTAAATAATTAATTAAAGAACTTAAGGACACTTTTGTTGTTTTATTTTCCTTAATTTTTTTTTTATCTCTTCTTTTATGTACTAATTAAAATTCTTTTACAGGAAAATAAATATAATAATCCTACATTTGTTTTATTTTCTTATTATATATTTTGTGTTTCTTCCTTTTACGTAATTCACCATTAGAGCTAGCTAATACAACATTTTTGAAACTAACATCATTTTAAAAATATAACAAGTGGCACCTTTTAAGGATATTCATTATTCCTCCTCCGTATTAAAAGGATAATAGTACGATGTGTAAAATATGTATAAGAATGAAACGAAGTATAGTTATTTACGAACCAAATGCGGGTAAACTATTTTCCCGCATGAGCGCACTTTGAAAGCACGAGCGATCACAGGAAGCGAGTGCTTTTAATTGCGCGAATGCGTGGAAGATGTCTTCACGCAAGTGGTTTGTACAATATTTTTGTACGAACATTAACTTAAAAAAATATTGATTAATGTCATTAGTATCATACCTAACCTAAGATAGATTACCTAATTAATTTAAGCATTTCATGTACGTAACTATTACTCACTTTTCCCTAAAATTAAGTTATTATATTCTTACACATGGCAAACATGAGGTATTTATTCTTATATTTATAAATTTATAGAACATTTATTGCGTTTTTTGGTTTAATTACAAAATATTATAAACTGCCAATATGAATGTCCATGTGGTCAAATAGATGGCGCCACAAATTTATTGGAACAAAGCCAACTGTATCTCATATCGCTGCGCGATATAAGGCCGTCACATAACGAATTTTTTCTGATTCTTATAACCTCAAAATGTTTATCCGTATGTGGCGCCATCTATCCAAAGCACATTAAAATGCTTGGTAATCGCTGAGCATTTTTAAAATCACGTGATAAAAATATGCAAAATGATTGGATTATATCAAATCTACTGTTATTGACAATTGACTGATATGACATTTATTTAAATACTACACATATTGAATCCTTTCATTTAATGTGTGCTACATATTTACTATCAATATATTTTGGAAGTTACGTCGAGTACCAATAGAAAACTATATTTAGTTCTTACCACAATAGTCTGCGCTAAAAGGCAAGTAATTCGCAAGGTACTTCGGAAAATGAGAATTGATTTTTCGAAATGTAGTATAAGGAAGATTGTTGGAAAATAGGTATAATTTTTTGCATTTTTAGGTTAAATTTGTATATGTATTAATATTTGTAGTTGTATAAATTCTACTAGAAAAATTGCGGGGCTGAAGTAAAGCAGTTTTGCTAGACGTTATTTGGTCACTAATATTAATAAGAAGTCTGAATAAGTGAACTCTAAGGTATTTGAGGGCTGATTTAGAACAATTGTAAAAAGCATACAAGTGGATTTATTATGAATATTTCAACATTGCCAATTTTTGTTCTGTAATTAGACTTGTACCTGTTGAATAAATAAAGATGCTTAAGTAATGTTTATAAAGTGCTCTAATTATTACCAATAATGCACCTTGTTATCATCGTAAGGTTGAGAAGTGCCAACAAGAAACTGATTAGTGTTATTGCTATTAACAGATTTGGTATAGGCAGCACCAACGAGTGCACCGCTATAACTAAATTAGCAAATTGTAATAGTGCCAAAATGGAAAAAAGTCCATCAAATATGTACCGAAATACACAGAAAAAAGAGGTTACTGAATATTACTTTCTTAACCAATGTCATTTGGAAATATTCTATGTTTCTTTTAATAAGTGTACATGCATGTATATCAGTTTATTATAATATTTGAGTACCTATACTGTACAACAAAGTTATTTTGTCTTGACAAGATCATTTAGTTGCTATTCTGTAGACCACATGTTAAGCTTAAAGGAGGTGCAAATTAGAGCACCGATGCCCAGAGTGGTTGAATATTTTATAAGGCAATAAATATTGCGATGTGGAATAGTAAAACTTCAAAATCTTCCAATACTGTTGAAAGCGGCGATTACATTAAACAAACACTTTACAACGTAATTGAATCCTAATTAGTGTTCCCCTTTGAATTGTTATAAAAAGTTAGAAACGTAAGTAAAATTGTAATTCTTGACACAACCCAACAACTTTATTATCAGCAACACTTTTTTTAATTATTTTAAAATTATTAATATTAATTACCCGCTTTAAAGTTAATGTTTAAAGAGTTATTTTAAAGTTTATTTCAATAAACATTCAGAAATTATTTCTTTTGGGCACTACTAGATGGCGCCACATACGGATAAATTTTGAGGTTACAAGAATCAAAATCATCAATGTAAATCGTAGTTATGTGACGGCCTTATATCGCGCAGCGATATCAGATACAGTTGGCCTTGATTGGAATTTTTAATTATTACTCCTATTTCCCCAACTTTTAGTGAAGAATAGTTGAGGGAAGTATTATTTTAAAGACTCAATTTTATTACTATCAAGTTAGATTTTTTTTTAATGTCCCAAAGAGCCAGTCTTTTTTTCAATTTTTACAGTCGCTTCGACCGGGAAATACTCTTTCCTGGTCGAGCTACACTAGCGCCAAATGTCACTTTACAGGCGGTGAGTACAAAAACATATTTCATTTACAACAATAAGCGTAATGTTGGTATAATATTTCTGACTTTTTTGGAAGTGTGACTTTGTTCACGTTTACTTCCCGCCCTCTATTACTGCCCTCATTTACTTCCCGCCCTCTATTACTACCCTCACTTCCCAACCTCAATATCAATCACAAAACTGTCAACTCGATATGTCAAAATCTTATCGGAATTTTTATCACAAATAATTATTAATTGTGTGGTTGTAAATAAAATTAATTGTTACATTAGAATTATTGGAAGCTTCTCCATTCGAGCCAATATATCTGCATTGCTACGGTAGGACAGTTTCCCTCAGTTCAAGTGGAGTGCAGTCCTTGAAGGCTGTACTACTCAACATTTCTTTTATAATCTATTCACCGAAAAAAACTGACGTACATACCGTTGTCGACATATTTTAATTTCTGATACGAAAGTAGAAAGAGGAAAAGAGCGCGACGAAATAAACTAAAGATAAACATAAGCGAGGCTGCCAAGACAGTACACTCGACGAACGTTTCCTATGAAATGAAAGGAGTGAGGGTCCCCCAACACTGCGTTGCTCTCCCACCACTGTTAGCAAGCAGGCATCGCTGCATATTATAAGGTCATCTTCTGCATGGGATAGAAGTATAAACCGAAATTAAAATTTGACGACTACGGTATATTTGTTTGACGTTTACGCTAGAACATCACAAAGCTGACAACTCAATATGTCAAAACTTTTCCCGGAATTTTTATCACAAATAAATATAATAATTATGGTTGTAAATAAAATAGTATACAAACCTCGGTGAAAAGTTTCATTCCTGTCTCGAGATAAAGTTAACCTCGACGCTTTGCGTCTCGGTTAACTACTTAATCTCTCGACAGTAATGAAACACTTTCCACCTCGGTATGTAATATACTATTAGAACTAGGTAGGACGGTGTCCATTGAAAAATTTTCAAGTTTTAGAAATACATATCACTATGGGCAAAATAAATAAAATTAAGTCGCAACGATCCATTCTTCAACAATAATCTATTCAAAAATTTCATTTTGAATTATATTCTTGAATTGTACAGTTACTGTATACATTGATAGATACATGAGATGTATCTTGGGCATTTATGGTAACACCAGGCAAACTACTCGTACTTGTTAATAGAATATTTTACTGAAAACTCTTATTTCCATCAATTGTAGTGGTTTCCTTTGAACATCCCAGAAATGCTTGTATTAGCTTGAGATCCATGATTTGCCAAATGTGTTACTAGATTTTCTAAAACAGTGCCTTGTAAATAATTCTGGATTTGGCAATTTCAAAAAACTCGCAATCTCCTTCGGAATTTTGCCTATAATATTAATAACCATTAAACTATTAATACAGTGATTTTTGCGATAAGTCAAGAAAAATCGCTTATGACTAGTATTAATAGGCCGTAAGTTATAATATTTCTTAATTAAATCGATCAATATTGTGTCTGTAATTACGAAGAATCTCGGAATATTATTTTTGTTTTAGGTACAGAAAGAATAATGGTGTCAGACTTGTAGTCAATGTCATCTATAAATGACCAATATGTCTCTATAGAGACATATTGGTCAGCTCTTCTCGTCTACAAGCTCCCTTGAAACATATTATCAAGACTACCTACAAATTAATACCATTATATGCGAAGCTGTGATAGATGTGAAAAATGTAATTATACTTTCATTGCCAAAATGTATTTTATTATCTGCTTTTTGTATAAATTTAAAAATACCTATTTCTTCTAAGATTTATAGCGATAAATAAATAAATAATTTTATTTCGCTATTTATATTATGTCAATAATGGACTTGGAACACCCATTGTATATATTACTTGTTTAAAGCAACATGTTCATGTAAATGATTCACTGGCACACTAGTAAAAAAATAATTTTCGTCAAACCAATAATTTACTGCAGCAAGAAATTGATTTAAATTTAAAAAGCGAATGTTTCAGGCTAATTTACGAGTTCAAATGTACTTGTTTTAATTATAATTTCAGGCTGCCATCTGTCTATAATATGATCTTGTAGGTACGTCAGATGCAATTATTTCTTCAATTTACTATGCTATCGAAATGATTGTCACTGCGTTCTTGTAATTTTGGGATAACTTTTACAATGTGTAATTCGTGATAATTGGAGGTTACTATATTACATGAAGAAATTTAGTTTTTATAAAACGCAAATATCATCTGAGCGGTTTCATAATATTGACTTATGATACAGAAAACCTTGAATAATTTTGTTTAGAAAGATTGGCAAAATTAATCATTTTCAAATATTAGATCGTCAGGACCGGTTGAAACAGTCATAAATTTATGTTGACAGATTGAAATTGTGCCATTTAACACATATACGGAGTGTCACATTAGTACGACATTTTTCAATATTTCAAGACAAAACTATTATACATTTCTAGGCTTTACCACCTAAAATTACTTATACAGAGTATATATTCAGTATAATAATAATAATAATAATAATAATAATAATAATAATAATAATAATAATAATAATAATAATAATAATAATAATAATAATAATGGTAATGATAATGATAATATATCTTTAGTGTGTTGAGTGTTGGAAATGTGCGTAAAAAACAAATTGATAATTATTGTGATAAAACAGTGTAATATCATCAAATCATTACTTTTTTTTAATTATGGAAATGCTTGTATATTCGAAGTCTCTAGAAGCTGCAAGAAGACTTGCAATTATTGTGCGTAATTTAATATAAACATGATTCGTTTTTTGTATTTATGCATATGTATGTATATATATACTTTCATACCACCTTGTATAAACATTCTGAGGTTAATTTTTTTCCGATATAAATAAAGGTAGTGTTTTATTTTTAAAAAAATACATATTCAAATTTTCGTTTTGTTATTGTCTTTAAATTGCCGCTACGCCAAGAAAACTAATTAAATTTCATATATTTCTTGCAAATATCAGCAAAGAATTTTGATATTATGTATTTATATATATTCTTTTTATTTTCTATATGATATTTGTTCTTATTTATATTATGTGTCACAATAAATCGAGAACGTTTTAGGTTTATAATTTTCGAAAATGTTAAAAGGTATTTTTTTAAAAATAAAACAGTAGCCTTATATCCGAACAAAATTAACTTAAGAATGTGTATACAGAATGGCGCAAAAGTAACATCACACTTGTCAATTAATTATCACGAAAATAGTAATGAAACATTTCAGTAGCGTCACCTAGTGTGATCGTTTGTAAAAAAGAAATAGGTGGCACTCTTATTCATACGCTTTCATTTGACATTTTTACAATTACTTTTTGACGTTGGTCTTCATTGTTATCCAAACAATTCAAATCAATATTGCTTTCTAAATAGAATAGCCAGATATTAAATCTTTATACCGCGTGTATTATGAAAAACCTTTGGTGCTGTAACTTCCTTATATTTTATCTGATTTTAATGTATGATATGTCAAACTAAATCGTTTTTAAAACACTGTAATCTGTTATTTAAAAAAAAAATATTTTGACATTTCGTTTTTGATAGACAGTAGTTAATTTTTTTTTTAAATTGTACTAATTTTTTTTTACTTATTCTAATAAAGATTTATTTCCTGAAGACACCTCCATTAAATTGAGTGACAAATTTATTGTTATTAAAAAAAATACGAAATTTACAGAAATCAAGCTATCATAGCTTTTAATGAATCAAATGTTCGAAATTGGCCCCATTTTGTTCCAGGCACATTTGACACCTTCTATTAACTCCAACTGCTGCGTTTAATATAAGATTTGGTGGTATTTCATGACATACTTGTACTATCCTTCTTACTAAATCATCTCTGGTATCAGGTGGAGTCAAATAGACATGATCTTGAATGTAAGACCATAGAAAAAGATATAGTGGATTTAGATCTGGCGATCTAGCAGGCCATCGAATAGGTCCGTAAGTGCCCATCCATCTGACGCCAAAATAATTATTTAGAAAATCAGTATTCATTCGCGCATTATGGGGTGTGTCACCGTCCTGTTGGAACACCACCCTGTTTAACTCAGCAAGTGGCAACTCATCTAAATAATCGCCTATTTCATTGCGTAACAAATTATTATACTTTTCTTGGTTTAGATTACCCTCAACAAAAAAAGGCCCTACTTGTCTATCGCCTAAAATGCCACACCATACATTTGCACTGAACCGATTTTGAAAATTGTGTTGCACCACGACATGGTTATTTTCACTGCTCCAATGGCGATGATTATTTCTGTTGAATACACCATTTTTCCCAAAAGTGCATTCATCTGACCACAACACACGACGATAAAAAATTGGATCTTCCCTTAGTTTATTCATGAAAACCGTGCAGAATTGAGCCCTGCGTTGAGGGGTGTTTTCACCGAGAGCATGCACCTTCTGTGGTTTATAAGGAAAGAACTTGTGCTTTTTCAGAATGTACTGAACTGTAGAATGTGATACCTGCATGTAGTGAGCAATTTCTCGTGTAGACGTATTAGGGTTTTCTTCCACATAGAGCAAGATAAATTTTGATTTTGAATTACACGTGCGTTTATTTTCGGTTTTTTGAATGATCCAAAATTTCGTAAATTTCGCACGAGCCTTCCAAACTTATCGGCACTTGGACGCAGTTTGTCAGGAAAACGATTTCCATAAAGTCGCAAAGCAGCTGCAGAATTTTTTCCGCATTCAAAATATGCTTGAATCGCATGCGCACATTCGCCATTATCCATTTCAATAACAAAATTTATAAATAAATCGTTGAAAATGTTATAATGAATGTGTGACTGACAGATGTCACAGCTCTCTTCGAAAATTTGGAATGTACTTTTATCGTTCAATATGACTGCTTGATTTTAAAATTTTTAAAATAAACACTGTAAATGTTGTTGTTGACCCACCGCTCACGGGGCGTAACTTTCGTATAATCCTACTTTTTTTATTTGGTGTCAGTTATATTGGAATTAGGAGTGTTTTCACAATTTTATTTATTTTAATAAAAACAATTAAACCTATTTACAAAGTAAATCTCACAATTGTTATTTAACGGGAGATGTTGATTATCTTACTGTCTGTAATGAAGTCTGTAAAGAAACTGATGAAACACTGATGACATTGGTTTATAATACTTTATGGGCTATATAGTATTGAATGTAAGTGATTTTAAATGGTACACACATTTGCTGGTAATAAAATGAAATAGAGTATTTAAAATGCATTTAAGAAAACTCAGTGTTCGGAAAAACCAGAATAAATTGAACTAAAAAAAAAAGAACCTTCAATTTCTCGTTTTTTTCATACAAGGGTATCGTTGTTTACAATTTCATATTCAGAAAAAAAAATCTGTTTGAATAAGTAAAAAAAAAATATAGTACAATGCTAAAACACAGTTTGCTGCTGTCTGTCAAAAAAAAATCAAAGCGGATCACGTAACAGTGTTTTTAAAACGATTTTGTTCGACGTATAATTTATTACATTCGGATAAAAAATAAAAAAGTTACAGCACGAAAGGTTTTCATAATACACCCGGTATATACAATCGTTGGTGTGTCTGTGTGTTATTCAATAACTTTTTAATGGCTCAACCAATCTTCTTGATATTCTCAGCAGTGGCGGCCCGTGATTTTGTGGGAAGGGAGGGCACCGGGGGGGGGGGGGGGGGGGTCTGAGTATTTAATATCAAAAATTAAGTACAGACAAAAAAATAAACTCAATATGTTATTTATTTAACTTGTTTGAAAATAAAATCCATTCGCCGTTCCTTACGATCAGCAAAATGATTAATAACTAATTCATTGATGTTTATTTAGTGTTGATGTCAGTATGTTTTTCAATGTGTTCCATTGAAAAACAATTGTGTTTCATTGAAAAACAATTACTGTTACACATGTCCGTAGTAGAGTTCTCCCATTATAAGAAATACATGTACGTCACTTCGTAAGATGCGCACTATGAGAGCAGACCTTACCCACAAATTTGCAAGCGACTCGTCCGAACGCGCTTTCGTTCATAGCGCATTATGACGTACATGTATTTCTTATAATGGGAGAACTCTATCAGGAAAGCAGAAAAGCGAGGAGGTATATCAAATGTATTAGGAGAAGATACTACTGTGAATATAGATTCTATATTCACGATATAGTGTGGCTACTACTTTGAAGATGGCGCCATATTTATTGTGTTTTACTCCTAATACATTTGATATACCTCCTCGCTTTTCTGCTACCCTGATACTACGGACGAAATTTCAAATGAATGTGCAGTGAGTGTTTGAAATATTCTTTCTTGACAGAGTAAAAAAGTCTGTCTAGACAGAATTCAAGACATTATCTACCGCTCCGATTCCGTTTATAATCAAAATTACCTTAAATGCAGAAAATAACTTTTTTTAAATTTAATTTTTTTAAGGGAGTGTAATTTACGAAAATACTCTCAGTTAATACTTTAACAATATATGAATAATTGTAATAAAAATAAAAATATTTTAAAGTTACTATATCCACCTGGTATGATATCTCAGCATTTAACAGGTGAAATTTCGTCCCTAGTATCAGGTAAGCTGAAAACGAGGTGGTATATCAAATGTATCAGGGGTAAAATAATAGTTATTTATGTAACAAGTCAGTAAAGTGATACTTTATCGAACGAGTCTGATTTACGAGCCAAGCGAGTGAAGCGAGCGCGACGAGTAACAGACGAGTTCGGTAAAGGTACTTTACCGACGTGGTGCATACAAAATTTTATCGCCAACCGTGAAAATTGTTAATTTAAGAAATAAAGATATAATAACTTATGACAGTTTATGACAGTGACAAACGATTTATTTTTAAAGTCATCAGTCATGGCTACGCTGACAGATATTAGCGGCAGGTAAAGTACTTTTTGTACTCGCTTATCAAAACCTGTCATTTCACGATTCGATTTGCGTGCGTAAAAAGTCACTTTAAACACGAGTGCGTAAAAGTAAAGTTGGTACTACCCAGAACTTAATTAATTTAGTCACATTTTAAAATCATAAATCCCTAACCTTAATAATATGCTACCCAGTTCGTTGTTTTTCTATGAAAATAAAAGGAAATGAAATAGAAATTGTTATATTTGGAAGGTATGTAATTCAATGTCAGAACAGTAACAAATATTATATAATTTACCATTATTCATTCTTTTCAGAAATTGAAACGGAACAATTATTAAAAATTTTGATTGGGCAATTTTGACAACCAGAGATTGATACCCCAGGGATTAACTGGTTTGTTTGAATTGATCTTGATTGCGAAGGTAGAGTAACGTTGATTGTATTATTACATATATCTTGTATTTCAGATGTCGAACAAGTTGCAGGCGGAGTCGATATCTCTAACGGGGTCATTGTTTTAGCTAATTGAATTCTACTATGCAGAGAATTTTCGATATATCCTTCTGCAACCGTAGATGATTTCCATCCACCATGCCTTTTAATTGTAAGCAAGTCACCTCCTTGATTTGCCAACAATGTCGCTGAACTCCTTCGGAAACAGTGACCTGTGAAGTTACTTGCGCTATCAAGCTGAAGGTACTCAGCTATTCGCATTGGAATTTTGCCAATTGTATTAAGACCAACAGGTGAACAAACACACTTGCCATTGCGATATGTTAAAAAGAATCGATGCTGGTTGTCCGGTCTTAAATTTGCATATTGCCGAATTAATGTAATCCATTCGGGCTTAATGATAGCAAATGTACGGCTGTTACCTGTTTTAGTTTCTGGAATTGTTACGATAATTAAATTCGATTTAAATTCTATGTCTCGCAATGACATTTTGCAAAGTTCTTCACGTCGACACGCTCCAGAAATACCCAATATTAATACAGCCTATAAATACATATATATAGTGTTGTATGGAATTTAAATATACGGAAATGACTTTACCTTCATTAGTAGGAACAAAGAATTTGGTGCTTCAACAATAAATTTAGTAATTTGTTCTTCGGTTAATACTGCTGATTTTTTAGGCTGATGTTGCTTGGTTGTCTGTTTTAAATACGCTATGAGTTTTGCATATTTAGATATATCCGTATTATCATATATTATTAAGCATGATTTTAACATAGAATAAGTGGACCATAATGATTTATTTGATTGTAAATTTTGAAAATAAACTAACAAACAATTTTCGGAGTATTTTTGTATATTTTTAGATCTAGCCCAAGTTACGAATTTAGTATAAGTGTTTTTGTATACGTTTTTTGATTTTATGGGTAATAAATTATCCACTGCAATATTGGCAGCTTCGCGAATTTCAGGCGGTGTACATTGCATTTCATTATCAGAATTCATGTTGTTGGTGAGGTTTTTATTTTGTATGGAATTTTTTGAATTTGATAATTTTAAATTAAATGTCACTTCAAATAATCAATACTGCCAACTCAATTTTTTTTAATTAATATCAAGAGATTAGTAGTGTGTCATAAACGATAACGTATTTAACAATATGTATTATTATTATAGTTCTCGTACAAAAAATATTGTACAAACTTCGTGCGTGAAACATTTCGCGAATTCGTGTCCATAAAACGCTCGCCTTTCGGCTCGCGCTTTAAACTGGTCACTCATTCGCGAAATTTGATTTCACGCACTTGGTTCGTAAATAACTATTATCGTACAGTATATACGATAAAGTGTTTCTTTACCTCCGTAAAACGCTATGGTAACGCATCACTTTACTGACGGTTGGCGATAAAATATTATCTCCTCGCTTTTTTTCTTGCTAAATAAACTCTGTCTAAACCTAATTAAGGTAGGCATTATCAGCCGCGATTCCGTTCATAATTAAAAATTACCTTAAGTGCAGAGAATAATTATTTCTCAAATTTAAATTCTTTTACGAAACTGTAATTTACGAAATTTATCTCGGTAATTAGTCTACATTTGAAATTTCGTCCGTAGCATCAGGGCAGCCGAAAAGCGAGGAGGTATATCAAATATATCAGGAGTAAAATTAAATATATTGGCGCCATCTGCACAATAGTAACTGGACTATATCCTAAATACAGCTACTATTGTGAATATAGAATTCTATATTGTTTTACTCCTAATACATGTGAGTATAGAATTCTATATTCACGATATAGTGTGGCTACTATTTTGAAGATGTCGGCACATTTATTTTGTTTTACTCCTAATACATTTGATATACCTTCTGGCTTTTCTGCTACCCTGATACTACGGACGAAATTTCAAATGAATGTGCAGTGAGTGTTTCGGTTTCTGTTACTTGAAATATTCTTTCTTGACAGAGTAAAAAAGTCTGTCTAGACAGAATTTAAGACATTATCTGCCGCCCCGATTCCGTTTATAATTAAAATTACCTTAAATGCAGAAAATAACTTTTTTTAAATTTAATTTTTTTAAGGGAGTGTAATTTACGAAAATACTCTCAGTTAATACTTTAACAATATATGTATAATTGTAATAAAAATAAAAATATTTTAAAGTTACTATAACCACCTGGTATGATATCTCAGCATTTAACAGGTGAAATTTCGTCCCTAGTGTCAGGTAAGCTGAAAACGAGGTGGTATATCAAATGTATCAGGGGTAAAATAAAATATATTATCTCCTCGCTTTTTTCTTGCTAAATAAAGTCTGTCTAAACCTAATTAAGGTAAGCATTATCAGCTGCGATTCCGTTCATAATTAAAAATTACCTTAAATGCAGAGAATAATTATTTTTCAAATTTAAATTCTTTTACGAAACGTAATTTACGAAATTTATCTCCGTAATTAGTGTCTACATTTGAAATTTCGTCCGTAGTATCAGGGAAGCAGAAAAGCGAGGAGGTATATCAAATGTATTAGGAGTAGATACTACTGTGAATATAGAATTCTATATTCACGATATTGTGTGGCTACTTTGAAGATGGAGCCACATTTATTTTGTTTTACTCCTAATACATTTGATCAGTGGCGGCCCGTGATTTTTGGGACGGGAGGGCACCGGGGGCCTGAGTGTTTAATATCAAAAATTAAGTACAGACAAAAAATAAACTCAATATGCTATTTAATTAACTTGTTTGAAAATAAAATCCATCCGCCGTTCCTTACGATCAGCAAAATAATTAATAACTCATTCATTGAAGTTTGGTGTTAATGTCAGTAATTGTTTTTCAATTGAACACATTGCTAAGGCACATAGTCTGCTTTCCCGCATGGTATTTCTAGAAAATGTTTTTATTCTCTTCAAAGTAGAAAAACACCGTTCACTTGATTTTTTCTATTTTGCACGCCCCCAGAGATTCGCAAAATAGCAGAAGACAATTTACAAAATCTTTCGCCAACATAGTCTCGACATATTATCAATAACAAACTTTTATAATAGTTGTACTATTCAACCTTGGAAGTAAATTACAATAGTAGCATCAGAAAACTTATCATCCAACTCTGCTTCACAATTTATACTGTTAATTAGTAAATAAAATGTTAGCATGTGTCCTTTTTATTCTTTGTACAACTTCTATTGCACATGTTTGTTACATTAAAGGCTTACATTTTGACATTTAAATATAATTTGGTTCCATTTTTTTTTTGATACCAACGTCAAAACAACAAAATTAGCGTGCGATAAAGAAATACTTTTGCAACGAAAACGGATGTCGTAAAGTGAACTTTATAGCACCGAAATAGAAAATAGTATATTAAAATACAAGTTTCATAAGACACGATTTTTGCGCACGCGTTCAAGTTTAGAAAACGAGCCGCTAGGCGAGTTTTCTAAAGAACAAGTGCGCAAAGTGTCTTATGAAACGTGTATTTTATACTATTTTTTCTATTTCGGTTATTAAACGTTCAAAAAAGCTTAAAATAAGAGACATGTTTTGTTCGAATATTTTAGAAATTCTGCTTTTTTTGAAGTTGGTTACTCTGATTTTTAAGTAGAACGTTTTAAATATTTGAATATCGGTGGTGCTATATGCAATTGTGTTTAAAATTCAGACTGATTTATAGAATAAATTATTTCAAATTATCAACAAATAGGACGAAATAAATACCTGTACGCCGCCAGAGATTCGCAAAATAGCAGAAGACAATTTACAAAATCTTTCGTCCACAAACTCTCTACATCCGAAGCATCCGAAAACTTATCATCCAACTCTGCTTAACAATTTATATTGCTAATTAGTAAGTGAAATGTTAGCATGTGTGCTTTTTATTCTTTGTACAATTTTATTGCACATTTTTGTTACTTTAAAGGCTTATATTTTGACATTTAAATACGATTTGGTTCCATTTGTTTTGTTACCAACTTCAAAAAAATAAAATTAGCGTGCGTAAAGTAATACTTTATGCAACCAAAACGGGTGTCGTAAAGTGAACTTTATAGCACCGGAATAGAAAAAAACATTTTGCACATTACACCCACACAACCAGTCTGATAAACTGTAAGAGCTTCTGTTGAATTTTCTCGTCACGGTCTTATTAGTTTTCAAATTGTGATCTTCTAGTTTAATCAATAAATCTGATCTAGGGGGACCTAAATTTTTTAATTCTGTCTTAATGTTACTAACGCAATTCATAGTTGCATTAGCACCGATAGAAATTACAACATACACTCACCGCTGTATATTACATACTGGACCGCCACCCGGACCCGGCACCATAGAGTAGTGCCCCGCCGCCTACATATATACGCGCGCTACCGCGCCAGTTTCATCGCTCGATTTCTAATAGAGACGGGGCAGTCGCGCGAGATGCCCCGGAGCCTACGTCAGACTGCGATTTTTAAACGCGCTGAAAAGACGGACTGTTACTTCCGAAAACATATTATTTGTCATCAAACAAATCAGAAAAATTACATACAAATTAGGTATTTATAATTAATTTATCTGTTAAAAGAAATTTGTCACGGGGGGGGGGGGCAGTGCCCCGTTGCCCTCCCTGTAGCAGCCGCCACTGATTCTCAGACCATACTTATATCGTCGATGTGCGTAAAATTGGCTATTAAAACATTCAATAGGTGGCGCTGAAGTCAAGTTAGTAACAAATTTTATATTTATAGACAACATGACTCACATTCTCAATACATGTTGGTTTAGTGGTCGAATTATTAGTAAATTGTATATTTCTAAACAGAAATGATATCTATCTTGCAATCGCACTAACAACCTCTTCTATCCGGATTTTCTTATGCAAAGACTTTAACCAAATCAAACTCAAAATTGTTCTGATCGATGTCAATTTCTAGTGACATTGAATAATCATTTGTAGTTCGTACTTTGGTTGCTAAAGCGACGTTTTTATACACTTCGTCTTTAAATACACCGCACATAAAGCAAGTGCTAAATATGTACCACAAGGCAAAATGTTAGGACCGTTACTTTTTAATTTATATGTCAATGACATTATGCTTAGGACCAAAAATAGTGAATTATATATGTTTGATGATGACTCAATGTTGTATGCTAGTGGAAATGACTTGAATGAAGTTATTATTATATACTCTGCATATAAAAAAGGATGATTTAAACCCTATTACTCTAATATCAAATGTATCGAGGATCTTCGAGAATATTTTATACATGAAAAATTTTATGATGTTGCAAAACAACTTGCATAAAAACCAAAACAGATACACAAAATAACACCTACAAATAGTACATATTTTAATTAATAAAAGAGATTATCCGAGGCTTGAATAACATAAGAGGTGGCGTGACTCTTTACGCATCTGTCAGAGGCATCCTGTTGCGTACATCTTTCATTACTGTGTTACAAACTCGAGAAATTAGCCTTTTGAGGTGAATTGTATCATGTTTATCAAACAGGGTATTTTAGAACAAAAAAACACTGGACAAGTTGGTGTTCCACAAGGCTCAATTCTGTGACCTCTGTTATTTGTTGTATGCATTAACGATTTCCCAGAAGCATAATAAAATAAATTTTGTCTGGGGATGATTCCTCTTCTGTAACACACGCAAAGTCATTAACGTTGACTCAATAGTTTCCGGTGTTGACTCAACTAGAAATTGGTTGACTAAACATTTATTTCTCTCAGTGTAGGTAGTGTATTCTAGACCATCACACAAGATATTAATAAAGTTGACGTTTTTAAACCAAACGATTCCATTTTCGAATTAGGCTCTATTTTTTCAATCTGCTTTTGAGTCATTAACTAATCTTTCGATACAATTTATATAAACATTAATATCTTCAGTTAATTCTAAATTTACTAATATTTAATTTTAATTCGAAATCAAATCTCAACTTTCCAACACATTTGCAAGATGTAAACTATTCATGCATGACCTACGTAAATCAGCCTGTATATGTTTGAGATTCTGTCAATATATCAATATTTATTAAGCAATTAATTTCATCGTTTTATTATTTTGGCAGACGGTGTATTTATGGCAACATATTTAAACCGATAGGTATTATCGTATTATCTAAAGAGCATTATTATTCAATCTAAGTTAAAACTTACTTATAATTTTTAGAAAACGCACGAAAACGTTAAATTTACTGCTTTATTACACACGTTATGCATTACAATTTCAATAATGCAAAAAACTAATCCAATTATAATAGCTACATTGCTTTCATTATTAGATAAACAAGCTCATATTTCCTTATTAAAACTTGAATATTTGCTGTTAAATTTAATTTTACAACAGTTATAGTGAATTAAATAATTTCCAGCAAAACGAACAGTATGATTCGGATATTTTCGGGTGTCATCGTACGTAGGCGTGTTTAAACTTAAACGTCAAAATAAAAAGCCATCAAAGGTTATAATAAGAGTGATATACGTATTTTATGCTAAAAGAATGTGTTCATTACCTACTTTATATGATTACTACACGAAAGATGGTATCACTACCGGTTTAACAACGACTCCGCAGGATTTTCTATTGAATAATAAGAAGATAACTTTATACAGTGGCGCCCTGCATTATTTTAGAGTGCATCCAGAACAGTGGCGTGACAGACTACGTAAATTTAGGGCGGCGGGTTTGAATTGTGTTGAAACTTACTTCTGTTGGAATTTGCACGAACCCGAGCCGGGTTTTTACGATTTTGGCGCCGGTAAAACAGATTTCGAAGCATTTTTAAATATCGAACAGTTTCTAGAGATCGCTCGCGAAGAGGATCTCTTCGTGATAGCCCGTCCGGGACCGTATATTTGTGCTGAGTGGGATTTTGGAGGTTTGCCTTCGTGGCTATTACGCGACTCTGATATAGAAGTTCGAACGTCCGATGAAAAATACATGAAATACGTAAGAAATTACTTCAAACAACTTCTAGGCATATTACAACGATTCCAGTTCAGTAGAAACGGTCCAATTGTTGCGTTCCAAATTGAAAATGAATATGGCAACGTGAAAGAGGAAGGTAAACTTGTCGACGTGGCATATTTACAGCTTCTCAAGGAGTTATTCAAGGAAAATGGAATTGTAGAATTGTTATTTACATCTGACACACCATTGAATGGATTCTCCGGCACTTTATTAGACGTGTTAAGCACTGCTAACTTTCAAGAAGAACCTGAAATAGAATTAACTTTGCTGAAACAGTTTCAACCCGATAAGCCGTTAATGGTAATGGAATATTGGACTGGATGGTTCGACCATTGGGCTGAGAAACATCACGTGAGGAGTAATGATGCTTTTTCCGACGTTTTAGAAAAAATTTTGAAATTTCCTTCTTCAGTTAACATGTATATGTTTCACGGTGGAACAAATTGGGGATTTTTAAACGGTGCTAACCTGAAAAATGCAAGTATAAACAACAGTTCATATCAACCTGATACAAGTAGTTATGATTATGATGCACCACTAAGCGAAAGCGGTGATTATACTGATAAATATTACAGCGTTAAAGAACTTATAAAGAAATACAATAAGATTGAATTGAAAACTCCTAATATGCCTGCAGTTCATTCACCAGTTGAGTACAGTCCAATAAGTATAGAGGAAGAAATTTGTTTGGATGTTCTTCTTCAAAATTTGACACCTATACCGAATAAGCAGTTAATTCCCATGGAGAAGCTCTCTATCAATAACAATTCAGGGCAAAAATTTGGATATATAGTATACAGAATCCCCAAAATTGATATTTCACCAGGATCTATCTTAAAAATTCGAGGACACGTTTGTGATACCGTGCTAGTGTTGATAAATGGGCAATTAAAATGTGAAATACCGCGTAACACCTCGGATCTGAATGATTTTGGATTTTGGAGGATGGAAGACTCCATTTTAAACTTGGGAAATGACTTGTATAAAGACGCCATCTTGGATCTGGTCGTGGAAAATTTGGGTCGCGTAAATTACGGAAAACTGAACCAGTTTAATCAGCTAAAAGGACTGTGGCAAGGATCCGTTTACATAAACAATGTGGAATTAGAAAATTGGGAGATATATCCGTTAGAGTTCAAAACGCAGTGGAATTTTAATTTGAAAGGTTGGAAAAAGTGCACCGTTTTCGAAAATGGTCCAAAATTATACAAAGCCATCTTGGATGTATCAAATCCTAAAGATACTTATATCGATATGAGTAATTGGACCAAGGGAATTGTTATAATCAATGGTTTTGTTCTGTCGAGATATTTCAAATTAGGTCCGCAGCAAGCTTGTTATTTACCTGCACCTTTACTAAGAGCAGGGCAAAATGAAATTTTGATATTTGAGCATTATATAGCAAATAATGTCGTAAGCTTTTCTAAAACTCAAATATACCAATCTACCGAGTAATTTTAATAATTATGTGTAATTATTTTCTTTATACCATTATTATTGTAATTATATTTTTATATATTATACAAATAATAATATAATAAACTTTTTTTCTTTATCATTTTCAAATAGATATCCCCAAGTGTTATTTTATATTTAAAAGTAATATTTCGGCATTTTTATTTGAAAACAGACTGTTTAATATTTATAAATTTTGTTCATTTGAAATTATATGCTTCCAGGAAAATATTAAATATAAGTAATAAACATTTTAAAATGAAAACAAAATATTGTCAAAAAATGCGTTTGTCCTTTGTTCTACTTAAAAATAAATAAACTATAAATATACCGTAATATATGGCATTAATATATTTTGGTTTGCCCCGAATAGCAAACAGTTATTGGTATAACAGCTATATAATTGTTATCAGAGAGATAACACAAAATTGATTTAATTTTTATAATTGTAAATTCATGATTTGTTTTAAAGCGCATTAGAATGTATAAAACGATCAAAAGTTATATATTTATAATTCTGAATTGTGTTTTATTCACTACGGACACCACCTGACGAAATAAAAAAAAATTTAATTATTTTTCAATTTAATTTATGCTGCGACATCTGTTATGGATTACTAGAACTTATAAAATGAACTCTATAATAATGCTCAATAATTCAAATTTAAGCTTTCTTCTAATAAAAAAAAAATGTGGCAATTCGCTCTAATTTTCACAAATACATATCTGATCAATTTTTATTTTTTAATATGGAATAAAAAGAAAACAATTACATTTAGTCGAAGCCTGTTGAATTAAATTACCCTCGAAAAAGAAAACTGTAACAACAATAACTTCACGACCAAATCTGCAAATACAGTTGGCCGCTCTGCTTTCATGGTAAGTCTCATCTAGCGATAACAGGCAAAACTACCCTCAGCGGATCTACTGGTAAAATAAGAATTTCTAATCATTTTGTTCTCTAAAAAAAATGCTGTTTGGAAAATTATTGAAAGTAATAATAATATTTGCCCTATTCTTATTTCCAAACATATAAAATTAATTTACAAAACTAACAATAAGGTTCTTAAGTTGGTTAAAACAGAACTTTTTTAATAATAAAATTACCATTATATATAAATTACTATTTTAAAATAAATAAAGTATGAATACATTATGTTCATCATAAACTGCAAATCATTTCCTGGTGGCAGCGACAAAATTGATATTAAACACATACCAAATTGTATCTCTTTTTAGTGTATAATAAATAATTTGATTTCGATTAAATATACGGAGGTATATCTAAATTAATTTGTGTTTTCCCTAAAGGGCATTACCACTAATTTTAAATGTTTAAATCAAAACATATTTTTACTAATTTTAGAAATAATACAAAACGTTGAAATCCTCAAGGATTCTTTGCCCACTACATCATCTGTTGTCGGTTTACGAAACTACTGCCAGCGAAATGCAATGGATACTACATCATTACTAATAAAAAGATTTCTGTTGTAAATAAAATTTATCTTTGAAGTCCCAAAACTTATTAGCAAAAAATATTTGAATCTGTGAATATTACAATTTACCAAGTTCAAGAGAGTATAAAATTTTTTACAATGATTAAATTAAATATTGTTAATTAGAAGTTGGCTTCTAATCAATAATTATTTTTTCAATTTTGCCATCTTCATCTGCCGATGAATTACTCAATCTTATATAACCAAGGAACCTGTAATTATATTTTTTTAAATAATGTATGGTAATTGTAGGCAACTAAAAAATTATTATTGTTATTTGTGCCGTTTTATATAAAATTTTGAACATTATTTGAGTTATATTCTAAAACATATAAAATTAATTCGACTTTTTAAAAGGCAATGATATTTTTAAAAATATCAAAAAGCCTTGTTGAAATGTCTTTCATCAAAGAGACATCTAGTGCAATTCAATAAAGTGGCACTGCCAAATCGTAATCAATAAATCTTTATAAAGAATTTTTTTTAAATAATTTTACAGCAAGAAATTGTATTACGTATTAAAATCTTTTCTATATTTTTTTCGAACACAAACTTTAATTTCAATATTTTCTTTACACGTAAAATAAGCAAAATATCAAGAAGGATAAGGTTATTTTATTTAAAAATATTAGCGTTTCCGTTTTTTATGTGTATAATTTATTTACATATATTGAATAATTTGATAATTGTATTTGCATTTAAGTCTCAATGAGCGGCTTATACTTATACTTTTTTTTTTAATATAAATGATAATATTTTTTTTTTTTACGACCCGCCCATCTTATAATAAAATAATAATAATAATACTATCATGAAGATATCTAAAAAAAATTAAATTATTTCTTAAAACAATGTTTTTTAAATTTATAATTTAAAATGTTTATAAATTAGATATTAATGAGTTCAAAAAAATACATATTACAAAAAAGAATTAGTTTAATAAGTTTAATTTTATTTACTGACACACTTTATAGTTGGGTAATTTCATATACATATTGAAGAATAAATACATAAGAAATATAAAATAAATTCTGTCTTATATTTAATATAGAATTACATAAAATATATCACTTTATCACTACATTTTAGATTTTCACTTAGACTATAAGAAAACTCTCAAATCGCTATCACTTTCGGTGATTCACTCTCAGTTTTGTATATCGGAGATGCAGAAAAACTCACTTGATTGGCGGAATAGAAGTGTTCGAAGATTACTATATCATTTTTACCAACCTTCAAAAGTGGCGCAGGTAAATAGAGAGTTTGTTGAGGTCCCACGACTGCATATCTACCAAGAACAAATCCGTTTACCACAACAATACCTTTCGTCCACTTGGACATATCTATGAAGGTATCATGCTTTTCGCTGATTGTTAATATTGCTTTATACAGTGAAGGTGTAGGAATCCATTGGTTGATAGGTTGATGCCAACCTACGAGATTATTAGTCCAGGAGGTTTTGAATTCTAAAGGATAAATCTCCCAATCTAACACTTCCTTCTTGTTTAAATAGATCCCCCCTTGCCAGAGTCCCTTGAACTGTAAGAATTGATCCAAACTTCCGAAATTATTCCTGCCCCAGTTCTCCACGATCAATTCTAACGTTGCGTCTGTGTAATCACGCATGCCCAAGTTTAATTTCGAATCTTTCCAGAGCCAATATCCAAAACCATTAAGATCGGATATTTTCGTGAAGGGCTTCGATATAAGAACTCCATCCAGAAGGACCATAACCGTATCGCAAACTCTCCCTTTGATCATCAGCGTCGTGTTGGCTGTTATATTCAAGTGCTGTTTCCTATAGATGATATAACCATAACTCTGACCTGAATTATTGTTTATCGCTAAAAATTCCATGGGCACGGTCCTTTTGCTGAGGATTTTGTGGGGAGCTTTAGATAGGATTTCATTAAATGCCAAAGCACCGTCAATACTGATATCCTTATAGGCGACTTTGAGCGTTATCGCTGGAGTTTCCGGTATGCGTGTCTTCACTTTCTCATAAGTCTTCAGCAGTTGTTTCACCATGACGTATTTCATGGTGTAATCGCCGGCTTCACTAAGAGGCGCATCATAATCGTAACTGGTCGTATCCGGTTGGTAGCCTTTATTATCCGTGCTGGAATCTTTGATGTTAGCCCCGTTCATGAAGCCCCAATTTGTGCCACCATGGAACATATACATATTAACTGAAGCGGGATATTTTAAAATACGATCCAAGACGTCGTAGAAATCATCGTTGTTCCTAGTGTGATGGACTTCTGTCCAGTGATCGAACCATCCCGACCAAAACTCCATCGCCATCGCTGGCTTATTCGGCTGTAGCTGTTTCAATTTATTGAATTCTCTTTCGGGATCCGAGGCGAAATTAGCAGTTTGAAATAGTATTCCCGGCAAAGTTCCTTCAGTACCGTGCCCCGTCGGTGAATCCGAAGTAAACAGCAACTCCACTATTCCATTTCGCAGCATGAGACGACGCAGGTCTTGTAAATACACTTTATCCGGTGTGAATTTTCCAGCCACGGTAGTGCTTCCATACTCGTTCTCGACCTGCAAGGCTATTATAGGTCCTCCACTGGTAAACTGGAAGAGAGCCAATATCGGAAGCAACACGTTGAAGTAACTAGTCACTTTTTGCATGAAAGTACTCTCCGAGGTACGAATCTTCAAAGATTTGTAGCGAAGTAACCAATTCGGAAATCCCCCAAATTCCCATTCGGAGCAGATGTAGGGCCCTGGACGAACTATCGCAAAAAGATCCTCTTGCTTCGCCAAATCCAAGAACTCTCTGATATCTAGGAAATCTTGCATGTCAGAACCACCATCGCCAAAATCGTACAAACCTTCTTGGGGTTCGTGTAAATTCCATGGGACGTAAGTTTCGACTGTATTCAAACCTGCCGCGCGCATTTTCCTCAAACGATCCCTCCAATACTCTTTCGGCACGCGAAAATAATGCATCGCACCACTATAAATGCTGATGTTCCGGTCGTTGAGAGTAAAATGGGGTTGTTCGACACTCAAACCGGAGTTGATACCTCCGCCTGTGTAGTAATCATAAAGGGTGGGTAAAGTTGTAATTGCAGACATTATATGTAGTTATTCACTTTAGTCCGACGCACAGACAGTATACAACAAACAATTTAAACAGTAAACACTTGAATGATTAACCGTAGAAGCCGCGAATTAATTTATTCAGTATTGTGATCTCTTAAATCATCTAAAATTCCGATCTTGAACGAAACTACTATCGATTGATGATGTTTATATCTAGGCGACTGTTATAGGCAGAGTTCACGGCCAAATAATTAGTTGTGCGATGTAAAATTTACGCGAACTCTTAACAATTAACTTCCATTTCCACTACGTGCCTGTTTTCTTAAAATATAAATATTTCGGTGAATATACAATATTGGCTGTGGAAATAGCACGTTCGCTGTAGTGCATACCTATGTCGAACGTGAATATCGAAATGAATATATGCACAACTAAAATAGCTACATGTATATATACATACAAACCAGTAAATTTATAATGAATAGATAAAAAATATCGTAGCGAAACGTCAAAAAATGTGATTAGGTTATCTTTCTTGTCATTAGTATGACCGGTTATGCTGCGTATTTTGTGCAGCTGTTCTTGATTTCTGTCAGTGGCGTGTCACTGAAATCACTCATAATAATTACCTTTAATTTGTTTTAAATTATCTGTTATTATAACTTAATTAGCTACGGCCATCTGGGCGATTCTGCAGTATGATAATTAATTGGCAGTCGGGGGTACATTGGCAGAATTTATAGGTTATAAATAGGTATATTATAAACTATATATAACAAATAAATTCTGCCGATATCCAATGATAACCAACTAAATTTTACGTGTATATAATAGGTTTGTTCGGGTTTAATTTTGAACGGTTCTAGAACGGTTCTAGTCATGCGCGTTTATGTTCCCGTCATGCGCATTTACGATATCTAAAACGATTTTGCAAACGCGCCTGACGGGAACTGTTCTGGAACCGTTCAAAATTAAACCCGAACAAGCCTAATGATTCCAAAAAATTGTCTATACCGCCAGGGACGCGCCGTCCATATGGGCAAGGTTGTGCAGCGCACAACGGCGCCAAGGCCTTAAAGGCGCCTACGGCCACTTGTGATAAGTTAAATTTTAAAAATATTAAAAACATTTTTTGAAAGTTTACAACAAATCAACAAATTTACATAAAGCAATTATTACAATTATTTTAGCATTGACAGCAATAATTTTATTGTTACTTGAAAGAGTGTACTTGATATTTGCATCTACACTGTTTTTTGTATAAATTTAACTTAATTAATATTATTTAATAATTAAAAAAAGTGAAAGGGGTATCTTAAGCATTTTAATAGAAGCTAATAATCATACAGTAATAATCTTATTAAATGAATACAGACTTTTTCCAGCTTCATTCAAGAACCATTGCATATATAACAAGTGCGCCGTGTATTAGTACGTATCTGGCTATTTCTATAGTTAAAAAAATTAAAAATCATGAGTATGTATGTATGTTAGTGTTGTGGTACAAGATACTAAGTAAAGTTAATGTTGTTACCAAGATCCTGCAAACTAAAAAATTCCATATTTCACAGGCTTGCGAAAGTTTGAACAACCTAAATACCTTTTTAAAGGAATATCGATCAGATAAAGGCTTCAGTGACTTGCTCGTAGATGCCAAAGAATTAGCATCTTGCTTGGAAGTAGATGCGATATTCAAATATTCAGAAATTTTAAGGCCACGAAAAATAAAAACACAATTTTCCTACGAAAGTGAAGATCAGCCAATTGAAAACCAATTCTGGAATGCTAGACATTACTCTTTCATCTGTAAATGAAAGATTTGAACTGCTATCCTCTCATTCTGATGTTTTCAAATTTTTGTGGAATATTGAGGATTTTGGCAAGTATTCTGACCAAGAACAATTTAATTTTTGTAAAAAACTTGAAGAAGCTTTAACTGACAAAAATCGAAACGAAAAAGATATAAACGGAACAGAACTTTTACATGAATTGCAATTTCTGCAAAATTGCGACAAAAATGTGACGTCTGTAGTAGAAACACTCAATTACATTACAATAAATAACTTAAACCACCTATTCCCAAACATTACAATTGCATTACGTATATTGTTAACTATACCAATTTCTGTAGCTACAGCCGAAAGATCATTTTCTAAATTAAAGTTAATTAAGGATTACTTACGATCTAGAATGAGCCAGGAGCGGCTAGAAAATCTTGCTATCATTTCTATAGAGTCTGACTTTTTAAAGCAGCTGAATATTGAAAATCTTATTAATGAATTTTCCAAAAGTAAAGCTAGAAAAGTCCAATTTCTATAAGACACTTCCGTTGTTTTCCTTCACGTTTATCTGTTTAAAAACACGGACACTCTAAAAATATTTTATTTGACCTTTTGTTTTCTTAAGGTTTGTTCGAACCTGCAGTTCTGAACGGTTCTAGAACTAGTGCGCATGTCATTTAAGAAAAAGACTGTTCGGACCATGCAGTTCTGGAACTGCAAATTCTGAGAACTGATAGTTCGGTGTTCGGTCTTTCAGAACTAGTAATTCAAGAACCGTTCGGAACGGTTCTAACAGTTCTCGATGATGGGATAGTATTTGAAATTCTGATAAATCCGGAGCATGCGTAATTGTCATTCGTATCAGCTTTCGCATTTTTCTGGTTATGTTTATCGTATTTATGTTGAACTTTAAAGTTTGGAGTTGTTGTAGGTTAGTTTTTAAGTTATCGTTCAAGTACCTATTTGTTTTTTATTTTATTTTGTGATATTATTAGAGTATTGGTGTGATTCGGTTCATCAAACCTATTTTTAATTTTTTTTACAGTTTTTATTCACACCCATTATATCAATTTTGTAATAGCCAAAGTAAACAGCTATAAGTATGTGACTAAACATTAATTTCTTCAAATGGTGGTTTATTGTTTTAGAAATTACTTCATTGACTACCATGTTCTTGAGTCTAGCAAGTGATTCTTCCTCTAAGAATAAAGTGAATGTAATGGTACAATTATAGGAACTTGCGAACATGTGAAAAGTGAATTTATAATTATCATATATTCATAGAGAAACTGACATATTTGTTAAACTTAGAAAAAATAGTATTTGATATTATGTAAACTAAACTTATAATTTTTGGTTCGATGTGTCCCCCTTGAGACTTAAGAAAAATAAAGGGAATTTGTGATATCAACATATTAGATATCCGAACAATCTACTATATGTATGTGTTTGTACCAGCCTGTTACGTCATGAAAATTATAATAAATTGCAAGTTAATGTGACTCCCAGACTTGTGACACAAAACATTCAGAGTCTGATTGATGTAAGTACCAAATGATGTAGGTATTGCAATTCAAATTACCAAAAAGGCTTCAATTCTCCAAAATGGATTGAAAGAGTGTACTACTTCACAGATTAAAAAAAAGAGGAGGCGTTGGCTTTGAACATTGAAAATGTATTGTAATATATTTGTTTAAATTCATCATGATTGTTGATTTTATAGTTATGTAATACATATTTATTAATGTGTGTGTGTATTTGATGCACGTGCCAATTATTAATAACAGCTTGTATTAAAAATCCTTGTTTTATTTGCCCGGTTTATCAGAAATATCCATGACAAAATTTTGAAAAATGTGCTTCTGAACAACTTCTTCATATTTTTTAAATCCTGTCGTAATTTTGAGATGTAACATTTAAATGTTCATTACGATTGACATTTGTCCACCAGTTTGGTGTTTTTTTAAAAAATGCAGAAATATCCATAACAAAATTTAGAAAAATATATTTCTTATAAACAACTTTTTCACTACTTTTTAAATGCTGTCGCAATTTTGGTGGTTAGATACAGATGCAGTAACATTTAAATGTTCATTACGATTGATATTTGTCCACCAGTTTGGTGTTTTGTAATATATAAATATATTGCTTATATAAAAAATGCAGAATTATCCATTACAAAATTTAGAAAAACGTATTTCATATAAACAACTTTTTCATTACTTTTTAAATCCTGTCCCAATTTTGGTAGTTAGATGCATTAGCTATTTAACGTTCATTACGATTGATATTTCTTCCAATAAGTTTGGTGTTTTTTTAATATTACTATTACTAATGTTGGTAGTATGTTTCCCTAAAATTCCAATTTTAAAACTGTTCGAACCTTCTGGATTTCGAACCGTTCTAGAACCAGTATTTGGCCTGACATGCGCATTATTATCAGAACTACTAGTTCTAGAACGGTTCCGGAACTGTTCAGAACTGGAGGTTCGAACAAACCTAATAATTTGGAATACTGTTTTTTATTTTGTTACTGTTGTTTCAGTGTGCAATAAAAATTTTAATAATATTTTTTTGTATGTGAACCTATTGTTTGCCTCAAATAAAAAATACCTACCAGTACTAACAAGTCTAAAGAGTTCGTCATAAATTTCAATGTTGAACTGTGGGAGGGTGGCTGGTAATTTTGGCTCAATACATATAGGGTAAAGGCGCCTATCAGTATTTCGCACGACGGCGCCGAAGATACTTGGCGCGTTCCTGTATACCGCCATGTTAATATAGCTGTGTCGTTCTCGTAACCGACATCGCCCCTATATAATATATAAAAGCCAATTGTATTAAAATAGTGTCAAATTTGAGATGTCGCAAAATTAATAATAATATAACCTGCAAAAGTCATTTCAGGACTGTCATAAATAATAATATTCATACACCTTTTGACATTTGTCATAATTTCCTTCTGAGGCTTGTTGTTTTTGAAGTTTTTTAAGTATCAATGTTGGTGTACATGCTGAACTTTTGAAAAATTCAAATTCTGACAGTTGTCATCATTAAATTCCAATTATAGACGCCATATAAATAGTATATTAAAGGACAAGTTTCATGTTGACGTTTCAAAGTACGAATTCAGAGTTTAAGAAACGAGTGGCGTAGCCACGAGTTTCTTAACTGAATGAGTGCTTTAATGTCAAATGAAACGTGTCTTTTATGCTATTTTTTGCAATTAGTTTTAGAATTTCTCTTTTTGTAAAAGCAAAACGAGAAAAATTTGATAATCAAGGGAAATTTTGTGGCGGTTGTCACCTTGGTTTGGCACAAGATTTAGGGCCGGTTTTTCCAACTCCGATTAAAACGCCGGTTAGCGTAATCATTGATTAAAACACCGGTTAGGACAAATTTGCGTTTTTCCAACGCCGGTTAACTCTAATCGTTGATTAAGAACGTCGTTAATCGACCAAATTTTAACCGGCGAAAGAAATACCTGATAAAATATTAAACAGTGATTAGGACTATATACACATGCGCATAACCTAGAAGATTTGAATTTCTGTCTATTATTTCTGTTATTATTGACAGCTGTTGTTTTCATATGCATTTGTTTTACTGTATAAAAGTATTTTTTGGACATCAGTGATTTAGTAATTGTATTATTTCTTCTATAAATGTAATGAACAGTATACAAATAGCATAATATTAAATATGTGTAACTTTTAGCTTGCTACAGAAATTTAATTAATTAATAACTACGAATACATTCTTTTCTCTGATGAGGATGATACAGCTTTGGAAGTTTTTCTATTCTACTACAATTTTGGGACTTTACCTTCATTCGTGTGGATTCTAAGATCCTGTGGCAATTTATGCTTGCATTTGCTCATTCCCTTTTTGTAATTGCATTTAATAGCACTTTAGATATGTCATTAACATATTAAACTATACTGAAAATTACAAATGAAATTGAAAATATGGAAGAAATTCTAGAGAAGCTGGTAGGTTTACGTTGAGATTATATGCAGACACTTTAAATTCTTTTAGCTGAACTGGTTTTGGATGAATAATGTACATGCCTGTAAAGTTGACGTGCAGTTAATTTCTGTACTAATAATTATTACAGGCACTGTCAAGTTCACACCGATTCCTCCAGAACATAACATCTATTATGTTGAAATCATGTAAACCAATTTGGAAACAAGATTTTCTCAATAAACCTTCTTTGATTAATGGACATAAAATTAGTTAGAATGCATTGTTCTTAATAAACAGCTGATCTATGATCTTTCAGTAAAAATATCTGGCTTTATTCACCCCACAGGAATTTGATGAAAGTTAAATCATCTCAGATATGGCAATGCAAAGTACAATATTTTATATCATTATAGTGTGACTGATAATCCAGCTTAAGACCCTCGATGTAGACTTTTCTTTTTCAGCAAACTTCCTATTTTTATGATTTTGTTACATATCATATATTTTACATAATTTTGGTAACTGTTAATTTCATATATGTACGTATATTGTATTAGTTTTTTCATTTTATAATAATTTTTGTATTTTTCAATAGCAATAAGTAATCAATAAATTTATTTCAGTTTCAAGTTTGTGGCATTTGTTATTTATTGAATAATAGAAATTTTAAATATGTGCTATGTACATAGAAATTCTCATGCAATATTCACAAAATAAGTACTTAAACCTTATTTACTAAAATGAAATTTCTAATTACATATAAAGAATATAATCTTTAAAAAAATAAGGACAAAAAGCACAAAGAACAAATTCAAATATAGGAAATAGCGCCAATATTATTATAACAAATATGCTAATTTAGATCGAATGTACGAGCATTTTTGTTACCAACCTTCTAAAATAAACTCTTAATCACCGATCAGATAACCGGCGTATTTCTTGGCGTTGAAAAACGCCGGTTAGAGATAATCAAGGATTAAGTGTAATCAATGATTAGTTAACCGGATACTTTAACCGGTGTTGGAAAAACCGGCCCTAAGGCCAGCTTCTCTAGAATTTCTTCCATATTTTCTATTTCATTTGTAATTTTTCAGTATAGTTTAATATGTTAATGACATATCTAAAGTGAGTCTAAAATATGTTCGACTAAAATGATGTTTTCATAAGGTGCTATTAAATGCAATTACAAAAAGAGAATGAGCCAAATGAAGGCTTAAATTGCCACAGGCTCTTAGAATCCACACGAATTAAGGTTAAGTCCCAGAATTGTAGTAGAATAGACAAACTTCCAAATATCCAAGTATCATCCTCATCAGAGAAAATGATTCCTAGTTATTAATTAATTAAATTTCTGCAGTAAGCTAAAAGTTACACATATTTAATATTATGCTATTTTTATTTTTAATTACACTGTTCATTACATTTACTGTTCAATACAATTACTAAATCACTGATGTAAATAATTATTAATTAATTTCAAAAAATACTTTTATACAGTAAAACAAATGCATATGAAAACAACAGCTGTCAATAATAACATAAATTCAAATCTTCTAGGTTATGCGCATGTGTATATAGTCCTAATCACTGTTTAATATTTTATCAGGTATTTCTTTCACCGGTTAAAATTTGGTCGATTAACGACGTTCTTAATCAACGATTAGAGTTAACCGGCGTTGGAAAAACGCAAATTTGTACTAACCGGTGTTTTAATCAATGATTACGCTAACCGGCGTTTTAATCGGAGTTGGAAAAACCGGCCCTAAAACTATATTTATATTGGTAATACAATATCATTCTAGTAAAGTTGGGTTATTAATGTTGGCGTATTTATTTAACAGATTTCAATTTTTGAATTGTACTGGAAATCATATTCAACTTATATCCGGTAAGTTTTTATTGAGGTTTTTATGAAAACACGTTTTATTCATTGAACTAATACCCATCATTTTCATCTCGAACATTCAAGAAAACGAAATGCATTCTAACGTAGAACAATCTCAATGTTATAGAACACCTATAAAACAGAGATTGCGAAAATCTTATTTATCTCAAACGGAAAAGAAAGTGGAAAAAATTAAAAGTCGAAGATTATCCTCGTGCAATGTGCCTCTGAATTTTACCACCACATTACCACTAGTCGAAAAAATCAAGAATAAACCACTTGCACAAAGCATTATTTCCCCTTCAGTATGTTTTGGGAGTCCTCAAAAGCAGAGATTAAGTAAAATAGGATTAAGGAGCAGTATTATATTGCCGTCGTCCCAAAATGATACGAATGATGGTACAAGCTGCGATATCAATGAATGTGTAAGTTGTTCTAAATTCCTTTGAATAATGTCATTATATGTATTTTGATATTTAAGGATGTTTCAAAGCCTGGTATCGATATACAAACTAAAAGATATGTTGTTCATCCAAGATTTTTAAATGATTCTTTAGTAAGTTTAAATTAACTTTCTCAGAATAATTTATGGGAATCTATTTTATAGGACATAGATGAAAATAGCAATAGTGCTGGTGAAACAGAGGATTTATTGAATAGCACTTTCCCTTTTTTACAAAATGAAGAAAATCCAGCTCATGTTGAGGAAAAAGGTATGGTAGCAAAAAAAATATTAAATTTATAATATACAACTATAATTTATGTATATTATGATAACGTAAAAGATAATGGCAAATAAAATAGATATATTGAAAATCATTAAAATGAGTTTTTGATACATTGATATAAGAAAAACTCAAGTGGCTTCTAAAGTTCCTAACTTTTGCATTCTTATATTTCCTTTTCTGTTTATTTTGTTAGCTTTGTTTATTGCTTGGTTTGCCAATAGGTATATCACAGAAATTAGAACATATTTTTTAAATGTTAATCTGATGTTGAAATGAGAAATTACATGTAATTGTCATGGATATTTTTTTTTGTGTTATTAAGTCAGTTATAGTTTTTTTTTGTTTTTATGAAACAGCTATTTCTATTGAAGATAAACCAAAAGCACGGGATCATCATGATGGATCTAATAAAAGAAGAACTAGGGATGAATCAGAAGATAGTATATATAATAGTTTAATAAGTGAGAAAGATTATTTTAGCTCTGACAGCAACAGTCTGGTATCCTCTAGGAATTTTAATAATATAACTTTAAGAAACCACAAAACAAGAAGTACTTTTGTTAGTATTGACGATTCCAGTAATGATGCAGATTATCATTCACCAGGAAAGGCACGTTTAACATTTGATAAAAGTGAAGAAAAGCTGAAAGATATTGAACAAAATTTGAATGAAGATGACACTTTTGCCTCCTGCCATAATAATTTAGCACCGAATGAAAATGATGCTGCAGTGGTTGATGATGTTCTTGAACCTGTTAATAAAACTGACCGAAGATTAACTTTTGATAAAGATGACACAAAAGGTATCAAGGGTTCTAATGAAACAAATTCGAAAAAGGATAGCAACAGGACCATAATTCAAGAAGCATTTCCTCCATCAACAACATTGGAACAGGTCAGATATCGTAACGTAAATTTTGCATTAGAATTTAAAAAGCTGATGAATGAGCTAGGAAAATTATCCAGTGTATCGAAAAGAATCTCAAGAAGTTCTCATTTAGCATCATTTGGACGAACACCAACAATTTCTGGCTCAAGCAGCAGTACACCAAAAATTTTAAAGAAGCACGTTGTAAATTCATTATTGAAGAGTACCTTGAAGAAACAGAGCAATAACGTTAGCTTGAATGATGGAAAAAACAACACGAGTACGACTAAAAAAAGTGTTAAGCTGGGCAAGATGACAAATTTTGCTTCGCTACACAAGAAACAATTTGAGGAAATGGAAAACATCTCGGACTATAAGCAGCATAAGAGTGAAAGAGCCAAGTTATTATTATCTGGTATTAAGCCACATAATGACACTTCACTGAGACCACGAAATAAGAAAATCGTTAAAACGTTGCTGTTGGTTTCCCTCGGTCATAGTGAATTAACCGAAGAAGCAAAAGCAAACACCAAGATTTTACTACCTGATACAGTCCAGTCGATTCGTGTTGATAAGAAGGAAAACTCTGGTGAAATAGAAATCCCTGATAATGCTCTGATTCATAAAGGTAAGAAGAAGGTTACGATACATGTTTTACCAGAAACTCCACAAAAGAAACTGACTGCAATGTCAGTGGTGAAAACACCATACAAAATAAACGACAACCGTGAACGAACAATGGATGAGGTTGAATTACCACAGGATATGAACAAAATAAACTCCCCACAAAAAACCAACGCTGTTGCAAAAAATAATAATGTTAAGAGGAAGCCTTTAACAAATTCTTCTTCTTCTCATCAGCCAAAGTCGAAAATATTGGTTAACAATAATAGTAATATTACACGAAGACCAGCTAATAGTGTAAAACCTGCACCTACTGAACATAATACTGGTAAACAAGGACCAATTGCCAGAAGTTTTAATTCAAAATCAGCTGTAGCAGATGTACAAAGTAAATTGAAACAAATGAGATTTGGTTTTACAGTGCCTGTGAAAATAAAAAAAGATGATGTAGTCAAGGCTATACTCAATAAAAGTAGGATATCCCCTTCAAATCAGCAGGATGATAAGAGAGCCGTGATTCAAGGGGTTCGTTCCAATAGGAGGTTTGATTTACTGATGAAAATGAGAAACAAGAAGTAGAAACCGAAGAATTTTAAAGCTGTTTTTTTATGTTAGTGGTCCCATACAATTTTCAAGTAAAGTTTTACAATGTTTGCATATTTCTTTAACAGAAATTTTTAATTATACTGGAAATCATATCCATCTTATATCCGTTGAGTTTTTATGAAAGGACATATTTTTCACTGAACTAATACTCATTTGCACCTCGAACATTCAAGAACACGAAAGTAATTCTACCATAGAACAATTTCATTGTGATAGAACACCTATAAAACAGAGCTTGTGAAAATCTAATTTATCCAAAACGGAAAAGAAAGTGATAAAAATTAGAAGTCGAAGATTATCTTCCTGCAATGTGCCTCTGAATTTTACCACCACATTACCACTAGTCGAAAAAATCAAAATGAAACCAAGTGAACAAGACATTATTTCCCCTTCACTATGTTTTTGGAATCTCCGAGGCTGAGATCAAGTAAAATAGGATTACAGAGCAACATTATATTGCCATCATCTCAAAATAATGAAAATGATGATACAACCGATATCACCGAATGCGTAAGTTTTGTTAATTATTTTGAATAACATAATTTGTGTTTTCATATTTAAGGATGTTTCGGAGCCATGAAAATGACAATAGTGATGGGGAAACAGAGGATTTATTGAATGGTACTTTCACTTTTTTAAAAATTGAAAGAAATCCAACTCTTGTTGATGGAAAAGGTATGGTAGCATAAAAAATATTAAATGTATAATATACAGGCTGATTCATTTTCGGTCCTCTCCATGGGGATCTCGCTTATTATTGGATAGAGTATCGGTTTAAACATGGCGAAGTTGTTAAATTATGCGTTTGTTCTGAATCCGTAAAGAAAATAAGACATGTGACAAATGACGTTCGTGTTTTTAGAAAAAAAAACGCGATAACCTTAGTTTGTTCTTTTACCTATAGCACCTACTTCGATAACATAAAAAACTAGGACAAACATTATTTCGAATAGCCATGAATTTTGCTAATTGTGCTAATGTCATTGAGGCTTTTGGCACTTCTGTCAGACAAAATAATATGAGGTTATGTAATTTAATTTTTAATATCAGAAAATACATTTAACAAAAGCAAAGAATAATAAAATCAATATTTAGTCATTCCATCGTTTTTGTCGATAACAGACTGTAAACGACGGGACATGGAAGATATAAAAGGCCCTATTAAATTTTGGACTTGTTTTAGTGAATTCCATGTGCCGTCAACTTGCTGCCAAAGTGCTTCTGCGGTTTCCGGCTGATGATTTCGTTCGTGGAGTTTTTTTATCATACAACCCCAAATATTTTCGATGGGGTTGAGATCAGGACTATGTGCAAACCATGGCATTAGTTCAATATTCTGATTTCGGAACCACGCGGTTACATTCTGTGCAGTGTGTACAGGACAGTTGTCTTGCTGGAACACAAAATTGTTGTCGGGGTATAATTCTCGTACAGTAGGTAGCATGGTGTTCTCTAAAATATGTATGTAGTTCTCAGTATTGAACCTCCCAACAATTCTGCAGTAGCATACCTCGAAAACTGATCCATCCCCACACATTGACAGAGAACCGTCCAGAACTATTGCACTTTTGCGAATATGCTTCATCGAATTTCGAATTTGTAGGACGATAAACCCTAACAGATCCGTTGTGAGTAGACTGGAATACTTTTTCATCGGTGAATACGGCGTTTTCCCAAAACTGTGGTTCACGATAAATGTTATTAAGAGCAAATAATAAACGGGTTTGTTTCCCAAGATTCATCAAATGAATTTTCTTAGCAGCCACTCTGCTCCGTAAATTCGTTTCGCGAATTCTGCGACTAATCGTCATCCTGCATGCAAGAAAATGTGTTTCATTTGCGGCCTTACGGGCCGTAGCAAAAGGATTTTGGCGCAAATAATCAGTTAAGGCATTATCATGGGCTGCAGTTGTTACCCTTCGCCTTCCAGAACCAGCTTTCCTGATGAAATCGCCTTGTTCTTCCCATCGTCGTATTATGGATGTAACAGTGATTTTGTTAATGCCAAAGTCATTAGCAATTTGTCTTATTGTCATACCATTTTCTCTACAAGTAATTATTCTTGCCTTATCAATCAAACTGACATGCGGCATCATTAATGACAGCTTCAAATAATCTTGAATTAACTGACGTTAGCTTTTATTTTCGTCGGTTTTACACAGCTAAAACAACGCTGTCCTAGTTTTTTGTGTTAGCGATAGTACATTAGGCCTTAGATAGTTGATGATGACCAGAAAGAAACGAAACGTCATATAAAAATTTCGTGTACACCATTGGATAGAGGTTTAAAAGTGGTCATATTATTATGTCCACGTTTTGAAGTCCCCTGATACCGAAAAAGTGGTTTTTAAAAAGTGTCTATGTGTGACCACGATAGTGGTCAAATCGCTGTAAATATCAATTCCAAATTTTGTATTTACGTGTATAATCTCCCTCTTGAGATCTGATTAGTTTTTCAGTAAAATCGGTAGACCGGAAGTAGCAGTTTACTTCAGTGAAAAAATCGAATTTTGCCAATATTTCGTCAACTACTAAGTTTAAACAAATTTATAAAGAATTCATATGTACGTAGAATTAAAATTGAGAACAATTTTATTTAAAAAGTTTTTCGGAATTCCTACCGGAAGTAGGTCTTTTACTCCTATCGAAAATCAATTTTTTGCGAATATTTCGCAAATCATGCTTTTTAGACAGGTACGTTACGGGTATGAAAATATTTAGAACATAATTTTCAATATCTTTTGTATAAAAAATATTTCAAAATTCAGACCGGAAGTACCACTTTTATTCTTATCGAATAGCGATTTTTTGCAAATATGTCGTAAGTTATGCATTCTATATGTATTTATTAAGCGTACAAAAGTATTTAGTGCTAGATTTGCAGTATTTTTTGTATATAAGAAATTTCAAAATTCGGACAGGAAGTAACACTTTTACTCTTAGAGGGAGTAGCACTTTTTTTCGAATATCTAGCAAAGTATGTATTCTATAGCTATTTATTAAGAGAATAGAAGTACTTAGAATAGGATTTTGAATAATTTTTGTGTAAAAGAATTCTTAAAATTGTATAGTTTGAAACGCTCATACGTATAAGAAAGTCGTATGGTAGCCACACCTCATTTTTTTTTAAACACGACCGGCATTTGTCACAGTTCCATTTTCTTTACGGATTCATAACAATCACAAAATTTAACAACTTTGCCAAATTTAAACCTATACTCTATATCCAATAATAAGCGAGATCCTCATGGCGAGAGCCGAAAATGAATCAGCCTGTATAATTATAATTAATGACAAATATGATAACATATAAGGCAATGGCAAAAAAGTAGATATATTAAAGATAGCTAAAATTTTTAAAGGTAACGGTGACAGATAAATAAAATTTGATTTTTATCAATCTATGTGCATTGTGCATGTTATTGCATTTTTGTATTCCCCGTATTATTTTTAATCAAAAAGTAATAAGATAGTATAGGCCTAAAATCTAAAGTTTTTGACTTATTTCCATTTTACTGAAAAATTCAATGTTTGTATAAAATTATATTTCTCGAAAACGACGTGTTAGATGGACAAAAAATTTTGCAGTATTGTTTACAATAAGAGGTCCTAATAGAAGCAAATAGAAGCATGTTCTATTTTTTTACAGTTACTAATGCATGTGCAGAAAACTGGATTAAAATTACATGATAGGTTTTTGTATAAAAGTCAATTTTTTCAAATGGAACATCTGTATATCAGTTCATTTTTGAATTTCTTATTAAATTTCACATCAAAAACATGTAAGACCTTAATACTTTAAAAGTCGCTTTTTGTCAGTACTATATTATAATAATTAAAACCATAAAACTGACAAATTTATATCAAAAAGCGACAATAGCTCAGTAATAGTCACTTTTAAAGTATTAACGTCTGACATGTTTCTGACATGAAATTTAGTAAACAATTCAAAAATGAAGTGATATACAGGGTTAGTTAAAAGTATGGAGACGGCGATTTATTGTCGTTAATATTCATTTTAGAGAATTATGTTCAATATAAAAGTTTGTTAGGATATTTTGATCTACATTTGAGAATATTTGATTTTTTTTTTCTTCAATTTGTTTTTAGTTACGCCTGTCCGCGCAGTTTTTTTAAATGGGAACTAGTGAATTTTACTCTACCATTCGATAGAGAATTTTTTTCTCTTTGCAATAATATTTTTGTTTTTTTTAAATTCATTTTAATAACTTTTACAAGAAAAATTAAACAAATTAATAACAAAGTAAATTAAAGTAAGTGTTCAAATTCTCGTCCATTAGTAATTTGACAATGACCCAATCGATTTACAAAACCCCGAACAGAGTTCTGTAAAAAATCTCAGGGAATTTCTTGTATCGTTCTGGTAATTCGGATTTGTAAATCTTCGACGTTATCGGGCTTATCTTCGTAAACTTTGTTTTTTACGTATCCCCAAAGAAAAAAATCTAAAGGACTTAAATCTGGCGAACGGGCTGGCCATTCAATGGTTCCTCGTCTTCCAATCCATCTGTGGGGAAAAACGTTGTCCAGATATTGACGAACATTTACACCATAATGTGGTGGGGCGCCATCTTGCTGGAACCAGATACTGTCATTGGGCAGGTGTTCATTGTTTTCATGTGGATAGAGCGTAGCACAAGCAGGTATTATTTCATTTTGCAATAACTGCAAATACAGACCCGAAGTTAAATTGCCATTGATGAAAAAGGGACCGATAATATGACCGCCAAGAATGCCAACCCAAACATTAACCTTTTGGGGGTACTGCATATGGTGCTCCAAAAACCAAAAGGGATTTTATGATGACCAGTATCTGTAGTTATGTCTGTTTACTTCACCGGTAAGGCAAAAAGTAGCTTCATCAGAGAAAAGAATATTGTTGACAAAATTTTCATTATTATTGCAAATATTTAACATTTCTTCAGAAAATTGTAATCTCCTATCAAAATCATCTTCCGTTAACTCGTGTACAAGGTGTACCTTATAAGGTTTATACTTTTCACTTTTTAAAAATGACACGATCGATGACTGCGAAATATTGAACTTGGCCGCTAATTGATTGGTTGATAAATGAGGATCTTCAGATACAGCCAATAAAATATCCAGTTTGTTATCATCGCTTTTTGCTGTTCTAGGTCTACCACTCCTTGGCAAATTTTTAACGCTACCAGTTTGTTCAAAGCGTCTTAAAGTTTTACCAACAACGGATTTAGAAATTGGATTTCTATTTGGATGCGTATCATTAAATAAATTACAAACGTCTTGTAAACTTCTGCGTCTATCTCCATAACCCAACATCATAAGTATTTCAATTCGTTCATGTTCACTTAAACTCGCCATTGTTAATATTAACAGCAACAAATTGCACAAATGAATTATTTCTCTCAAAGATTTGACGTACACAATAACCACTGATAAAATTATGTCGCTCAAGTTTGTTTATCGCATCGCTTCTGTCTATCTGCGATGTACCGAACATCTGTGAAACACTTGAACCGGCCTTTTCTTATAAAAAAGTTATTAAAATGAATTTAAAAAAAACAAAAATATTATTGGAAAGAGAAAAAAATTCTCTACCGAATGGTAGAGTAAAATTCACTAGTTCCCATTTAAAAAAACTGCGCGGACAGGCGTAACTAAAAAACAATTGAAGAAAAAAAAATCAAATATTCTCAAATGTAGATCAAAATATCCTAACAAACTTTTATATTGAACATAATTCTCTAAAATGAATATTAACGACAATAAATCGCCGTCTCCATACTTTTAACTAACCCTGTATAGGTGTTCCATTAAAAAAAATGACTTTTATACAAAAACCTGTCATGTAATTTTAATACAGTTTTCTGCACATGCAGTTAGTAACTGTAAAAAAATAAAACATGCTTCTATTAGGACCTCTTATTGTAAACAATACTGCAAAAATTTAGATTTGAGGCCTATACTATCTTATTACTTTTTGACTAGAAATTATACAGGGAATACAAAAATGCAATAATATATAGGGTGTTCCATTTAAAAAACTATAACTACGGTTAGCCACCAAGTTATGGAACACTTTGTATAATACAAAATATTTTTAAAATGTGCCCCTAATGAGCAACTATCACAAGAAAAGAACCGCTTTGAAATATATTTACTCGTAAAGGCATAATCGGCCTTTCCCGCGGAGATGGACTCGCCCTGTATTTCATTTTCTGTTTGTTTTGTTAGCTTTGTTTATTCCTTGATTAAATTGCCTTCTATATCACAGAATTTGAACATACATATTTTTAAACTTCAATCCAATATTGAAGTGACAATTTTATTTTAATTTGTTATGTTATTAGATCAGTTATATATTTTTTTTATGAAACAGGTATTAATATTGAAGATTACATATATTCGAAAAAAGATAGCAACAGGGTCTTAGTTCAAAAATTAGTTCTTCCACCAGCAGAATTGGAACTGGTTAGATGTCGTAATGTAAATTTTGCTCAGGGAAATGAATCAAAGGTAGCATTGATAGTAAAAAGGCTATCTAAATTTAAAAAACCGAAGAATAAGTTATGATTATTATCCAGTGTTTCGAAAACAATCTCGAGATGTTCTCATTTAGCATCATTTGGACGAACACCAACAGTTTCTGGCTCAAAAGCTCTTCAACTTGACTAATCCTTATCTGGCAATAATCATAAAGACAATAACAAGTTTACCTTACCAGCTGGAATTTCACGAGAACTCCTCATATTAGGAAGCACACCTTCATCAGGCAGAAGTACGCCAAGAATATTGAAGAACCATGGTACAAATTCATTACTGAAGAGTATCTTGAAGGAACAAAGCAATAATGTTAGCCTAAGTGATAGGAGAAACAATACAAGTACCATTTAAAATTTGGCAAAATGCCAAATTTTGATTCGCTACAGAAGATACAATTAGAGAAAATGGAAAACATCTCAGACTGTAAGGAAGAGTGAGAGGGCTAAGTTATTATTATCTGACAATAAATCGTACAATGACACTTTACTGAGACCTCAAAATAAGAAAATCGTTGAAACATTACTGTTGGATTCACTTGATCATAGTAATTTAACAGGAGAAACGAAAGGAAACTCCAATGTTTTGGTACCTTATATGCTTTAATCAATTTATGTTGATACTTTACCAACTGCCAGAAGTTTTGATTCAAAATCGGCTGTAGCAGCTGTACAAAATAAATTAGGGCATATTAGATTTGGTTTTATGGTGCCTGTAAAATTAAAAAAAAATTATGCAATCAAGGTTATATGCAAGGAAAACCAATACTAATCAGAAGGATGAAAGGAGAGGCATTATTAAAGGTGTTCGTTCCAATAGGCGTTTTGACTTATTGATGCAAATGAGGAACAAGAAATAGTAAACACAAATTCAATGTTTTCGTTACTATTTGTCGTGATCGTTATATGTTCTTATTATATTACTGACTTTTTTATACGTGTATTTTATATCGAATCATAGATTGTATTTTTATATAAAGTTTTAAAAGACTGAAATAAATTGATAAAATAAATATACTTTACAAAATATTTGTGTTTTAATTTTGAAAGTAAAGGGGTTTGTTCGAAGAGCATGAAATCTTGAATGTGCCATGAACATTTTATGGAATTACTGATAGATTTGGTTCAGAGTAAGCCAAATTTATATTGCAGAGCAGGGGGTGGCCAACATTTTTGGGAAGAGTGCCATTATCTGAAGAACAAAAAATGTGCGTGCCGCTTCCAATTTCACCAACATACTGAAAAATATAAAAAGGTGAAAAAATGTTATTTATAGGTTGATTATGGGATTTTCACGAAAATAGCACATTTTTTTCTTATACAGTGAGCTCAAAAAGGTTGGAATAAATTCATTTAAAATTCAACCTTTAATTTTTTTAAAAAACACGGACCCGTCAATTTTTATTTTTAGATGGGCATTTTTTAAACTAATTTTTGTTTATACAGGCTGACTCAAAAAAAAGATTTCATTTGACACTTCAATTTTTTTTAATTGAAACACCCATTTTTTATTTTATTTTCGAAATATACGTAAAATTTCAATTACATTTCATGTATTATAACCTAAGTCTAAGTTAAGTTAGCTTATTTCTTTTCATTTAAACTGTACCGGGTGTTTTTTTATCTTTGATATCATTTTGATCACCTGCAACTTTCTTGTTTTTAACCCTGCAGTCGACGCGCGGATCACATATGTGCTCCACGAAAACGATTTCTACCACTACTTTTACAATAGTGATTGTCGGGTTGCCTACACTTCAGTACCTTCCTAGCAACATCTGATCTTTTATTTCAGCACGTTACCGCTTCTCTCTCTGTACAGTTGTGTTCTTGAAGTTGATTTTGTCACAATTGTGCTCCACGCGTCAAATAGCGTGACTATTATTTTTGATACTACGTTATAGTTTTGGTAAGTTTATTTTATTGAAATCTGGCTGTAGAGTTATTTTTATGTATTTATTAGGATTGATAATGTCTGAAAGAAAAAGAATAAGAGTTGACGATCCAAAGTTTGAGGCGGTGGCACTAGAATGGTTGAAGGAAGTTGAAGATCAGGAAGATCTTTGTGTTGAAGATGCTGATGATGAATGGCCAGAGGAAAGTGAAGCATCTGACGAAGCTACAGATGCTGAGGACTTGTGCTCAGAGTACGATTCTTCTTCACAGCAAGAACTAGATTCAGACGACGATTCCGAAGTAGCGGAAATGAGACTCCAGTTGCATACTACGTAGGCAAGGATACTATTACCAAGTGGAAAACGGTGTGTCCTCCTCTGAACTCAAGAACACGGGTCGCTAATATTGTTCTACGATTACCTGGACCAAAAAACGAAGCAAAAAATGCCAAAAGAGAATTTGAATGCCTGCAACTGTTTTTAGATGATAAAATAATAGATACAATAACACAGTCTACCAACGTGTATATCAATAATATTAGAATCAAATACGCGCGTCTTAGAGATTGTAAAGTAACAGATAATGAGGAAGTTAAAGCATTAATAGGTATTCTATATCTTGCAGGAGCTTTAAAATCTGGACGCCAAAATATTTTGCAGATGTGGGACAACAGTAAGGGCACAGGTGTTAAAGCAATATATCTGACAATGTCTGTATCTCGCTTTCGTTTTCTAATGAAATGTATTAGATTTGATAATATTACAACTAGAAATCAAAGAAAAGAATTGGACAAATTAGCTCCCATAAGAGACCTTTTCGAAATGTTTATCCAGAATTTTCAGAAAAACTATACACCATCTCAGTATTTGACAGTAGATGAGCAACTAGTTGCATTTAGGGGCAAATGCCCTTTTAGACAATACATACCCAGTAAACCTGCAAAGTATGGGATAAAGATTTTCGCACTAGTTGACACAAAGAATGCCTACACACATAATATGGAAATATATTGTGGTAGGCAGCCCGAGGGACAATACAAAGTTGAGTGGACTGGTGCGCATGTGGTCAAAAGAATGGTGAAACATATTGAAGGCACAGGTAGAAATATTACAACTGACAATTATTTTACAAGCGTTCCATTAGCCATGGAATTACTAGAAAAAAAGCTGACTATTATAGGGACGATTCGTAAAAATAAGACCCAACTGCCGCCAGAATTTGTAGTCGGAAAAAGTAGACAATTAAATAGTTCTTATTTGGTTTTTACCAGGGAAAATGCACTTTGGTCTCGCATTGCCCAAAAAAGAATAAAGTTGTACTGGCTTTATCAACAATGCATCACGACATGGCTATTGATGAGGATACTGGAGAGCAGCGGAAGCCGGAAATAATTACTGATTATAATAGAACTAAATTTGGTGTTGATTTAGTAGATCAGCTCTGCACTCAATATGACGTGTCCAGGAATTCTCGTCGTTGGCCTCTTACAGTATTTTTTGTTCTTTTAAATATTTCTGCTGTAAATGCTTATGGTATTTATAAACTTAATAATGTATCAACAAAAATCACAATAAGAAATTTTTTGCAGGAGGTAGCGTTCCATCTAATAAGACCTGTCATGTTCAAACGGTTCCAAAATCCCCACATATCACCCCAAATAAAGCAACGCATAGGATTTTTACTAAAAATCAGTAACGAAATTCCAAAAGAAATAGAAAACCGTAACTCAACCACTGGACGTTGCCATTTGTGTGGAAGAGCGAGAAACAAAACCACGAGAAAATCTTGCAGTAACTGTAATCGGTGGACCTGTCCGGCACATCTGAAACTAATTTGCATGAACTGCGCAGATGAAGAACAACATTCCATTGTGTCAAATGAAGATTGTTAGAAGAACATAGCTAAGCTTTAGTCATTTTAGTTCATTGATTTTGTTCCTTGTTTAATGTTTAGTTTAAATGTCCAGCATAATCATTTTGTTTTGACAATTACTAAAAGGTCGTTTAATTATAAACACAAACATGTTTTTTTAATGTAAATATTGTTTTTTATATAGATAACTACTGTTTTAATAAATTTTGTGCAATATACTTGTGGTAATATCAATTTTAGTATTAAAACATTAATGGATTACAATTGTGCTCCATGCGTCTAATGGTGTTAAAAAATCCGGCGCGTCGACTGCAGGGTTAAAAATATCAGAATGAAGCAAAAATCATTTTGCATAGGTATCTATGAAGTTTTTTACGTTTTAAAAAATAAAACAAAACACTAACGTTTTTCCAAGATATTAACCTAACTTATATTTTTTTAAATGGAAAGCCCTAAATATTTTCGGATATTTCGATTTTACATGAAATTTCAAATATATTTTATAAAGCATACCCCATACCTATCTTCAACGGTTTGCGAGAAAACGGCGTTTAAACATGCCATTTTTAGAATAATTTAATTTTGTAAAATTGTTTTTTTTAATAATTTGTTACTTTGTTAATCGTTAATCTTTTGTTTTATTAAAAATAAACTTTCTGTTTGATTTCGACATCTTTAAGAACAGGGTTACAAAACTAAATTTTTCTTTGTTGCATGTTCAAACGCCGTTTTTTCGCAAACCGTTGAAGATAGGTATGGGGTATGCTTTATAAAATATACTTGAAATTTCATGTAAAAGCGAAATATCCGAAAATATTTAGGGCTTTCCATTTAAAAAAATATAAGTTAGGTTAATATCTTGGAAAAACGTTAGTGTTTTGTTTTATTTTTTAAAACGTAAAAAACTTCATAGATACCTATGCAAAATGATTTTTGCTTCATTCTGATATTTTTAAAAACAAAAAAGTTGCAGGTAATCAAAATGATATCAAAGATAAAAAAAACACCCGGTACATATTAGGAGTTAAACATAATGAAATTTATTGAAACTGTAAACATTTAAACATTAATACCATTTTTATCTGTTATGCTGTGTTTACACGGTCCAATAAATTCACGAAGTTTTCGACCTTGAATTTATTGGACCGTGTAAACACTCAACTTGCCGTCAATTTTTTCTTGTCAAATAAATTCACGAATAAATTGTCGAATTAGAACCCGCTCTAATTTTTCGTCAATTTTCTAGTGAATTTTGGTTACATTTCAGTTTAAAATTAACTACCAACTTTTCTCTTGTGTAGTAAGTGGATGATGTGTTGTTTGTGTATATGCAAAAACATCGGTAAAGGTTGCTAGAAAACAAATGTCACTATTCGATGGTTGACATTCATGATTATTGTCAATAAAATATTGGACGAAGTTTTGCGTTTACACGGTCCAATAAATTGATGAATAAATTCATGAATTTCTTCGTGAATAAATTCGTCAATTTATTCATGAATTTATTTGACCGTGTAAACACGGCATTACCTAGGTTATTTAACATTGACGTTGAAGTTCATTCCCTGTCAAAAGTATTTAAACATTTGTATAAAAGTTCTAATAAAAGTAGTTTTTTTTTACCTGTAAAATGGCACGAGTAAATGAAAGGGAGCGCATAGAAATACTAATGATGATTGGCTATGGAGATAGGATGCGTACCCAACTGGAAGTTTCCGAACTGTTCAACAATAAACACCGAAACAGAGCGCCTATATCTCAATCAACTATTAGTAAAATTGAAAAAAAATACTTATAGGGATTTGGGGCATGTGAGAGATAATTATGTAAAAGGCCGGCCCACTATCTCAGAAGATGTGCAGTTGAATGTGCTATTATCCGTTGAAGAGAACAACCATAAAGTTAGTCGCGCTATTGCTGACGAGAACAAAATTAGTCAAGGATCTGTATTCTATTTACATAAAAATAAATAGCATCCTTATAAAGTTCAGTTAGTTCATGAACTAAATGAGGACGATCCAGATAGAAGAATGCAATTTTGTGAAATAATGATGGAGAGATGTATTGATCATCCTCAATTTTCACGAAGAATTGTGTTCTCGGATGAAGCAACGTTTTGCCTAAACGGAACCGTGAATAGGCAAAATTTCCGTTATTGGGCTACAGAAAACCCGCATTGGATTATGGAGTGTCACACACAATACCCTCAAAAAGTAAATGTTTGGGCTGGGATTATTGGAAACAGAATTTTGGGTCCCTTCTTCTTTGACGGCACTTTGACTGGAGAAAGATTTCTAGAATTCGATTTGATACCTGCGCTTGCTGTAGTGTATCCAAATCCAGAAGATCCTGACATTCCCAATGATAGCTTATGGTATCAATAGGATGGAGCACCAGCCCATTTTACTCGCCCGGTGCGTGAATATTTAGATAGTGTTTTTCCTGGAAGGTGGATTGGTCGACGGGGCCCAATAGAATGGCCGGCCAGATCCCCTGATTTGACCCCGTTAGACTATTATCTGTGGGGCTACCTAAAATCTAAAGTGTATATCAACAGACCGGACAATATTGACGAACTTAAATCCCGAATAAGACAAGAAATGAGACTGATAGAACCTCAAATAGTGCACAATGTTTTGCAAGAATTCGAAAATCGCCTCGGATATTGCCAGGATGTTGGTGGTGGCCAATTTCAACATTTATTAAATTAATATTTCACAATTTAATTACGAATCATTGAGACATTTATTATTTAGAATTAAATAATTTTTTTTTTAAAATTACATTGATTATTTTAGAAAAGAACTTAACTTAGACTTAGGTTATAATACATGAAATGTGATCAAAATTTTACGTAGAATCCGAAAATAAAATAAAAAATGGGTGTTTCAATTAAAAAAAATTGAAGTGTCAAATGAAATCTTTTTTTTGAGTCGCCCTGTATAAACAAAAATTAGTTTAAAAAATGCCCATCTAAAAATAAAAATTGACGGGTCCCAGTGTTTTTTAAAAAAATTAAAGGTTGAATTTTAAATGAATTTATTCCAACCTTTTTGAGCTCACTGTATAAGTCTGAGTAGTGAAGATTTAAAAAATAATATAATAACTAAAACTTAGGTTTTATTGTTAATAAATAGTTATTAAACAGTCAGTACTTAATTAATGTGGCTTTTGAATTTGCAGTTTTTTTACCAAGTCGTCTATTATATAGGATTTGTTCTTGAAGATGCCAACAAAATTATGTGTTTTAGGTTACATATCAGTTAATTTTAAATGATATTTTGCTTTTATTATGTTCATAATACAAAACATTTGTTCACAAACATACGAGGCAGGCGCCATACATTCTCGGCCTGATATACAAAAAAGAAACTTGGAACAATATAAGAATTTTTATTTTTTAATGTAATCTTCCCTAACTTCTATACATTTATTACAAGGATTAATTAATAATTCGATACCCTTGTAAAAATGATCTGAAGTTTTTCCGTCAAAATGTTCTACAACAGCTGCTTGCAACTCACTGTCGTCCTTAAAACTACGTCCCCTAATGTCTTCTTTTAAATTAGAAAACAAAAAAAAATCACAAGGACCCATATCCGGACTATACGGTGGATGTTACAATTCTTGAAAGCCGCATTCGCGGATGGCAGCTTCTGAAATGGCGGCAGTATGGACGGGAGCATTGTCGTGCAATAATCGCACACCTTTTGTCAATTTTCCACGTTTTGCACAAATACTGTCCCTTAATTTATGCAATAAAAACGCATTATATGTGCCGTTCACACTTGTATTGCGCTCTTTAAAGTCAATTAGCAAAATGCCCTCACAATCCCAGAATATTGTGGCCATCACCTTTTTCGTTGATTGAACGACTTTCGCTTTTCTGGGACGAGGTTCATCAGGTAGCTGCCATTCCATGGACTCCCTTTTCGATAGAGGATCGTAAAACAGAACTATTGTTTCATCCCCTGTGACAATGGACTCCACAATCGGTTTTGGGTCGTCTCCACATATGTTTAAAAACGACTGCGCATATTCGACTCGACGTTCACGTTGGAGAGCAGAAACAAATCGCTGTACCCATCTAGCACTAATTTTATTCATACTCAAATGGTCATGGAGAATTCGGCGAACACTTGTGTCGGATATGTTTGTTATCACTGCTAATTCCTTCAATTTCAAACGGCGATCTTCTAGCATTAAATGTTCAATAACTGAAATTTGTTGAAGCGATATCATTTCAATTGGTCGACCCGACCGATCAGCATCTTCCAGGGATTCTTGTCCCAAACGGAAACATTTTGCCCATTTTTTTTACAGTTGAATACAAAGGAGATGAAGCACCGTAAACGCCGTCTAAACGTTGTTTAATGTGATAAGGTGTATGCCCTTCTTTTGTTAAAAATTTAATGACCGCGCGGTGCTCAATTTTCGTGCGCTAGTCACGTTAGTTGGCTGGTTACTAAAAACTACTAGGCTTCGAACCGTCATATTTATAGTGTACACCTCGTGTATGTGCATGCATGACGTGACAGAGTTTGAACACGTTTGAACCTGTATAAGACTGTCAGGCCGAGAATTTATAGCGCCTGCCTCGTATGTTGATCCAAACCTATAACAATATCTGACAGCGAAATCGTGTAAATTTAGAAAATCTCTTGTTGATACAAATTTCCAAAATTCAATATAATTTGAATCACTTGCAGTTAAAATAAGTTCCTTATATTTGCTTTTCTATGTAGCATTGTAGTGTAGGTCAATAATTTCGATTTGAATTTCAGGTGGGTAACAATTGACGTCTTTCAGAGAAATTGAAAAAGGATTTGTGAAAAGATCAGAATTTTTTTTATCATCTTGAAAATCATAAAACTTATGAATCCTGCAAGATGGATATTAAATTGAGAGATAAAGACATTATCTCTCAATTTATGAAAAACATCGAATGCTAAATATTACAAACGTAATTTTAAACGTCATGTGATCACAAAACACAATTGCTTTCATTCAGCAGGCGGATCGGGAACTGATCCCGCTCCAACCGTTCACTTCACAACAGTTGAGTGTTCGCTGGACAGGACCGCTCACCTTTATGTCATCGCCTGTCATCTGGTACTTTTCATTGCTGCCATATGTTAAAATTATAGAGATTAAACCGAATAAACAATAATAATAAATTGTTTGTCTGCATTAAGGTTTGACGTAGTTTTTAGTGGAAGGGCTGGTTTTTCCAACCCCGAATAAAATACTGAGTGAACTCCAATATTATAATACATTTATTACTGCACAATACCTTTAATTTGCTGTATCTTACTTTTCTAGTAACTTTCTTCAGAAGTATGTATTAGGTTGGTCTTGGAATGAATCAATGGCGCATGCGTACAGAATACGCTCACCAAGTGAGCATAGAATTTTTCCGCTCACAAAAATGGCGACCGCTCCTGAACATGTTCAGAGTGAGCGCTCGTCTACTGGACATAATCACTGAACAGTTCCGCAACTGTTGTGTCTTCTGAATGAAAGCAATTTTCGCCTTGTGAGTTGTAACAGTGTTGCTGCCGATGTGCGATATTTGTACGTTACGGGAACGATAATTTTGATATTGTGGAAGAACATTATCTGTGACGTCACAGTTTTCATCCACAGGGCAATTGTGACAATTGTTATTATCAATCTTCATTTCATTCATCCCTTAAAATGCCCTGTAACAATTTAGGTATTTTTAGATAGACAGGTTAATCAACAGAACGTAAATTAAATTTCAAGTAAATTTTATTTGGTATAAAATATCTCTATTTTATAATTTGTATGAGCATATAACGAGCGATCAAATAAATCCGAAGTCGAAATAGGGTATGCACGAAAAAACGTATTTCCTAACTTACGCTTTTAAAGTAATGTGAAATGTCAATGTTGACAACAGTGGCGGCTGCTGCAGGGAGGGCAACGGGGCACTGCCCCCCCCCCCCGTGACAAATTGCCCCGTAACAAATTTCTTTTAACAGACATTTTAATTATAAATACCTAATTTGTATGTAATTTTTCTGATTTGTTTGATAACTGCATTAGAAATCGAGCGATGAAACTGGCGCGGGTAGCGCGCGTATATATGTAGGCGGCGGGGCACTACTCTATGGTGCCGGGTCCGAGTGGCGGTCCAGTATGTAATATACAGCGGTGAGTGTATGTTGTAATTTATATCGGTGCAAATGCAACTATGAATTGCGTTAGTGACATTAAGACAGAATTAAAAAATCTAGATCTCCCTAGACCAGATTTATTGATTAAACTAGAAGATCACAATTTGAAAACTAATAAGACCGTGACGAGAAGCTCTCACAGTTTATCAGACTGGTTGTGTGGGTGTAATGTGCAAAATGCTTTTTTCTATTCCGGTGCTATAAAGTTCACTTTACGACACCCGTTTTGGTTGCATAAAGTATTACTTTATCGCACGCTAATTTTATTTTTTTGAAGTTGGTAACAAAAAAAATGGAACCAAATCGTATTTAAATGTCAAAATATAAGCCTTGAAAGTAACAAAAATGTGCAATAAAATTGTATAAAGAATAAAAAGCACACATGCTAACATTTCACTTACTAATTTAGCAATATAAATTGTTAAGCAGAGTTGGATGATAAGTTTTCGGATGCTACTATTGACATTTACTTACCATGTTGAATAGTACAACTGTTATAAAAGTTTGTTTTGATAAATATGTAGAGTTTGTGGACGAAAGATTTTGTAAATTGTCTTCTGCTATTTTGCGAATCTCTGGGGGCGTACAGTTATTTATTTCGTCCTTTTTGTTGATAATTTGAAATAATTTATTGTATAAATCAGTCTGAATTTTAAACACAATTACATATAGCACCACCGATATTCAAATATTTAAAACGTTCTACTTAAAAATCAAAGTAACCAACTTCAAAAAAGCAAAATTTCTAAAATATTCGAACAAAACATGTCTCTTATTTCAAGCTTTTTTGAACTTTTAATAACCGAAATAGAAAAAATAGGATAAAATACACGTTTCATAAGACATTTTGCGCACTTGTTCTTTAGAAAACTCGCCTAGCGGCTCGTTTTCTAAACTTGAACGCGTGCGCAAAAATCGTGTCTTATGAAACTTGTATTTTAATATACTATTTTCTATTTCGGTGCTATAAAGTTCACTTTACGACATCCGTTTTGGTTTCAAAAGTATTTCTTTATCGCACGCTAATTTTGTTGTTGGGACGATAACAAAAAAAAAAAAAAAATAGAACCAAATTATATTTAAATGTTAAAATGTAAGCCTTTAATGTAACACACATGTGCAATACAAGTTCTGTATTCTATTCAATTATCTTTCTTAAAACACCCGCGAAATTCGAAAAATTTTTACTGGATAGGATCTGTTCTGATTGGTTGACACAAATTGTACCTACATAATGGCGTCTTGTTTTTTATTGATACATATTCATTTAGTACGCAAATTATCGTTTACCATATCAATCCATGTTTAATATTATTGAATTATTTATTATTTTACCATTTGACAGATACCCTACATAATGGCCGATTTGGTTGATTTCCTATCTCTTGTCACCACTCTCATTATATACTAGAATCGTCGAAGAGATTCATAATAAAACCACAACCTGATCAAGGCATCCTCTGCATAAAAGCGGTAGGCCGCAAAGATCGTTTACATTAGGCAATTAGGTAACCTGTAATAGTATCACAGATCGGAGGTGTTTATTTACTTTTACATTTGTTTCCGATAAATCTGTTTTTATTTGAATATGCACAATTTCTTATGTCAAATACTACGGCAATAACTATTTTACAAACATTGATCCATGAATGATTTTATGTGCCTGTGTGCATACGACTTGGGTGTGATCACGTGAGCCCAACGTGATTACTGAATCTGTTCAGCGATTTGAGTATAGTTCTGACTACTTCAGTTTTTCTATCAAGAATGTTATTAATATATTTCGAAGGATACGGATTTTCTTTTCTTTTAAACTTCACATAACCTATATACATAATACTATAGTTGAGTCGCTCTCGCAACCGACATGCGCCATTAAATTAAAATGACATGAAATTTGAGATGTTGCAAAATTTTACTTGTCAAGTAATATAACTTACAAAAACCATTTCAGGACGTCATAAATAATAATATTCCTACACCTTTTGACATTTGTAATAATTATCTTTTGACATTTGTTATAAATTGTCATCTAAACATTTTAAATTTGTCAACAATGCTTACCTCCTAAGCAGTATAGCCAAATGTTGTATAAAATATAAGTGCATAAAAAATAATACCACGCGATCATTTAATTTCTAAATTATAGCAGGCGGGATTTTTTTTTATTAGGTTGTCCAGAATGTCAATTATTGATTAATTAACATTTTGAAACGTCACTTTGACAATTCAAATTGTAAATTAGTACTTATATACCAACTTAATTTAAATTTCACAGCCTGCTCTAATTTAGAATTTAAATGATCGCGCGGTATTTAATAGCTTTATTTATAATATTTAATTTATAACTGCCTTTCATGTAAAAGTATATATCCTGAAATATTAATTAATTAATTTATGTTTCCTGTTTTGAAATTGTTCCGTCCGATCGAAGTTTGTACATAGTAGTATTGAATCGTCTTTAGTTCGTACTTTGGCCGTGTCGGTTGCCAAAGCGACGCGACTATAGCACATCTACTTTTGTTCGTAAAAAGTTGACCATGCTACCAAATATGATTGGATATAGAACCACGGGGTTAATTATAAAAGTATTATTTATGTTTTGATCATCTTTTTTGCATATATATAAATTCCTTTGTACAAAATAAGTAGAATTTTTGACAATATGAAAAAAAAAGTCAAAACATTCTATAAGTCCTGTTAATTACATATACTTATATGAAAAGCAAAAAAAATCATGCATAAATGAAATTGTTTTAATGGTCTTATTTGCATTCTTTTCATAAATTTCCAGAATTTCATTGCTGTGTCTATTTAAAAGGCACCCTTTATGACTTTAAATATTAAGAAGTAATAAGCCAAAAACAAGAAAAATTATTAATACGAATTTTTAATATAGAAAAAGAAAAAACAGCTCTACACAATTTATAATCATGTAGATATACACAAAAAGTAATTTATTCCGTTGAACTATCACTGTTATAACTTTCATCGTCTAATCTAAAATCTGCATCTTCTTCATCATCCAAATCTAAATCATCTAAGTCTTGGAACAATGATTCATCTACTTTCACGGCATCACCTATAACATAGAAAAAAAGTTATATTACATGGAAACAATGAAATTTACATAAAAATTACCATCATCCAAAAATTTGAGATCTGATTCATTCATCGTCTTGTCTCTCATAAACAATTCCCTTCCTGTTAATTTTTTACCTTCCTTCTCTAGCACTTCTCTCTTTTTAAGTATACCTGTACTTTCCTCAAATTCACGTTTCCACTTGAGGAAACTCTCGACAGTCACACGTGTGCCTTCAAAACGTTTCTACAAAAAATAAAATCTAATATAATTCAATGTATGGATTTGTTGTTTATATTGAATTACTCTTTCGGCTTCTTCCTCTTCTTTCACGCGACGTACTTTTGCTTCATCGCGTTCTTTTCTAATCTCATCCCATTTTACATTTAACCATTCCTGTGCTGACGATACTAATGTGAACACCATTACCATACCTAAATTTTCTTCTATCTAATTAAAAGGAAACACCATAGTAATATATTCTGAAAGAAAGCATAAAGTCATACTTGCTGCTTTAAATACTCTAATAGTTTTTTTTCGTAATCCTCAGATATATTTTCACTTTCTTCTATTTCAATAATCGGCGCTTCTTCAGGATATTTTGATGTATATGTAAAAGTTAAATTACAACTTAATCCGGAATCCGCTTCCGGTTCATGTTCCTCTGATTTAATCGGTATGGTAAACTTGTAATAAGGCTCTGATGTTAAAACTAGGATACAAAGAATAATTATTTGATATAATTTTGAGGTTATATCACATGTAAAAGTTAACCTACTACAAAGATCTCCGTAATAAATTGACTCTAAGGCTTCGATTTCATTTTTCTGCTCCTCGTTATAATCCATACTACTTTTAGGAATTAATTACTTTTTATTGGAAGTGTAAAAAACTGCAGATAATTAGATATAAATTTAAAATCAACTATACAAATGAAAGTGACAGTGACAGTTCAGGTCTCAGGTCAATTCAAACGACTCATAATTAAAAACGAACAAGTGCCATCTAACGGATTATTGTTAAAATAAATTTGGAAGTTACTGTGCTACCGTAAGATAGGTATCCTTTTTAACCCCATGAAATATAGGCTGATAGATAATATAGGCTGATAGATAATAGATGACAATGCATGGTGAAATAATTCTGGAAATAATGAAAGAAGCCTAAAATAAAATAGTGGAAAGCAAATTCTGCAATAGAAGTTTTAAAGTTAATTGCATGTTCGTCTGTATTAAATCCCAAAAAATATTTATAAGTTCGACTAATAGTATCACAAATGCATATCTATTAAATAATGCATTCTATATACATTTATAAAGTGCATAAAAATATTCGAATATAACGAATATTAATCGGAGAAACTTTTGTTAGTTTTTTTGAAATTTTCGGATTGAAAGTATCAATTTTATCGAGAAACAGTTTGGTACCTATAAAATAGTTTATTCGCAACTGAACAAGAAATATTTTTTTATATAAAAAATTCAAAATTCGCATCGAAAATAGCATTTTCACTTTTATCGAAAAACAGTATTTTGCGAACATCTCTCAAATTGTACCTTGGACCGATTAGACATAGATTTATCAAGAGTGTAAAAGCATTTACAAGTTAGTTGAAACTACTTTTTTATTAAAAATATCTAATCTCACACCAGAAGTAACACTTTCACCGTTGATTGAAGGAATATATAAAGATGCGCAGCGTGTCTTTCCGTTAAGTCGTCCCGCAAACCCCTTGCCGAGAAACATCATCGCTGTCTCGGGTTGTTTCGAATCTCGGATCCAAACGACTGATGCAGTGATGCAGTCGCTTATAGATCTCGGATCCGGTTTTGGCTACGCTCAGTGCTATGGCGCATCAATCAACGCTTTCACTCTTATTGAAAGAGTTTTCTGTGAATAAATCCCTTTAAATTATGCATTTTATTGAAAGAATATTCAAAATTTGCGCCGAAAGTAGCACTTCTACTCTTATCGAAAGTAGTTTTTTGAAAATATTTTGGAAATGGTGCATTCTAAAGGTACACATTAATTAAATATAAAAATAATAATAAAGATAATTTGATATTACTTTCTTATAAAAAATTCTAATTCGCACAGGAAGTGACGAAAAACAGTTTTGTTTGTAAAAATTTCACAAAAGAATCAAAAATTTGAAGCGACACTTTTTATCGAAAAGCAGTTTTATGCTTATAATCCACACAAATTTATAAAAAGTATAAAAGCTCTCAGTAGGTATGTAATTTCTAATAGGTTTTATACTACGTGATCATTTTGAACTGTACCTGAGTTGGCCATACTGATTTTAATATGGGAACACAGTGTAATTGGCAAGCCTTTTTTATTTATTTTTGTGGTTAGGTTTACTATTTAAAAATTTTCATGTGAAAAATGTCAATGAAATAGGGTTAGTTTTAAGCTGAATTACATAAAATTTTTTTTAGAAATATAGTTATTATTATTAATTGGTCATCACAGTATCCTTGCAAATAATTAATAGTTGTTGCGCAGTATGTGCAGTTGCTCCATCTTGTTTGAAGTACCCCAGGTTTAATTCGCCTTCATGAAGGGTTCCAATATTTGTTCTCGGTATCGTATTGCATTAATTGTATCATGAAAAAAAAATTGGTCCAATAATCCGTTTTTCCAACATTTTGAGAGTTGATATACCCAGACATATGAATCCAAGCTTCATCCGAAAAGAAAGTGCGATTAAAGTCTTATTCATGTAATATTTCATTAAACCAGCTGCAATAAGTCAATCTCTGCTCAAAGTGATTGCCTCGTCAATGTTGTAGTAAGAAACTTTATATGAGTGCATATGCAAGTTTGGTTTCAGTGACTTATATGAGTATTTAAATTTAAAACATTACAAGACACTTCAATACATTATGGTTTTGACATTTGACATGTAAATTTAGTATGGGCAATTCACGGAAGTAATTATTTCCTAGTTTTTGATAATACTGGGACTTTTTTGTTGCCAACCCAGGACGGTTCAAAATGATCTCTTTGTATAAAAAAAATAACAAAATTCGTGCCGGAAGTAATACGTTTACTCTTATTGTAATACAGTTTTTTTGACAATATTTCAAATTGTGCACAGCATACACTTTCAATTCATGAAGGGTATAGAAGTACAGTAAAATCTCCATATAAGGGACCCCAATTAATGGACTTCGTATATAATGGACAAAATATTTTTAAAAACTTTCTGTTAATATTATATATACCTATTATTATATATTACATACATATAACATATAGTTACATTTAAAGGTCAGCATTAAATACATACTAAAAAACCAGATTATTATTTGTTTTTTTTTTTTTTTTTTTGTATATTTCAATGTTTATTTCACTGGTGTTTGTAAATGGATTTTTTTTTTACTTTTAATGTTTTTAATTATTTGTTTTCTCTTTTTGTTTTTTGACGTATTATATATACACATTTATTTGTATATACATTCAATAAACTATCATTCTATTCTATTCTAATAAAAAAAAATTGTTTATTTATTTCTATTTGATAGTAAAAAAATTTGCAGTGAATTAATGTTTTTATACCTAACTTATCATATAAAAAAACATATTCGGAAAACCTATTTTTATTCCCTCCCCTCAATTAGTCCCTTATATCGAGGTTCTACTGTATTTAGATCTTAATGATTTGGAATAATTTAAGTCTAGCATAATCACGTTTTTTAAATTTGAGCAAGAAAGAATCTTTATCTCTAAATTTAGAAATATTACAAACAGATAGGTACAGGGTTTTAAAATTAAGTATTAAGTATTTAAAACTACTGGATTTTCACTAATTTAATATCTAGGATATAAATTTGACAAATATTTCGCTAACACAATGGCGAAATTCAGAAATATATAAAATATTACAAGTACAAATACTCGTTAAGTCTCGTTTATACAGGTGCGGTCTGCTTTTACCTTGCATGCGAGCGAAAAGTCCGTGGATTAAAACGAACGTTGTTGCCAATATTTATACGCATGTAGGTAAGTACTATTCGACGTTATGTACGGGAAGTCGCATGCAAGATAATTGTAGGCCAAACGTATAGGTATATACAACATAGCACAAGTTATGACAAGGGGTAGGTAGATAATAGCAATTAAGTTTCTGTTAACAAAGTACATTACAAAAATACATTTAGCAATGGAAATCTATTTCTTTGTAATTGGTCATTTAGTAAATTATTTGAGGTTTTATTTTTATTAATTTATAGACATTCTAATAAATTTAATTTAGTTCCTTTATGTCATGCGGCGCAAATGAAGATATTTCAGCAAGTGAAGAAGAATTAGATGGAGTTCAAGAAGCAATTTCATATGTGTTTAATACATATTAACACATTGCTTTTTGTATGGAATTGTTTGTGGTCTCTTCCCTACTTGTTTTAATTAAGTTCCCTACTGTTTTTGAAATTTTACCAATGTATGTGATGAAATTATAACTGTGGGTTCTATTGTTTTTTTTTACTGTGGGATAAATTAGGGCTAGCGTTTTAGATTTCTGTAGTTTTGCTAAAATATTATTAATTAAATTTACTGAAAAGCCGTTATTTAACGCTATAATGTATATTCTGTTTAATTCTAAATCAAAGTTTTCTTTATACAAAGGAACGTTAATTAATCTATGAAGCATTAGTTGATAAACAGATAATTACTTTCTTATACGTAGTATAAGGAAGTATTGTGATGATGAAAATTTTCGACCTCGAGATTTTTGCAGATGTCCACGTTTTGAAGTTCCCTGATACCGAAAAAGTGGTTTTTAAAAAATGTCTCTGTGTCTCTGTGTGTGTCTCTCTCTCTCTCTCTCTCTGTGTGTGTGTGTGTGACCACGATAGCGGTCAAGCCGCTGTAGATATCAATTCCAAATTTTGTATTTACGTGTATAATCTCCCTCTTGAGATCTGATTAGTTTTTCAGTAAAATCGGTAGACCGGAAGTAGCAGTTTACTTCAGCGAAAAAATCGAATTTTGCCAATATTTCGTCAACTACTAAGTTTTAACAAATTTATAAAGAATTCATATATACTTAAAATTAAAATTGAGTATAATTTTATCTAAAAAGTTTTCCGAAATTCCTACCGGAAGTAGGTTTTTTACTCTTATCGAAAATCAGTTTTTTGCGAATATTTCGCAAGTCATGCCTTTTTGGGTAGTACGTTACGGATATAAAAGTATTTAGAATATAATTTTCAATATCTTTTGTATAAAAAAAATTTCAAAATTCAGAACGGAAGTACCACTTTTACTCTTATTGAATAGCGATTTTTTGCAAATATGTCGTAAGTTATGCATTCTATATAAATTTATCAAGAGTTCAAAAGTATTTAAAACTAGATTTGCAATATTTTTTGTGTATATGAAATTTCAAAATTCGGACCGGAAGTAGCACTTTTACTCTTAGCGAGGAGCATTTTTTTGATATCTTGCAAAGTATGCATTCTATAGAAATTTATTAAGAGAATAGAAGTGGTGGCCACACCTCATTTTTTGTGTGTGATGGGATGAAACAAACGTGCCTGTATAGTTGTGTCTGTGTGTGATAAATTAAAAATTCATGTTTTTTAGTTATATGAGTTATAGTTAGATCTAAAAAGTTAATAGTTTTATTTTCTTCTATTTCTATCGTAAATTTGATGTTTGGGTGAATAGTGTTAATATTAACACTAAATACTTTTATACCCGTAACGTACCTGTCTAAAAAGTATGACTTGCGAAATATTCGCAAAAAACTGATTTTCGATAGAAGTAAAAGACCTACTTCCGGTAGGAATTTCGAAAAACTTTTTAAATAAAATTGTTCTCAATTTTAATTTTAAGTACATACGAATTCTTTATTTAAACTTAGTAGTTAAAGAAATATTGGCTAAATTCTATTTTTTACTGAAGTAAACTACTACTTCCGGTCTACCGATTTTACTGAAAAACTAATCAGATCTCAAGAGGGAGATTATACACGTAAATACAAAATTTGGAATTGATATCTACAGCGGCTTGACCGCTATCGAGGTTACACACACACACAGAGAGAGAGAGACACACAAAGAGAGAGACACAGACATTTTTTTAAAACCACTTTTTCGGTATCAGGGGACTTCAAAACGTGGACATCTGCAAAAATCTCGAGGTCGAAAATTTTCGTCATCACAAAAGTAAAAAAAAAAGTAAAAAAATAAATATGCTAGAAAGTTTAGAAATTAATACATTTAATAAAGGAGGTATAATTATTAAATGATCAACTAGATATAAATAACTCTTCCCTACTCAATTTAAAATTCAATTCTGTCCGCCCTCTCTGAGAATGAGATTTTTGTATTGATATATATACAGGATGCCCCACCGAAAGCGAAACAATTTGAATATCTCGAAGGAGAAAACTTTTTAAAAAAAACGCAAAAACAGGTCGATTTTTGATCCAAGGGGGACACCCTTCCATCATATCTTCAACTGTGTTACGTCATTCCCCTCCCCTCCATCACTCTAACCATTACAATTTAAATAGCGGAAGTACTAAATACGATACATCATTGAAAAGGTAATTGTACGGAGAATTCAGCAAAGTGATTGTTGGTTGCGCTATTTTTGATTTTAGCGCCCTCTAGCGGGAGAGAAAGCGGTTACGTATTCTAAAATGTGACACATCATTTCAAAGCTAATTTTGTTACCATTGAAATACGTAATATTTTTGACATTTATTTGTCATCATTGTCAAGTACAAACTGTCTATTGTAAACTAATTAAGTTCGTAGTTTCTAATATTAGAGCTCTGCATTATGTAAGTTAATATTTTTTTCAATTGTGCATTAAATTGCTAATAAAATTAGCTTTGAAATTATGCGTCACATTTAAGAATACGTAACCGTTTTTTATCCCGCTAGAGGTCGCTAAAATCAAAAATAGCGCAACCAACAATCACTTTGCTGAATTCTACTTACAATTACCTTTTCAATGATGTATCGTATTTAGTACTTTCCCTATTTAAATTGTAATGGTTAGAGTGATGGAGGGGAGGAGAATGACGTAACACAGTTGAAGATATGATGGAAGGGTCAAAAATCGACCTGTTTTTACGTTTTTTCAAAAAAAGTTTTCTTATTCGAGATATTCAATCTGCTTCCTTTTCGGTGGGGCATCCTGTATATGGGAGCTATTATGTAATTTTAAATTGTATATTCACCCACGTGATGAAGCCACAGCGTGGCGAAACATATGTCGTGTGAACATTATAATTTTTGAAACTAAACAGTTGTGTTTTACTAGTTGCTAATATAGTTATTTAACTATATTAACAACCGGTTGTGCTATATCACTTACTTCTTTTAATAAATTACAAGGAGCATCATCAATGCCACATGACTTTCTATTTGAAACAACCTATTAGTTATTTCATTAACGAAAGCTGGAAATATACAGATTAAGTCATGATTTGCAGTTAACGATTAGATAAAGCTTCATTAGTCGTTAAAGAAAATATTATATTTTATGCAAATATATACCAAACAAACTAATAACATTTATAAAATTACTACAATACTAAAATAATAAAATAATTAACTCGAATACTATTAACTACTAACTATAACAAAACTACAACCAATATCAACTAATGCAAGTAAACGGAAAAATACAAAAGTAACTATACAAGAAAAAACGGAATAGGTATCGTAAAGTATGGTTAATACATGTTAAATTGACTTTCGTTGGAATCCTGAAACACCAATGGACTTGCGCCATCAGAGCTTTCAAGAATGCGCTGTTCATCCCAAAAGCGAACGAGCTTTCTACTGCTGCCGAACTACCCCTGAATTCGAAATCAATATGAGTTGCGAAGTTGGTGTAAAACCAACACACGCACACGTCAGTTCTGACTTCTGTTAGACCGTACGCGAACATAATCCAGCTAGTTCATTAGATTCCTCCGAAAACACGGAGTAGCCATGATCAGTTTTGGAGAACGGTTGCCGTTGAAAAACTATCGAAATGTGGTGTAACAATTGGACGTAATGTGTGAAAAAACATTCGAAATTTTTATTTAAAAATTGTTCTTGTTTTATCCTGTTTTATATTTTTTCCTCCTTTATCATCACACTAATTAGTTAAATTTTTAAATGTGATAGTTATTATACGATGTGACCGGGGAATTTTGAAAAATTCGAAGGAAGAAAGATGCATTTGCATTTTGAAAGGACAGTCAACGCAAAAAGTGATTGTTCCATACTTTCCCTTACATGGATGGGCAAAGTACCAGATGAACTACCAGAGGTAAACAAACATAACCTCTACACCCTTATTGTGAATTAAATCCTTTCTATTATATCTGCCTCATTACTTTTTATATCAGCTTTCTTAAATAATTATATTCTAAATGCCTTTTCTTGAAAAGCGAATTTTATTTCATCTTATTTCTAATAGTGAAAAAACGTAAGCATTCTAAAGCTGAATTGTTGCTAGGAAAATAAGTAATTGTAATCTTTAGGTATCTATAAATTCTCTTGAAAGTAAGGTACACAAGCAAAGTACCAAGCAAACGGAATAAATCGTTTTTACACAATTATCATATAAAGTGTAATAATAAATGACCTGATTAGTCATTTGACCTAGAATATAAAGAAGATGTATAATTAAGTAACCCTGACATTTGATTTGATGCATTTACAGTACTTTGTGCTCAAAATACAAGAAAACCAAAGGAAGTTGTTTTAGTAAGTGTTTAGTCGATTCTAAAAACGTTCAAATTATGTATTGCCAGTTATTTGTCAAAACTGATATTATTGTACGAGCTGTTTATAATATATAAAACATGCGGCAAAGGTAAGGTGAAAGTAGTTGCAAATAATTTTTATTGTTCGCTACAATATTGTTTCGCCAAACTTTGGCTTCATCAGGTGATGATGGAGTAATGCTTACAAAATGATTACAGCGTTATATATTTTACATAAGTGTCGGGGTTCAAAGAGGAGGTGTTTTTACAAATTTAGAAAGACGTAGAGGGGAGTGATTTAAATCTGTTTGTTCGTTTAGTGTCAAACCTATTTTTCTATATCTATTAATATCTAAAGCTTCAAATAAATTAAGTTTTTTTCCCATATCTGAAACATGTAAATTTTTTAATTCTTTATTAAATTTATGTTTAGTTATATGCAATGGTTGGCAAACGTTGAATCCGTCATTTTATCCTTGCAGTATCGTGTTCTTTAATTCTCTGTCCAAAGGTACGTCCTGTTTGACCAATGTAGATTTTGTTTCATTCACACGTTAACATATAAACTCCTGAGTTCGACTTTGTTTCTATTTTGTCTTTGTCATTTCTAATGTATTTTTGTAGCGAGTTGTTTGTTTTAAAAGATATGAATTCATTGTTGGATTTTTTAATTAGATTTCCCATCTTGACTGATATTGGTTTTAAATATGTGATTGAATTACATTGGTATTTATTATTGTTGGTAACTTTACGATAAATTAAAGATAGAGTTTGCGATCTTTGTTTTTGTGTTAGAATTTTGTTTATTAAATTTATTGTATATCCATTATTGACTGATATATTGTATATTCTATTTAGTTCTATGTTAAAGTTATGATTGTTCAAAGGTACATTTATTAGTTTATGTACCATAGATTGGTATGCTGCTAGTTTCTGAAAAATCGAATGAATGAATGTGTATAGTTGTGTCTGTGTGTTTGTTTATGGTATATGGCAAATTCATGTGTTAGGCGAGAAAAGATTCGATAATTTAAAAATTATTAATAAGTCGGGCCCTATCGAATTATACATGGACGAGATAGGGAAAGTGGATCAGATTTCTCTCAGACTAGACCGACTCGTGTTTTGTCGGCTCTCGGTGAAACTGGTAGGGAATACGGTGCCCGAGAGTCGACAAAACACGAGTGGGTCTAGTCTGAGTGTATCGGATCCACTTCCCCTATCTCGCCCATGTATATATCGAATACAAGCAATGTCGGGAAATAAGTTTTTTTTTAATGTTTTCAGCAATATTTCGATTAGAAAATACCCGGATATTATTTGTAGTCACGTGAGATGAGTGTGGATGTCAGAAACACCATTAGTAAATCGTAAATTTCAAACGTTCTTTTGATTGCTTTTTTATTGTGATTTGTCATTTTTTCTCTCTGAAAGTTGTCAGAACTGATTGCGTCTCTTATTTGGGTTTGATAATTAAACTTTTATTATTGAAGCCATATATACATACATAATTTATAAAAAAATTCTTCAAGGGGACAAATTTTATAAAAAAAAAACTCATTATTTGAAGATAAAGATTACTTTTGCCATTCCATTTTCATGACCAACTGTGTTAAACTTCTTTTTCTAAATGACATTGTATATATGGCATATTCGGCTAGATCAAAATATTCGCTTTTTAACAGCGTATCACGTTATGGTGGTTATGTCAGGAAATATGCCAAATATTTACCGCCATCGTGGCCAGTTATGAGATTTCTTTTTCGGCTTACATAGAGGATTTTCAGAAAAATCTTCCAATGGGTATAACAGCAATTTTTTTAGAAAAGTAAATATTTGACAATAAACATTTACTTTTGCAATTCAATTTTTTTAATGACGTACCACATCTCAGACCAAAACATGACACACTCATTCTTCTGAGAGATTTAAACGCAAAGATGGGAGAAGAAGGATGAACACTGGAGGTCAGTGCCTGGAAAAGAAACGGTGCATGATGAAACGAATAACAATGGAACAAGACTGAGAAATCTAGCAACAAAAATGGATATGTTCATGGTCAGCATAGTCCCTGGCAGAAGCACAAGAAACCAGATAGACTACATTTTAATAGATAAAAAGAGACAGAAAAAGATCCATGATGTAAGATCATTCCGAGGAACAGACGTCGGTACGGATCACATTCTTGTGATAACGAAGATAAAATTGAGATAGCAGGAGAAAATAAAAAAACACACAACGAAGAAGAGACGGAGGATTGAGAGGATGACAGAAAAGAAGGAACTGTACGAAGATGAAGTCACAAAACAATTAGCAAAAATGACGGAGGATGAAAATATAGATGAAGAATGGAACAACATAAAAAGAGGAAATGAAGACGCGGCGGTCAAAACTAAAGGAATGGTTTGATGAACACTGCAAGGAAATATTACAGAAAAAGATGGCCACTAGAATAAAATGGTTAAGAACAGGAAATGAAGTACACTATAAGACATACAAAGAAATCAGAAAAGATAGCACGAAATTAATAAAATCCAAGAGGACAAGATGGTTGGAGGAAGCAATGGATATAATTGAGAATGATAATAAAAATAACACGAAACTACATAGATACATCAAAAGACAAAATAGAAAAGACATGCAACAAACATAAGCGGTATGGAATGGAAAAATCATTTTAAGGAATTATTAACAGACAAGAATATGGTGACAGAAAGAGGAAATCTAGTAAATAACACTGAAGAGGAAGAATTGAACATACCAACAGAAGAAGAATTCAACGATGAAATTGCACAGCTTAAAATTAACAAAACTGGGGGAAGGGATAATATTGTCAACGATCTGATAAGGTATGGTGGGGCAAAGGTTATTTAAACTATTAATCCAAATTTGGGAAAAAGAAAGGATGCCAAGAGAGTGGCAAAAAGGAATAATAGTGTCAATATATAAGGAAGGTAGTAAAAAAAGCATGTATTTAGAAGTAATGATGAACAGTAAGAATGAGAGAAACATGGAGATAAATCATAGAGTACTTATAGAGCTTATTATACATAGAAAAATATACTGAAAAGTAAGATAATAAGCATAAATACAAAAATGAGGGTATTCACAGCAGCATATACAATGAACCTGATAAATGTGGAATAGGAAAAACTGAGAAGGTTTGAGAGGAAAATTGTAAGAAAAATATGGGCTCGAAGAAAGTGGGTGATGGACAATACCGAAAGCTAATGAACTTCAAAATGGAACACATCTTGAAAGGAGAAGAGATCGTAAAGTACAAAGACGGTACGGCCACATAATAAGGATGGAAAACAACACGGAAGTAAAGAAATTCACGACATGAAGACCAAACACAGGTAGAAGAAGAGGGAGGCCGAGAAGCAGGTGGGAAGATCATGTGATAGAGGATATTAAGAAACTGAAGATACGGGATTGGGGGAGCAGGGTCCAGGACCAAGATGCATGGAGGAGGATAACTAAGGAAGCGAAGAGGAACAACAGTTTGGAGTAGGGCAAGAATGGAATGGAGTAACTCACCACAAGAAATTAGTTGCTAGAGCTCAAACGAGAAATAAGGGGTCACAATTCCTAAGAGAATGTATGACCCTATACATTATAACAGTTTATAAAACACTAATTCAATAATTGTTCGAAATGATCACCATTCCTCTCTTAGCAGTGGGCAATACGATATACAAATTCTTATCGGACATTATGCAGGATAGCCGATGTTATTAGCTTAATTTCTCCTCTATTACGCTCTTTCAAACCTACTAAATTTTGAGGACGACTCCAAAAAACTTTGCTTTTTAAATATCCCCACAAAAAGTAGTCCAACGAGGTGAGATCTGGTGATCTAATGGACCACTCTTTTTCTGCTCGCTTACCAATTCATCTGTTTAGAAACATTTTACGTAGATATATACGTATATATATTGGCGGCATATGGGTTGCGTAAAAAGTTCGCTGAGCGACATCTATAAGTAAACGGTAGAATTATAAATTGTAGTCGGTTAGAAAGAAGAACTCTACATATGAACCTAGGTTAGGTTTCATTTTCATCTCTTAAGTCTGTTAGTGTTGACAAGCCAACACCAATTAAAGTTGACGTGTCATTATATTTGTTTACAATGGAAAATTTTAAACATCGTGCAGTAAATATGTTAGGGGAATCTGCTCCTTCAAAAACAATGGTTTGTGAATAAACACTTGAGTTTCAACGTGGTCGTGCAAGCATTGAAGATGACCCACGAGCGAAGCAAATACACGTTATTGTTTCTGAAGATCCAAGAGTAAGTACCCGTGAAATTGCATTTACCATACGCATCTCAGATGAACTGGTACGGCATATTTTGCATAAAGATATACAAATGAAGAAGCTGTTTGGCAAAGTGGTGCCGCACATGTTAACAATTCAACAAAAACTCGGTCGCAAGCAAATTTCTCAGTGTCATTTGGATCCTTTTAAGAAGAACCAAATCGATTTTGGGCGTCGTTTTATAACTACGGATCAGACTTGAATCTGTCACCATGATCCTCAATTGAAACAGGAACGTTTACAATTGACTAGAGCTCCAAAGCAAAGGAAGCATGAAAGATTAGCAAAAAAGGTTTATGGCATCAGCTTTTTGTGATGCTAAAGGGATTTTGTTCATTGACTATCTGGAAAAAGGTAAAACAATTAACTCAAAATAACTTAATTAATTATTCGAAAATTTTCGAATAATTAATTAAGTTATTACAAAATGTTTCACCAAGAAATATCTGCGAAGTCAACCAATGAAATTAACTCAGAATATTATTGTAACCTTTTAGATCAATTGGACGCAAAACTTCGTGAGAAAAGATCTGGTTTGCAGCACAAATTTCACCCAAGACAACGCACTTGCTCACAAAAGTGTTTTATCAACGAATGAATTCAATGGACTGAAGTACGAATTTCTTGATCAGCCACGGTATTCGCCAGAAACCTGAAAAAAATCCTCCGTGGAAAGAATTTTTGTCGTTTGAAGAAGTCTTTTTGAAACCAAATCTCATTATTGGGTAAACTTGATTCTAAGTTATTAGGAAAAAAATCCTCCAAAGTAGGAATGACAGTGTTTTGAATAAAATCTTAGTAAATATCACCATCGAAAAATAAGGCCCAACAATGTGATAATTTCTGACCATACACTATCTTTCGCTGGGTGTTGAGAATGATTTTCCTGCATCCAGAGTAGATTATTTATTGCCCAGTAAAGACAGTTTTGTCTATTAACCACCCCATTGACGTCAATTGTAGCCTCATCTGAAATTCAAAGTTTTTTTTACAAATTCTGGGTGATCGTGGCAAATATTCATCATAATTTTCGCAAAATTTCGAGCGTCCACCAGGATCATCTTCCGACAATTCTTGAGCTACTTGAATCTTGTAGGGATGATACTTTTTTCTTCTTAAAAGTCACAATACAGATAACTGACTAATGTGATAATTCACAGTAAGCTCTTGGACGAAATATGAGGATTACTTTCCAGCTCCAAAAGGACAGATATGCTCGTTTCGTCATCGGTAATTTGTCCGCGACTAGATTTTGGTGCATCTTCGACAAACCCCACCTTACTTAACTTTCTTTCAATTCTGCTCACAGTGGATTGTGTTATCGGATACTGTTCAGGATGCTCTTTAATAAAAAGACACAAACTTGTTGCACGATCCCTGAAAACAATCATCCTCAAAATTTTGATACGATCTATATCACTCAAACGCATGATGTTTTAATGCAAAATTTAAACTTTTGCTCATATGAAATTATAGCAAATTTAAATGCTAGACGTCATTTTCATTAACTAAATAAACGTAATAAAAGTAATTGCTTGCCTAATACAAGCAAAAAGACACCAATAAAAAATGTAAGAGCATAAATTGGGTGTAATTACAGAAAATTTATCGATTCGACACGAGTCCCCCTTAAAATGAGATTTCAACGGCGTTTTTAACTAATTAGCGCGGCAATCACGGTTAATGGGATTACAAACACACCTCCAGTCAGTTTCCGCAAGCTCCCGGTACATCACCAGAGTCAATTTGTAATTCGCAATTAAAACTCTCGTTAGAAATCTATTTCCGGCTCCCTCCCACTTACATTTGCACTCTCTCATCTGTACTACCAATATAAACATTTTACTTCAATAATAAAAAATAGCACAGTCGCGATATTTTTAACAGTATTAGTTGCGTGGTATAATATCAAAAATCGGAGTGTGTGAAGTTAGCCCCCCTTTTTTCGAATATCGGAAATCTGACGGTTGTTCCAGGTTGTTCTAGGTTTGTTCTAAATTGTTCCAAAGTATTTCAAAAAAAAAGTCAAAATTGGCCGAGATAATTGAAAAAAACGACTTTTTCACCCAGCCCCCCTTTTTTCGAAAATTGAAATTCTGAAGGTTGTTCCAGGTTGTTCTAGTTGTTCTAAACATTGTTCCAAAGAATCTCGAAAAAAAAATCAAAATTGGCCGAGATAATCGGAAAAAACGAGTTTTTGCCAGCCCCCCTTTTCTTGAAAATTGTAATTCTGATGATTGTTCTAGGTTGCTCTAGGTTTGTTCTAAATTGTTCCAAAGTATTTCATAGAAAAAATCAAAATCAGACGAGAAAATGGGAAAAAACCAAAGCCAAAAGTATGAAGTCGGACCCAGTTTTTGCAAAAATTAAAATTTTGACGGTTGTTCTAGGTTGTTCTAGGTTTGTTCTAAACATTGTTCGAATATGTCAAAACCGTATCTCTTATATATCAAAAGATATGGCAAAAAAACCAAATCCAAAAGTGTGAAGTTAGCCCCCCTTTTATCGAAAATCTAACTTCTGACGGTTGTTCCAGGTTGCTCTAAGTGTGTTCTCAATTGTTCCAAAGTATTTCAAAAAATAAATCATAATTGGCCGAAAAAACGGCAAAAAACTTTTTTTTTCTGGCGGCCCATTTTTCGAAAATCGAAATTCTGACGGTTGTTCTGGGTTGTTCTAAGTTTGTTTTAAATTGTTCCAAAGGATTTCAAAGAAAAAATCATAATTGGCCGAGATAATAGAAAAAAACGATTTTCCCACGGACCCCCTTTTTGCGAAAATTCAAATTCTGAGGGTTGTTCCAGGTTGTTCTAGATTTGTTCTAAACATTATTCTTATACATCAGAACCGTATCTCTTATATTTCAAAAGATATTGCAAAAAAACGTTTTTAAAAAAGTGTGAAGTTAGCCCCCCTTTTTTCGAAAATCTAACTTCTGACGGTTGTTCCAGGTTGCTCTAGGTGTGTTCTCAATTGTTCCAAAGTATTTCAAAAAATAAATCATAATTGGCCGAAAAAACGGCAAAAAAGTTTTTTTTTCTGGCGGCCCATTTTTCGAAAATCGAAATTCTGACGGTTGTTCTGGGTTGTTCTAAGTTTGTTTTAAATTGTTCCAAAGAATCTCAAAGAAAAAACCATAATTGGCCGAGATAATAGAAAAAAACGATTTTCCCACGGACCCCCTTTTTGCGAAAATTCAAATTCTGAGGGTTGTTCCAGGTTGTTCTAGATTTGTTCTAAACATTATTCTTATACATCAGAACCGTATCTCTTATATTTCAAAAGATATTGCAAAAAAACGTTTTTAAAAAAGTGTGAAGTTAGCCCCCCTTTTTTCGAAAATCTAACTTCTGACGGTTGTTCCAGGTTACTCTAGGTGTGTTCTCAATTGTTCCAAAGTATTTCAAAAAATAAATCATAATTGGCCGAAAAAACGGCAAAAAAGTTTTTTTTTCTGGCGGCCCATTTTTCGAAAATCGAAATTCTGACGGTTGTTCTGGGTTGTTCTAAGTTTGTTTTAAATTGTTCCAAAGGATTTCAAAGAAAAAATCATAATTGGCCGAGATAATAGAAAAAAACGATTTTCCCACGGACCCCCTTTTTGCGAAAATTCAAATTCTGAGGGTTGTTCCAGGTTGTTCTAGATTTGTTCTAAACATTATTCTTATACATCAGAACCGTATCTCTTATATTTCAAAAGATATTGCAAAAAAACGTTTTTAAAAATGTGTGAAGTTAGCCCCCCTTTTTTCGAAAATCTAACTTCTGACGGTTGTTCCAGGTTGCTCTAGGTGTGTTCTCAATTGTTCCAAAGTATTTCAAAAAATAAATCATAATTGTCCGAAAAAACGGCAAAAACCTTTTTTTTTCTGGCGGCCCTTTTTTCGAAAATCGAAATTCTGACGGTTGTTCTAGGTTGTTCTAAGTTCGTTTAAAATTGTTCCAAAGTATTTCAAAAAATAAATCATAATTGGCGGAGATAATAGGAAAAAACGATTTTACAATGGGCGGAATGCACTTTCCGAACATTACTGTGTTGAAGGAAGTTTTTGTATGATGCAGTTCTATTTAAAGAAATAAACATCTAATATAGCAATAAATATATATTTTCGCAAGAAATATAATGTTCATTTATTACAAAACGATATTGTTACCAAATGCTGATGAACTATTTCAAAGAAAAAATCAAAACCGGTTATGAAAAAACGATATTTTTCCCCAGTCCCTATTTCTTAAAAATCGAAATTCTTACAGTTTCAAAGTATTTCAAAAAAAAAAAGCGCTGGATATGGGTACCCAACTAAAATCAAACAAAATGGGGAAGTCTATCAGGCTCCCTTTGTTATTTTATTTTGTCTAGTAATAATAAAAATAAAATACTGATTTTGAAGTTTGAAAATTTTAATTATAGTAAACCACTACAACGTTATTTTGTCTAGCCGTGGTCTGGCCACTTTTTTTCATGGTTTTTGCTCCGGGAATGCAAGCACGTGTAGACATTCCTATCAAGTATGCTTATTTTTTGTAGCCCCTCTTCGTAAACATGTTGAAATATGCTGTCTAATTTTCTCACTAAAACGATTCAAAGGCTACTATTACTTTATTTGGAAAAAATATTATATAGGTACCTATTTAGATAATATAAGATAGTATATCCGTCAAAGAGTAGCCGATTTGGGAAAGGCTGTTTTACAATACCAAATTGATAAAAAAATATATTATTTATGTCAATGTTATCAAATAATATAATAATATCAATAAATAAATTTTACAGAAAAAATATATATTTTAGATTTTAGGGATAAACTAAAGCATGAACTCTAATAAAAATAAACAAAGAAACATCAACCTAGCAGCTCATGAGAAAAACACTAATCTTTTTATGAGCAAGGTATAATCATTCTCAATATGTTTATGAGGTAGTTTTTAATCTACATTAATAATGTAACTAACGTCACTGTTCTAATATTATTTTATGTTAGGAGCATCAGCATTTAGTAACAATATTGTTTTCAAACAAATGAATTATATTACTTGGGAAAATATATGTATATTTACTGCTTCTGCTTTATTCTGAATCACAAATGAGTATTATTATTCATTTTAAAATATAGATAATAGGTAAAATCGATTTACCTATTATCTTGGGCAATTTCGATTTTTTCTTTGTAATCCTTTGGAACAATTTAGAACAACCTAGAACAACCGTCAAAATTTCGATTTTCGAAAAAAGGGGCGCCAGAAAAAAATTGTTTTTTGCCTTTTTTTCGGCCAATTATGATTTATTTTTTGAAATCCTTTGGAACAATTTAAAACAAACTTAGAACAACCCAGAACAACCGTCAGAATTTCGATTTTCGAAAAATGGGCCGCCAGAAAAAAAAACTTTTTTGCCGTTTTTTCGGCCAATTATGATTTATTTTTTGAAATACTTTGGAACAATTGAGAACACACCTAGAGTAACCTGGAACAACCGTCAGAAGTTAGATTTTCGAAAAAAGGGGGGCTAACTTCACATTTTTTTAAAAACGTTTTTTTGCAATATCTTTTGAAATATAAGAGATACGGTTCTGATGTATAAGAATAATGTTTAGAACAAATCTAGAACAACCTGGAACAACCCTCAGAATTTGAATTTTCGCAAAAAGGGGGTCCGTGGGAAAATCGTTTTTTTCTATTATCTCGGCCAATTATGATTTTTTCTTTGAGATCCTTTGGAACAATTTAAAACAAACTTAGAACAACCCAGAACAACCGTCAGAATTTCGATTTTCGAAAAATGGGCCGCCAGAAAAAAAAAGTTTTTTGCCGTTTTCTCGGCCAATTATGATTTATTTTTTGAAATACTTTGGAACAATTGAGAACACACCTAGAGCAACCTGGAACAACCGTCAGAAGTTAGATTTTCGAAAAAAGGGGGGCTAACTTCACACTTTTTTTAAAAACGTTTTTTTTGCAATATCTTTTGAAATATAAGAGATACGGTTCTGATGTATAAGAATAATGTTTAGAACAAATCTAGAACAACCTGGAACAACCCTCAGAATTTGAATTTTCGCAAAAAGGGGGTCCGTGGGAAAATCGTTTTTTTCTATTATCTCGGCCAATTATGATTTTTTCTTTGAGATCCTTTGGAACAATTTAAAACAAACTTAGAACAACCCAGAACAACCGTCAGAATTTCGATTTTCGAAAAATGGGCCGCCAGAAAAAAAAAGTTTTTTGCCGTTTTTTCGGCCAATTATGATTTATTTTTTGAAATACTTTGGAACAATTGAGAACACACCTAGAGCAACCTGGAACAACCGTCAGAAGTTAGATTTTCGAAAAAAGGGGGGCTAACTTCACACTTTTTTTTAAAACGTTTTTTTGCAATATCTTTTGAAATATAAGAGATACGGTTCTGATGTATAAGAATAATGTTTAGAACAAATCTAGAACAACCTGGAACAACCCTCAGAATTTGAATTTTCGCAAAAAGGGGGTCCGTGGGAAAATCGTTTTTTTCTATTATCTCGGCCAATTATGATTTTTTCTTTGAGATCCTTTGGAACAATTTAAAACAAACTTAGAACAACCCAGAACAACCGTCAGAATTTCGATTTTCGAAAAATGGGCCGCCAGAAAAAAAAAGTTTTTTGCCGTTTTTTCGGCCAATTATGATTTATTTTTTGAAATACTTTGGAACAATTGAGAACACACCTAGAGCAACCTGGAACAACCGTCAGAAGTTAGATTTTCGAAAAAAGGGGGGCTAACTTCACACTTTTTTTAAAAACGTTTTTTTGCAATATCTTTTGAAATATAAGAGATACGGTTCTGATGTATAAGAATAATGTTTAGAACAAATCTAGAACAACCTGGAACAACCCTCAGAATTTGAATTTTCGCAAAAAGGGGGTCCGTGGGAAAATCGTTTTTTTCTATTATCTCGGCCAATTATAATTTTTTCTTTGAGATCCTTTGGAACAATTTAAAACAAACTTAGAACAACCCAGAACAACCGTCAGAATTTCGATTTTCGAAAAATGGGCCGCCAGAAAAAAAAAGTTTTTTGCCGTTTTTTCGGCCAATTATGATTTATTTTTTGAAATACTTTGGAACAATTGAGAACACACCTAGAGCAACCTGGAACAACCGTCAGAAGTTAGATTTTCGAAAAAAGGGGGGCTAACTTCACACTTTTTTTAAAAACGTTTTTTTGCAATATCTTTTGAAATATAAGAGATACGGTTCTGATGTATAAGAATAATGTTTAGAACAAATCTAGAACAACCTGGAACAACCCTCAGAATTTGAATTTTCGCAAAAAGGGGGTCCGTGGGAAAATGGTTTTTTTCTATTATCTCGGCCAATTATGATTTTTTCTTTGAAATCCTTTGGAACAATTTAAAACAAACTTAGAACAACCCAGAACAACCGTCAGAATTTCGATTTTCGAAAAATGGGCCGCCAGAAAAAAAAAGTTTTTTGCCGTTTTTTCGGCCAATTATGATTTATTTTTTGAAATACTTTGGAACAATTGAGAACACCCTTAGAGCAACCTGGAACAACCGTCAGAAGTTAGATTTTCGATAAAAGGGGGGCTAACTTCACACTTTTGGATTTGGTTTTTTTGCCATATCTTTTGATATATAAGAGATACGGTTTTGACGTATTCGAACAATGTTTAGAACAAACCTAGAACAACCTAGAACAACCGTCAAAATTTTAATTTTTGCAAAAACTGGGTCCGACTTCATACTTTTGGCTTTGGTTTTTTCCCATTTTCTCGTCTGATTTTGATTTTTTCTATGAAATACTTTGGAACAATTTAGAACAAACCTAGAGCAACCTAGAACAATCATCAGAATTACAATTTTCAAGAAAAGGGGGGCTGGCAAAAACTCGTTTTTTCCGATTATCTCGGCCAATTTTGATTTTTTTTTCGAGATTCTTTGGAACAATGTTTAGAACAACTAGAACAACCTGGAACAACCTTCAGAATTTCAATTTTCGAAAAAAGGGGGGCTGGGTGAAAAAGTCGTTTTTTTCAATTATCTCGGCCAATTTTGACTTTTTTTTGAAATACTTTGGAACAATTTAGAACAAACCTAGAACAACCTGGAACAACCGTCAGATTTCCGATATTCGAAAAAAGGGGGGCTAACTTCACACACTCGAGTAAAATCGCCCAGTTTGGAAATAAAATAATAATGTACATTAAAGTGTAATAATGATAGATATATAGAGTCAAAAATATTGAACGCTAAAATAACACTACTTCGGGTTTATATAGGTGCCTATAACTAGTGTTATATTTTTAAGACTATATCTTTTCAACTTCAAATTGAGAATAATCACCATCAAATTGAGAATTAATAAATTCGCAGCATGCATTAATGTAGTAAAACTATACCAAACGTGAGTGTTATTGAGTATCCTTTAGCGTCAGTAGTTAGACATTTACTGGCATTTACCATAACTTACATTAAAAAATGAGGTGTGGCCACCACACGACTTTCTTATACGTATGAGCGTTTCAAACTATACAATTTTAAGAATTTTTTTTTACAAAAATTAATCAAAATCCTATTCTAAGTACTTCTATTCTCCTAATAAATCGCTATAGAATACATACTTTGCAAGATATTTGAAAAAAAGTGCTACTCCCTAAGAGTAATAGTGTTACTTCCGGTCCGAATTTTGAAATTTCATATATACAAAAAATATTGCAAATCTAGAACTAAATACTTTTGTACTATTGATAAATATATATAGAATGCATAACTTACGACATATTTGCAAAAAATCGCTATTCGATAAGAGTAAAAGTGCTACTTCCGGTCTGAATTTTGAATTTTTTTTTATACAAAAGGTATTGAAAAGTATATTGTAAATACTTTTATACCCGTAACATACCTATCTGAAGAGCATGATTTGCAAAAAATTCGCAAAAAAACTGATTTTTGATAGGAGTAAAAGACCTACTTCCGGTAGGAATTTCGAAAAACTTTTTAAATAAAATTGTTCTCAATTTTAATTTTAAGTACATATAAATTCTTTGTAAATTTGTTTAAACTTAGTAGTTGACGAAATATTGGCAAAATTCGAATTTTTCACTGAAGCAAACTGCTACTTCCGGTCTACCGATTTTACTGAAAAACTAATCAGATCTCAAGAGGGAGATCATACACGTAAATAAAAAAATTGGAATTGATATCTACGGCGATTTGACCGCTATCGTGGTCACACACATACATTTCTTAAAAACCACTTTTTCGGAATCGGGGGACTTCAAAACGTGGACATCTGCAAAAATCTCGAGGTCGAAAATTTTCATCATCACAATACTTCCTTATACTACGTATAAGAAAGTAAAAAACGCGAAGCTGACAAAGTTAAGCAGGAAATTTGTGCCTTATATAACTGTTAAGGTGACTGGAGAGGGCTTACGATTAGATTGGGCGTTGAAAAATCGACTGCCTTCCTATGGGTTAAAAATCAAGAAAAAGATACATGAGTGACAAAAAATTGTGAAAATCACGTCGACTTATCGGTCAATACATTGAAGAAAACCCAAAACTAACATTAAAAGAACTTAAACTAAATTTGGAAGTGCAACATCAAATAACAGTATCTAAAGAAACACTTTCAAATCAGTTACCATTTAGCTTAAGTAGTTAGACATTTACTGACATGTACCATGCCTTACATTAAAAAAACGCGATGCTGGCAAAGCTAAGCAGCAAATTTGTGCGGTATTTAACTGTCAAGGTGGCTGGAGAGAGGGGGGGGGGGGTTACGACAGATTGGGCGTTTAAAAATCAACTGCCTACCGATGGGTTAAAAATCAAGAAAATGTGGTAAAGCCACGTGTGGGACAAACATTGAAGAAAACCCAAAATCAATATTAAAACCACTTAAACTAGAAATGAAGTGCAACATCTGATAACAGTATCTAAAGAAACACTTCGAAAACATTTGGACAAATTGGTGTTCACACTGAAACGAAAAAAAAAAACTGAAAGAGCAAATAGTGATGAAAAAAAGATAAAATGTCGTGTGTATATTCAGCAACTTTTAATTTATCAAGCGGATAATGTGCCAATTATTTACATGGACGAAACAAATTTTAATTTATTCATATCAAGAGGACATGGACGATCAAGGAAGAAATCCCACTGCAGCATGATAATGTCTGGTTGCCGCGCAGCCAATTTACACGATGTAGGCTGTATTGGTAATATGGGAATGATTCACAACGAGGTCAGAAGAGGTGCCTCTAGAATGGAAGACGCAAATCAATTTGTCCGTCAGTGTTTGCGTGCAGCCTATAACATTTATCAAACTCATGTGGTGTTGGTAATTGACAATACCCCGTGCCATGCCGGTATGGAAACCGTATTTACTGAAAATGAATTCAGCAAGCATAAATTGCTAAGATTTAGTCCTTACAGCGCAATGTTAAATCCAATTGAAATGACTTGGTCTATCTTAAAAGCTGCTGTAAAACAGGATTTAAGTCTGCGTATGAGGTCAGAGCAAATTTAAACCATACGGAGTTTCGTCTACAACAATTAGAGTATATTATACGTACTAATGTTAATGCAATAAATCCAGCAAGATGTCCAAGATATGGAGTTCATATTCAACGATTTATATCGGACGCATTAAATTTAAACTATGTAATCATGTAATTTACAAAATTTGGGACTATTCCTACAAAATTGCCACCAGCAATTCCAAGAAGAATTTCCCAACGTAGAATTTACGCATGATGGTTTTGTATAGCATGCTCGTAGTGCAATAGACAGATTTCGCAGAACAGGGAATGTTAAGAAAGGAAAATCTACAGGTCGTCCTGTTCTTGTAGATATTAATCAAAGGATAGATGCAAGTCCTAAAAAATCTTTATGGCGCTTATCAGCCCAAACAAATTTATCACTTCGTATCTGTCAAAGGGCTTGCAAGAAAGTTCTTCATTTATATCCACACAAAATAACTGTAACTCATGAATTATTACCTCCGGATTTTTTTAGTCGTACCCAGTACTATGAATGGTTCGACGAAGTTTTAAACAATGACGATATCTTGGATATCACTTTCTTCAGCGACGAAGCGTGGTTCCATCTCAGCGGATATGTAAATACACAGAACAATAGAATTTGGTCTCAGAAAATCCTCATATTTTCGTAGAGACTCCGTTACATCCTCAAAAGATCGGTGAATGGTTAGCGGTGTCAAGAAGAATAATCATCGGTCCTATCCATCTTTCATCAAAACATTGATGCGAATACCTATCAAAATCTAATTTTAAACCCTTTTATTCATCAACTTCACAATCATGAGTTGCAACTTGGTTATTTCCAACAGGATGGTGCTACAGCCCACACTGCGCAGGGAACATTAGATTATCTGCAACAGTTTTTCAGGGATAGATTGATAAGTAGAGACAGCTGGCCTCCTCGGCCACCAGATTTGACCCCTTTGGATCATTTCATGCTTGGTTATTTAAAGAATAAAGTTCATTCTAACCGTATCCGTCCAATGGAGGAATTACAATATACAATTTCGGAAGCTGTAAATGACATTAGACCACAAAATATTACACAACGTGTTCGACAATATGAAAAGAAGAGTGAATTTCTGTTTGAATTTACATGGGCAGCATTTTGAACAAATGTAATTTTCAAAAATGTTAAATGATAAATATCTTGAATAAGTGTTGTGCTTTTGTAATATTGACTAGTCTAATCTGAAATTAAGATAGAGAACAATTTAAAGTATCAACATTAGAAAGCAATTTCATTGTAATTATCTTTTAATAAATTACTATATTTCACCGAAATTGTTCCCTTTTTCATTTTTTGTATGTTAAGCCTATGATATGCAATATTTACAGCCTCAGAGAGTTGACTAGTACACGGCACCAACTTTAAGCAAAAAAATAGAATGCGGAAAGTTCAGACGCCTTTCAATCATTTATATACACCCTGTAGATGAAAGGAACAGAAACAGAGGGATTTAGTATGATATAACACTGTCGTTTCCATTGCGGAGTCGTACAAGTCGTAGAAATAGTGCTGAAATCCATCAACACCATCTAAACACAATCGCGTTTTTCAACTGCTAAAGTAAACACCTTCCTTAACCTGTTGGACTATAAAACCTATCTGAACGTATAAAGCGTCCGCCATTCCACAATAAACCGGCACTTTCCGTGTGTTTTTCCTCGAAATAAATTCCGCTTATTAAATATTTGCATTCCATTTCACTACCGCTCGAGTGAATGACTGGCGCATTTTTTCCCACTTTATCCTGGCACGTTTCGGAGATATACGCGAAAATACACCGAACATATGTCCTCAGAGTCCTTACACTCGCATCATCATAAATCCTGAACCGAATAGGCTTACATATTACATAATGGACACATAACAATATATATATATATATATGTTATATATATATATATATTGCTATGTATACAATAGCAAAAGGACGAAAGGGCCGAAATCATTTGTTTGTGTAACATGATGAGGGGACAAAGAAGGGGACCAAGGGCAATACTAGACGGCATCCGTCGTGTATTTTCTGGCAATGGGGAATAAATTACGGACGCGTGATTGCCACATGCTGAACTCGAATGCGTTTATAATAGACCCCGAGATTGCAATTAATAAACTCTATTACGAAACGTGCCTTTTGCTTTGGGGTGAGGGGATCTCAATTCCGTCGGAGTTCTTCCATTAGCGTCTGTATGTATTTTTCTTTCACAAATTATAATTACATTTACGTATAATTTATATTGAGTCACTGTAAACGCGTTCGTGTTCTTTCAAATACAAGACGTAAATAAGAACTAATTAAATTGCTTGTTATTAAAAAGAATTGGAAGTGGAATTCTGACCGATTTCTGTAACTTGTCAAAACTGTGAGCTTACGGAAAATAACCTAACAACTTAGAGTTTTACAAGTAATACCTATCAATTTGCAAATACATAATTGAAAATTTACAAATTATAGTTATTAAGTTGTTCATTAAGTACACTTAGTTGTAAAAAGAGGTTCCCAAAAAAAAACAGTTCGATTGAATTCGGGCCCATCTCTAATTTTCAGAAATAATACCTCCACACATATTGAATAATGTGGATATTGTGTTTAGTTTCATATGAATTTCTACTGTTAAGATTGATATAAACATCGGTAAGATAATTTATATTTTCTTTTCTTCATTAATGTCATATTACTATATCAATATGACGTTTGACGGATAGACAGGAAAATGGCCGGACTTGTCTATCGTTACTACGACAATACTTCCTTATACTACGTATAAGAAAGTAAAAAGTGCTACTCGCTAAGAATAAAAGTGCTATTTCCTGTCCGTATTTTGAAATTTCATTTATACAAAACACATTGCAAATCTAACTCTAAATCCTACGTTTGCACCCTTGATAAATATATACAAAATGCATAATTTACGACATATTTGCAAAAATTCGCTATTCGGTAACAGTAAAAGTGTTACTTCCTGTCTAGAAAGCATGATTTGCGGGATATTCGCAAAAAACTGATTTTCGATAAGAGTAAAAGGCCTACTTCCGGTAGGAATTTCGAAAAAAATCTTTAATACGATTTTTCTCAAATTTAATTTTGAGTACATTTGAATTCTTTATAAATTTGTTTAAACTTAGTAATTGACGAAATATTTGCAAAATTAGATTTTTTTACTGAAGTAAACTACTACTTCCGGTCTACCGATTTTACTGAAAAACTAATCAGCTCTCAAGAGGGAGATTATACACGTAAATACAAAATTTGGAATAGATATCTACAGCGGTTTGAGCGCTATCGTGGTCACACACACACGGACACACACACAGAGACATTTTTTTAAAACCACTTTTTTGGTGTCAGGGGACTTTAAAACGTGGACATCTGCAAAAATCTCGAGGTCGAAAATTTTCGTCATCATAATACTTCCTTATACTACGTATAAGAAAGTAAAACCACTTTTTCGGTATCAGGAGATTTCAAAACGTGGACATCTGCAAAAATCTCGAGGTCGAAAATTTTCATCATCACAATACTTCCTTATACTACGTATAAGAAAGTAAAAGGCCTCAAACATATGGTATATTTAATTCTTCAATACCGACGTAGCAAAAAACAAGTATTTTTCATTCAGAAAATATAAAATAATAAGACATTTATCACATTGTTTCTTGTAATGTAAGAGAAATTTTCAATCATTCAGACCATGTTAGAACACACGCATGCTACTTGGCCGAAAGTATACATGACACATAACAAAGTGCAGAAGTTTTGTAATTTCCTAGAATACAACGTTCGACTCGCAGGAATTGATCGCCTCGCATACTGTCCTCTAGATGCTATTAACAAGTTCGCGATTGTTGTTCTAACTTTTAACGTTACGGAATTGAATCACTACAGCACCGTTGTGAGCGTTGCAAAATTGATTTTTTCATAAAACATTGCATTCGTTTCTTCGTGCAGTATACCTTCGGAAGTTTTTGCAGTAAATTTTCGTTTCGGAAAGTTTTATGACACTTAAAAACCTAGGTGAAATGCGATACCTCTGTCTAATGGATATTGATTCTCGTTTCTAATATGACATGGATTGGTTACGTTTCTTTTTGTTTAAGACAAAGTGACCGTAACATAAGCAGTTTGTCTTAAAATATATTTGTAACCTTGCGTTAAAATACTCGGCCAATTTTTTAATATTCGATTAAAAAAATACTCTGTTAACTAATCATTGAACAACACCATTTTAATCAACGATTAAACTAACCGTTACTTAAATCGAAATCCAAAAAGCACCAACCCTTAGATGTTTTAGTAATAAGAAATACTAACAATAATAACATGTAAATAGATACCAACGTCAACAAATTTAAAATAATTAATATTATAATTTCAACTGAACAAGATGCGACGTCTTTTTTTTATTAAAGAGATAAGATTACTAAAAGTAAAGACCAATTGATGACATACACAGACCACAGTAACCACTTGTTTTATCTCTGTAAGTTAGTGATCGCAAATTTGTTTTTAAAGAAACCATGCTGTGTATGTTTACAGAACTGAAGAAACACGCAAAGCAAAAGACATAGAGGCTTGGCTAAAATATGATGGTTGGTATATCATAAGGTTCTGATCGAAATTTTTAACCTCTACAAAAACATGAAATTATTTCATCAAAAATATTATATCAGCCATGACAAATACGTATTATATTTCTTTACTTATTGATACTTCAAACAGCAGGTTGTGTTCATTAAATTGCGAGCATTAAAATGTGTTATTCGCTACATTAATAATAATATAGCATAATGTGTTTAAATAGAAATAAGTTGCAATTTATATGCAATTTAGAGTGTAAGGTAGCAATTGTTAAGCATGTAAAACGTGGCTAACATATTCATATGCTGCATATAAAATCTCAAAATACTTATATATACTTATTATGTAAGCGTATATTCAATACGTCTGACTTCCACTGATCGAAAATTGCAACTCTTTCCTAGCAGAGATATACATTCGCCCGCAGCAAAGCGTCTACAACAAACATTTAAACGGGCTTCATTTTTCGCAATGAATTTAAATAAACAATAATATTAATTTATAGATATGCAGATATATATTTTTACCTTTTCATATTCACATTATATACGGTATTGCAAGAACGTATTCGCACACTGAAATTTATTTTTATAACGTTCATATCTAAAACTTAAAAAAAAATATGCAAAATAGAAATTTTGTTACTCCACTAGTGATTTTGCATAAAGTACAATTCGTGTTTCTCTTGTTACAGGATGAAGGATGGAAATTAAACAGAACAAATTACTACCAAGAAGGCTGGTTGGCAACAGGCAACATCAGGGGAATCGTCGGAGTAACTTTCACCACTAGTCACTGCAAGAAAAGTGTTGAATTTCCTTTAAGAACAAATTACAATTTGCGAGGTCATAGATCAGAAGTAAGTTAAACCAATGCGTATTCAATTTAACTTACTGGCATCCTTACTTCATTAATATTTAAGCATTTAAGGAACAGTTTCTATGAACTGCTACTCTACTTCATTCGGTTAGGAGTAGATGGCGTTACAATCTGCGAACAATTTACATATAATAAAAGTTGTATTTAAACAGTCAGGAAAGATATATTCTGCAATCATAGACATGTCATTTTTTAAGACATATAGGTACATATTCTTTACTTACCCCATACATTTGGAAAATCACACAATTGCTAAGAAATAAAAATAAAAATAGAAATAAAAACTTGTCAGTTTAGATATTCTTGTGCTTTTGTAGTTGTTAAGTAATTGAAAATTGCTCTTTAAACGTCACTTTTGAATTTTTGATTATTTTTTAGTAGAAATTCAATTATTTAAATTGTTATAAATTTAAAACAATCGTGCAAAAAATAGTACAAGCGTCACGAATGTTACGGACAAAATTGCTGTCAAACGTCCCTTACCGTTCTTGATACTTGATATATTATTTTAACATTTCAATTTTTAGGCCCCACGTTTTTGACGCCAAAATATTTCCAGAACACAATTTTTATCGCTTATTGGAAAATCATGTCGTGTTTTTATCAGTGATTGGGATGCTAAATTGTTGTTTTACATCGTAAAATTCACTGTGATCGGTTGATTAAAATTAAATGCATTCACATTATTGATTTGTAAGCTCGAGGCGCATTAATCCGTGTAAAGGTACACCCCGTTTCAATCAATCACAAATGCTTATTTTAAGCCCTGTATTTCACAACGTTCCTTATGAAAACTTCATAGACATATCTATAATACATATAAATTCAAAAATATTTGACTATACCTACATGAATATATTCGTTTTAACATTTCGTTATTCCCTTTAAATGGCTACAAATATATTTTAACTATTTTTCCAGCATCCCCAAAATATCACAGACATAAACATTCTATACTTAATTTATTATTTTTTTTGGGTCAGAGGAGACTTGTTAATGGGGAATCTGCCGTACATTGATTTGGTGGAGTGCTCAGAGGGTGTGGATTTTATTTTATTGGGTAGCGAAAACCTGAGCTGCATAGTATCCGAAACAGAAACACGAATTTCAAGCGAAGCAAATGTTCGACTTCGAAAACCCTTATAAATTATGTTGCGTTATTCGACCTTGTTTCTCCCGTCTTTATTGCAGAAATCGTACACATATAATATTAAAATATCAAAGGCTCTTGAATAATCGACGGTTTTAATCAGATTTATTTCCACAGATCCACAAAAAGTAAGTTATGCCGACCTATGTGTTTAATGACACATGTTTATAGAAAGATGCAAACGCGAATTGTGTAATTAAAAGCTACTTTACTTTACTTTACTTTATCAAACGATCTTGATTTATCATAGACGACATTTAATTCCACTACACAAATAATATCAACGCAAATTGTCTAATTTAACAAGTAAATGTTATTATTTAGGTGTAAGGCAGCCCCATAACATTTATGTAGATTGATCAGAAGATCCTGATTTATCGTGGACGACATCTAATTTCACCTACGTAAATTCTGAATCGTAAATAGTACACATAACATGATAGATCATTTACCAATAATATAATAGAATAATTATGTTTTATATTACATTTTAATTGATAATCATAAGTTGAATTCTTTTTATAACAGGTTGTCATCGAAATTCATTGTCGTGGCCGCTTCCGTGATTTTGCGATAAGTTTTAACGTGTGCCACCAAATATGAACGGAGGTACAAATTAGAAACCTCGCATTGGCGTGCTTTAAAAACGTTTTTAATATACGAAATATTTACATTCTGTGGTTCTACTTAAGTTAGATGTTTCTGACTCGCTGACCACTGATGTCATGTATACCTATATGAATTGATATATCAGGCAAAACTTAATCGCACAAATTTAAAAGGTTGTGAAAATAATTAGTAGAACTTACCCACATTTTTAATTTAATTCTTTTCAGGAAAACTGTAGTTTCATTTGCTTTTTTATGTCAATTTTTCTTAAGAATTTAGTATCATACTTTTGTACAATGCAGAATGAGACCACATTGTAACAATTTTTGTAGATTTTGAAAACGATATGTTGTGTTACTAATTAAAATTGAATGTATGGCTGAACTACAAAATATGAATTAAAATAGATATTTTCTTGCGTGTAACGTATATGAATTCGAGTAATCTCCCTCGGGAAGTGATTTTATGACAAAAAATATTTCGAAGCGGTTTTTTTCCTATGCTAGCCACTCATTAGGAGCACCTTTTAAATTTATTGATTATTATACAGAGTGTTCCATAACTTACTGACTGACCGTAGTTATACCTAGTTTTTCAAATGGAACAACCTCTATATTATTATATTTTTTATATTCCCCGTATAATTCTTAGTCAAAAAATGAGGTGTGGCCACCACACGACTTTCTTATACGTATGAGCGTTTCAAACTATACAATTTTAGGAATTTTTTTATACAAAAATTATTCAAAATCCTATTCTAAGTACTTTCATTCTCTTAAAAAATCGCTATAGAATGCATACTTTGCAAGATGTTCGAAAAAAAGTGCTACTCGCTAATTTTGAAATTTCATGTATACAAAAAATATTGCAAATCCAAATCTAAATACTTTTGTACTCTTAATAAATATATATAGAATGCATAATTTATGACATATTTGCAAAAAATCGCTATTCGGTAAGAGTAAAAGTGGTACTGTCGGTCCGAATTTTGAATTTTTTTTGTACAAAAGATATTTAGAATTATCTTTTAAACAATTTTATACTCGTAATGTACCTGCCTAGAAAGCATGACTTGCGAGATATTCGCAAAAAACTGATTTTCGATTAGAGTAAAAGACCTACTTCCGGTAGGAGTTTCAAAAAACTTTTTTAAGACAATTTGTCTCAAATTTAATTTTGTGTACATTTGAATTCTTTATAAATTTGTTTAAACTTAGTAATTGACGAAATATTTGCAAAATTCGATTTTTTCACACAAGTAAACTACTACTTCCGGTCTGCTAATTTTACTCAAAATCTAATCAGTTCTCAAGAGGGAGATTATATTCGTAATTACAAAATTTGGAATTGATATCTGTAGCGGTTTGACCGCTATCGTGGTCACAGACAGACAGACAGACAGACATTTTTTAAAAACCACTTTTTTAGTATCAGGGGACCTCAAAACGTGGACATCTGCAAAAATCTCGAGGTCGAAAATATTCATCATCACAATACTTCCTTATACTACGTATAAGAAAGTAAAAGTTATAAGATAGTATAGGCGTAAAAAGTGTTGAGACTGATTGTCATTTTTCCGAAAAATTCAATGCTTCTTTAAAATTGTTTCTCGAAAGCGGCGTATTAGATGGACACAATTTTTGGTAGTATTGTTCATAATAAAGGGTCCTAATACAAGAATATTTTCTTTTTTCTCAAATACTAATTATATATCCAGAAAACTAGATTAAAATTACATGACACATTTTTGAAAAAAAGTACATTTTTTTTAAATTTTTGAATTGCTTCGTAAATTTCGCACCAACAACATGTAAAACGTTATTATTTTAAAAATGGCAATTACTGAAATTGTCATTTTTGTGTTATCATTTTGCTAACTTTATGTTTTTTATTTGAATACGGTTTAGTGACCCATGATATTTGCCGCGAAATGACTGTGAATAACACTGCCAAAAATTGTATGCATCTAATACGTCGTTTTCGAGAAATATAATTTTATTAAGGTGAAGTGGGGTAAGAGTGTAGTAAAAACTTGTTAGTTAAGATAGACTATGTTCTAATCTAGAATATATTAAATTGTTTAATCTCCTGTTTTGACAGAATCAAACTTGTAAAGTTACTAACAAGTCTGCAAAAGATCAAATAAATAATTTCAAATATTTTTTATTTTTTGTATTTTTTTTATTTTAGAAACAGTCTACTACATACTTACCCCAAAAGGGGACAAGTGTGTAAGGACATGATATTTTATATTAGGTTTAATACTATACTAGAATGGGGTAAGTATGTAAAACTACAATCGTTCTTCTTTCGATTGCTTTTTGGTAGAAAAAAATCCATCAATAAATATAACAGTATAAACTTTTTATTAAAAAACTGCTTTACACACTCACTGATCAAGAGCACAGCATGAACTTTTTCTATCGTACCAACCGAAATCATGAAACACACGCAATACAGTTTCCTCCTTTATGGACGCAAAGATAAAAGAGTTATGCACTTGTTTTGAAAGGTGGCGGTACATATGCACATTCTTAAACATAGAAAAATGGCCAACTAGACACTTACCCCGAATACACACTTACCCCACTTCACTATACCTATATCAGTTAGATAACAAATTTTGTGAATTATTTCAGATATACAATGATTAATTTAAGAACAATGTGGTGAAACTTCCGTTTATTCTCTATTTTGTGCCAGTCAATAATAACGTATTTTTGTGCTAGACAACTTAAGCTTGTACCACATGTATTTCAGTTTGATATTACAAAGTTATCCTGAAGGCTTGTTTAATCTTCCATAACAGTTAAGGCGAAAGGTAGTGGCCAAGTGTGCAAGAGAGATTAAAGTATCGGAAAAGTATTCCCATGTTTATAAATAATTTACAAAACGTATTTCCTTTTTTAAAGTAGTATATGACTTAAAATGCTCTTCTAAAGAGATGCAACATCTTACTTTTTTATCTTTTTATAATAGTTGAGATATTTTGTTTAATTTCGGTATTTAATGTTTTTCTAAAATTCTGAGAAAGGGCGCATGTAAAGAAAATATTTTTAAATTGAAAATTACCGCCCGAAACGCAAATAGTAATCTTCTCTCATGCTTTTTTCTCATGTAGTTTTTTTACAGTTGTGGTTCTGTTCCATTATGCGTGATTATGAGGCAGGGAGGTGTGGAAATGTCTACGTAAATCTTTAGTGGATGAATCGTTTCATAATTTTTAAAATTATACAATAGTAAAAGAAACAACACGTCACAGTTTATTTTATTCCGCGTCTTTTAACATAAGTCAAAAAAATAAAACGTCAAATTTGTCAAAGTTATGACGTCATCAATATTTTTTTTAAATATGAAACTTCTTTTTTTTTTACTTTATTTGATAAAGCTTGTTTTTCTGCATTATAAAGAAATAATTGAACTAGGGGTCACATAAGAAAAAACTGAGAGAATTAATAAAAAACAAAATAAACTTTATTATAGTAATAACATTTAAATTAACTAAACAGTCCATTAAACCAAAACGATTTCTTACAGGAATTGTTCAAACTGTGTCCCGTTCACTATCTGACATAGGCCAAGACGATGGTAGACCTGATTTACAGAGTCTTCGATCATCTGCGGAGTTATACGAGTCATTTCATGTCTAATTCGTTTTTTTTTTTAGTTTTTTCTTATGTGACCCCTACTTCAATTATTTCTTTATAATGCAGAAAAACAAGCTTTATCAAATAAAGTAAAAAAAAAACCAAGCTTCATATTAAAAAAAATATATTGATGACGTCATAACTTTACAAATTTGACGTTTTATTTTTTTGACTTATGTTAAAAGACGCGGAATAAAATAAACTGTTTGATGTGTTTTTGCATTTTTTTCAAAAATGAACATTGTACATTTTATGAATTTTGTGCGTTACTTTATCATAACCCTGTATATGGATCTACAAATATATTATACATATAGCAATGTCCCTTTCAGTTATCAATCTCATTCAAGGGCTCTGCTTCCAGTTCCTACATGAGCGGTATCGAGGGCTCCTAAGTGGTTTTCTTTTTTTCTCTGGATGTCTCACAAGATTTTTATCGATTTCATTTATATTTTCAGCATCATCCTCTTGATTTCTTCTTGTTTTTTTATTTTTGTTGTTAATTTGATATATTCCTTTATCGTATTTGCTGTTGGGATTTGTATGTGTCTTTCTATTCTGCTCTTGTGTGTGTGTGTCCTCTCGTTCGGTAGGCATGTATTTCAGTGTTAGTTTGTAGCTTTATTTTTATTTTCTTTTATACGTAGTATAAGGAAGTATTGTGATGATGAAAATTTTTGACCTCGAGATTTTTACAGATGTCCACGTTTTGAAGTCCCCTGATACCGAAAAGTGGTTTTTAAAAAATGTCTGTGTGTCTGTGACAACGATAGCGGTCAAACCGCTATAGCTATCAATTCCAAATTTTGTATTTACGTGTATAATCTCCCTCTTGAGATCTGATTAGTTTTTCAGTAAAATCGGTAGACCGGAAGTAGCAGTTTACTTCAGTGAAAAAATCGAATTTTGCCAATATTTCGTCAACCACTAAGTTTAAACAAATTTATAAAGAATTCATATGTACTTAAAATTAAAATTGAGAACAATTTTATAAAAGTTTTTCGAAATTTCAACCGGAAGTAGGTTTTTTACTCTTATCGAAAATCAGTTTTTTGCGAATATCTCGCAAGTCATGCTTTTTAGAGAAGTACGTTACGAGTATAAAAGTATTTAGAAAATAATTTTCAATATCTTTTGTATAAAAAAAATTTCAAATGTAGACCGGAAGTACCACTTTTACTCTTATCGAATAGCGGTTTTTTGCAAATATGTTGTAAGTTATGCATTCTATATATATTTATCATGAGTACAAAAGTATTTAGAGTTGGATTTGCAATATTTTTTGTATATATGAAATTTCAAAATTCGGACCGGAAGTAGCACTTTTACTCTTAGCGAGTAGCACTTTTTTTCGAATATCTTGCAAAGTATGCATTCTATAGCGATTTATTAAGGGAATGAAAGTACTTAGAATAAGATTTTGAATAAGTTTTGTATAAAAAAATTCTTAAAATTGTATAATATGAAACGCTCATACGTATAAGAAAATCGTGTGGTGACCACACCTAATTTTTTTTGAGATGCTTAATACCTTGTCTATTTATGTATCAGTATTCTTATAATTTTTTCAATATTTGGTATTCCCATGAGTTTAAATTGTTGGGTTGTTGGAGTTCTTTTATTTATTTAGTGGATATACTAGTTTTATTGTTGTCGCTGTAATTTATTTTTATTTTTTGATGTTGTTTGACCCCACATGTTAATGAGATAATTTGTATGCGACACGAACATGGAGTGGTATATTCCCAATTTCATGCTTTCTGGTACTATATTTTTAATTTTATATATTCCAGCTATTGCTTTCGAGTTTCTTTTTATTAGGTTTTTACATGTGCGTCCCATTTCAAATTGTCTTGTATTAGTAATCCTAGATAATTTCTTTGTTTTATTTGGTGATTTTTCTTACCTTTGAAGTGTATATCGAAAGCAGGTTTTTGGGTTTTATTTGAGAAAATCATATAATTTGTCTTCTCTTCGTTTATTGTTATTAGGTTATCAAACACTACTTGTTTCACATAAAGGACAAATTCTACGAAGACATGGAAATGGAAATTGAAAAAATACCAAAAGAAGATACCATTGTAGTATTGGGTGATCTGAATGCACAGATAGGGAGGGAGGAATCTAATAGACAAGTAGCCGGGAAATATACAATACATAACAAAACAAATGACAACGGATATAGATTATGTAACTTAGCAGAACGAACAAACATGGTAATTAGTAGTACTAAGTATGAGCATCCAAGACAACACAAAGTAACATGGAACTCACCAGATCAGAAAACGCAGACACAAATAGATCACGTGCTGGTCAATAAAAGGAAACAATCGTCGATAACAGATGTTAGGACGTATAGAGGAGCATGCGCAGATTCAGATCATCTTATGGTGACAACGACAATTAAATTGAAGATAAAGAAGACAATGAAAATTAAACAAAAGAGTAATGATTGGAACATAGAGGAATTAAGTAACGAAAAAGTAAGAGAGGAATACAGAAAAGAAATAGAGAGGCGGTTGATGGGCGAAAGAAGAGACGGAAATGATACAGAAACAAGATGGAGAAATATCAAGAAATGTATTAATGAAGCAGCAGAAAAATGTATCGGAAGAAAAGGAAAGAAAAAGAGGAATGAATGGTATAATGAGACTTGTCAAGACATACTGGTTCGGGAAGGTGGAAGCAAGAACCAAATGGTTACGGACGGATAAAAGTGAGGATAGAATCGAATAGAGAAGATGAGAAAGGAATGTAAACAAACTATACGAAGAAGTAAAAGAGAGTGGATGGAAGAGCAGATGAAGAACATCGAAAAAGAAAGTATGAAGAAGAATACCAAGCGGCATTACCAAAAAATCAATGAACACAATAAAGTATATAAGCATAAAGGGAGTGGCATAAGGGATAGTAGGGGAAGAGTAGTTGAATGTGAACAGCAATATAAGGAAGTATGGGAGGAATACTTTAAGGGACTACTTAACGACAGGCAACGGATTGAAGAAGTATGTGAGGAAGATGAGGACAAAGTTGTGGTCCATGAACCAACATTGGAAGAAGTAAAAGAAGTTATAAAAGCTAGCAGAAATGGAAGAGCACCGGGAAAGGATGGAATAAATAACGAACTATTAAAATATGGAGGAGAACGATTACAGGAACATATATACGAATTGATACGGAAAATATCGAATGAAGAAAAGATGCCACACGAATGGAAATTAGGACAAATAGTGACATTGCATAAGAAAGGAGACCAACAAGATTGTAAAAACTACAGAGGGATAACACTATTAAATACGACATACAAAATACTATCATCAATAATACAAAGAAGGATAGTCGACATAATGAGAAGTATACCATCCTTTTTAGGTTTAACGATCAACACATCATTTTTCTTTTTCAATAGATCGCTATACAATGTCTTCTTTTCTGCCTTATTTTCGTCGTTCGCAATAAACTCTAAAATTTTGTAAATCAGTACATTTTGTTCTGGTATTGTTTGGAGACAATCATTAAGTTTCTGGTCCATTTCTTTCATTGGTTGACACACTTTCATTTTACCACAAATGTCGCATACATATGTAATAATATCCGTGTCACTCAACTTCTTAGCTGTTTCGTCACTAATTGCAGCACATTTACTATATCTCTCTTCCTCACATACGAAACACTTTACAGTTCTTTCTGTTCATTGGACATATTTTTGTTGTTTTATATATGTTGACCCACTTGACAAATGATTAATCATCCTTTTGCTTCATCGATGTATTTCACTAATAGTTTACATAATCACAATTTCATTTATGTCTCAATAATAAATAACAATATTTTTCTTTTCGACACTGCACTATATGCAGAGCCGATAAAAATACGTCCTCACTCTTTGAATATTAAACTACTTGTTGTTACTGAAGCTTTTGCGTTCTTTGACATTTGTTCTTCTGCCAATTTTTGATTTATATTTGCGGAATATTTGTTGATATCTTCTGCTATTTCTTTGGGCACAGTTACCATTCCATTTTCCTCTTGTATTTCGCTTACATTTTTGTCATTACTTTACTTTATTTTGTCATCTTCAGAAACACTGATTAAAAACTGCGCGGTTTTTAATCGTGTGCTTTTTTAGAAATAATAAACCAAGACAAGTTCCTTAGATAAATGAAACAGTTTGTTATTACTTGGCTCTTATTTAAAATTGGACTTAATATCACGTATTGCCTCCTCTAGCATCTAATACAGCTTGCATACGCCTTCCCATTCCAAATATCAAACTTTTTATATGCTCTTGTGGAATTTGTTGCCATTCTTCCTCAGATGCTATTCGTAGATCTTGTAGAATTCTCGGAGGCTAAATGAACGTGTATGTGCTTGTAAATGTGAATGGGAACCCCTGAACTTTGTGAAAAGCGGGGAACCCCAGACATTCTGATATAAAAGAGAAATACGCGTGAAAAAAGAGAGAGTCGACAGCAAGATACGTTAAATATCGTATCAAAGGGCTAAGTCCTAACATTAGACTACGCATAAGAGCCATTGTTACTATAACTTCAATAAATAATTTACTACCAAGAAAACGTAGTAAAGTAGTGGTCAAAGTTGCACATAAGAAATAATTGTGCAACGTTTTATATTGTTAAAATAAAGATTGTATTTCGAGTAGCAGAACAAGCAGATGATGCCGTTGAAAACATCGTAGAAATAAAGAAGATTTCGTCGATAATAAGCAGCTCGAAGTTCCTGCTGGAAACAGTACAAAAAAGAAGATGAATAAGAAGAATTTAGATAAGGTATTATTTAAGTGATTATTGTTTAATGACTGTAATGTTGTATGTAATAAAAGAGGAGAGCCTGTAAAAATAAAAGTTCAAACAGAAAGTAATTAAATAAATATCGTCTAACAAATATATGTGTAAAGTAACTTGATATGTTCACAAGTATCGATATAAACACGTATAATATAGAATGTGCATTCAATGTAATAAATTCTGGCGTTTATAGCTTACGATTGAATCGAACAAAGGACCTACAGAAATGTTTGTTAGTTTAATGTTTGTAAAAAAATGTATTAGAATTGCTGTTTAAATATATGTTACTTTTTGTGTTGTTTGTAAAATATAGATACAGGATTCATTGATTTTAATATAAGAATTATTAAAATTTTAAATAGTATTTCTTATTAATGTACAGGAACCCCTTTTACTTAATCATTTCAATTAATTCGAATCGCCCTGAGATAATCTGAGTTGAGCTGGCAAAACAAATAATTTCACATTTTATTTCTAAAGTTTAACTTTAAATTAAATATCTTAATTTAGAGATAGGGGTTTCTGTACAATATGTCACCCAACTTTGGGATGGTACCTATATATAGCACAAAAAATTAAAAATATTCAATATTTTTGCTCATGAGTGTCTAAAAATCACCACTCTATCCACAGTGACTAAACGGAAATAAATAAAGTGTTATTGTTTCAGGTAATCATGGTGAAATGGAACGAGCCTTATCAAAAACTAGCATCCTGTGATAGTTCGGGAATTATTTTCGTGTGGATCAAATACGAAGGTCGATGGTCTATCGAATTAATCAACGATCGTAATACCTTAGTAACACATTTCTCTTGGTCTCACGATGGCAGAATGGCACTAATTTGTTACCAGGTAATTTCCTTCAGAAAAAGATGTGTTTTTATGTTCCCAGACCCTTCCTAATATCTCCCATCATCTAATAGTTATATTGTATCACCACATTCATCTTATGTCTCGCGTCGAAACGATGTAAAACTTTATATACTTACTAGGATGGATTTGTACTAGTTGGATCTGTGGCAGGACAACGCTACTGGTCCTCGATGTTAAACTTAGAGGCGACCATAACATGCGGCATATGGACGCCGGATGATCAACAGGTTTATTTCGGTACCACTTCCGGCCAGATCATCGTGATGGACGTGCACGGTGCCATGGTCTCTCAGGTTCAATTAAGTTCAGAAGTTGGTATCGCTTCGATGGCCTGGTCGTGTGAAAAATTCAAAATGGAAGAGGGTGACGATAATGACCCCGGGGTGACGAATGCAGGTAATTAATTGATAATTATATTATTATATATAATTTTCTTAAAAATTAAGTAGATTCAATTTTGACTTGATTAAGATTCGTAATCGTAAAGGAAAAGGAAAATAACTAACCGTGACGTTTCACTAACGCAGTGGCTAGATCAGACATAAACTGCTAGTACAACAAGCAGTGTGTCTTTTTGTTAGAAATTATTATAAGTACAAAGTTTTTCTTTAAAAATTGCATTACATATATAACAAATTATAATCACTTACCGGAAACTCTTACATCACTACGAATAGAGCAACTAAAATCTAAATTAAAGATATACTTAGTAAAAAGAGTGTTGTACTTATAAAATAGAAGACTTTTTTGAGAAATCGATTATTTTGACATTTCTGTGACTTATTTGAATTCTAATGTTCCCACAGTTATGAACCTCTGAAAAATTGCATTTGTGCTCTTAACAAAAACTGCAATCAAGCAATAGTGACCTGTAATACTACAGTAAGTGAGTTTTGTTGATTATTCAAAGACCGAGCTATTTAGAATCTGTCAAACACAGTTTTTATCAAGCCGACATTTTGAGAGATTGTCCATGAAAGTTGTTGAAGAAACTGATATACTTATTTGTTTGAAACATCACACGTCATTATCTGAGATGTTTTGAAAAATCGACTATGTAAAAAAACCAGGCCGCGTGGATCTGTTTCAGTTAGACTGAAAAAAAACGAAGGTCCCCTTCCCAGCAAAAAAAAAAAATAAAACTGTTACGCTGTCGGTAGTGCCATCTTCGAGCAGGCTGGAAATGTATTAAATGCAAATAAAACGTCACCGACAAGCCATTTACAAATGCTGACGCATCGCCGTATCTAAAATAGACTATTAAATATGTCTTTCAATCTTAGATTATTGATTAGAACATTATTTTTAATTACGTTTCCACATTAAGACAAATTTTAACATTTTAGTTTATCTGGCACTCGCACAATAATATCTTTTAAATATCTTTTATATATTTTTCATCTTCTTTTTTCACTGAAGAAGACCTTTCTGTTGTCGGTTTTATTCGGAAAAGACCTCCTCCGACGATAGCGACACTTGTAGCTTCTCTAAATGCTATTGACACTTTACACACACAACACTTATTTGTCGGTCGACTTCTTTATATAAATAAAGAACCTATTATTATTACTTATAAGGTTCAAAGCGACAATTTAGTACTTTGTCGACCGATATATATTTTGAGTCGACTTATTTATTAATTAGAGAACCTTCTTTATACTTGTAAAGATGTAATAAGACAGACTTGTAAGCTGTCAGCGGATACGTTTAAATGGTTATCTTTTGGTCGACTTGCTTTCTCCTAAGTCCTCGGGTCGACCTTTTTCTTCCATCGGGCTTCGCTCTCTGCCCATGTTTAGTCATTAAAGTTTCACACGCATATCAGCACGCATGAGACGCTGACAAACACAACTTCGGCGATAACACAAACACTTGGTGCCACAAATCTTATAATATAATCAATACATTTGTTTATCTAACCAGTGCTTAAATCATACATAGATATACATATAGAATAAACAGTTTTAAGAAATATATCGTTGTAACGGTACAGCCCATTACAGACGTTTTATTAATGCTTTGACACAGCTACTTCTGTTACTAGCTAATATATTAAATACGTGATTCGAACAACTTAACAAAAACATTTTCTTCTAGCTGAACGCAAATTCATCCTGGCAGTCAGTCTGCAAAATGGCCACATTTACCTTCTGAAAACGTTCGACGACGTATCACCGATTCAAATCTACACCGGTCTGCAAGGTTCGCTCTGCATGGAATGGAGTAATTCGCGAGAACTTCTGGCCATAGCCGGCACGACAATAGAGACTAACGCCCTAACACCCCCGACGGAGTACAATAACATCCTCAAATTTTACAACGACAAGGGGATTCTCATATATTCTACCTTACTGCCGTTCACTCAAGTTAGTCGTTCGATTGCCGCGTGAAGAATACTCGAGGAAATTTACGAAATATTATATTTTCAGGCTCCGATTTCCGCCCTAACTTGGGGTCACAATGACAAAAGGTTATTCCTTGCCACGGGAACACAAATTCACATCGCCTGGGTTTCGAGGAGGATAGCAACACTTCAGCTCCTCTGTCGTTTGAAAATTTACAACAGTCTACGGCACGAGTCTCAGTTATGCGCGTTGCCTTTACCACCGAGGATTAGAAATCTCATTGGAAATTTGTTTGTTCAAACTATACGGGTAAGTTTAAAAATATATCACAAACTTATAACATAATTATGATTTAAGCACCTGTTCAATCAATCTAGAATCTCATTACTGAACAGAATTTAATGTATGCTTTATATGTTCTATGTATTCTTTTTAATTTGTCGGAAGCATCTGTTTTTTATTCAATAAGTTGTTTTAACACAGAATTTTTTTTAAATTACGTAAAACCACCATACGCTTCTTGTTTCTAGAAAGATTCCCCCAGGATAAATATTCAGTATCGCAAGGTATCATCAATTTAATATTTTTACTCTTTTATTTTTATTTCTTTAGATTTGATATCTAGTTAATATTTTCTATTACCTTTTCACACTTTCGTAATTCTTCAATTTCATATAAATTAATAGCACTGAATTATCTGTAAATACATAGATTAACATGCCTTGTAATTTACTACGAGATGTTACGCTAACTGATCGAAATCTATCATACTCAAGAAGGCCGTAATTTTTTTAATTCAAACTTAAGTTGATACGTATTAGATCGTCAGACACAGACGTCAGATACGTTTAAACCAAATGGAGTGGTGACAGGGGGATCTGGGAAAATTCCCCGAAAACAATTCACCGACGGAAAATTCCCCGACTACAATTCACCGATAAACAATTCCTCGACAGGAAAATTCCCCGACAGGAAAATCCCCCGACAAACAATTCAACGAATGGAAAATTCCCGACAGTAACAAACTTCCCTTCACACTTCATCCCGGCTTAGGACGAGCAGCATTATACTGGCGTGTTTAGAAGTTTTTTTGTTGTTTTTTTTATAATAGTTTTTTTGTCTTTGGTTTTTATATAATAGTAATAATAAAAATAATAATCGAAAAGGCTTTTCTCGTCATAATTATGTACAGGGGCTATTCTGTTGTCTTAATAAGTAAGGTTGTGGGCTATACCACACAAGTAATTGGAAAGATTTATTTCGTCAACATTATTTACAAGAGTTGCTATTCGTTCAGCACAATCACGGTACTTTTTACGAGCAGGGTGTCCTTCAGCGCCTCCTAGGTATTGCTCTATCTGAACTTCATGCAGACTTTGTTCCCGTTGTATGGCTTTTACGAACTTCCATATATTAGGATGGTCAGCTGAAACTTGCGTCACAAACGCTCGATGCCATCCTTCTATAGAGTTGTTCGTTTTTGGTAGTCCTTCTACTACAGCCTCATAACAATTCCACATACCATGGGGAAATCGCGGTGATCGACGATGTTGGCGTCTTTGCGGGCGTCGAATCCAGATGTCCTCGAAGTAGTCCATAATTGGTTGGGCATCCTCAGGCAGTATATTCTCCTCACAAAGGGTTTCAAACGCATCGACTAAATTTGCTGTGGGAACAAATGCTAATGCGGGCAGTAACTTCAATTTCAAAGCAAATTCCGTATCGGTTTCGTACCGGTTCTTTAGGCCTTCTGATTGAATTTTTCTAAAGATAGACTGCGAAAAATGGAAGAAACATCCACGATGCTTTGAAGCTGGAAATTCTTCGGCAAAAGCACTTATCATGCCAGTTTCCAAATCCGTGAGGATGGTATTAGGTGACACTCCGGGTATAAACTCTTTTAACTTTTGTAGTAAACGAATGTAGGTACGTTTTGTTTTGTCTGGTAACAGTACATACACTAATAGAATTGAAATATTTTTCTTTAATCCATGTATCGTAAACAGTTGACAAAATAAGTGTGGCACTGTTTTAAATGTCCCGTCTGCATACCAATGTGCGCTTTCAGCTAAAAGTCAAATATTTCTCTTTGTACTAAAAATCAGCATTCTGTCGTCATTTGGTCCAGAATCGTACAACAAAAAGGATTCTCCATTTTTTGTTAAAGTGTATTCTTGTGGAAAAATAATGTCTCTTCGATGGAGTGGCAACGCCGGAGCATCTTCTTCCTTTTTCCTAATATTTCTTATAGTTCTCTTCATGCTAGAAACTTTCGGCAAACATGCTGCAGTAGGCTGGCTAAGTCCAATAGTTGCAGTAGATAGTCCAGTCGAATTAGACATGAAATCAAGTAAGTTCTATTCTGGAATATGGTTTTGTCGCCGATTTTTTTATAGGTACATTTGACCCCCACGAACATACCCTGAAAAATGCCAAGAGTTTTAGGTCCGGGTTTGGCCGTGAGAAATTGTTAAACACTTGAAAAGTGACATTTTCCGGTTAAACTTTTTTCCCGTAGGTTAAATGTGAAAACTGTCCGTACAAAAGTTGTTCGACCCATCATTCTCTAAAAAACAAGCCATTACACGATCGATTATCATTATTTGTTTAGCTGCAAAATGCATAAAACCATGGCAATTTTGATTTTTTATTTTTTGCATTCAATCGATGAATAATCAACGTATGGCTTTGAACCTCATGGTGCAGGCAATATAAAATGTCCGCCAGAGAACAGTGCAAAGTTCACTCACCTGTGTTGTTTAGTTGAGCTACAATAAGCGACAAGCCAAAATTCCTAAATTAGCTGTCCCTTCCTTGCATATTGTCGCACATGGTTCAAAAAAATCATGGTTTTAATTCATTGAGAGGTCTTTCCGAAAATGGAAAAAAAATAATTTTTTTTTCTCAAAAATTGCCATTTTTTTGGAGGTTCGAAATTATTTGCTTATAAACAAATGAAATATCTCCGACAATTGACACATTATCGTAAATATTATGGTAGATTCTGCTTCCTTTCTCTTCCACGAGTAATTTGAGACTAACTTTATACGAATATCTTGATTAGAACTGGAGATAACAACGTTCTAGTTTTATTACGTTTATTATCGTTCTGGTGGATATTTAAGAAAAAAAAATATCAAATTTCTCTCAATACCTCAAGGAATCGCCGTGAATTTTTTCAGATCTGTAGGAGCATTCTATGTAAGTCAAAGAAAGTAATGAAGTTCGACGTGCGCTGGCGGTGGGAAAAATTGCGACCGGGGGGCGTGGTGGGGTAAACCAGAGGCTCCGCGCGCCGCCTGGAGTTATATATTTGTTAAATAACCGGTGATTCGGGCTCGGCGCGCGGAGCTTCTGGCTTACCCCACCACGCCCCCCGGCCGCAATTTTTCCCACCGCTAGCACGCGCCGAACTTTATCAATTTCTTTGACTTACATAGAATGCTCCTACAGATCTGAAAAAATTCACGGCGATTCCTTAGGGTATTGAGAGAAATTTGATATTTTTTTTTCCTTAAATATCCACCAGAACGATAATAAACGTAATAAAACTAGAACGTTGTTATCTCCAGTTCTAATCAAGATATTCGTATAAAGTTAGTCTCAAATTACTCGTTGAAGAGAAAGGGAGCAGAATCTACCATAATATTTACGATAATATGTCAATTGTAGGAGATATTTCATTTGTTTATAAGCAAATAATTTCGAACCTCCAAAAAAATGGCAATTTTTGAGAAAAAAAATAAATTTTTTTTCCATTTTCGGAAAGTACTCTCAATGAATTAAAACCATGATTTTGTTGAACCATGTGCGACAATATGCAAGGAAGGGACAGCTAATTTAGGAATTTTGGCTTGTCGCTTATTGTAGCTCAACTATACAACACAGGTGAGTGAACTTTGCACTGTTCTCTGGGGGACATTTTATATTGCCTGCACCATGAGGTTCAAAGCCATACGTTGATTATTCATTGATTGAATAAACTTTTGGCATTTTTCAGGGTATGTTCGTGGGGGTCAACTGTACCTATAAAAAAATCGGCGACAAAACCATATTCCAGAATAGACCTTAATTTAATTCGACTGGACTAAGAGATGACATGATGTGTTGCGTCTTGGGTACTTATCGCGTTTTCACGTATCTTACAACAAAATATTGTTTTTTCTACTTCTCTGGCATCTGCACTATGGTTATGCTCCCCAGTTTTTTTAATAACAGTTTCTCCAAGCGTCGGAACTCGAGCTTTACACATTGTTTTATAATAATAGTCACATTTCCAATAAATTTTTTCGTCGCCTTTGTCTTTTCGATACAAATGGCCATCAAGCAACAACTTTTTCTTCCTTTTTTCACTAAGAACAAATTCAGCACTCATTTTACGATGTTAACTGTTGCACGAACTTTTTCGAAATAAACAATTTGGAGAGATTGCCAATCTTTTATAATAAACCCCAAACCATTAGGTTTAATTCCGTCTTTGTATTGTTTCACAAATATATATAATTAAACACTCGATGTACACGGTTAACTTTACTAAAGAATTAAAAACTATTAAAATAAGCGCACAAAATAATGGTTATAACTCGTCTCTAATAGATAAATTAGTCAATAGAATGAATAAATCAATTACATTAAAATTAGCATTTCCCCCGTCTCAGGAGTTGAAATTAAAACAATGGGTTAAAATTCCATATTTAGGTAGTATAAGTATGAAAATTAGCAATGTTTTAAAGAAGCTGGATTTTAATATAGCCTTCTATAATAATAACACTTTAAAAAGTCAATTAACGAATAATAAAACAGCGAATCCTAAGTTAAACAAATCAGGAATTTATAGAATTAATTGTAGTGATTGTAATAAATTTTATATAGGTCAAACGGGGCGAAATTTCAAATTAAGGTTCTCAGAACATATGCGAGCCGTTAAATTAAATTATGAAAATTCAAGTGTAGCTAACCATGTTTTAATAATAATAATAATAATATCGTTTATTGTCCAACAGTTTCCTATTTACAGGACAAATAGAAGGAAATACATACAAACAGTGCATTAGAAACAAAAATAATACAGTTAACAGTTAACACAGAAAAATATACAAAAGTAACATATAATGAAACATAATTACATATTCAAAAAAATATATCCTCGTAGTGCAGATCAGCGGCACGACACATCGTAGAGAGGGGGGAGCTCAAGAGAATATTGGTTCTGGGAAAGGGCAAGGAAAAAGTGTTAGTTGAACGGGAGGATGACCTAGGAACGAGGAAACTAATCATGGAAAGTAAGAAGGGACAATCAATCATGCCATGCACCAACTTCCAAATGAAACGGGCTCCATGTATTTCGCGTCGATAATCCAGAGGTTGTAGAACATGTCTTTCCAACAACGACGCGTAGTCTATGTTCCTCTGCGGATATATTCCATCCAGTTTAAATGACAGGAACTTAAGGAAGCGTCGCTGTACTTTCTCCACCGCGAGTTTGAGGTATACATAGTGCGGTGACCATACCGAAGATGCGTATTCCAGCTTACTAATAACAAAGCTGAAAAATAATACCCTCAAGAGGTTAATGTTCTTAAAATATTTGGACGTTCGCAAGATGAATCCTAATGTTTTCGAAGCTGAAACACAAAGGTCAGCAATATGTGGAGCAAAGCTTAGTTGGCAATCGAAGATAACCCCAAGGTCTTTTACACTATCACACCTCTTCAGTCGCTCGTTGTGAATTACATAAGTGGATAATATAGGAGACTTTCTTTTAGTATATGATACACTGCAGCATTTGGGAATGTTCAGGTGAAGATTAAATTTGGCACACCAATCGATTATAATGTTCAGGTTGTTTTGTAAATTAACAACCTCATCACTGGTAGCAATGGACATATAAATCTTGAGATCATCTGCGTAGGCGAGCGCAGGGCAAGTTAGTGATGTTAAAAGATCATTAATAAAGAGGACGAACAACAATGGACCTAAATTGGACCCTTGAGGGACTCCAGATGTAGGGAAGAAATCATAGGATCTATAGCCATTGTAAAAAACATAAGTACATCTGTTATGTAAGTATGAATGCAATAATTGTAAAAACGATGGGCTAAGGCCAATCGTAGATAGTTTAGCTATTAATATTTCAAAGTCGATCGTATCAAAAGCCCGACTGAAGTCTGTATAAATAACATCAACTTGACCCCTTTCGTCAAGAACTCTACTAATGTATTCAGTGAGAACAGTTAAGTTGGTGACTGTAGATCTGCCGCGTATAAAGCCATGCTGATATTCGGACACAATAGATTTGGTGTTGTAACATAAACAAGAGTAGATTACGTGCTCAAAGACTTTAGCGAAGTTAGACAATATGGAAATAGGCCTGTAATTATCAACAAGTGATTTATCACCCTTTTTAAAAACAGGACATACTCTGGCGCGTTTCCATAGATTGGGAAAAGTAGAGGTTTTAATAGATAAATTTATAACAAATGTTAGCGGCTTAGCCAGGACAAATCTAGCATCTCTTAATAGGAAAGCAGGTATTAGATCGTCACCTGCATTGAAGTTGTTTGGAAATTTTGACATTATCCCGATAATCTCATCATCGGTAACAGGAGTTAAGGAGAACGGGATGCTATCACTATGCAGAGAATCAGGACACAAATATGACGGTCCCTGATAAATAGCAGAAAATTTGTCAGCAAACGCATTTACAATACCCTGAGGGGTATCAACACAAACATCATCATAAACCAAACTATTTGGGATTCTTGTAGTACCACGTTTAGAGTGAATATAATTAAAAACTTCCTTTGGATTAGTGATGATGGAATCCTCAACATTCTGCATGTAATTCGAGTAAAGTGTTTTCAATTCAGCCTTACAACGAGCTCTTAGTTTCCTAAACTCATTGAAGTAAAATTCCGATTTAGTGGCCTTCCATTTGCGTCGATAATATTCTTTATGTTTAAGATTAGATATAATGGAACCGCTAAACCACGAAGGATATTGTGATGCAGTACTTCGATGTATGTATTTAGGAGTAGATGTGTCAATTTTTTCGATTAGAGCAGCATAAAATTCAGCGAGCGCATCATCGGCATTGCTTAGATTATCCAAAAATGACCAATCAGTTTTTAGTAGATCGGTGTACAATTGGTTGAAGTTACATTTACGAAAATTGTATCTGTATGTATTATGACTTATAGGGAATGCAGAGTTAGCAGACAACGTTTGCTGCGAAAAAATAATAGCCAAGGGTGGATGAAACACATCAACAGAGACAAACGGTAGGTCATCACGTGCAATAGTAATGTCGTTGCTGGAATTGGATAAAATAAGGTCCAGAAGTCGACCATTACAGTTCACTAAGGAATTAAACTGCCTAACATTAAGGGAACTACAGAAGCAACGCAGAGTGGAACATTTAGAGCATGATGTATGCACATTAAAAAATTCAGGAAGATTAAAATCTCCTAATAGCAAGACAGTTTTATTGAGAAGTAAAATTTCAAGATAATCACACAAAACTTCAAAATCATGCAACGAAAGTTTAGGTGGTATATAAATAGCAGCAACGTACCAAAGCGAGGATTGAAAAGTACATTTACACATTACGAAGTCGACTACAGGGACAAGCGCAGCTAAATGGCTTGTATCAATGACTTCATACATTATTGAATTAGATAACGCAATAAATACACCTCCACCGGTTGAGCGGTCAATCATAGCGAATTTTCTATCAGATCGAACCATGTTATAGTAAGAAGGCACAATTTCAGAATTAGTGACAGAGTCATCAAGCCAGGTCTCAGTAATCACAATAATGTCAAAATTGGATTCGCATGCGCTAGTGTAGAATGAATGAGTTTTAGATTTAAGACCTCGTGTATTTTGGTAGTAAATGCTGACAGAAGTGGGAATACTATTGGACGTAACTAGTTTAAAGATGATACAATGCTAGGGATACCTTTATTATATTTGATTTTCAGATTGGCTTCACCATTCTTTAAACGTTCATTGAGTTCAGCCCTGGCGTTTTTATGTATTTGAAGCTGTAGGGGAGTGCGATCACGATAAATGGAAAGATTTGTAAATTTAGGGTTAGCCTTGAGTTTAGACATATTGCGTAAGACATTCGCCGCTTCATATTCAGAAGGAAAGCTGATTTTAATTGGGCGACGACGAACAGTATTGGTAAGATCAAATTTACCTAGACGAGATATAGATAACCCGTCAGTTTTTACATTTAACTTAGAGCACATGTCGTTTACCAAATCGGTATCTAATTTAATCTGCTCGCTATTGGTATCACATTCACACTCATCAACTCCAAATACTATGATATTATTTTTGCGTCTGTCGCGGTCCGAAATCTCTTGTATAATTTGCTCCGTTTCAAGGGGAGACAAGGAAGGGGGCTTCACTGACTCGAGTAATGATTGTTTTAATACTTTTATTTCTTCTTGAAGTAATGCCAAGAAAGATTTTATGGCATTTAAATCATTACCAAATCCAATACAATTCCTACAGGTCCAGGTAAATCCCGTCTTGAGATGAATTTTGCGTGCTTCGCTACTGGATACATTTACACAGTCAATTTTATACGGCTTATTACATACGCAACAATTAATAATTTTATGAGGTAAATCTGATTTATTACAGCAGACGCAAACTGACATAATGTGTGACAAAGAATTATACAAATTAACAGGAAATAGAAAACAAGGACACAGTCTTCACGCCTACGGTGCCCGTCGTGGCGACTTTGAAACACACAACACGGAAAAAGTAGGCAACGGAAAGGAAATCTCGAACAGAGTACAGAGGCAAAAAAGGATATTGAAAATAACAGTCTTTACACACGAGGTATTAAAGAAATATTTCACAGAAAAAGCAAGGATAGAAAAAATTTGACTCACCAAAATAGATTGAACTTTAAACACAAAAATACACTCAAATTAATCATATGTCAATAACAAAGTTACACTAGTAAATAGAGAAAAATTTACACTACACGGTGATATAATTTACACCAATTAACTGTCAAGAATAACTAATAAAATAGATAGAAAAAAGAGAGCAACTATTTGCATGTACGTACAACGCGTGCAGATGTCTATATCATCATAATAATAATGTTTTAGACACGGGACATCATTTTTCAATAGACAATTTAGAAGTACTGTGTAGTTTAAATAAAAGTAAAAAAATGAATGTTCTAGAAGGTTATTTTATAAAAGAAAGTTTACTTTTACAACCAGGCAATGTTGTTAATGACCAAACCGAACTCATAAATTCACCGTTAATAAACCCTAGCATTGTAAAAACGGTCTTTCCAGATAAGTCATGACCTCTCATAATTTTCTATTTTTTGTATTTTTTCTATTTACATTTTTGTTTGAAGTAGGTAGTTACAGTATATTGAATTTTACTTTAGTTTATCTAGAACTCCTGACGATGCCGCAAGGCGAAATGTACATCGAGTGTTTAATTATATATATTTGTGAAACAATACCAAGTGTTTTAATTGTTATTACTTGCTTATACAATAAAAAGTAGTAGCCCTTGTACATAATTATGACGAGAAAAGCCTTTTCGATTATTATTGTTATTGTTACTACTATCTATGTAAAAAACAAAAAAAGGACAAAAAACTTCTATTATAAAAAAAAAACTTCTAAACTCGTCCTAAGCCGGGACAAAGTGTGAAGGGAAGTTTGTTACTGTCGGGGAATTTTCCATTCGTTGAATTGTTTGTCGGGGAATTTTCCTGTCGCGGAATTTTCCTGTCGGGGAATTGTTTGTAGGTGAATTGTAATCGGGAAATTTTCCGTTGGTGAATTGTTTTCGGGGAATAATCCGGCTTCCGTGACAGGGAAATTGCAATATGTATATTTTCGGTTAATACTACATACTATCTCCAATTTTTAAATCGAATTGTGGTGTAGCTTAAAATTCTATGTTGTTAGAAATTTTCGAATTTCAGATAGTTTATTCGTTTGTGTGTTCCAAATTATTTATTTAGCTATCACAAAGTGAGTACAAGGTTAAACATTAAATCCAAACATTGAATAATTAATTGTTCATGTAAATAAGAAACACAGCACTGCACAAAACCGAAATTAATACACACACATGAGTGTTATTGTTTAAAAAATTCTGCGATATCACGTATCTTTCATGATTCTGAAGTCGTTTCGAATTATAAAAAAAATTATGAATTTTGAAGAGTATGTTATTAACATCAATTTCGTTGTAAATATTAAATTTTGTATAAAATTCTGCCTTTTCCGGTAGGTAGCGCGATGAGTTTGATTTGGTTGGCTCTGACTGTATTTACAGAGTAGCGCAACCTGACTGGTGGCCGCCATCTTTACTCCTTCCCGCGCATTGGTCTCTATACGCTTATACCCTGTCTCAGAATAAGAAGGAGTGATTCAAATATCCCGCCAAAACATGGAACACATAGCTAAAAATTTAGTAGACAATTTGATATGACATCATGACAATTTAGGTTAGAAGAACTATATTAATTCTAACTTAGGATTTAGCTGTTTTGTGTTTCATTTACTACTTTCGTTAAAATAGATGGATGTGCGGCTTTTCATTCTACCAGTCGAAGCAGCAATACGAGTGCACGACAATTGAAAACAGGAGAGTAAAGTTATAAACACAAGTAGGTGCATACATCTATAATTTGATGAATACAAATCTCTTAACATTCAAATCTGTTCATTCTAGTTTTACAAAAAAAAATTAGAAGAATCTATGGATAAAGATATAGGCCCAATTTACAAATGAAAGCATAGACTTTGTTCTGAGCGTTTTGAGGAGGATTGCCGTTATAAATATATAATTACTGCACATTTTAGTGAATGTGCTATATCAACATGAAAATTGTGAATCAAGTCTATTTATTATTAAATATTTGTATCAGAGAGCAAGAATGAATCAAACCTTTTATCTTTATCAAAATGTCCTTAAGAACTTGCAGAAAAGGTTTTGCTTATTATTTTCTATTTTAAATATCAATAAAGAACTTATTATACAGATAATCATTCATATTACTGCTACAAACCTTGAGGAGGTAAATTCAAGCAACTAGTCTTGGAAATGTGAATCTTACATACAACAGTAATAAATAGAAAAAATTACATCGGCTGAAGTTGTTTACACGAACTGCAAAGATAATTACTTATACCTACACATTACTAATTATTATTCCCTATTAAAATTTATTTATTATGAAAATATATAAAGTATAACAAATATTTATTCTACTATATATTGGAAATTAACAATAATTTAGTGTTTACATCATGTTAAAAGGATTAAAAATTTACATGGTCGGCACAATTTTTCCAAATACTTATTGTAACATTTGTAATTGCTTCTGTTAAAAGTTCTCATATAAGTGATATTCTGAAAGGGGATTTTTTTGAAACAACTTCATCTTATGTATCAATTCAGATCCTATATTTGAAGTATTCTTAATTGCCTATCTTTATCGGTATGGCTATTTAATCCTACAGGTTTTCAACAAAGCTTGTCGTGCACTCATTATACTTGTGGCAATCCAAACTTTTTCCTATATTCTCCACCAGATATTTTCACCTTTTTCTATTAGTACAGGTTTCTTTACGTTTGACATATCTGAAATATAACATGTATATGAACATGTGGTAATATAATTAGTATTTAATTAACACTTACTTGAAATTAATGAGTCAATTCTAGAATATGTGTGAGTTGTCCAGTTCGTTTATGGTATGAACTCATCTATAGTTATTTTTGCAATGATATTAATTGTTGAATGTTTGATTTTTGCACTGACATACAGTATTTTTGACAGATTCATCAAATTCAAATGCATGATCACTTGTTCCTTAGGTCTTAAGCCGTCTGATCAACGCATGCTCATGTTGTACATAAAAGTACGGATTTTATTTAATAACACAATAAAGTATAATAAACCAGAGTAAAAATGTAAGAGACTAGGTTACGGCTTAGCTATAAACATAAAATGACGTTTTGTCAAACTTATTTTCCCATGTTAAACTTGCCCACGCAAGAACCAATGAAATACTTTAAAAATATACGCCATTTTGGCGCGATATTTGAATCACTCCTTCTTATTCTGAGACAAGGTATAAAATGTTTTCACTTAATTTTTCGGAATTTAAAAACACATTCATCTTCATGTACATAAATGTAATACACAAATTAATTTTATGTTAAGTCCCTACCTATATCGAAAAAATGCCTAAAATTAAACTTTCTGTATCGCAACCCTCATTCCAATACTTCGGCTTCCGCATTTTGAAGATTCTTGCGTTAGTTTATTAAGTTCCTCTCAACGTTTTCTTAACAGAAAATATACACGAGTTCTAAAATAAACCATAACAATTTTTTGAAATATATCGTGGCATTTGGGAATTCTATTGGTAGAATTAATATTTATAAATGCCGAAGTTAAACATTCCAGTGTTAATATTCCATCTATTAATTTATTACATTCTTTTCTGAACACAATTTCTGCATTTTTAATGGTATCAAAAATACATTTTGATGAATACACCAATGAATTTTGTTTATAACATTTAAGATCAACCAATTTTTTAAGGTCTATAATTGAATCCCTATCAGCATTATTTGTTGTAACTGAAGATAAACAATTACTACAAGTTTTAAAATTATGTTTAAATTTGACCCAAGCAGATAATAAAGTGATTGTATTTCAGATGGAGAAATCAACGCATCATCATTTGCATTGAAATGGATTAATTCAAGTTCCCATTCTTCACACCCAAGTTCATCGTTGTCTATCTTTTCTGTTGTATTATTATTATTATTACTTTTAGATCTTAAAAATTCAAGCAATTGTTCAGAATCACTTACTCCATGACTTCCATGTTTTGGAGGAGAAAAAAATTGAGACAAGGATATTAAGCGCAACGCAGTTTGATATTCTTTTTATTTGGCACAGAATTTCTACTCCTAACGTTAGAAAATAAGTTTTCCAATGCATCCTGCGTAAATCGCCCTAACATTAGATATTTAATTTATTAATGTAAGTATCCTGAATATCCAGAACAGTTTGCGTTCCCATTAATATCCCCGTTTGAAATGGTTTCCAATGTCCATTCTTACCAACGTTCATTGTTTCAATGATAAATGTTATATTGTTGACGAAAGAAATAGTGTCAGAATATTCTTCTTCTTTACTATGACTTATTGCTAATTTGGCGGAACGTCAATTCATTATGCAAAATAATGTATGCATCATTTCAAAAACCCATGCTGTTGTGTAACATTTTTTGTCTATTTTATTATCGTCAATATAAAATTTGATAGCCGCTGCAACATCGCGATTAATTAAAGCCATGGCATAACCTACTTTCATTTTGTCAATGTGGCCAGGTTTTATAATGTTTTCTTTAAGCCGAGGTGCTACCTTTAGTACCTTTAAATCAACTTTTGCATCTTCAAATATAACTGCTTTTACAGGGTCGAGATTTACTATATTTGATGGTAAATTAAATTGTTTTACTACTTCACCTGACAAGTAAAAGGTATGACCTTCAGTCAAGGCAAGTCTCATGTTTTTAAATACATGTGGTGAGTCTGGAGCAAAATATAATTTTTATATTGATTCAGTGGGCTGTGGACACGCATTCTTTATTTTGGAATGTCTGGAGCAATTTATTCCATTTAATCGCCACAATGCTTGATTTGCAGGACCCATGTCAGATATTACCGTGCAGATATTTATACCAATTTCGCTGTACTTTGTAATTATTTCGACAACAATTTTATTAGCTTCGCTTGCATCATAGGAATTTCCTGTGAAGTCAAAGGCAATTGTTTGTTTCCATCGTGTATTTAAACCAGCAAGCATAAAAACTAAAGCATGCGTTGCTAGATTATTTTCTGAAGCCCTTCCTCCTGAAGGAGGAACTGTAGGTCTACCTGTAATCTGGAACCTGTTGAAGACTAAATGTTATGTTTTAGCAACCAGTACATACCCAATATCTCTCCTGTAGTGTTGTGATATTCAAGTCCAGACTTAATTGCCATTTCATTCAATAGTAGAAGAGCATGCTTTTCTTCAGGTCTATTCATCGTGTATTTAAACCAGCAAGCATAAAAACTAAAGCATACGTCGCTATGTTATTTTCTGAAGCCCTTCCTTCTAAAGCAGGAACTGTAGGTCTACCTGTAATCTGGAACCTGTTGAAGACTAAATGTTATCTTTTAGCAACCAGTACATACTCAATATATCTCCTGTAGTGTTGTCATATTCAAGTCCAGACTTAATTGCCATTTCATCCAATAGTAGAAGAGCATGCTTTTCTTCAGGTTTCATGCATTCAACTTTCACTTTCAACAAAGGAAATAAATCGTGTAAAATTCCAGGCTTAAACTTAAACATTTCTATTCGCTTCTGTAGAGTTCGAATGCACGGCAATGGATAATTTTGCTTCCATATTTCTTCATAACCTGTCGTCCCACATGACAAATATAATTTTAGAGACTTTTTTATTGTGTCAGTTTCCCATTGTCTACCAATCATCGTTCCCCTTTTTAAAAAATTGATTTGATCTTCATTAAGGACGGTTTCAACTTGTTTTTTTAACTTTTCAACTTCTTCATTCAATTTCCGTGCTCTTTTTTGTGCTGCATTTAATTTCCGCTTCAATTCTAAGACATATGAATTTGAATCTTCTTGTTCGGGAGTACCTACAGGCCCATCTTCCTGTTTATCTAATAAATTTGAATCCTCCACTATGTTTGCCGGCGAGGCTTCAACTTCTGAATCTGTTGACAAATTTACATTTTTTTTTCCATGTTTTGGAACCTTTTTATGACAAAATATTGTTGGGATGGCATTCCAAAGCAATGGTTTCTTTTGATCCACTCGATTATTTTCGAATTGATCAATTTCAAAATGCTTCTACAATACAAATTGAACTATTTCATTCTTATTAAAAGTAAATAACTAAAGGAAAAGCTAGCCAAAATAAAATTCTAACCTCACAAACGTAAGCGCGGTCGGGAAGACGATCTTTCCGATTGATATTGTTTATCCACTGCATTCTTCTCATTTGATTTTTTGGTCCCTGGGGCAGTAAGAATAGTCTTCTACCTTTTTCCGATCTCTCGGAACAATTAACAGCACAGCAACACGGCATTTTATTAAAAATTGCACTTCCTTTCGTACTACGCGCATGGAGTGGCATGACTGGTATCGAGTAAACATGGCCGACAAGGCGGCATTTGTTACGTCAAAAGGGTGCGCTACTCTGTAAATTCACTGGCTCTGGATTTGGTCAGAGCCAGTAAATATCTTTACTCTACTTTATTTATTCAGCGTTTTTTACAAGAGACAAAAAATAAATAATAGTAATAAATAATAATAAATCGGATTTCATATAGACTGCTGTAAGGTCATTACGATTTCAGTTTTTTCAATACATTTCCCATACGACACTTCGATTACCACATTTAACAGATTGTTGTTCAATTTTCCCAGTATCATATGCCTGGTTTTGAAGTATATACCAACAAATTTTCCATAAATGTTGTGGCAATTCGGAAGATTATATATTAGTGGAAAGATTAAAAAAATCTTTCATAAATGATTTCACTACTTAGTAGTTTTGCTATTTTTTAAACGCTGAAATATTTTCTAAAAAACATTTCAGCATTTATAAAATAGCCGAAAATTGAATTCGTTGGATACAGCAGAGAATTTTCTTTGTAACATTTTAGAGTTACCAAATTACTAATGGAAATAACTCGAAATGCTTTTGTACTCTTGACAAATATAAATAGAATGCATAATTTACGAAATATTTGCAAAAATCGCTAATCGATCAGAGAAAAAATGGGACTTCCGGTCCGAATTTTGAAAAAAATTTTATACAAAAGGTATTGAAAATTAAGTTATAAATTCTTTTATACTCGTAACGTACCTGTCTAAAAAGCATGACTTGCGAAATATTCGCAAAAAACTGATTTTCGGTAGGAATTTCGAAAAACTTTTTTAATAAAATTCTTCTGAAATTTAATTTTGAGTATATATGAATTCTTTACAAATTTGTTTAAACTTAGTAGTTGACGAATAATTGGCAAAATTCGATTTTTTCACTGAAGTAAACTACTACTTCCGGTCTGCCGATTTTACTGAAAATCTAATCAGATCTCTAGAGGGAGATTATATTCGTAAATGTAAAATTTGGAATTGATACCTATAGCGGTTTGACCGCTATCGTGGTCAGAGAGAGAGAGAGAGAGAGAGAGAGAGAGACATTTTTTAAAAACCACTTTTTCGGTATCAGGGGACATCAAAACGTGGATATCTGCAAAAATCTCGAGGTCGAAAATTTTCATCATCACAATACTTCCTTATACTACGTATAAGAAAGTAAAAAATGAGGTGTGGCCACCACACGACTTTCTCATACGTATGAGCGTTTCAAATTATAGAATTTTAAGAATTTTTTTATACAAAAATTATTCAAAATCCTATTCTAAGTACTTCTATTCTCTTAATAAATCTCTATAGAATGCATACTTTGCAAGATATTATCAAAAAAGTGCTACTCGCTAAGAGTAAAAGTGGTACTTCCGGTCCGAATTTTGAAATTTCTTTTATACAAAAGATATTGAAAATTATGTTTTAAATACTTTTATACCTGTAATGTACTTGTCTAAAAAGCATGACTTGCGAAATATTCGCAAAAAACTGATTTTCGATAAGAGTAAAAGACCTACTTCCGGTAGGAATTTCGAAAAACTTTTTAAATAAAATTATTTTCAATTTCAATTTTAAGTATATATGAATTCTTTATAAATTTGTTTAAACTTAGTAGTTGACGAAATATTGTCAAAATTCGATTTTTTCGCTGAAGTAAACTGCTACTTCCGGTCTACCGATTTTACTGAAAAACTAATCAGATCTCAAGAGGGAGATTATACACGTAAATACAAAATTTGGAATTGATATCTACAGCGGTTTGTCCGCTATCGTGGTCACACACAGAGAGAGAGAGAGAGAGAGAGAGAGAGAGAGAGAGACAGACATTTTTTAAAAACCACTTTTTCGGTATCAGGGGATTTCAAAACGTGGACATCTGCAAAAATCTCGAGGTCGAAAATTTTCATCATCACAATACTTCCTTATACTACGTATAAGAAAGTAAAAGAATGAACCAAATATGTTGTCGTCAGTTACGATCGCGAGTGCATACAAAAATTATACTTTTTGTAGTTTTGTAGTTTAGAATTTTCCGACTCGCCTTTGTGATTGTCCCGATTTTTTTCCGTCAAAACTTTTCGAGGACCATAACGAACAAGACAAATAGAAAATTACGCATATTCATCGTTCGAATCGGGTTATGGTCTTCAGTTCATACAAAAATCCTATAGAAAAAAGCACTATCGGTTTTTCCCAAATTTTTCAATTTTCCGGACAACTTTTCCAATTTTCCGGGCAACTTTTCCAATTTTTTTTCCCCCTAAAAACCATATTCGGACTATTACTAACATTTTCTGATGCAATTGACTATGTGGTCGTGGATAGAAGCATGATGCAAGTGCGGTAATTCGGCGAATGTTACCTATGTCGCGTCGTTGCCATTTATATACCGCCGAATCTGTGTCAACAGTATTATGAATTGTTTTGTAAATCACTAGCAGTATTACTTCATGATAAGCCGTCCATTTTAATTGGCGACTTCAATCTATCTCATTGCACAGATCACACCTTTGCCTGCTCTTAATCTGCGACTTTCAGTCTTTTATGTAATTCTCTTCAATTGAAGCAATATAACCATGTAAGGAATTGTGTGACAGATAATCCTCAGCGGGTTTTGGTCCTTTCCAATTTTGAGTGCAATATTAGTGTTGAAGTAGATGATTCTCCTTCTGTGCCAGTGGATCCTTATCATCCGCCATTAAGCCTTACAGTTTGTTTTACATTTGCTTCTTCCGTACATTCAAATTTCCCTTCGAACTGTAATAAAAGATTTAATTTCCGTAAAGCTAACTTACAAAAGTTGTATTGTGATTTATTATCTACTGACTGGCCTTTCTTGGACTACTGTAAAGATATGAACAACGCTGTTGATAGTTTTTATAATATTCTGTATAAAGTTATTGAGTCATCTGTTCCGATTATGGCAGCCAATACTAGATCTCGGTATCCATTATAGTTTACGAATGACATCAAGCGTTATCTCAAGTCGAAACTCTATTATAGACGGCGTTGGAAATGTACTAAAAATCTTTTTTTTTTGATGAATTTCTGAGACTAAGATGTCTGTGCAACTCAATCATTCCTGATGCGTATAAATCTTACGGCGGGTGATGATTCAATTTCTAGTCTACTAATTCGTGATGCAAGATGTGCCTTAGCGAAACCCTTGACCTTAATATTGAATATTTCCATCAAAACTGCGAACTTTCCTCGTCGATGGCGCCGTGCAAGAATTTGTCAAATTTTTAAGAAGGGTGATAAGACCAAGGTAGAGAATTATCGACCAATATCTATTCTCTGCAACTTTGCCAAGTATTTGAAAGCGAAATTTATTCTGTGATATACTTTAATACTAAATCATTAATTTCTTCACATCAACAGGGTTTGCGCGGTCGATCAACAACTACTAATCTGATATTTCTAACTCATGCGATATCTCATGAATTGGACAATCAAGATCAAATTGATGTGGTTTATAGGGATTTCAACCGTGCTTTTGATGTGATAGATCACGGTGTACTACATGAAAAGCTTTCTGCCTTCGGGTTCAGTGTGTCATTACTTAAACTTTTACATTCCTACTTGACCAGCAGATGTAATTATTTTTTAACAATGGTTTCGGATCCGAGGCATGTGTGTTGGTTCTATGAGCAATCCTCTCTTTTTACCAGGGGTAGGTAGCTAGCCTGACCGGCTGGGGTCGGAATCAGGCTACTCGATCCACCTCAACCCTTCCTCAGGCAGAGTTGAAATTGAAGAACAGAAAATCACCAGTTCCGGATAAAATAACAAATGAAATGCTCAAATATGGGGGCGACGAGCTGATGCTAGAACTGTCACATCTCTACAGTATGGTTATGTCCACAGGGGAAGTACCCCATGAATGGAAATCTGGCATTACAATATCTATCTACAAGAAGGGAGAAAAGAAAGACCCAAGTAACTATCGAGGAATAAGCCTGCTCACCACCACCATGAAGCTGCTCACCAAAATAATAACCCAACATCTATCAAGCACGGTCAGCATCAACGAAGAACAACAAGGCTTCACGCAGAATAGATCAACAATCGACGCTATATTCATACTGCGACAAATCATCGAGAAATCCATAGACTTTAACAAACCTGCGATCCTCTGCTTTGTTGACCTAACGCAAGCATTTGATAGAGTGCAACTAAAGGATGTACTAAAGATCCTACAAGAACGAGGAGCCAACAACAATATAATCCAGGTAATAAAACAACTTAATACCAACAACAGTACAAGAATACAGTCAGACACCGCAACCACAGAGGAAGTGCAAATATCGATAGGTATCAGACAAGGAGATAGCCTTAGTCCGATGCTCTTCAGCCTGGTAATGGACCGCATCATAGACCGGGTAAAAGATGTGGGACGAGGTTACAGAATGGGACACACCGAATTCAAAATATTGTGCTATGCAGACGATGCGGTTCTCATAGCGGGAAATGAGGACAACCTGCAGCGAATGCTATTCGAGCTAAACCGGGCCACATAGAAATATAACATGAGCATCTCGATACCGAAAACCAAATCCATGACCATAAGCAAGGAACCGATACGATGCAAGCTGGCACTAAACGATCAACCAATCGAACAAGTGATGAGCTTTAAATACCTGGGGATAATAGCCTTGAGCAGTCGAAATACATACAACGAGGTAAAAGCACAAGTAAATAAAGCAGCAAAAGTGTCTGGCTGTCTACATAATACTATTTGTAAAAACAAACACATGTCGATAACCAGCAAGGCTAGGATCTACAGAACAGCAGTGAGACCCATCCTCACCTACCCAGCGGAAACGAGAGCAGACACCAACCGGACGAAGAGAGCACTACGAACGACCGAAATGAGGGCCCTGCGAGCCATCGCAGGCGTCACACTGAGGGACAGGCAGCGAAGTAATGGGATCCTGAAACAGTGCGATAGGATGCCAGATGTTGTTGGATGGTCACGAGGAAGAAGAAGAGAATGGAGAGAGCATGTCGACAGGATGGGAAACGATAGACTCGCCAAGGCCGCATACAAGGAAAAACCGAACACGACCAGACCCTTAGGAAGACCACCAAAAAGATGTGCTGACTCCTGGACCTCATCGTCACAGGACATTGAATAAAAGTTGGAAAACCAGGACATAGTCCTATTAAAAAGAAGAAGAAGAAGAAGGTTTCGGATCACGTGAGTTCTGTCTTTCTTTCGATGTCCCGCAAGGATCCAATCTAGCACCATTACTTTTCAATTTATTTCTAAACGATTTGTTTGGGTCCTTGTCGTGCCCTGTACTTGCGTATACAGATGACGTAAGGTAGACCATCATAATTCTACTTACTTCATAGATGGTGTTTTGTTGCAATGGGTAGACACTTTCCGGAATCTTGGGGTCCTTTTCGATAGCAGATTAAGTTTTTCCAGCCATATAAATCACGTTTGTGTATCGGCCTCAAGATCTTTGGGTTTTATTATGCGTTCGTCTAGGTTCTTTAGCAGACCCATTAGTTTTGAAGACGTTATAATATATTTTTGTGGTCAGTAGGATGGAGTATCCTTCACAAGTGTGGTCTCCGCAATATATTCACTTGAAAAAGTTCAGCGGCGATTTCTGAAACATCTCTCGTTCAGGATTATCGGGACGTATCCTCTGCGAGGTATTGCTTCTTCGTTGCTAATGGAGACTAATGGCATTCAGTCTTTGGAACACCGACAAGGTATCCATGGAGGGCGATTTATAAGAAAGCTGTGTAACGAATGAATGGACTGCCCAGATCTCCTTTCCCCTCTGAACTCTCTCATTTCGCATACTATCCTCTCGTTCCTCTTCCACTTCCTTATTTCCCTTTGCGAGAACGAATTTACTGCAGGGGTCTGCGCTCGTCAAGATGTGTTGTTTTTTAAACTTCCACTACGATGACATTTTCTGTACCAATGGCTAACTATATGATGCCTTTAATTTTTCTAAATAACGTGTACGTACACGTAATACCGTTGTTCTTTAAATGTAAAGCGTTTGACATATAAAGTTATTATTATTATTTCCAAAGAACACCACTGAATTTTTATTTATATAGATAATATAACAAACAGTACATCCTACATATATCACATTTAGCACAAATGGACTAATGTTTGGATAAAAACTAAACTTGCTTTGACTCATGACTGTTCTTTTACACTTTTTTTTCTTTAATTTCATCTTCCATCTGTCTCTTTCGTTTGTAAGAAAGGCACAAATGCTTTGAAGTGATTTATTAAGAACCCACGATAATGTCACCAGTGTCACTGTCACTATCAATATAACATTTTTGAAAAAATACTTTCACAGCTTTCTAGAGTATCAAAAATTTCGATATATATGGTATGATTAACGGGTAAATGCGACAACGACAGATTATCCACATCAAAAATAGATTCTGTGATGTAAAAAAAAGTACGTTTAATATAATATAATTACTGCGCAACGTAGATAATGGCGTAAACCACTTTCGTACTGAAAATGACACGACTTTTTCAAAATATGCTATTATTGATGTAAGAAATCTGCTATTATTACGTTTACCGTTAATTATGAAACATCCTGTCTATATACTGAACGCTTTAGAAATAAAATCTAATGGAATCATAGGTGCACTTCGTGGTGAAATAGGGAGTATTGAGGTACAATTTCCCATTACACCTATCGCAAATAGATAGTACCGCTGATTACTTTAGATGATGCTTCATATTCCTGTTGACATCCAATCTTTCCAGCCACAGTTTTTGCTCTTAGACATTTTCAAAGAACGAAAAAAAATGTTACAAGAAGATCAGCTGTATTGAAAAATTTGTTTATTTTGCTGCATTTTACATTTGTTTCAGTGTTGCGTACCAGAAGCCAGCGCTTTAAGGGATTTTGTTTCGAAGCCTCCGACGGGATCGGTGCGTTTGCACTGCACCATGATAAGACATGATGACGACAATAATCATGTTTCATCCGGAACGTGTTACACGTTGTATTTAGAATATCTGGGCGGTTTGGTGCCTTTGCTGAAAGGAAAGAGAACCAGCAAAATCAGACCGGAATTTGTTATATTTGATCCACAAGTCGAAGGTGGGTATTGTAACAAATGAATAAAATGTTTAATTCAAGCACATTGTTGTTATCTAAAAATTAAAAGAGAAGGTTTTTAAAGAGAGTTTGCACACATAATAAAAAAAGAATACTTCCCCTTTAGTATCTACAGGTTATGTTTGTATTTCACATAAATACGTAGCTTAATTGGATAAGTACATTATCTTGCTGAGTACCTCCATATAAAATCTTGTTGTTTATCTTTATATGTCCTGTATTTCAATGTTTATCTTTGTATCAGGGTACTGAATTTCTAAAATAAAAACAAATAAAATAGTTTTACATGTTTAAACAAAAATAAAATACTCATATTTTGGTATGTATGAGAGTCCTCTAACGTTGGATAGCTTGTAACAGAAATGATGCCTAATTAGGCCAGTCAGTGACATGAGAAGTTGTAAATACAACATCCCTAGTTATAATTAAATAATATTTTATTTTAATTAAAAATATTTTAGCAAGGTGCAGAACCAAGAGGTATACTATCTTTAGTTATAATGGGATATAATTCTGTTTTAATACAAATTTAGATGGATCAATAACATTAACACATAATAATAACATATGATTCATTTCAAAGTTAAAATACGTTAATAAATCGTTTAATTTATGGGTATTACAATTATTTAAATGCTGTTACTTAATAGAATTAAATACAAGAAATTATAAGGCTTTGGGAGTACGATAATCCTGTGTTTGTATTATATGTGTGAGTAAAATTTTATAAATATAATTAAAATAAGATTATTTTTATATTATATCATAATGGGAAAGATATGCAAGTATGCCTTGGAAAATAAGAAACAAAGGAGGGTAGAAAGATGCCAAGAAAATATAGAAGGAAGCAGAATTTTGATACATAAGAAATTTATATTTTATCATAATAAGTAAACAAACATATAAGTACCTTAGTGAATAATAAAGCAGAAGTACCAGTCTCATATTCAGGAGGAGAAATAAAAGATATCCTCATCTTTGAAATTATATTTCGAAGTCCACTTGTGAAAACTTCAGCAAACTGATCGAACATCTTAAGATTTGGATGAGAAACTTGCCTGCTTGTCTCAATTAAAGGATAAACCATATTCGGGATCCACTTCTATAAATTTTTATTGGAATTTAAAGATAATTGTCCCAACGAAGCTGCAAGGTAAAACAATAATATACATGTATAGAAACTATACCGATAATACATAAGCTTATGAGAATGACGTACTACATATTGATATATAATTTAATTATGTATTTATGTAGAGTAGGTAGAGATTCTTAAGGCGTTGAATTGTATTACTTATTGACCTTAAGTAAGTTAAGTAAATATGACTATCGTAATTAATATAATTATCAAATTTAACACAGCAATAGGTAATAATACTATAACGTATTAAGAATTAAAATTGCATTTCAATAATGATACCAATATGTAACAATTAAAGTCTCGAAACTTCAAGACAAGAATGTTTTTCTGTGTAAAAATATGAACATAGTGATTTTTGTATTCCCAAGTTGCCTCTGTATTTGACATTCATTATGAAAATAAATAACCTATAATATTTTGAGATTTTGAGTTAAAAGTTTGAAGTTTAATTTTCTAATTAACTAAAATCTTTGAAAATAATTATAGCAGGGCTAAATAATGCATAAGATGGATCTATACTATCTCTCAGATGATGCCTATTAACTGAAATCGACCCCCCCCCCTATATTGAGATTATATTAAAAAACATGCTAAATAAATTAGTGTAATAAAATGGCATAGTATATATTGACATGGTTTAAATAACCATGTCGTATATATAAATGTTCAATGATATGGGCCTAATGATATTTCAATTCTTAAAATAATGATTTTAGTGTTGATGTAATATTTATTATCTATAAAGTTGTAAAGTTACGTTATTGTAATGGTTGATATTTGATGTGATTTCTTGGTTCATCCCGTATAGTAGTGGAACGATAAGGTTTTCTTTCTTCTATGTCATAATTGTAGAATTTGTTAGGAAGAAATGAAAAAAATATTAGTTTTGTTATAAAATATTATGTATACTGTTTTTTGTACAAAATTGTTTAATTAATATGTCAAGTAAAATATAATAATCTAATTAATTTTGAGTATAAGCAAATTTGAATTAAGATTCCCGCGGTTATTTGAACAGGTGGAAGTGACAGTTTAATTTTGACAGATCCTGTGATAGGTATTTAAAAATAGGATGTAAATGGTAAAAAATGCATTGAAATGAAAAAGGAATAAATAATGTGTGTAATATAAAATTAAATGGATATAAATATTTAAAAGTATATATAAAAGATATATGTTGATTATTAATGGTAGGTGTAGATTTCTCATTGGAGAATTCGAAAAGTTTAAAAAAAGTCGTCAAGGTAATTTGGGAAATAAATAAAAAAAAATAGATTTTTTCGATTAAGTTGAGTGCGGATGTATTACTTTGATGTTGAGTAAATAACATCAAAATTTAATTAATTCGAATATCTGTGAGCTATTAAAGTTATTAAATATGTTAATATAACATAATCAAAGCAATAAAGAAGATTATTAACAATTTCCAACGTCGAGTGGAATTCCAAGCCTATAATATATTACTGAGAGAGCTGTAAGTGGTTTATATTGAAATACTATAAATAATAAGAAGATTTGATAATATATAAAAAATAACTTACATCAAATTTATAAAAATCGGATCCGAACCAGTGTGAATACATCATTGTGATTTACAATTGAATAATAAGAAGTTTCAAAAATACTCCAGCCCAGAGAGTCCGAAGATAATTCAAATTTAAGCATTAGATGAGCTGTAAATTATTTTCCAGTCCAGAGACTCCGAAGATAATTCAAGTTTAACCATTAGATGAGCTGTAAATTATTTTCCAGTCCAGAGAGTCCGAAGATAATTCAAGTTTAACCATTAGATGAGCTGTAAATTATTTTCCAGTCCAGAGAGTCCGAGGATAATTCAAGTTTAATAATTAGATGAGATGGAAACTATTGTCCAGTTGCAAGAGTCGAAGATACTTTCGAGTTTATCCATTCGATGTAATATTAACTGTTATTCAATCCAGGAAGCTTTGAGAAGTGCTTTTCCAGTCCCGTAGTAGTGTTTTTATTTTAAGGTACAGCCAAATTATAATATTCAAGAAGCGCAAGTAATAGTAGCAGGTAGTTTTGGAAACATCCATAATCCCCAAGCACGTAGGAAGGTGTAACACTCCGGATCACGATACATAATCAAGGATATTGGTTCCATCAAGGTACTATCAATCTATAAACACAAAAGGATCATCAATTGGACAAATTGTGTGAAACATCTAACTTATCTAGTTCAAGGTTGTATGAGATATTTATTTATTAATATAATAACAGATTTATCGTATGAGTTCAGTATAATCAACAAAAAATCCATACTAAAATTTATATTCAAAATAATTTAGGATTCTCCAAATTAAAATACACATGATATTGTAATATGTAAAAGAAATACCTTATCGAGAATAATATTTTGTATCTTATCCGTTGAAATAACCTAATGAATTGAATATTTATATTGAGAATTGAAAAACATTATTTATTGATTTTTTAAAACAAACTGTCATTCAATGAACATACTCACCATAAAAGTATCATTTTTAATAAAGGTTAACTTGCATTATTTCAGATGTACAGAGTTTCATCGTAATTAGACAATTTTTATATTGGGTTATTATTACTGTTATATTGATGAGCACAATTAATATACATTTATTATTCTGAGATTGTTGTTTTTTTCATTTGAAATACTATCTATTTTTATCCTTTTATAGATCATCTGTTAATAGAAGTTGTATAAGCCTAAAACAAAACAAATATAAAATTTATGTTGTCAGAAATAAATTAAATAAGATTAGAAATACTTACATGTTTAGTTGGAAACTATCAAATAACCAGATACAGCGAACCTTATACACCCCTTTGAGATAAAAAGAAGTATTACACAAAGAATTTTGTTAAACAAATCAGAGGTAATCGATTTATAAGTAAGGTTAGAAAACCATGACATTGAACGTGAAGAACCCCCCACCTTTGCAATATACTGGTCTAGTTTTTAAATATAGTACTACCAGTTTGATAAATTTAAGGAAAGAGAAAAGTATTATAATTTGAATAATTTGAGCTTAGCCTAGGGTTATTAAAGAAAGAAAACAAAGTTTGAATTTATTACAGAGTAAAATACTAATTCATTTACCACCAGAATATGTGGTTTAGGTAATATTAAAATATATCCCAGCACAATTACATGTTTATTTAACGGCCGAAAATGGAATTTGATTTACATTAGTGAATAGTATATTTATTCACCTTCAAATACTTGTTCATTTTGGCATCCGAACATGGGGCATTGTTACAAATCATAATACTAAGTGTTGAAAACAACACTTAGCAATTATTAATACATTTGGCTGACCTAACATGGGAGTTAGGTAATCTTATATAGATATTCCAGCCATAACATTTGTTCAATATATATCCTTCTTACAGAGTATACTGCAGCGAGTCATTCATGAAAATCTATATCCAATCCTTATTTTGTTCATAGTGTTGTTATGTAGTACTATAAAAGGTGTCCCAGTATAGGTGAAATACTTCATTTTAATTTTTATTTTGTAATCAAATATGTTGTGATGGAAATATGTTGTAAGCAGACATATCTCTATTATCACCATTGAGGAAAAATACTATGGAAGCGCTGTAAAGCATGTTTGCTGTACTCTCAAAACGGCAGCCTCTGCTTTTCGTTCACTAGCATATGCACTTGCAGTAGTATTCCGCTGCTGACACTTACCTAGTAATATTTGCACATAGACGTTCTACAGCTTGCCATACAGATAGTGATGTTGTCGTTGACTCAATACTACAACCACATGACTGCATTTCTTATTCAACAGCTTACTCACTTTATTTTCAAAGACCAGTTCCTTAATCTATTCATAATTTATTTCTTAATCTAGTTGTTAACTCAATTGTTCGTTTGTTTGTTACTTGAGGTTGTTTGCATCGTATTTATGTGCCTGTCAACTAGCAAAAGCAACCGAATAAATATAGCTGTCTTAAACCTGCGATGCACACATACATCGGGTATCCGTACTCGATTATCACACATGCTACTTGTCACAGTGGCTACTTCCAACGGGACACATGGCAAATGCAATGTTATGATGGTGTCAGGATGATTGCAGGCACAGTCTCAAAAACAATATTCTTTTTTTCATGATACTGTTACATATCATAAATCTTATAATTCTTAAGCACCTCTTAACTCATACAACTATATTTTTCAATAAAATAGATTTTTTGTTTAAATTTCTAGGAGGTATGTACAAAATAGACAAAGAATTCTGAACATAAATAAAATAAAATTTAATTTTTTTCTGCATAAGTTCAAACTGAACTTGGCCTATAATTTTATTATTGACTCAAATACAACAAAAACATTTCTTTTTCATTGAGTTTCAAATGTAAACATTGGCAAAAAAAAAAGATTAATTACAAATGTGTTATTACGGACACTAAAGAAATTCAAGTGTATCATATTAATTTCCTATAAACATTCTTTGCTTACTGTGTCATATGAACAACTTTAGTATTACTTTCATTCAGACTACAACCTCCATCTACAATGGTCGCCTGAATCTAACAAGAGTTCAGGTTCGTCCAGTCACTCGACGAGCGGTGGAAACTTAGCAAGTGAATCATCAGATAGCGATAGGGAAGAAGGATGTACTGGTTCACCCAGGATGCAGCGCCGAAGGAAGAAAAGAAATAAATCGCACAATAGGGCGACACAATCAGAAAGACAGTCGGGGCAAAGCTCTGGGGATCCAGAACCTGAAGATCTATCATACGTCGACACATTACCCGAAGTAAGTTGTTTATTGTGAGAAAGAACAATAATGATTAAATTATTTTGTCTTTGTTTCAGCACGTCCGTCTTGTCGAGGTAACCTCAAACATATGGGGCACAAAATTTAAAATACACGGTTTGGTCGATTCTGTTCCTGCTAATCTAGGCCAAGTGACCTATAAAACCTCACTGTTGCACTTGCAACCTCGCCAAATGACCCTGATCATGACCGAGTTAAGGGACGATTACCCAGTCATCCCCGATCCGAATTTCAATCCAAATCTGTTTTCGGAAGACGAAGAAGACATAAACCACTTAGAAGAGAAAGCTAGACTGCAAAGAGTGTCTATAGATAACAGCCCGCCGATTGCACCCATGTCTCCTCGAGGGCATAGGTTGGCCAGGCAGAAATCACAGGTGCCCACCAACTATTTAGGAATGGACGCGGCAAACGGTGGAAGACACGTTCCCATATTAGCTAAAGCCGAGTCGTACGACGATGAATTCCCCTACGTGGAATTGACGGATTTGGTTAGCAACTTCTGCGAGACGATACGTCCACATAATTCCAACCAGAGGTGTTCTCAAGGACCACAGCAAAATTCTAGTTTCGTGGGACAATACGTCAGACCGGGAAATTGCAGCACTTCCTGTCAGAGACACGCCATATCACCGCTGTACTGCGAAGGAGCAGTTCCCGCTTTGCAATCGCCTAAAAACGCAGTTGCACCTAGTGATATCATCTTCGACAGGCCCCCAGCTCAAACATTATTATCATACACGACCAATGACTACTCAAATACCTCCAGTAACGTTCAACAATTGAAATCGTCCATGATCACCGACCACAAGAACAATTTACCCTTAACACTAAACTTGAACGAAGAAAAGTCTTTATTTAAAAAGATCGATTTAACAGTGCAAAACGATTACAACAGTAATTTCAGGAGTAATCTGTGTGATAAACGTAAAGATAAGAATCGTTCCAGTCCCAATCAAATCGGCGTGTTAAATTCTGCAGTGAACCCCGTGGAAATTCCAGTGGAAGATGAGTTATCTGCCGGGCCTTCGACAGCTCTTAGAGCCAATCCGCTTTGCGTTTCTGATTCGATGATAAGAAGCTGCAGCGTGGGATATTTGGACTCCGTAGATGTGCAGATGGTGCCCAACGAGGTGGCCCTGCAGATGTTACGCAAAGACGCCCCGAAACGTTTGATTCTGGTCAACAGGAAAAGCAAACACAAGCGGAACAGCAGACGACAAACCCCTAACGACAATAATCAAACTCCCAATCAGAAGAAGTTACGAAACTGTGGTAAATCGAAAAGCCTAGACTCCAGCGAGTTACTATATTGCACTGAGAATTTTAAAACTGCTCCTAAAGAAGAGGCGATTCTAGAGGTCGTACCGGAGTGCAAGCCTAAAAGTAAATCCCATGAGACTTCGCCAACGTCAGCGGCGCAAGGTCCTTTCGTCAATAACAATAACAATAATAATAGTAATAGCGGTAACAATAAGAAAGACGCTTCTAGGTTAGGATTTTTCGCTTCTAGATCTCCGCTGATGCGTAGGAAAAAGGAAAATGATAATATTAGCGGTACTTATAGCGATAAAAGTAAAAGTCGCGGACGAAGTAAACAGAAAACGCAACCCAAAATGCAAAACGAAACGTGTCCGCATAGTAATAACGGTACCAAACCGAGTATATCAATACATACGCATGCCTTAGCAACTCTAGAAAATTTATTGACGAGATTAAGAGAAGATGACGGTAAAAGAACACCGCCGATGTCCCCGAGATTGCCCAGAAGTTCACCGTCGTCACCAGCTCCTAGTAAAAAAGGTATTCTATCAAAATTTAATTTTCCAAAGATAATAAACTTAAGACTCCTCTGTACCACCCCAGAAAACAATACAAAATGGTAGCGGATTTTTTAGCTCCATTTTTATATTTGAAGGAAAAATCGATGTTTGTGTGGGTATCAAATATGCTGCTTAAGTGCGCTGCAATATCAAAGTTGGGAAATAGGCCTTATTTTTGTAGATATTGCGATAAATGTTTTTCATAAAAAAACCGTTTTTTTGCGGTTATTTATAATGATTTTGAGTTGAAATTTATATCGATGTGTAGAGAATTCACATACCAAGTGCGCTCTCATTTTTCTTTTAAATAAAATTCTTTCATTTTTTTGATAATTTAATTGTAAGCTCTATAATTTTCTGCCAGAAATTTTAATCTAGGCATCCCCTTATACATTTAACAAATCCATATTATTTGGTTTATAATAGCTAGGTACTTAACCAGCGGGGGGTCGGCTAATCGTTACGACCATTACAAGGCCGCAATGAATATTTTTCTTTAGGTCGTGGATTGTATTTACTACCTACTAAGGATTTTGTGTTAAATTTTGTATATGCTTTGCATGAAAGAACTGTCCCGGTTTCGCTATCCAATATTTTATTTTTTTTATATGATCTGTAGGACTTCTCAAATCTTACCTCCCGAAACAAATAATCATAAAATTTCAGGGCGAGATATGTAATTTTTTTTGTCCAATTGCCTTCAAAGCTAAAGGTTTACGTATGATATTATCTTTATTCCGAGTATTATAATTGTGTTCATCTATTTTAATAATTTCTTTGTTTTTTTAAGATGTATAAGCATAGCATAAGCGTACACTTGTCGCACATCAAAAACACCCGTTTCAAATAATTCTCCTCCACTCGGGTAATCGCCTTTGTTTATTGAAAATAATCTTTAATATCCACTTCTGAACTATATCTAAGTTCCTCAAGGAACATTCCGAAACACCTCCCCACCCAATGATTACATATTGAATATATGTACTCTATATCTGCAAATCTCTACGTAAAATACTTCTGATAGGTTTTTCCTATTTACACGGGAATCAATTATTTCTGGTAATAAAGCGTTCATATAAAATTGTTCCAAAACATTTACCATTTTCGTATTCCAAAAATTATCATCCTTTTCAATAATTTTGCAGCTATATTTTTTTCTGTGTATACTATAAAGTAACATTCATCTCTTCGCGTTATATGTAACTGACCCTGTATTTGGTACATGTAATTATGATCCGGTTTTAACTTTATTTCTTCAGCATCATTAATTGTACAATAATCAATTATCTTATTTCGAATGGCTTCCTGAACTGTTATTTCTCTCGCAGAATATGGGGCTTTTATTTCCACAACAGCAATAGCCTCCCAATCAATCAGTCAGGGGATGCGGCTAAAAACTTTTTTTCAATATCAATAAATAAACCACTTTTCTTTATTTCAATTTTAAACTAATTTTGAAATTTTTCAATAGCCTTGTTCTCGCTATTTATACCGTGTTGTAATGAATTTGGCAACCCATATGTTTGCAAATTTTGCTTTGAATACAATATCTGATTTACACTGCATCTTGTATCGGTCGAAGGTCTCATATGGCATATTTTTCCAAAGTTGCTCGCAGTTAGCCTAATTGATTTTTCCTTAAACCAGACAGGGTTTGAGCTTTGTCCTAATGTTATTTCTTGAATTATATCAACATCGGCTTTATCAATGTTATCTAAAAATTTCTGTTTTGCGATGTTATGTTGTGCTTCATTATCTAGATTATTAAGTCCATAATCGGAATCTGCGCTTTGAATGCGTTTTCGCTTCAATGGTTTTATTCTTTTTCCAATTAGTTTAACGCGTGTTTTAGAAAAACTGTTTGTATACTTACCTACTTTACCGTTATTAATATTTGCAATAATCTTTGAAATAAATAACCCCTTGTTATTGTAACTTATTACAGCTGCGTAACATCTACCCTCGTAATACCCTTCAAAGAAAAATTTATTAATTTACCCCCAATAACTTTCTATACAACTGAATTAAATGCCTCAGCAGCATTGTTATCAATATCATATAACAAACTGGATGATACGTTTGCAACTCCATTTAAACATTTGAAAAAACTTGTGTAAGTGGAACTGTTTAGAAATTCATTGAGCATTACATTTACAGTCGCTTGATTTTGTTTATCGCAAAAATATGTAGCGCAATTAGAATGATCGCCCAAAATATATCGAGGACCGTTCAAACTATCGTTTTTTAAATTTTTAATTTTGACGTGATCTGGTGAGGACTCTACTTTACGGTGCTTTATTGCACTAACAATGGCTGTTCTAAATTTCAAAACGTTGCTACGTATGAATTTTTTCACATACATATTCCCTCCTGACATTTTTGATATTTCTCTAAGTTTGTAACAAAAATTTCGCAATATGTGATTTCTACATTCGATTCATTCGAGTTGGCAATAATTTTTCCATATTTCAAATAATGCATTATTATCGATTTCCGAAATCCTTCCAATATAATTTGGCTTTCCAAATCTAAATACGTATTTAGATTTTTTGATATATATTTTTTGTGGTAAGGGATTTTCCTTTTGCATTTTATTTGAGGAATATCTAAACTAGCACATAATTCAGAAAGTTGTGAACCACCCGCACCAATTGCAACTACCCCGCTAATCGCTGCTTTGTTTACTGAATTTCCCACGTCACTATCTTCGGTACTGAAAGAACCTTCAATACCGCACATAGCGCATTTATAACTAGACACTTTTAAATCCCAAGCGCATTTCACCGATAATATTTATTTGGTAAAAACTACAGTCAAATCCTTTGTGTTCTATGGATTTTAAAGATGAAAACAAATGATTGATATTTACAATTCTTCGACCGCTAAGTTCAAATTTTTTTGCAGATGTTGGAATGTTATCATTGTCAACGGACATCGAAGAACTACTACATGATTCATAATCAGTAGACTTTGAATTTAATTGTATCGATTTTTCACCCTGCCGTTGTTTCCATATATTTTTTACTAATCGTCGTTTACTTTTACGTTTGTTATAAGCCACACGCTTAGTTTTTGAAAGTCCCAAAGCTGCCTTCACTTGTAAAAAAAAACACACACTACCACACTACTCTGTTGGCACATATTGACACCAAATAATGAAGATTTGGTGATTTGGTCCCAAAGCTGCCTTCATTTGTAAAAAAAACACAAACACTACCACACTACTCTGTTGGCGACTAACAATCATCAAGACAACCTCAAGTGAGTTAGAAATGCAAAATAATATGCAAAATTAGATACTGAGTAATAGCAAGGAAAAAGTGTTTTATTTTTAATCGGAGAACATTACAATATAAGAACGAGGATATTCAGGTAATAATATAAATGTAAAGTTTCTTTTCATATTATGATGCTAAATATTCAATTGCTAAAAGAAACTCTATTATTTGGTATAACAAAATGTGTTATCATTTATATCATCTTAAAATTTACATATTGTATAGCAGTGTTTGTTTGCTCTCACATCTATTTTTACTAAATACACTTTAAAATGAATTTCCTTTTTCATCGGCAAGGACGGCAAGAAAGGTTTACCCCTAAACGGTTTTTATGACCTTGTGCGGTCGAATACTTGAGATGATTGACAGCTGTCGCCGGTGTTAGAAACAGGGAGTATGCAACCCACATGCCTGTAGAAAACAGAAATTCTAGCCACGTACAGAGGAGCCTTAAGAAAACAATTTTCCACTTTTGACAGAAAATGTAGTCAATCCTTGTCACTACTTGACAGATTTGACCGAAGCTTTTTCATAATCCGATAATAAATGAGGTAATAAATTGTGATGGCATAGTTCAAAAAAGAATAAAAAAGTAAAAATATCAAATATGTAGGTTAATTACATACATATAAATAAAAAATATAAAATTTAAATTATTTTCTAATTACATCTTGTAATTAGAGAAACAAAAAACAAAATGCGTTACAGTCTTGAATGTATTAGTGCGTTATGATTATTTACATTTTTTTATAATAAAATAGGAGGATAAGATGTTTAATCCTGAATATTACGTTATGCATTGATTAACATCATCAACAGGAGAAATTTAGATGTAGCACGTTGGCAAAATACATCTAGTAATTATGTACATCACAAAAAATCACATTAAAATTGGTGGTCACAATGATAAATCTACAAACATGTAGTTGCACATAATTTTACGTTGAAAATGAGTCATATCTAAGTTACAGTACAGTTACGGAATGTCGCGTTCCACTACGCTACCTGAGCTGTGAGTTCGAGTCTTCTTAATCGTCTTGCTAACATTTTAAGAAAAAGATGTAATTATATGTATATTATATATTTTGCCGACAGTAAGGACAAAAGCGTATTTTTTTTTAAATATTCCAATTAAAATTTACCTAATTAAACACTCAGTGCAAAGCAGAAAAATCATATTAGACATTTCTACCTTGAGAAAAACGAATTTTAAAATTATTTAATATATATACATGTAAAAAATTTCATGGGGTAACTCCGCTGGAAATGCAACTGCAGACACGTGTTTCGAACTACTTGCTTCTCGTCAGTGCAGTGTAGCTAAGGAATAAGATGGGATAACCTTGGATATAAAAAGCATCAATCTGACTACTGATTTAGGCTTCAGCTAGAATCGCCTCGGTATTGAGGATTCATCCAAACGTCGCCGCAAGTTAGACATTGTCCACCTGCGTGCCATCTGAATATTCCTTGGCTACACTGCACTGACGAGAACCAAGTAATTCGAAACACGTGTTGTCTGCAGTTGCATTTTTAGTGGAGTTTCCCCATGAAATTCTTTACATGTATTATTCTAAGATCCGCATTAATTTTTTCTTTAATATCTATATATATTATCATTCCTGGGTTCGGATGGCACGTAGGTTGACAATGTCGTCCTCGTGGCGAAGTTGGTTGATGTCCTCAAAACCGAGGATCTTCTAACTGAAGCTATAAATGGCGGTCTGTCACATGATGGTCTTACGTGTATGCTTACATCCCCATCGTTATCCTATCTTATTCCATCGCTACACCGTACTGATGATGACCAATGAGTCAGAAACACGTGTCTACAGTTGCTCTACAGCGGAATTTACCCAATATCTTTCTATTTCTTGTTTAAATATATATTCAGGGTGAGTCATTAGTAGCCTCTTCTTCGATTGCTATTCTATTCTAGTACTGTTTTAAATTGTCTATTCAACCGTTTTTATTTTTTCAAAATAAATCCAATAGTTCTTGAGTTATTAATTTTTTTTTTTTTGGAAACTTTTGACGAAAACACGTGCTCAGAAAAAAAAACATTTTTTCATTGTTTTTAAAACTAAAAACAATAGACTTTGGTGGTGCTTGTAGCCAAGGAAATTCTGCATCATTTGGTATAAGTTGCACTCGATAATACCTCAAAAAACTTTGTTTTTTCAAAACCTACTTCCTGAAATGTTCACATACCAAAAACTAATTTTTTTTTAATGTAACACCCGGTATTTTATTGTGGCATTTTATTCCCTTTTTTATTTTCTTTCATCTTTGTTAACAATGTCCTATACCTGTCTTTTGTAATTTCTGAGATAATCACTATAGGAGCAATCAGCGGTCAAATAAAGAACTACGATCGCTGTTCTATGCACCCAAATATTCGTCCAATATAGGCTGGAATGCGGCCGACTGCCTCAGTCAACTGTTAAAGAAAGTCGGTAAATACCGCGCGATCATTTAAATTCTAAATTAGAGCAGGCTGTGAAATTTAAATTAAGTTGGTATATAAGTACTAATTTACAATTTGAATTGTCAAAGTGACGTTTCAAAATGTTAATTAATCAATAATTGACATTCTGGAGAACCTAATAAAAAAAATCCCGCCTGCTATAATTTAGAATTTAAATGATCGCGTGGTATTTATGTCAAATTATTCTTATGAAGAGTTAATAGATATGATCGACGTTTTGGGTGAATCTGAAAGAAACTAATTGCTAGCATCCAGACTTTATACATAGCGATCTCTGGTAGAATTTAACCGACGCGACGCCAGAAAGTTTTAGGTTATTTAAATTGCATAATTTTGTCGCTAATTTTTTTCTATCAAAGTTTTAGGACATCAATTTATAATATTGATAAACTACAGGCAACTCTTATGAAGAGCTTCAACAATGAAAGAATGAGAGCAATTTTGGAATAGTTGGATTTAACCTTTATTTTGTTTGACAGTTGACTAAGGAAGTCGGGCTCCATTCCAGCCTTCTATTGGTTGAACGAATATTTGGGTGCATAGAACAACAGCGCTCGTAGTTCTTTAATTGACCACTGGTTGCTACTATAGTTATTATTTCAGAAATTACAAAAGATAGCTATAGGACATTGTTAACAAAAATGAAAGAAAATAAAAAAAGGAACAAAATGCCATAATAAAATACCAGGTGTTCCATTTAAAAAAAATAAGTTTTTGGTATGTGAAAATGTCGGGAAGTAGGCTTTGAAAGAACAAAGTTTTTTGAGGTATTGTCGAGTGCAACTTACACCAAATGATGCAGAATTTTCTTGGCTACAAGCACACCAAAGTTAATGTTTTTACTTTTCAAAACAATGTGAAAATGATTTTTTTCTGAACATGTGTTTTGGTCAAATATTTTCAAAAAAAGTTAGTAAGTAACTCAAAAACTATTGGCTCAATTTTGAAAAAGAAAAAACCAGTTGAATAGACAATTTAAAGCAGTACTAGAAAATCCAAAAATATGTAGGGTGTCATTAAAAAAAATTAAGTTCCGTGCAAAGTGCGTCAGAGCTTAAAGTATTTTTACAATATGTGCCACAACCAACCATGAATCTTCCACTAATTGTTTTTTCCTTTATTTAGAACACAGAAGAGAAATCCAAGAAGCGGCTACTAATGACTCACCCTGTATATATATATATATATATATTATCATTATATATACAAATGAATAAAAATTCTTTGAATACTACGTGAATTATTTTTTATATTTTGTTATTATTATGGAGTATTTCCATATAAGTTTATAAAGTTAGTAGTTTGTTACTTATTTAAAAGGACAATTTAAATAATAATAAAAACAGACGTAACCCCGAACATAAATTTGTCAACAATTAAATGTCAAATATGTATACTAAAACGACTTGCTGTAAACTGCAACCAACTGTAACTGATAGTAATCTTACATACCGTGCCTTCAAATAATTTCCTCATTAGAGTAGGCTGTTTTTTAACTTTTTTAAGTAGGTAATCAATGTTGGTGTGCATGCTAAGCTCTTGAAAACTTCAAATTCTGACAGTTGTCATACTTAAATCCGAATTATAGACGCCTGCTAGGTATTATTTACATGACATAACCAAACTATCAAAATTAAGCACTGTCACCAACCATTAAAAAAAAGCATGGCCGTGTCTAATGAGGAAAGTAATTGAAGTCACGGTATATTCACAATTTGATCTGCATCAGATATGTAAAATAAAAATAAAACGAATTTTATTAAAAGTATTATTCCATATATAGAACTATACCATAATTTAACACATTTTCTCTTCGGTATTTAGACTCTTTCCGATGAATTTTTAAACTATGTTTTCATTCCTAAAGTCATGCGCTGAACTTTTACGCAAGACATATTTCCATTTGCATTATTTTGATGATCGTGACACGTTCTCAGGAAAAAGACCGCAATCGTCATCACCAATCCGAAAACACATACTCTCATCTCCACTGCTGGGCAAGAAAAATCGAAAAAATAAAATGCAAGAGAGCTCAGACGACGAGATAACTGCCTCGGGTGATGAAGTCTTCAACGGGACGAATTACAAAGACCTGGAGACGTTTCAGAAAGCACAACTTAGACAAAAGGTAAATATATACAAAAAATGTTGCTTTTGCGATTTTTCTATGGTGCTTCTTTTTTCAGCTGAAAAGAGGAAAGACGGAAACGAATGGGAACAATCACAATAACCATACCATTCCCCAAAGAAGAGAATTTGTAATGCATAATAAAGCGCCAATGTGGAACGAGAACAGTCAAGTGTATCAATTGGATTTTGGTGGTAGGGTCACTCAGGAATCGGCGAAAAATTTCCAAATAGAATTTAGAGGGAAACAGGTAAATATCGTACTCTTACTACTTTTTAGGCACATTGTATTTAGGGACTGTTATCTTCACTAGTGCAAATAGAGAGAAGAGATATGTTAATCTGCCAAAAAACGAACATTTAAATACAAACAGTTGGGTTAAATACAGCTTCTTCTTCTTCTTCTTCTTCTTTTAGCTAGGGTCATCCCCTGTTTGCCTGGCCTGTTTCTATTCAGCGGATGAGGAAAACCAACTTTGTCCCCATCTCTTGGGAGGTCGTCCTTGTTGTCTCTTTCCTTTTGGTCTCTCATGTTTGCATATATATGCTAGTCTGTTGGTTTGCATTCTCTCGACATGGTCATTCCATTCCTTCCTCCTTCGCTTACTCCACTTCACCACATCCTGCACTCCGCATCCTTCTCTTATGGAACTACTCGTCTGTCTATCTCGTAGCGTGACATTCGCTATTTGTCTGAGAATCTTCATTTCTACTGTTCTAATTTTTTGTTTAGTTTTCTTGGTATCTGCTCTTGTCTCCGTGGAGTATGTTAGTACTGGGGGAACCATAGCTACTCGTACTTTACTTTCCTTAATAAGGTATTTGTTCCGCCAGACCATTGCGTTTAGATACCCGGTTATTTGTGTCGCCTTCATTGCCTGTTGTTGAACCTCCGCCCGCAGGTCTCTTTGACTCGTTACCTGGATACCAAGATACCTGAAGCTCATTACCTGTTGAACAACGGATCCATCTATTTCTAGTTTACAACGAAGTGGCTGCTTACATATTACCATGCATTTAGTTTTGTCTTTGGAGATGTTCATATTATATTTTTGCCTGTAATGTTGAATTGATGCAAAAGTCTTTGTAAGTTATCTTCGCTGTCTGCTAGGAGCACTGCATCATCGGCGTAGTATACTATGTTCACGTTGTGTCTTCCCATAGGGTAACCATCTTTTCCTCTTATTGATTCTATCATACGGTCCATTATTAAATTGAATAAGAAGGGGCCCAACGAATCCCTTATGCTAATGTTTATTTTGATTGTTTCCGTAATTCTATCAGATGTGTTGATTCTAGTCGACGTGTTAGTGTTAATATTATTGACCAACTCCACAAGGGTTTGTGGTACGTCATATTCATGTAAAATTTTCAAGACGTCGTTTCTTCTCACACGGTCGAAAGCCTTGCTGAAATCCACGAAGCACAAAAATAGCGGGTTGATATATTCTATTGATTTTACTGCCAATTGGCGTATGATGAAAATGGCATCTATTGTACTACGATTCTTTCTGAACCCCTGTTGCTCCTCTGATATTTGTATTGTTTCTTGCAACAGATTTCTATAATTATCGATGAAAACAATTTAAGGATTGTATTCAACAGAGTAATTCCGCGGTAATTGTCCTGTGTCTTCTTCTCCCCTTTTTTGTATAACGGAATCGTGTAACTATTTTTCCAGTCCTCCGGTACCTTTTTAGTGGCCAGCACGTTCGACAGCAGCTCGTGCAGAGCCTCTTCCAAGCAATCGCCACCGTACTTAAGTAATTCATTATACCGGGGTCGACATATTTTGATTTCTGATACGAAAGTAGAAAGAGGAAAAGAGCGCGACGAAATAAACTAAAGATAAACATAAACGAGGCTGCCACACTCGACAAACGTTTGCTATGAAATGTAAGGCGTGGGGGTCCCCCGCCACTGCGTTGCTCTCCCACCACTGTTAGCAAGGAGGCATCGCTGCATATCATAAGGTCATCTTCTGCATATGATAGAAGTGCAAACCGAAATTAAAATTTGACGATTATGGTATATACCATCCGGACCCGGAGATTTTCGTAATTTTAACTTTTTTATGAATTCTTGTATTATTTCTCTAGTAAGATATGCCGGGATCTTATTATGATGTCTTTGTTCGATATTTTCCAAGCTATCCTCTTGAATTTTATATAGCTGACTGAAATATTCATGCCATTGTTCAGTTTTAATAGCTGGTATTTGTATATGTTCTGCTACCTCCTTTTTCTGGTTTCGCAACGTCTTCCAAATATTTCTCTGGGTTCCATATAACCAGTAATTTCTTAATTTAAAAATATAAATTGTATTAATATAAAAATTAATTAATTTTATTAAAGCAACCTTACCTTTATGCTTTATAAAATAAGCAACATTTCATTAAAAACCTTTAAGAGTTGATTAAAGTAACATCAATTTATATTCGTCGATTTTCAACTGGTTCTAAGATATGGTGATTGATTATTGTGATTGCAGAATTTTTGAAAAATTCCTATGAAATAACGATTAATGATGAAAGAACTGTCGTCCCATTAGATGAATTTAACGTTTTTTTTAGACATTTTAAAGCATCTTCTTTAGAATTACATACCATTTGATTAAAAAAAAGGGGGAGTGAAAAGTACTAAATTTTTAGTATTTAAAAATAGTTACTTTCTTGTGTCTATACAATAAAAGTTATACGCGTACACATAATTGAAAGATATTGACTTGCCATGACTTGCATTAAATATAGCTTACCTAAAAGTAGCTTATAATATTTTCAAGTAATTTTCTTTAAATATTTAAAACTTATATATGAAGTGAGAAGCTTGAAAATACCTGAATTACATATAGCTTACAAATACTGCTGTCATAGTGTGTACAAAATCTTTTAGAACGTCCAACTTACATTTATAAGTGCAGTTGAAAGAGAAATTTCATTTCATGTACCTATATGAATTTGCTTTACAACAAAAAAAGAAAGATTTAAAATTGGAATTGATAACTATGGTGGTACGTTCAGAGGAAAAAGTCTAATTCTTAAACAAGGTTTTTACTGCGTCTAAAATGCCGGTTAAAACAACGATATAGTAGATTTGTTCAAACTAACTTCAAGCCTCCAGTTCTAAACAGTTCCAGAACCGTTCATGGCGTAACATGCTGTACAAATACATACATACTGATCGGATTTCTAATATATTAATATCACAGAATTCCTTTATTTTTCTTAAATCTCAAGGGGGACACATCGAATCAAAAATTGTAAGTTTAGTTTACATAATATTAAATACTAGATTGTCTAAGTTTAACAAATATGTCAGTTTGTCTACAAATATATGATAATTATAAATTAAATTTTCACATGTTCGCAAGTTCCTATAATTGTACCATTACATGCACTTTATTATTGGAGAAAGAATCACTTGCTAGACTGAAGATCGTGGTAGTCACTGAAGTAATTTCTAAAACAATAAACCGACATTTGAAGAAATTTGAATGTTTAATCGCATACTTATAGCTGTTTACTTTAGCTACTACAAAATTGATATAATGAGTGAATAAAAACAATTGTCAAAAAAAGTTTGACGAACAGAATCACACCAATATTCTAATAATATCACAAACTAATAATCTTGATAATTCAGCACTTGTGAATTTTAAACAATTAATTAGAAAGAAAAACTCGTTTCACAATGAACAGAATACTAAGAGTCTATTACATAACAACATTGAAAAGTCAGACCCTTTAAAATACTCAGGAATATACAAAATTGATTGTAATAATTGCAATAAAGTGCATATTTGACAAACAAAAAGAAACGCGGAAATTAGGGCATCAGAACATTTGTATCATTTGAAAAATCACAATAGTGATAAATCAGCTTTAGCGTATCATTTTGTAAACACAGGACATACATTTTCAATCGATAATGTACAATTAATCAAAAGAACTAGATGTAAAAATTTAAATACGTGGGAAAGTATTTATATGAAGAAATTTAAAAACAACTTATTAAACACAGATGTTTCTCCACTTAGTCAGAGTTTCCTAGAATTCATACCACCCTTACACATTCAGTAAACACCCACCATAGTTTTACAATATTGCTGTAATAAAAGTACGGTTAGATTTATAGAGGTCTTAACTTACTACAATAAGAAGGTTTGTCACTGCAAACGTTCCAACATATATATAATGTAAAAACACGAATAAATCTGTATACTACCGATGATGTTTGCTTGGCAAACGAAATGTACAAATAGTTTATGAAATAAATCATATATATTTTTTTTGTGAAACGAGTTTTCTTTTCTAATTGATCACAAACTAAAATAAAAAACAGAAACAAATAGGACTTGAACGACAACTTAAAAACCTAGCCTACAACAACTCCAAACTCTAAAGTTCAACATAAATATGATAAACATAACCCGAAAAATGCGAAAGCTGATACGAATGACAATTACGCAAGCTTCGGATTTATCGGAACTTCAAATACTAGCCCACCATCCAGAACTGTAAGAACTGTTCTGAACGGTTCTTGAATTATGAGTTCTGAAGAGCCGAACATTGAACTAATAGTTAGAATTTGTAGTTCCAGAACTGCTTGGTCCGAACAGCCTTTTTGTTAAATGACATGCGCACTTGTTCTAGAACCGTTCAGAACTGAAGGTCTGAAAAAACCTTAAATTGACATCAATTTATATTAGAAGATTTTCAACTGTTTCTGAGATATGGTGATTTTTTTCGAAAATTCTGCAATTTATGAAAAATTCCTATGAAATAACGATTAAAGCTGAAAGAACTGTCATCTCACTAGGTGAATTTAACGTTTGCTTAGACATTTTAAAGCATCTTCTTTAGAATGACATACAATTTGATTTTAAAAAGGGAATAAAAAGCACTAAATTTTTACTATTTAAAAACAACTACCCTCTTGCGTTTGTGAGAAATTCTGTAAAAGTTACACACATAAGCATAATTTAAAAATATTGAATTGCCATGACTTGCATAGAGAGATGTAAAATTACCGTAATTTATGATTTTGGTAAATTACCGTGGTAAATTACTGCTCTTTTTTTACCAAGATTTATTCGCGCGTAATTTACCATTTTTTGAGTAAATTACCATGGTACTTTACCACACTTTTTTTTATTGTTTAAATAAAACAAAAAATGTCTTATACATTTTATTAAAGGAAAAAACAATAAAGAGTACAATATTAACATATTTTACAATTAAACAATATTCTGAAAATAGAACAAAACAATGATTTATCATTATTAATTACATAACTATTCCAGATCACTCTCAGACTCAGTATTGAAATTCGAATCAGAACATTCCAACTTTTCTGTTGGGAGATCTTTCAGTGCCGGATTTTCTTTAAGTTTTAAATTTAAATTCACATATGCTGCATGACATGGAAAGTGCAACACCAAGAATGGGTGCGAATTTTTTGACCAAACTTGGTAGAAACGTATAACTAGTCAAAAGCAATAATTGATTAAAATTTTGTTGCGATAGATCAAGTGGTCATGACACATCTGACACTTCATTCAGTTTTCGCTTGTTTGAAATTAATTTCAACGGTTTTGTCTTATTATACCTTTGTTTAACGTGTTTAAAGAGTTTTATTATGCCTAGAGTGCAGCAACGTGGAAATTATCGCCAATTAAGCGAATTCGACAGAGGTCGAATTGTTGGTTTGCGAGAAGGTGGTTTTTCATACAGGGAAATTGCAAATCGCCTTAACCGGAACCAATCCACCATTATGCGCTGTTATCAATCATGGACTAGGGAAGGTCAGGAAAGACGCCAAAGAGGAACCGGAGGCCGAAGAAGAACTAATGAGATACAGGACCGCCGTCTTCGCTTAATGGCACTAAAAGACAGGTTTTCCAGTACCAGATCAATTGCTGACGTGTGGTTAGGTAATATTGGTCGTCCTGTAACCCTTCGAACCCTTTATCGTCGAATTAGGGGTTTCGGCTTACAATCTTATCGTCCACATCTTGTGTTACCACTTACGGCTCAACACCGACAGCAACGTTTGGAGTGGTGTAGATTGCGACTGCACTGGAACGTGGAGTGGCACAGGGTGGTATTCAGTGATGAATCTCGATTTTGTCTAGGGATGCATGATGGCCGTATGAGGGTCAGACGAAGACGTGGGGAACGTCGTGATATTCAGTTTTCCGTTGAAAGGCATGTGCATCGAGCAGTGGGTGTTATGGTATGGGGTGCTATAGCATATGGGAGTAGGTCTCAATTGGTGTTCATCCAAGCCACTATGAACGCCCAGCGTTACATTGATGAGGTGGTAGAACCCCATATTCTACCATATCTTCAAACGCTCGAAGACCCACTTTTCCAGCAGGATAATGCCCCTCCCCACGTAGCGAGAATTTCTATAAATCGCATGGAAGAGGCTCATGTCAATATCTTGCCATGGCCACCCAAATCGCCCGACCTCTCGCCAATAGAACATGTGTGGGACATTATGGGACGAAAACTTATGAATTTAGCCAATCCCCCGCAGACACTAATAGCTCTCCGGCATGAATTACAGGTTGCTTGGGACACCATACCCCAAGAGGATATCGACCACCTAGTCGAATCAATGCCACGAAGAGTGAGGGAGTGTGACACTAACAGGGGCGGTTCAACACATTATTAATAAAAATTATGTTAAATTGTGTTAGTCTTTTGTTTTTTTTCTTTGAAATTTTAATCAATTATTGCCTTTGACTAGTTATACGTTTCTACCAAGTTTGGTCAAAAAATCCGCACCCCTTCTTGGTGTTGCAGTTTCCATGTCATACAGTATATGCCAACTTAGCAGCTCTTTCATTAGTTAATCTATTTCGTTTTTTATTGTGTATAATACTAAACATTGAAAAACTTCTCTCCGTCGCACATGTTGTAGTACAACAAAGTGATTTCCACCATAATACAGAATTCAATTTGCCTGTCTCCAATGCTTGCCATATAAAATCTTTTGAAAACAATTCTTCTTTCGATTTGTAGTACGCAATCTCAGTCACAGATCCACTAACTAGATGCATTGATAGTTTGTTAATATATGTCAGTGCAGTGATATATTCCTCGTTATTGAGATTTTTGCCCATAAATTTTGGATCTGGTAAATTGGCAGCCAAATGCATAGGTGTTATAGCCATTTCTCTCCGTGATTTTAAATGTGATGACAGCATTTAGTTCTGAAACTGGGCATGCAGCAATCAGTTGATCATTCAGGTCTTGAAATATTCAACAACATGAGATATGCCAGGTTGAGAGGTTTGTATGTTCTTTAAAATTGCGGAGACAGGGTGTAAAATTTTATGTAATGTATCAACTCTTTCCCAAAACAGATCATCTAATATATTATTTTTTATACTTTTGTTTAAAGTATTAGCTATAGTTTTTCTTCTAGCCAATTCTTTTATTTTTTTTTATTTATTCTTAAGCTTTCTAAACAGAAAATCCTTGATTTTGATTGTATTTCATTCTTTACTTTACGAGGACAACGAATGCACTTATTCTGTAAGTGAATGGACATTCTGGTTACATTTAAGACATAACTTTGCGAACAGAAGTTACACGAATATAATTTCGAATGTTCTGTGGATTTTGAAAATACTGTTAAAATAACTTTTTTTATTTTATCTTTACACCCATCCTGCCGTCTCGGCCAGTGTCAAATGGCCAATGGCGGACAATTTGAACACTTCCGTTGACATTTTTTTGGTGTCTTGTTTGACGACAATCCAAGATAAACCTCGGATTATAATTTATCTGATTTTTTGAAATAATTTTTGATTAGTTTTTCATTAGAAATAAAATTTTAATTTTTTGAAATTCGAAAGCATTTTTCTCCCAAAAATTGTTATGTAAGGTACCAAACTTTTTATACCGTTGCATGCACAATGGAATACCTAACGACAAGGGGTAATAAATGTGGCGGGTTACCATTTGAAAAAACTAATGACGTCACGCCCGCGCGCAACCATATGACGACAGAATTAAATTCACGATGTTATAAAGTGCACGGGATAAAAACAAAATCGACCTGTTTCAGGGTTTTTCCATCAAACCGAAGATAACAGAAATATTAATTTTGTTCCAGACTTTATCTACACCCTGTATAAACGGCTGATTCACGGGCTTTTACATCTGCTAGAAAGGGACTTCCCAAATCACCGAGTGTGCAATGTCATACGTGTATATAGATGATGTTTTACTTTGTTGGCAATTACGAAAATTTTATGTGGTAATTTACCGTAAATGACGGTAATTAATTCGGTAATTTACCGACTTACATCACTGCTTGCATAACATATAGCATACCTAAAAGTAGTATAAAGAAAAGTTGCTTACAATATTTTCTACTCAGAAATAAGTAATTTTCATTAAATATTTAAAACTTATGAAGTGATAAACTTGAAAATTCCTGAATTACAAATAGCTTGCACATACTGTTATCATACTGTGTACAAAATCTTTTAAAACGTCAAACTTACATTTATAACTACAGTTGAAAGAGAAATTTTCATTACAAGTATATGCAGTATACAGTACATTCTTAAACAAAGTATTTATTGCTTTTAAAATGCCGATTAAAATAACGATTAGTATTAAACAGGTCTCATAATTTTTTTTATACCTGCGCCCATTACCTGTTAGAAATAATTAATCTAAATACTAGTGTTTACATTTTATAGGATATATTTGACAGGATACATTTCCACTGATTAAATGCCAAAATCTCACTTACAAAATGTAATTAAAACGCAAATATTTTATTTCAGGTCATGCAGTTTGGTCGGATCGATGGAAATGCTTACACCTTAGACTTTCAATATCCTTTTTCAGCGCTGCAAGCGTTCGCTGTGGCCTTGGCAAACGTGACCCAACGACTCAAGTGAAATTTATCTAAATACATATCTAGAATAAATATATCTGTTTTTACACCTTAAGTGCAGCGAAAGCCTGAACTATATGGTGCCAACAACCGAGGAGCATCTTATGAAAAAACAAGTTAAAAAGAAAAAGAAAAAAACATATTTTCATGAAAGAAGAAGTAAAATACTAAAAAAAAAAACCTTTTAAATATTTTATATAAATTAACACAGTGAGTGGTTATTATGTTTTTCCATCTTAAAGGAAGACTTAATTTCTTCGTAAGTAAACGTAAAAACAAATTGTTTTAATTTTTCTTTTTTTGTTGTTATTAAGATATTTTTAAAATACTGGTTATATACATTTTTTGTGTATACTAAAACGTACGAAACAATCCACCTTCATCATCAAAATCCATGACGTACAAGTTTTAGGACGTCTATATGAGCATTGGATCGACGAATAAAGCGAAGTGTAAACGAAGTTTCATGCACACCAACATCCGATGTTAGTATTTCTTATAAAACTGGTTGAAATAACGCCAATATAATTATTTTTAATAAATATTAATCATAAAAATAATCCTGTAATTATTATTACATATCTACAGGGTTGCTCATTAGTGCGTCAAAGTTCAATATAGGCGTTATTAAATAGTACTTAAGAAATTTATTTTAGAAAAAGTGGCACAGTAACAAAAAACACACATTTTGAAAATAATTTGAATTATACAGGGTGATGCGTTAAAATGGCACACATTCGAATTCTTTTTTTAAATGAAACAGCCTGTATATCCTTGTTTTTCCTTATCTACTTTAATTTGTGTTTTCATCGATATCTGGGATTTTGGTTATGGATGACGCATTGTTGAGTTATTAATGAAAATTATAAAAAAAATGGTTGCGACAATGTTTACCATAATAATTCTATGCGGTAGTATTACGATTATCTAAGACAAAATTATTTAGTAAGTATGCAGCCAAGGGATGTGTTGAACCTACAAAATAATCAAATATTCAGTTTATTATACAGGGTGTTTGTTACGATGCAATCAATTTGGCTATCGTCAAAGAGCGTTTACTGATTTTTTTCAAATGGAACCCGTATATTATTAAATTTTTGGAATGATGCGTTAATTGCGCTTAATTTTTGTGAATAATGTCCTATACCCAAACCCAATAATTTCGGAGTTATTTTTAATTTTTCATTACAAACCGCTAAATTATTTGTTTTCGGTTCGATTTAGTGTACTGGGTAAACGATTTGACAGAAAAAAAAACAAATAAACGTCAGCAAACATCAAAAATTAAAATCTTATTGTTGCTGTTAATTAGGTGTAATATTAGTGATTTCTTAAGTTTCTGCGTTTAATATTGTCATTGTGTTATTTATTGATTGAAATCATTATCTTCATCAATACATTCAACTTTTCTGTTTAGTCGTGCCCATTGATACGATGTGGTCCAAGTATGTAAATCTATCGTAACTGAATCTGAAAAATGCAAAATTTTGTTCCAGTTTGATTTTTCAGTTAGACTTTGAACTTTCTTTTGCACATTACTTCTCATTTGTGCCCAACACATACTGACAGTACAATTTCCAAACACATTTTGAAACCCATAGCGTATACTGACGGCAGCTTCGGCCACCAAAACTTTGGGTTTCATTTCAAAATGAAACAAATCAAAAATTGCCTCCTTCAAACTCTGAAACATAAATTGAAAATCGGTAGTTCGTTCATTGGTGCATACTGCTATTCCCAGTAAATGAAATTTTTTATCGCTATCAGTTATTCCTATTAAGAAAACAGGGAACCCATGCCAAATCAATTTATGCGTTGCATCTGCGTGGATAATAATATTATTTTTTACTCCATTTTCTAATAGAATTTTACTGGTTGCCATGAATCTAAAAACACCGTCGTCCTCATCGGTTGTGAAATGTTTTCAATAAAAGCTTTGCTTCGTTAATTGGGGACAGCACTATTCTTAAGAAGCCAACATTCCAGTTCACCAAGAGATATTGTTGGTGGACCGTAAATGGTTTTTCTTAATTTTGCCAGAAAATATTTTATTTGGTTTATATTTGGTGGTGGATTATATTTCTGGGCAAGAACATCCAAAATTGCCTTCGGTTTCATTTTTTTGGTAAAGAAATCCTTGATTTCGTTCTTTAGTTTGTCGTTCATTTCGGTACCGGCCTTTGTTGCAATAGAATCACAAGAATGACTTACTTGCGATCGAAGTAGGAGAACATTTTCACAGGATGAATCCAGAAGTAATTTAATACCAGTTGCACATTGTTGTTCTTGACATTTAACTTTATTACATCGAAAATACTTAACTACACCAGACTCAGTGTTTGTGTTTTTTAAGCTCCAACAAGTTTCCGATTTGACAAAATCTTCTGCATCGTTACGGTTAATGAAGGTTCTTTCGTAATTCCATGTTATGGATCTTTTCTTCGCACGTTTTTTTCTGCCTCTGGAAACTGATCAGTTTATGAATCACTAAATTCGGGTACAGATGCCATTTTATTTCATATTTACATACGCGAGGAGTCACAGATTCATACTCTAAGAATCTAACCAAACAAATAAAATAACAACGGAAACTACGCATGACCACCGAAGCAAAGAAGTCTTCCTCTAATACAGTGGTTCCCAAACTGTGCGCCGCGACGCCCCGGGGCGCTGTGGCCTCTTCACAGGGGCGCCACGAAATATTGTCAAAGCTTCATAATCATTTGAACCAAGACATTTGGCCTAATTAAACAAAAAACAAAATAAGAAACTCAAAATATCAAGATTAGCAAACCTCGTGATTTTTTGGCCAAGAAGTTAAAAGAACAGAAACAACAACAAAATACATTTTGGAAGATAGCATCTATACCAAGGTGACCAGATTTTACTATTGGTAAAGCGGGTCACCATTGACGGGGGGGGGGGGGCTTGATTAAAAATTTGATACAATAAAAAAATTATGTATAGTATTAATATATTCTTTGGCATATTTCTCATTTGAGGGATTATTTTTAGTAGATTGCTGTCGTTATTTAAAAGGTCATGAAATTTTTCACAAGAATTTGTTAAATTATATTTCACACATAAAATGGCTTTCAAAGTCTCAACACCAGCTTACCGTGCATTCTTTCCAAAAATCGGGGCTTTTTAAAATAAAAAAGCGGGACGTCTGATCACTTTAATCTATACCAAAAAAGCGCTTTACTAGCATCTTACAAGGTGGCTTACAAAATAAGAAGGCTCATACCATCGCAGAAGAACTATGTAATTCTTCCGGCTGCTGTAGATATGGTGTGAACATCATGGTTGATGAGCCCGCTGGGTAGCTGCTTTTAAAAGTGCCTTTGTCCAATAACACAATTGGTTGGAGAATACATCATAAGGCGCAAGATATCAACAATTAATTGATTGAAAAAATTTAAGGAGGGGAATTTGGATTGTAGCTAGGTGAAGTTACGGATAATAATAAGGATGCTCATTTGATATGCTATATACGCTTTATAGATGGTAATAACATTAAAGAATACCTTCTGTTTTGTAAAAATATCACTGCAGGAGCGAAGGCTCAGGACCTGTTCGAGATTCTTGATACATTCATATCTGAAAATAAATAGAATTAGCCAAAGTGCGTTGGTGTCTGTACTGATGGAGCTCGCTCCACGTCTGGCTGCTATGGAGGATTACAGGCACGTCTTTGAAGCAAATCATGAAATGCACTGTGGAACCTCTGCATTATTCATAGAGAAGCGCTTGCGTCAAAGAACCTGAGTCCTGCACTGAATCAGGTGTTGAAAGCAAGGTTCTTTAAAAGCTGTGTGAGGTTATGGGAGACGAACACCTTTGAATTGCGGCAAGAAATGTTTATTTTTCTTAGGGAAGAAGGATACAGAGATGCAGAAGATTTTGCTGATGCCGATTTTTTTAATAAAACTGGAATATATATATGCGACATTTTTGAAAATTTGAATTCCCTTAATCTCTCTCTGCAGGCAAAAAGGATGCACCTTTTGAACTCACCGGAAAAAATATCAGCTTTTATAAAAAAAACTTAAAGTATGGAGAAGAAAATTGAATGAAGATGCACGCAAAGATTGTTTTTTAATATTGCAGCAATTTTTGACGATCAAATGAATTTGACCTTTCTCAAGATATAAAAAATACGTTTGAAGGCCACTTATCACAGCTAATAATCTAGTTTGAGAAATACTTTCAAAATGAAAATTTCTATAGGTTTGCATGGATTCAAGATCCATTGAACACTAGTGGCTCCGTCTGAATTTACTTCTGCGGAAGAAGAGAATTTTATCGAGTTATCTTGCGACATCAGTTTGAAAGCAAAATTTGACAGCATAGAATTGACAGAATTTTGGATTTCACTTAAAGATGAATATTCCCTTCTAAGTGATAAGGCTATGCTGATTTTAATTCTATTCTCTATGTCGTATTTGTGCGAAGCTGGGTTTTCGGCTATCGCTGTGATAAAAAGCAAGTATAGAGCACAAATTAACGTGGAAAAGGACACAAAAGTGTCCGTATCCAGTTTTGTTCCACGATTTGAGAAAATGTACAGTGATTTGGAGGAGCATACATCACATTAATTATTAGTTTAATATTCATAAAGAAAAAAATGTTAAACAATGAGGTTGCACAAATTTTATTTGTTTTTATTTTTTACTTGATAATGTTTTTATTTTTTACTTACGATCAGTCATACTTTCACTTAGGATATGGCGCCATGGAAAAAAATTATTTGAAAAAGGGCGCCGTGACTCGGAAAAGTTTGGGAACCACTGCTCTAATAACTTGCATTTATTTAACTTGATGCTCATTTATTAGGAATAATGTTCTTTTACTCATTTTAATGCGCAATTACTCGTTTTAAGTTATATGTATTTATTTACTAGCGTAATGATTTATTAATGTAAACAAAACAATTATATAGTGTCCAGAGAATTATTTTTATAAAAAAGAACTATTTTAGTAAAGATTCAATTTGTTATCTGAGGGGTAATTTTTTTTAAAAAATGGGCGCTGATGTTTTTGTTGGTGGGCATAGATTTTTTAGTGTTAAAATATATACACTGAGGTGCATTCACTTAAAATGAATTGCAAAAAAATTTTTTACTGCAAGTTCAAGTTTTCAAAGGATCTGATATTTAAAAATGGATTAGTAACATTTAAATAATGCACAACTGTAAGCTGTATTTATTTTTATAATGCCCGTTTAAATTGTAGTCATAACTAAAGAATTTACGGGATGGGGCGTTTTCTATCAAACAGCCTGTATTCTACATTAATTAAATTATAAATTTAGTAATATATAACGTCGTTATTTTCGTTTTTATAGACTGACAATACAGACGTCATTATTTTTCGTTTATGACGAAAGTGTATTGTTTCGTATGCTATAAAAAAAATATTATTCGTTTAGCAAAGAAGGAAGTTATTTTATATTGAAATGAATCAAACAAATCTAAGCAGGACTTTTATTGAATCCTTACAACAATATTATCAGTTTTCCTTATCAACTTTTCGTCTGCTTCATTGTTATCAAAGCAAACAACTTCGATAGGTAATCTTGTGGAGTAATTTTAAAAAAAGGGTTTTTCGGATTTTGTGTAAAAACACTAGTGCCCCTTATAGATGACATAAATTTGAACAACTTTTACTTATAAAATTATTGTCGCCAATACACAGAAATGGAAAAATTTAATAAAATAATCACCGAGTCAATTTTTCCAAGATATATTCTTATATCATATCTTTCGTACACATCGTTAGAATTTCGATAATCACAATTGATATTCATTTTATTGATGAAAAAACTAAAATATCCCTTATATTCCAGGTCCAGATAAGTTTATAGATAGATTCACATTGATAAGGTATTTTTTCTACTCCCATACTTTAATTGTATTATTAGATATGCCGAACCTGTACTTTAACGATGTCCATTACGATACAGATTTTCATTATGTTACAAGTTTATATCCAATAGGAATACACATTTTTCATTACGATACAAGTTTATATCCAATAAATATGCGATATTCGAATATTCAAAAAATATTCAATATGGCGACTGCATATCTGACAGATATACAAATTAAATAAATGTGACAGTTCTCTGCAATTTACAAGTAAGTACTTAAAATTTGTGCTTTTTTGAAAATATAAACGGTAAAAATGAGGGATAATGACAGTGAAATGTAAAATTTGAGTCCACCAGAAATTATGGAACAAGCCTTAGTAACCACCAACAATTTATTACCAGCTAAACTCGCAAAGGTGCATGTAAAATTTTAACCTCAATTTATGATATAGAATGTTTAAAAAATAATGTTTTATTATGGGATCGTAGAAAAAATAGTGTATGCAACTCGCATTTAATGGCTATTAAGACACTCGTATTCATTACAATACGAGGCGAAGCTCGTGTCTTAATAGCTATCATTAAATGCTCATTGCATAATATACTATTATTACTGATTTTTTCTACTCCCATACTTTAATTGTATTATTAGATATGTTAAACCTGTACTTTAATGATGTCCATTACGATACAGATTTTCAATACGATACAAGTTTATATCCAATAGGAATGCCACGAACCATTTATTACCAGCCAAATTCGCAAAAACGTACGGAAAATTTTACGCTCTATTTATGAAATGGATTGTTCAAAAAATATGTTTTATTATGGGGTCGTAGAAAAAATAGTGTATGCAACTCGCATTTAATGGCTATTAAGACACGAATAAGAGAATTACAATACTCGGCTTCGCCTCGCGTATTGTAATTCTCTTACTCGTGTCTTAATAGCTATCATTAAATGCTCATAGCATAATATACTATTAGAATATTAATGTGTGGTATCTTGCATCAGAACAGTTTTTGTCCTAAGGTAATTCAATTTTTCAATAGTTATTTTAATGATACAAAGCCAAAAACAAAGATCAGTGACTCTTGTGCTAATTCTTGAACCTTAACTTCTGGAGTAGCTCAGGGTAGTATTCTTGTTCCTTTGCTTTACATCATTTATACTGATAGCCCATAAACTTGGATTTAGAGACTGTTCAGTCTTCTTATCTGATTAGTATCTGTTTAATTTCAATATTATGGCATAATCTGGAGCTATTTAAACCATTTATGTTTTCTTTGTTATAAATTTTATATAAACATCAAAATTTGATGAAAAATACCACAAGCATGAAAAACTATATAATTTTGATAATGACCGGCAATATTTTGAAATATAAAAAAAACAACGTTTTATTTTGATTAAAAACTCTTAATTGAAGTTCAGTGTTATATAATGAATTAAAATAAACATTGAAATTATTATGGTTGTCGTTATTTCATTATTGTGTTTTATGAAATATGATTATAAATTTATTTAAACACTATTTTTTTACGCAAAAATCAAAAAACCCTTGTATGAATTTATACATAACTTTGGTAAACCCAATAAGCGACAGGTGAAAATGACCTTCAAATGAGCATCGCCTCACAGACACTTGTTTATTTCTACTTAAATGAAGCAAAATAATTTTGAAAAATTCTTATTACCTTGCATAAATTCAATTCAATAGTAAACAACTTCTTTGTACGCATAATATATGTCTTGAAAATATTGGCTTATACAATTTTACGTCTGTATTTTAACAGTTAATAATATTAAATGTTTGTATTACCCGATTTTATATTTAGTGGTTCAATAAGACCCGTTGAAGATATTTTATTAGATCTTGTTCTGTTTCTGTAATTCACTAAAATGGTGCAGTTTTGAATTGTAGAATCGACTGCATGTACAATGACACACAACTTAAATGATACGGTGGTATCGATTTAATTGATGATGAAAATGATTTTAGACAAATTTTCATATTAAAAAAGCTAATTTTACAGTCGTATATAGTAGAGTTATTTTAGCAGCTGACAGGGCCAAATTATGAACTAAATATGGAAATGTTGACAAACTGAAATTAGTATGGCTGCTTGTAGATATGTTTGTATGTATCTTCTTAAATTTGTCTAAGCCTTCGTCACGACCAGTTATATTATCACACCTATGTCCATATCTTCTTTTTTTAAGATCAAACTAAAATATTCACTTTTCTTTTAAAATGACGTTATGCAATTTTTTATCGGAAGTAAGTACAAAAGCGGCTAACTTTTTACCCACAAGCTTTTTTTTGCACAAAATTTAACTACCTTAGTAACAACTAGAGAACCAAAACTATAAACAAAATTAGAAATGCTTTAGCGATAGTAAATCTTAAATGCTTTTGATTCGAGTTTTTACCAGAGTTGGTACAAATTTAAGAGATTAAAAATAAGTTTTTGACCATTTTTACATGCAACTTGAACATTGCCTATGATGAAACAGCAATAATAATCTGCAATTTTGAATTCATATTATGTTAATGTCAATTATTTTATGTCCATAATTTTCAAAATCATAATGGATTGTCAAATTTGAAAATTTGTTAATTCACGCAGGAGAAGTACCTATCCCTTTCAAATTCCAGAAAATTATTGTAATAGGCTGTAATTGCCGCTCTTTCACATTTTAATCAATAATCAAGAAATGCGATTGCCTTCTTACTGTCAGCTTGAGCTTGTATAATTGTATATGTCTGTGTCATTTAAGCTGTGAGTATCTGTACTTAATCGGAGCTCAAAATTCACAAAAAAAATACGTACTTATAACGGATTCCCAAAAACAATTAAAAATCGTATTTGATAAACCGTCCTCAGTAAAAAAAAAAACATTATTTAATAAGATTGTGCAATTTTGGTAAATAAGGTACCTATGAATTTGTTGTGTTAAAAGTTATCCCTTGTGTTGGCTAGTGATTATGTAAAGTGTTTTTATTTAATTATAATTTATTCGTTGTGTAATAAAACAAACACGCGAAACTGTTATTTGTTTTCTATTCTTAAATACTGCATTGTAAGTACCTATAAACTTTCCTTAGAAAGTGTTTGTTGAACTGGAAAAAGTTTTCACCAAAATTGATGTGTAAACCGTTGCTTTAACTAAAAAGATTAGACTTTAATATTATACTTACTGTTACTGTTATGTATTCTCTTTTTGTATGTCCATCTTTAAACGATCTGTTAAGTTAATGATAATAATTATATGTTTCTTTGATATATTCTGTAATGGTTGTTCGTATTCGATTTGTATACTGTAAAACTGACATGTGCAAAAATACATTGCTTTTCATTTATAAAGTCTTGTTTCCTTTAGTCATAATAAATGGTAAAAAAAAAATTATTACTTACGTAGCAGAGTAAAAATTTGTTCAAAATTGGCACAAAATAATTTCAAAACAATCACAACTTTTAGCTATATTCTTTATCGATTTTTGATTTTAAAATATTCTAGTAGAGTTAAACTTTTGATTTACAGATAGAAGCGCTCTCGTAACCTAAACATTGGAGAAATGTCAGATCAGGGCTGCCGTTTCGGTACAATTGTACTGAATTCAGTACAAAACGTTAAAATTCAGTACGTCAGTACTACTTTCTGCAAAAATGTTAGTTTCAGTACGAAATTACGAAGATAAAAATTAATAGAAAATAGTTTTCTTTAAAAGGAATTAACAAAACGTTTTAATGACGTTAGATTTGAATCATATCCATAGATATGTAAATACGTATGTCCATGATTATATCATACACTCATATTAAAACTAATTCCATTTTATATAGGTATATATTTGTTTTCGTTACTACATAATTTGTTATTGTGCATACGTATACAATTAACAAAATCACTATTGGTAGGCATAACAAACAAAATATGTGCCTAAATCATTCGGCGGCATGTTTGCAGCTAAACAAACACAATACTTGGTCACCTCCTTCGACGTTTAATATTCAGCGAACTTCTAAAACCCTTAGCAAACAGAATTAAAGTCGTATGTTGTAATTAAGAGAAGAAAATAAAACAAAACTTATCAATGAAAGGCGCTTTGAATCATATCATTCTAATATTGAAATTCAATATTAATACATACGTATTTGTTTTTCCAACTTATATATTATTATTGCGTCTGGAGGTCTGTACCTATACCCCCTATACGTTCTTTTCATAGACCATGCATACCGAGATACCCATACAAATTGATACAAATACACATAATATTCATTCGTATAAACAAAATCATCATTACTAAAGACAAAATAAATATGAAAATATGTCTCTGTAGATCATTTGGCGTTTGTGCGTTTTAATTTCCATTCTGTAAACATCCCTACTATGATTAAGATATTAATTTATCTTTTATATTACAATAATTTGTATTTCTTTCTGCTATCTCTTTTACAATTACGTCATAAAACAAATATCCTTTTATAACAAACTTTTTAAATTTCCCGCCATTCAGTACATTTTTACCAAATTCAGTACGTTTTCAACTAAAATATCGGTACATTTTCGAACGGGCTTGCGCCCTGTGTCAGATGTCAAACGAGAAATGTTTTACCGGTGATGTGGATGCTTCCATAGTGTTAAAATACGTGTGATTTATATCATACTTTTATGTAAATTTCAAAATTCCACAATTGTTTAACAACCATGTTTATCAAATTTCTTCCTTTATTATTATTTCTAACATTATCAACGAGAAGTAAAGCGTCCTTAGAGATAGTAACAGACGATGAACTTCTGAATCTAATAAGAACAGAAAAATACGTAATCGTTTTATTCTGTAAGTCATTCAAATCCTCTTATATATCATAATTTATATGCTTTTAAATTTAAAGCGAAACGAGACTGCGAAACATGTGATACTTATGAAAACGAACTATCAAATTTACGAGAGGATCTAGTAGATAACTTAAATGCATGGGTGGTGAAAGTAGATAACAGTCAAATGACTAGATTATATTCACCTACGAAGGAACCGGCAATAGTATTTTTCAGGCATGGTGTACCTCTATTATACGATGGTACTGCACACTAAAAATATTAGAAAATACAGCTTACCTGTATCACTTTCGTAATTTTAGAACCTTTAAATGATGAGATGCTCCTCCACACATTTACTGACAATAAAGAGCCAATTGTCAAAGAACTAACTGATGAAACATTCGAACATCTAACACAAACAGCAACAGGTGCTACGACGGGTGACTGGTTTGTGATGTTGTAAGTATTTAAAAAACTACACCTCAATTTTATTTTTTTGAATAATAAGAGGAAAATTTAAGTTACACCAATGACTGTGTTGATTGTCAACGATTCCAAGCCCGATTAGAAGCTGTGGGTGCAAAATTGAAAACGAGAGTGAACATGGCCAGGGTAAATCGTGGCACAACTGGTGCAGCTACAGCAAGAAGATTTGACGTAATACATGTCCCTGCATTTATCCTGTATAACTTCCAATTTATATATCAGCTTTGCTTGCTGAAATTTTAATTTAGTTTCAGACAAGGAAAGATGTACAGATATCAGATTCACAAGTATGATGTAGCCTCATTTGTGTCATTTGCGCAGGATTGGTATAAAAATGTTACTCCAGAAAGGGTGCCATTGCCAAAGACTCCGTTGTATGACAAAAATTAATATTAAATTTTGATTATGTTATATTCATTATACATTTTAGTGATGACTTAACGACGATGATTGCCGTATATTTCAAAGAAAATACTTGGTTATTATATGTTGCTATTGGTACTTTTTGTGTGGGAGTCCTAGTATCAATTATATCCAAGAGAGGGCAAGCTAAATCTGAAGAGAAACCCAAAAAGAAAAAGGAGAAATAAAGAGGATAATTTGTATCGAATTACACCATTCCTAGTAGTAATAAGTAGTGTTAAGATTTTTTAACATAAGGCTGTAATAAAACAATACTAATTTTTCAGTAAAATATATTTTGTGAAAAGATTTTTTTTTTTTTTATAGAAACTATACATTCGTGTATGTATATAATACAAATTCGTTATGAACAAAAACAACTGGAAAATTTAGTGTGTAAATTAAAAGTATAAGAGTACTTACAATTGGTTCATTGGTAAACTATATATATATAAATATGTAAAGTAATAGTTGGCAAGAGGTTTAACTATATAGAATTTTGAGTGAAGCTTATTCGTACTAGCAAATGTGGTTCAGCTGCACCTTTGTGGTAAATTCAACTTTACAAAGGTAACCTTATGTGTGAAAGTGCTCGCAAGAGTTTGAATAGTAAATAATACGTTCAAGCATTTATTTATTTTGAAGGATTAGATTAACATTTTGACAATAACTACTGTTTCCCTTAGAGATGCACTATATTAATTACCTTATTGCTTGGGCTGTTTTCTTATATACTAAATACCTGTACTCAAATTTGACTAAGGAAAAATTAAATATTGTAATTAATAAAAAAATCTAGAGCCAAATTCTTGTAAACAACAATTAAAATGAGTATTGAAGTTAACTAAATTGTCTCGATATAAAACTCAATGTTTAACATTAATTCACTTAAATAAATACTAATAAATAGGAATATCACCACAAATACACAAAGATAGAAACAAAATACAAACATCATACTGTGTCGACTGATATGTTAATCCTGAACACAGATGTTGGATCACACAAATACATTTTAATATTACGTTCGAATTTCTCACTGATACTAGTAAATTCCATCATATTCTTAGGGCAACACTCCACCCAAAATCGATCGAATTCGTAAAACAAGAAACTATAAAACTGATGGAATAACCTTATAGTCGGCAAGGACTTGGATATGTTGTAAATATAAGTTTTAGCGTCCCCCGCTTTCATCAACTTCCATGCCATGGACGTCAGATTTATTCCGACGATGGCGAAACAGTATCCGTGCACTGGATGATTGGAATGTGATAGAACGTGCATAGCTACAGATTTATATTCAGTAGCGAAGAAAAGGAGATTCTCCAACCCTAAAAGTCCCATACCTCGAAAATCCGTTTTCGGATCGTCCCCTTGGAATCCGATATCTTGCCACTGCTTTGTTACTCTTGCCTCCAACGGTTCGTCAGGCATTAAGTTTTCCCACAGATCATATAATTTAGCTTCATGTGACGGATTATCTGAATCATATGGAGTAGTTCTTAATTCTTCTATTTCCGCTATTAATTGTCGATAGCCCCATATCTGTTCGACGCATTTGCTAAAACTCTTTACGAATTGAAAGTGCACCTTTGGATTGATCTTCTTCACTAGTAACACAGTATTTACAGCACCCCTCAATATTTCTCTCTCGTTAGCTCCAGTAAATCGTTGGCTATCACTAATCTCATTTAAATGAACAACTAACTGTTGAATAAGTGGATTTCTGCTTTGTAACAGGGAATATTCGACACGTTTTATCCTAGGCGCTCCACTAACTTCACCGTAACATACTCGTTGCAATTCACACAGACCTGTTGTTTTTCGTAAAAACCATTTAATTATAGGTCGAAAAAACCAAGTGATATACAACCAAATTGTATACATCTTATTCAAGAATACATAGTCACTACGTGTTCGGTTAATTTACATTCCTCATTTATTTAATTGTTTGTATGACTTCTAACCAATACAAGACCAAGTAAACATCAGTCTACATGTTGAACTTTATACGTTTTCGCGCATGTTTCAGTGTTGTTGCGTGTGCGTTCATTATACAAGTAACGGTTTCCAAACCGCCGATTCACCGATTTGATTGCTTCTTTTTTCAATGAAGACGCAAAAATCAATTTCATGAATTGTCACAACATTTCCACAAAGATTAAATCATTTTATATTTTATTATCTACTTGATTAATGCAAATGAAAATAAATGTCAAAAGTAATTTCCTGTGTACTTGTAATTATTCTGATCGTAAATTAATTTAGATTTAAATAATGCGAAAGAATGAGATATACGACACGTGAGGCACACGTAAAGCGTTGTTCTTCGATATCTCCTAAACTAAAGAGAAAGCATTTACTCATAGACAAGAGATACTTGTATCTATTATCCTATAATTCAAAAATATTTTCAAGTATAGGATGTTCACACTCCTCACGATACCATCCAAATTTTAGATTTCTCTGTGTGGCACCTGTGTGGTAAGCATAGTTGCCAAATCTACCGAATTTTCGGTAGATCTACCGAATTTCGATTCAATCTACCGATTTACCGATTTGAACGTGTATTCTACCGAAAAGTTACAATCATGAATAAAAAAATGAAAAAAAAACAAAAGATTTTGTTTACATTATTTCAAACATTGATTCCTTTTCTTGAGTAATTAAATAGGTTGCTGTAATAATCGTTTCATAAGATTTGTCTCCTCTGTGAACAAAAAGCAAAGGCGGGATGCACAGCAAGTGGTTTTATTAAGCGGTGCCCTCTTATTAACAATAGTGGAACTAACTACATCTGTATGCTGTAATAAGGCGAGGGACTTTTTTTTTAATTTCAATCACAAAAATTAGTGAATCCCCGAAAAAATAAGTCATCCCAGGTTATAAATAGAAGTCGGGGTATTTTTTGCGTCATATTCAGTTGTGACCACTGTGCATGTTAAAGTTATTTAAAAAAAATTAAAAAATGAGTGATAGTGATAGCGGTCGTGAAGGTAGTAGCACTGGCGCATTAAAGAAAAAAAAAATATGGTCAACATTATAAGGAAAATTGGGAAGAATTGCCCAATTTCAAAGGTTGGCCAACCAAAAGTCGCAAAGGTAGAGACTACGCTAGATGTAAATCATGTAAAGGCGGCTACACACATGCAACAAAACATCGTACCGAACTCTGTCGCGTCTCAAGTTTGGACGCAACCACGCAACAGTGCAATAGCGCAACATCGCAACATAACGGCGTCCCATCAGTTGTCGGTTTTCTGCCGTCGCATCAAAGAAATGTTGCGCGTTCACGTTGCGCCACATGTTCGCATGTCTGGACGGGCCTGGCTGATTATGGGAGGATGGGACGGCATTATGTTCGCGTTGATGTTGCGCGACGATGTTCTGTTGCACCTCAAAACTTCATCACACCGCAACTTCGTCGCGCACCAAGGAATGTTGCGCGTCGGAGTTCGGTACGATGTTTTGTTGCATGTGTGTAGCCACCTTAACAAAGACATTAACGCTACAACAATTTGCAACAGCGGGATTCTCTCAAATTCAATTAGAGAATAAAATTAAAGAAGGTAAGTTTAATACAATGATAGACGAAATAGATTTTTGTGTTTTTTTTTCTTAGGGGAAATACGATTAAGTGCATTTATCGCCGAACACAACATTCTCTTTGCCGCAATGGATCATTTACCAACATTATTGGCCAACATTTGTGAAGACTTCAAAATCGCCAAAGGGATGACTTGTGGGAGAACAAAGACCACATCTATCGTAAGAAATGTATTAGGACAAAACAGTTTTGAAGACTTATGTGCGCACCTTCGCCGAAACAAATTTTCATTAATAGTGGACGAGTCAACTGATAGAAGTATCACAAAACATCCATGTTTAGTCGTAAGACATTTAACAAATAAGGGTATCAAAGATGATTTTCTTAGTTTGATACCACTTTCCGCTGCAGATGCTAATACATTATACAGACACATTGTGAATCTTTTCGAAAAATTTGGCATATCATTAAAAAATAATTTAGTAGGATTTGCGGCGGATGGTGCGAACGTTATGATGGGGGTGCACCATTCTATTATGAGTCTTCTAAAAAGAGACATTTCCCATTTATTTGTAATGAAGTGTATATGCCACTCATTTCATTTGTGTGCTTCCTATGCATGTTTGAAATTAGCGATTCATAGAAGACTTGACTCAGGACATTTATAATTATTTTGGATCTAGTCCAAAAAGGATAACTGAATTTAAAGAATTCCAACTGTTCTGTGACGTTAAATTACATAAGATTTTGCAACCCTCTCAAACGAGATGGTTGTCTGTAGGCTTTGTGGTATCTAGAATTTTAGAACAAATTGGGGCTTTACAATTATTTTTCACGGACGCGGTAAACAACAGAGAGTTGTTGGCTGCTGAAAATATATTAAATAGATTAAATGATCCGACTACCAAATTTTTAGATTTTATATTGCCCATTTTCAATAATTTGAACCGCGAGATGTAAGCTGAAAAACCAGAACTTCATTTGTGATTGTTTTATTAAACGCTCATATTTGTTAGCTACACCTCTTGAAAATGTAGAATATAATAATCCGAGAAACTATTTGCCACTTGAAGAAGTCTACTTCGGGGAGACTGTCTTGAAAACTATTTCAGAAACAAATTTAAGTCAGGAGCAATTACATTTCTTTAGATTACGTTGCTTAGATTTTTACATTGAGAGCTGTGCACAAATAATCCGAAGATTTTTCTTAAAAAACAATCCTTCGCAAAAATTTAATTTTCTAGACCCCTTTGAAGTAAAGTCTGGATCATTTGGATCTATATCAAATGTAGCTATTTCTCTTCCGAATCTAATTGATGAAAGTAAGTTACAAATTTTGGATAATGGCGTCTCCGTTTCCGGATGATGTTTTCTTATTTTGGGATAAAGTTAATAAAATTGAGAGCGGTGATGGAACTTTGATGTTTCAGACTTTAACAAATTTTGTTTTTAATATTTTATTTTTTTCTCACTCATCCGCAAATGTCGAGAGAATGTTCTCTCAAATAAATTTTATGAAAACTAAACAGAGGAACAAATTAGACACTGATACTATATCGGCATTACTGTATACTAAAAGTTATATCGGTGATAATAATTGTTATGATTTTGTTGTAGAGAAAAAACTGGTACAAAGTATGACTTCCATTAATTTATATAAAAGTAAAGAGTAGATAAGCTATGTCTAGTATTATACTTTGTACCTAGTGTGTTTATTCGTTTTGTTTAATAAACGTTATAATATAGCTTAGTTTTGTTTGTAAATATTTTTGGCCCCTCAAAAATTTGATTTTTTGTGGAAATGGAATAAAATTTTAAATCTACCGAATTTTGAGGGAATCTACCGAAAAGTCACGATCTGATCTACCGAAAATCATTCCGACGCATCTGGCAACACTGGTGGTAAGTAATACAAATATTGGTGCTTTCAACAACTGACGAGCTGATTAAATGCTACAGCACTCGGCTAACAGCAGTTCTGTTCTAAATGTTGGTTTAGATTCTTCTAGTCATTCCTTGGCATGTTGAATATAAATAAATAAATTGTGATAATCCATTTAAAACAAGATGTAATAAAAGTAAATGGCAACAAAAAAGAAAGAAATACAATAAACAGCCAAGGTGTATGTACATTAATATTGTCTATTTAAACACATACATCACAAATTTTCTATATTATTCTATGTACAAATGATATAACAAAAGGCCCTGTAGAACCAGATTGTTAAAATAGGGATAAAATCATTTACATTTACAACTGAGTGGACTGAATTGTGAATCAATAAAAATAAATATATACCTATATATAAAAGGATCTGCTATACATGTACTCCATTAACGCCACTTATTTTGAAATCATTCAGCAACTGAACTGTTTTATTTCTCTTTGGATCGGATGGATCCGAGACTCGAACAGATTGGTAGCAGCCCATCTTCCTATCTTCCTGTTCTTCTTCTTCACTTGTGTAAGGTTCATCTGGGTCCGCAATAGTTTCATTGCTAGAGCTATGTATGGTTCTAGACGGGAATTATTACGGTTTCCTCCCCCCGGACCATTTAACTCATCGTTCCTCCCTTTCATTTTACCAGGCTTGTGTCTCTTCTTTTTAACTTGAATCACTAATACCCTCCCATTTACGTAAAATTTAGAGCTTATTTGAGATTGCTTTTATATGTTTGGAATCTTAAAACGAAATGTCAAGTGTATCATTTCATGGATACTCTTTTGTTTGAGATTATGCCTGCTGATTTTAGTGTGGCCGTAAACTCCGTGATATTAGAGGCCAGGAACAAATCTTGTGTCACGAATGCCGGCTGACGCATTACAGTTTAGATTTGCCGTGATCGCACATCCCAGTCGCGTGAACTAGATTTCGCAAGTTTTTCTTTCAAAAACTCTCATAAAGAACTTCAAATAAGTTAAAGGTGTAGAATTTCAGATTTACCTGATTTATGTGCAGATAATTTGTAAAATCAGTGAAAAGTGGTGAAAAGGGTGTTTCTCAATTGGCGTGCCGAGTTTGTGGGTTAGCAAATATGGCCGCTGGGAATAAATAACTTTCGGGTGGTGTCATTCATAATATGGTTGTGTCGTTTATATAAAATAATTAGTTAATCAAGAACGCCAACAGTTTGACTAGATACCTGAGTGAATCTTGTTCATTTAATTAAAAATGCCTGATAAATGCTGCGTGCCTAATTGCACAAGCAATTACGATAGTACCCATACGTATGTGTCCGTCTTTTCTTTTCCAAAAGATGAAGAGTTGAAAAAAACGTGGATTAAATGCATTCATAGAGAGTCATTTAATCCAACAAAACATTCAGTAGTATGTACCTATTAAACATTTCTCAGAGTCATCGGTTATAACAATTGTAAAAATAACCAGAAACGATGGATCTGTATTAGAGGTGCCAAGAAAAAAGCCAGCACTAATTAAAAACGCTGTCCCTTCAATATTTCCAAATCAACCCTCATACATGACAAAAAAATCCCCAAAAAAACGAAAACATCCAGACGAAAGACGACAGGAGATACTAGATCGAGACGAAACCGTTTTTTAGGCGTGGAGTCGCGATGATGATATATTAGATTTTGATAACTTTTTATTGAAATTTAAAGAGAAGCATTTGTTTGATTTTGTTTATAAAATTACTGCAAATGTTATAAATTTTTTTAAAGTTGATTGTGATTCAAATGCGAGTCCAACAATCACGTTAGGTTTCAAAATATTTAGAGATCTGAAAGTTGTTTTTTTTGTAACAGTAAAATTATCCCTTCTTCAAAGTTTTCGTGGATATTGGGAGATGATTTAATTTGTTCAAAATGGTCACAGTCGGTCAGAGTTTATATCAAATGACATCCATAAAATGGTAGACAAAATTACGAACATAAAATTGGCATGTAAGGAATTGGAAAAATCAATAGAAGACCTTTTATTAGATGACACCAGTGATATTGAAAACATTCCTGTGAAAAAATTAAATTTCATATAGAACAATTAAGTGATCTAGCTTTGACACGTCGTCCGCAATATTCAACACAAATGTTTTTTGGGCCTCTTCTCTCTTTTTTCAGTTTCCCGGTGGATATAACACTTTAAGAAATTCAAAAGTTTTAACGATTCCGCATCCAGATTATTTAAAAAGAATAACGGCCGACCTCAAATCTGATGTTGGAATATAAAGACAACAAATCGACTATTTATCAAAGAAAATTCAGCATTTAGATGAGCACGAAAAAATAGTAAATATTTTATTTGATGAAATTCATGTCACTCCCAAAATTGAATACAAAGGTGGAAGTTTAATTGGATATACTGAGCAGAACGAAGTTGCCACTAGAATTCAGGCGTTTATGTTAAGTTCTGTTCTTTCTAAGAATGAAGATATTGTGGCTCTATTTCCTGTAAAAAAAACTTTTGCCGTTGATTTAAAAGAAATGATTTTAGAAGTAATTAAAATTCTAACCAAAATTGGTTTTCGAGTAATTTCTTTAATTTGTGATAATTACAGAATGAACCGAACTTGTTATCGACTTTTAAGTAGCACAAGCACTAAGGAAGACTTGCTTTATCCAAAATGTTTCTGATACGCAACAACAAATTTATCTACTTTTTGATACTGTTCATTTATTAAAATCTATTCGAAATAATTGGTTAAATCAAACAAATAAAGAACGATCACTTGTTTTTTGCCATTTCGATAAGTATAATTTAATTTTATTTACAAATTTGTCTGACCTGGAAAAAATACATTCTATGGAAAGTGATAGCTTCATTAAATCGGCGCCGGCTTTGTCAAAAAAAGTTTTAAAACCGTCTTCACTAGAACGACAAAATGTTCAACTAGCTGTCAGATTATTTGATGAAAAAAATATTGAGGCACTGAATCAACTTTATAATGAAGTTAACACTGTTGGTACAGCAGAGTTTTTAAGAACTATACTTCATTGGTGGAGAATAGTAAATGTACGTTCACACAAATCAGGATATCATCAACGTGATCCTTTCAGAGACCCAATAAGAGAACCAAATGACAAAAATATTCAGTTCTTGTTAAAATTTTATGATTTCCTTTGCGCCTGGGAATTTTTAAACGCTGGAATTTTAAAAAATGGACACACTGGCAAACTAACATCCGATACATTTTTTGCTCTGAAACATACGACAAAAGCGTCAATTAATTTAGTCCAGTATTTGTTTGAATGCTTTCAAATTAAATACGTTTTGTTAGGAAAGTTCCAAACCGACAAATTAGAGGGACGTTTTGGCAAATATAGGCAAATGAGCGGGTCACACTTTCATGTTTCAGTAACACAAATTCTAGAGTCAGAAAAAAAACTGAAAGTTTTAAGTCTTCTTAAGTTAAAGTCCGCCAAGTTTGGAACATTTTCATTGAAAGATTTTTCACTAGATGACACAGATGAAAATGATGATGGTTTCCTGACTTTCCTGCTATTATCTGAAAACGTCTCTTCTTTTTCAGATATATTAAATAATTCATTTGACATTGCACTGAATGCTTCTGTATTATCATCTTTGTTCTATATTGCCGGATATACTGTGCACATTCACTAATTAAGTTTGTTAATGGTTGTGACAACTGTTTAACATCCATTACTACCAATTCAGATTTTGTTATAAATTTTACCAACTGTGGTGAAAATGACTCTGCAGATATTAGCAAATATTTGAAAAATTTAACAAGAGGAACTCTAAAACAACCATCTGAATTAGGTATTCTTTGAAGTCTCTATTCAGGCGTATCAGATATTTATGCCCGATCTCACCGACAAATCTTAAACTATGAAAAATTTAAGTACTGCTTAAATATAAGTGTTACTTATTTTCCTATTTAGTTGCACCGTTTGATTTAAGTTAAACTTATACGTACTGAAAACATGCATATCGAGCGGCAAAAGATTTTTACCATAGAAGCTAGCAATGACAATAGTGTATTCAGTCTCCGCTCTATAGAAAACGTATAGTAGTAAAAGTTGGGTTACAGCAACGAATACCTACCCTCAACACACGTTTGCTGCACATGTTTGTCAAATGTACAAGTTCTACAAGTTGAATTACAATTAAAATTAGAGGAATTGAAGAAAATAAACCCAAATTGGGTGGACAATTTTGTTAACTCTAATAAAATGTACTTTTCAAAAATATGTGTACATATTTAAATATGCATATTTAATATGCCAATAAATAAATGTAGAATTTTTTTCGTTTGTATTTGAATTAAAACTTATTTTAAATAAAAAGACATGATAATAATTTATTAAAACTGCTAATGCATATTATAGTTTCTATCTACATCAAATATAATTTATCAATTCCTAACTTGAAAACCTTTGTCATTATTATTAAAAGCATTAATGCCTAAAAGATATCGGCATTTTGTATGAGTTGCTCAACATTTCATTATTGCCATCATTTGGATTTGTATGTAGGTTCTAATCGGGGTAATAAATCTAGTACGGTTTCTTTTCGCAGACGAATATAATTAAAAATTTAAGTCGGGCATACTATTAAAATGATCGTTTCATTATTAATTTTTGCCGTGGAATTCCATTAACCACTAAATCTAACACAATTATATCTACATTATATGTATAATATCATTATTCATTTGCATTACATTAAAATATTCCCGTTCCATCTTTTTAATGAAAATATAACCACAATTATGTTCTTGTGTAGGTACGTTGTCAACCAAAACTTATAGTTTAAGTAAGCTTTAAGCCTCCGATATCGTCGGCTTAAATTTCAGATTCCATTTTATATTTAAGTACTCCTTAAACGTACCGTGCAACAGAATAAGTAGAACTTAGTACTTTAAGTGTTGCTTAAAATTTAAGATAGGTCGGTGAGATCGAGCATTAGTGAGCTTATTTCAGATAAATATGAAACTGGATTTCTAAAAACAGGTAAACAAAGGATTATTTTACGGGAATTGACAATGTTAAAATTGGAAAAATATGTAGAAGAAATCAATGAGAAATGTATTTTATGCAGCAAAACGTTCAGGTCGATATTGTTAAAATATAGTCATGTTCTTGCCAATATATTTCTTAATAACTATTCAAAAATAATCAACGGCAAAATTAACACCCAAAACATGGATTTATCCAAGACAAAACTGAATAAATTCAATGGTTAAGTAGATATAAAACACATTAACGCATTTAGATAGGGCTGTTGGCGAGCCAACGCGTCTATTATTGGTACCTCAACGGTGACGTGGAAAACTCTGTTCATTGTTTTTTATCATAATAAGTTCCTTTCTTGAAATAATATTCAGTTTTACTCACAAATATAGAATTGTCTCTATGTTGGGTATTTTACTTTTCGCAATTGTCAGCCGACTTTCGTGACGTCACGATTGCTTCTTCGCGGCCTGTACTTTCTCGTAGGTTACGGTGTGGCATGATAGGGTCGGGTAAAACAAGCCTGGTAATAGGCAATTTTGTGATCCAAAACACACAAGAAAACAACAAAAATTCCTTTAATTCGATAGACATTTTAAAAGACAAATTAAAAAAGAAGATTAGAGAAGGAAATAGTCACAAGCATATGCTCCTTGTTTTAGATGTTTGTAGTGAAAACGTTATTCATGCATTGGATGCAATGTTGCCAAACGTACTATAATTTCAACTCGATGTACTATAAAATTTCAAAGTGGTTCTTACAACATACATTAACTAAAGCCACTCTCATCGCCATCTAATAGTAAATTATCGAATTGATCTCAAAATTTGTACAAGAACTATAAAAATAGGGGTCCCTATTTCACGTATATGTTAAAACACTGGCACACGTACTATAGGCGATCTGCAAGCGAGTAGAGTGCGCCCTCTGCCTGCAAAATAGGCATTATCGTTATATAAACATAGGTATTAGTTGTATTCGATGAATGCTACACGAGTTAGTTTTATCTTTTAATTAATTGTATAATTCGTGTTTAATCTCATAGAAAAGTATAGAAACATCTAGCTTCTTGATTGTAATGCCACCATTTCTTCACAATGGAGTTTTGAGCAGTGATGAAGTTACAGATACATATAATATAGCCAGTGTAAGAATTCATGTTGAGAGGTCAACACAGAGAAATAAATTACATAATATTCTTCAATTAATAACAAGAAATTTGTATGAGCATATTGATCAAATATTTGTATTGAAATTGTATTTTATATATAAATAAAACAATCACTGTCTGTTACCATTATTTTAATTTGTAACTAAAGTATCAATACATGGTTCCAATAAAAAAGTATTCTCTAAGTTTTTATAATTATTTCATTGTACATATATAATGCAAAAACTTCTTAAAAAATATTTCTTTTAATTTAAACAGAATCTTTTTAGCATACTTATACATAATTGAAATTCACATTAATAATTATAATTGTTGAATCAAATGAACTGAAAATAACAAAGTCACATTGTTCAACACCAAGTACAGCCATACATATTTGCACTTGGGCATAATACATATGTTTTTCTTTTAAAGATAATTTGCCATCCTGTTCGGTGAGGTATGAGCAATATTTAGGTATTTTACTTGCAGTTATGGAATTTCCTGTAAACAGAACATATAGTATGTTTAATTATTTGTAATAATCTCAATTATCTATGAATCGACATTTCATTTCTAACAGTTTTGTTCCAATATAACACCATCAGGAGATACAGCAAGCCATGTATCACTTTGGCATACAATTAGCCCTGTTTCTTGTACGTGAGCATTGTTTAACCTGAAATATGTGATTATTAATAGTTTGTTAATAAAAACAATAATTATATAAATTACCTACAATATACCTGTCTTGCAGTTTCTGAACAATTTTTTTCTGAGTTACAAAAAATAATACTATTAAAAGTATCAACACAGCATTCCCCACATATTTCAATATCTTGTTCATGCAGTTCATTTAATAATTTTACATCTTCTTGTCGCCTAATTATAACACTAACCCTTCAGTAACATTCGTATATGAATTATTTTCTTCTGCATCTAACATGTTTCTTAACATGCTGAAACATTCTCCAACTTTATTTTTACTGGATTATATTTCTTTAATGCTTTTGAATAGGGAAACATTTCATTAATTTTTTTTCCTTTTGAATACTTTCCATCTAGTAACTTTTTGGGTTTATTCCAATCACATTGCTTTTGATGTAGAATCTTCATCTATTGCAAAAACAACTGCAGATATATGTTTGCAAAATCCTGCTGCACCAGCTACACATTCACAAGTAGCATGAATGACACATCTACTATCAGTGAGCTAAAACAATGTAACATTCAGTAAAATGACTTTAATCTTCTTATATTAATAATACCTATAGAGCCACCACATAAGATTGTTTAGAAACTGATGTCTGCCTCACTACCTTAGCTGTAATTAATGAACCCCGTTCGTACATGCCTTGCTTAACACAATTTTTTACCTTTGTCAAGGTTTCCTGTAGTTTTATGAACATATTTAATTGCTAAAAAGCCAAAGTGTATTTCTTTACACATACTACTTAACGTATTATATGATTCGATAATAAAATTTCACAGACAACTCGGAATCAAAGAAAAACACACAAAATAAACTCGAAATACCTACTACTAATACACAAAAACTTATTTTTATTTGTATAATGGTTTTGCCAAAGTTCCCGCTAGAGGCGCTGGCGCTAAAAATATGCAGATAGCCTATACACGGTATACGGATACTGGGAACCCCTGTTTCTATATTACAGGCAGAACTACATGAAACGTCAAATATTTTGAATATATTAGTAACGGGGATTCACGGAATTACTATTTTTAAACGGAAATGGGATTTACAAATATATGATTTCTATTTCTAGTTCTAGAACGGTTCCAGAACTGCCAATCTCAAACCAAAACACGACATTTTTCGTTCCAAAACAGTTCCGGAAACCCAAACACCTAACATAATTCTGCGCATGACGTGAACTGTTCTAGAATCGTTCTTAGCGTAAACCAAAACAAACCTAATATTCTCAAACTAAACAGGCAGAGACAGTACAAAGAAAACGGCAAGGAACAATAACAGAACACATTAAATTACAAAAACTGGATAAAAAGAATAAGAAACCCAAAGAGTATTCACAATAATAGGAGAATCTCAGAGCGAACACCATTTCTTCAGGAATGAATAGCCAGTATACATATACATCTACGTTTTGAGAAATATACGATACATTTTAGTGTCACAGAGTATTAGCCTATCCCTTCCTGAACACCAAACACTTAAACATTGCATAGATTTGCTATGGCAATGGTCATCCTGGAGTAGTCTCATGGCTAAGAGTACATGTGTTAATTTAAAAATATATAGTATGTATTTATGTTGAAAAAATTGTCTATTTTAACCTAAAAAATGTTTCGAATAGAAGGCAAGATGAGCAATAATAACTTAACAACAACAACTTAAAACATTTATTTAAACATTAAAAAAATACAAATATAGACATGTATATATCATATTTCACATAATAATTAGATAATTATTACAGCATAAAACATATTAATCAATAACATATTCAGAAAATTAAAGAAAATTATATATCGATAAGGCTTAAGAACTCTTGTTTATAACAGATGTAATCACTGTTTTGCATTCGGTATACTGATTCAGGCCGTACTCTCCCAATTCCCTTCCAAACCCTGAGTCTTTGTAACCGCCGAAAGGTGCTTGGGCGCCAAAAATGTTGTAACAGTTGACCCAGACTGTACCAGCCCTCAAACCTTGTGTGATGTAATTAATTTTGTCGATATCTTTAGAGAACACGGCGGCAGCCAATCCGTAACTAGTATCGTTCGATCGTTCTATGATTTCATCCAACGACTTGAATCTGATGAGTTGCTGAACAGGACCGAAAATCTATTTCAAACAGGCAAAAAATCAATTATTTTGTTTATTAAGAGTATACCGGGTGGTGCAATAGTGTGTCGGCGGAGTTTAATATGAAAACTAATAACGCTGTAGCAATGAGACTTTACCTACGTGTGTAGTATAGACTATTGTGCATTATCTAATTTTATTTATAAATATACAGGATGTTAAATATGTCGTGTCTAAGTTATCCATCTTTATTTGTTATTTTCTCGTTTTTTTTTTAAACCTAACCTATAACATTTTTATAAGTGAGCATATTCCATGTAAAATTGCCTTTAAAATGGTACCAATAACATAGTACTTATTTCTAGTGTTTTCAAAGTTATAACCCTTTAATGGCATATACTCATGTTTGTAACATGCAAAATGCGGGGCATCTAACAGTTGGTTGGCCATGAAAATAATACAAAGCAATTTTAACAAACACCTGTTTTTTAAAATGCTTTATCATTAGTTTTAGAATTACATTTTGAAAATTTTCCATAATAAAACAATCTTAATTTAAAATGTGTTCAAATATATTTCCATTCTGCTCTACACATGCTCTCAACCGTCTCTGTATCGACAGACTTACATTCTGAGCTAAGTTATTCTTACTTAATTAAAGAAAAGCGTTTCTTATTCGTTGCTGCATGTTCTTTGCCTTTGTAGGAGGTGTTGCGTAAACAATGATTTTTACAGTTGGCCACGGAAAGAAATCACAAGGTGTGAGATCTGGTAATCATGGTGGCCAGCTTATCAAACTTCCTCTCCCAATCCACTTATTGGTGAATACCCTATCTAAATGTGCTCTTGCAGCAGCACCATAATGTGCTGGTGCACCATCATGATCAATCTCCTGATGACGTTATCTGGGAGACTTTCTAATAGTATTGGTAAATTATTTTGTAGGAAATTTGTGTAGATTGCACAATTTAAAGTATTATTAAAAAAGAACAGACCAATAACAGTGTTTCTTATGATGCCTCCCCATGTATTAACACTCCATCATTTTGATATAAAATGAGCTGAACAAGATGTGGGTTTGTAGTAGGGATGGGACATCGGTGGGTAAACATCGATATCAAACATCGATGTTAACATCGTTGACCACCATCGATGGTTGCAAAATATCGACTACCAAACATCGATAATTTTATTTATAGATTTATTTTTTGACAGTTTAACAAAAACTTTAATTAATTTACGTCCTTAACAAAAGGCATAAAATATATCATTATTCATAAAATTAATAAAAGAAACGCGGCTCATATATATATACATTTATAATATGTAGTTAACGTTAGAAACTACTCAAAAAAACTATATAAAAAAAAAACAAAATGCAATTACGCATGAAACAACTACATGACTTAAATCGTCTGATACTTAAAAAATATATACATCACGTGTATCAAAACTTTTAAGAGAAGGATTTCTATTTGGGATTTTATAGTCTTGCATTTTCTTTGACTACGCAGGCAAATATCGAGATATAGTTTTATATTTCTGATGTGTCATCTTGCATCTATACGTGTATGATTGTACGCACTAGGGAATTCCCAGAAGAAGTATACATCGGTAATGTCTATAGCCCTTCTTTTTCTATGAAAATACGTTTACCTCCTTCACTCATTCTGCGTGCATACATAATTTAACTCTTATTCTGCACATTAAAAGTACTATAAATTTATGTATTTAATTATATATTATTTAAATATTTATACTGAGTAATATTTAAAAGAGCCTGAAATGGAATATTCGAATTTATATGATATACCACTGTGAAATTTAAATACTTCTTTTACTCGTAGACAATCTAAGCTTACATCTATCGGTAGAAAGTAATAAGTCACAACATCCTCTCAAACAGTGCCATCTAATGTTTGTCCTTGAATTTTAAAAATACTGTAGTGTAGTGAGAGTGGCTACGTCTAACGTTTGAATTCTTTTGACCGCTGCCTTATATATGATGCATAATGCTTGTCTTATGTGTATAGTATAGTCCGTGCTGAAATGTTTCTGGGATAGTATAGTCACATACAATAGCCTGTATGTGAAGTGTTAATTAATTAGGAAACATTTTTGTATTTGTCAACAGAGGATGCTGTTTTATTTTTGTGATTAGTGCTAATACATTTTGTCAAGCTTAAAATTTCGATGTTCACTATATTTCTTCTAACATCGACAGTTTATCGATAATTCTAAATTGCAAACATCGATGCAAAAACATCGAACATCGATCCTAAAATATCGATGTTCAATGAACATCGATGTTTATCGCCCAACCCTGGTTTGTAGTGTCATAATAATGGGTATTTTTTCTGCTTGTTGTTCCACAATTAGCAAATGTTGCTTCATCTGTGAAAAGAACATGATCTAGAAAAGTTATATCGTGTCGTAATTGTAAAAGTAGCCATTCACAGTAAACTAGTCGCCCTTCAAAGTCCGTTTGTAATAAGCCTTGATGATTTTGAATTTTGTAAGGGTGAAATTTATGTTTTTTTAAAATCCTTTTTACAGCAGTGACTTCTATCCCGTGTTGTTTCAAAATTATCCTTGTAGATACGTGCGGATTTTCCACAATAGACTGGACGACTCTCACTTCATTATCTTCTGTAATCATAGTCTTACTTCTTTCATGTTCGACGTACGTAATTCACTGAACCCGTTCGAAGAAACCTCATCAACAAATATTCAACGATTTACTATCCGGTGCTCTTCGGTCGGGATATTCCATCGCATATGTTCTTGATGCTAAAAATGGATTTCTGTTGCTATCGCCAAGAGCAAATACCATGTCTATGAGCTCCTCTTTCAAAATATTCATTTTAAAGCAAAAACAACAATAAACTATTATGGTACCTAAATAAAAAATAATGTCAATAAAACGGTATAACTGATAACAAGGTAAATACAACACGTAACAACTACTAACAAACAAACAAGCAGACATTAATAATTCACTAGTCGAACTTAATTTATAACAATAAAACGCAATTACAGCAAAGAGAAAATACAGAAAACGACTTTTTATGGACTTTTGAAGTAGAGATTTGACGTTTGGTTGCACAGCCTTTTTTTTTATACCAAGGCCAACCAACTATTAGATGCCCAACATACTGCATATTATAAACATGAGTATATCCCATTAAAGGGTTATAACTTTGAAAATACTAAAAATAAGTACTATGTTATTGGTACCATTTTAAAGGCGATTTTACACGGAATATGCTGACTTATAAAAATATTAAAAAAACGAGAAAATAACCAACAAAGATCGATAACTTAGACACGACATATTTAACACCCTGTATATTTGTGTTAGTCCTTAAATTAGTAACACAAGAGATACGTGAGGCATTCTACCCATTTTCAGATTACAGCTTAAAATGTTAGATGCTGCAACTGTCAAGATTTTAACAAAATTATCAATAAAATCAAAACTAACAGTCTGAAGTGCACATATCCGTATATCATTGCAATGATAATTTGAATGGCTATCATTATAATATCTAGAAAGTATACAAAGTATTTAAAATAAAAAAGTTGAAGGTGGTTGCGAAAATTTGGAACACCCTGTATATTTGTAAATAAAATTAGAAAATGCACAGTCGCATACTACACACGTACGTAAAGTTTCATTGCTACATCGTTATTAGTTTTCATACTAAGCTCCGCCGACACACTATTGCACCACCCAGTATATATTAGTTACCTCTTCTCTGGCAATTGTGTGGTGATCCTCTACGTGAGCGAAAACTGTGGGTTGTATGTAGAAACCTCTGTCACCGTGACGTTCGCCGCCCGTCATTAGTTTGGCGCCATCTTTAACGCCGGCTTTGATGAGTCCTAGAATTTTATCGAACTGATCTTTGTCGATTTGCGGACCCTGCTCGGTCTCTGGATGGAATGGATCGCCTAAGACGCGTTTCTTAGCCCTCTCTACAGATCTGAAAACAAACGCAAAAAATCAAGATGGAATCGGAAAATAGACAATTATACAAAAGAAGTTGTTTAATTAATGATAATACACCACTAATGGAACAAAATATCTGCAAACTTAATTATTTATTGTACGCTAAAGTATTACATGATAGAGGCACTAATAAAACTTTCAAGAAAACTGAATAGTACTGGTCCTAAATTCGAACCCTGAGGTGTGCCAAGTATAGCGCAGAAAAGAGTTAAAAAGTAAGTAAATCCTATGTAAAATATGTAATAATATCTAATGTGGCATGGACTGGATGGACAGATTGACAGATACCCTTTGTTGATATTGGCACAAATAAGGGAGAGTGCAGATAGCCGGTGTATATGGAGAGATTGGCAACACAAAAAATAACCTTAATTCATCTTAAAGGTTAGGTATTTTGGTATTATTATTTTTAGATATTTGTTTTAGCGACTCTAGCTAGGTAATTTGAAAACAAATTTATTGGATAACAGATGGAGCTACTATCGTAACGTATGTCATGCTACAGACAGATTTGTTGTGGTTCGGGAATATGAGATATTACTTTTTTGTTTGTCTGAGGATTATAAAAAAAGAAGAAGGCGGGGCTTGGAAAGAGAATTTTGTAATAAGGTTTAACAGAATATGTGCTTATTTGAAATCATTGCAATTTACTCTAATTTTCTTAATTCTAAAAATAGGAAAGGTTGTTTTGAACATACTATTAAACATAATGTTTGCAAATATGTAGATCTATATCTTTCCTTATTTGATTTAGATAAATAGGTATCTTTTAGTGAGTATTGCATTTCTGTAAAAATAATGTACAGCCTGATTCAATATTAACGCTGAACCTGGGGATTTCGCTTATTATCTTTAAAGCACGCGCGACACGTTTAAGGGCACGACGCGATAGCGGGGTGCTCTTAAATGGAAGGACTTTAAAACACGCCGTGCTTTAAAAGCCTGATTTCGCATCCAAATACGTTCCAGATACCAGGATTATGATTCAGGTAATCGGGTATAATAAAAAATATATTTCAGTGAAATTTATAACAACCAATCTTTCACCGAAATTTCCCAACACTGATTATACATTTTCATTTTATGATGTACCTAATAGTACTTAAAAGTGGAAAATATTTTGTTACGGGGTAAATTTCACTCAGTATATTATTTCTTAATTTCGGTAATACAGTAGAGTCTCGCTTGAGTGAACTCTCGCTGTAGTGAACTACCCGAAATAGTGAACACAGAAATATTTACATTGGGATCCGATTTAGTGAACAGGGGAAACCCCGGTAGAGTGAATTTCTTTATTAGTTTAGTGAAAGATTGAAACACTATTCTCTGAGAGATGCTATTTTAAATATAGCTATGGCTTGGAATAATGTAAATACTGCAGTTATAAAGAAGTGCTGGAATAATATTTTAGACATTGATGATGATGATCAGGAAATATTCCACTAAGCGTTTTACTCTCTCGTTTAATTAACGACGAAGCCTTTAAAGCAAATCAAGATATAAAAAATGTTTTACAAAATATCACTCCAAAAGTAAGTAAAAAGTTCCTAAGTAAATTTTAATTATAAAATTGATATTTTTACTTTCTTATACGTAGTATAAGGAAGTATTGTGATGATGAAAATTTTCGACCTCGAGATTTTTGCAGATGTCCACGTTTTGAGGTCCCCTGATACCAAAAAAGTGGTTTTTAAAAAAATGTCTGTGTGTGTGTCTGTCTGTCTGTCTGTGACCACGATAGCGGTCAAACCGCTGGAGATATCAATTCCAAATTTTGTATTTACGTGTATAATCTCCCTCTTGAGAACTGATTAGATTTTGAGCAAAATCGGCAGACCGGAAGTAGTAGTTTACTTCAGTGAAAAAATCGAATTTTGCAAATATTTCGTCAATTACTAAGTTTAAACAAATTTATAAAGAATTCAAATGTACTCAAAATTAAATTTGAGAAAAATTGTTTTAGTAAAGTTTTTCGAAATTCCTACCGGAAGTAGGTCTTTTACTCTTATCGAAAATCAGTTTTTTGCGAAAATTTGGCAAGTCATGCTTTCTAGGCAGGTACATTACCAGTATAAAAGTATTTAGAACATACTTTTAAATATATTTTGTATAAAAAAAATTTCAAAATTCAGACCGGAAGTACCACCTTTACTCTTATCGAATAGCGATTTTTTGCAAATATGTCGTAAATTATGCATGCTATATATATTTATGAAGAGTACAAAAGTATTTAGAGTTGGATTTGGAATATTTTTTGTATAAATGAAATTTTAAAATTCGGACCGGAAGTAACACTTTCATACGTATAAGAAAGTCGTGTGGTGGCCACACCTCATTTTTTTACTCATTTTAATGATGCTGACGTTGATGAATGGAATAAGCACATATTACAAGAATCCACTGAGGTAGATGTTATTGATAAAAGTGATTCGGAAGAAGACAATAATAGTCATTTGTTAATATAATATAATATCACCAATGACGACAAATTAATTTCGATAAATCATGCTCTTAAATCTGTTAATGAACTTATTCAGTGGGTGGAAGGAAATGAGGATTTTCACATTTACTAAGTCTGCATAGTTTAAAAAATAAATTAATTAAAATTGAAGTAAAGAAAAAGTTAGAACAATAAAAAATAACTACGTATTTTAAATCAAAATTATAGGTTAATAAGTTTTTAATATAAAAATGTCGCGTATTATTATTGCTAAATTATATTATTACTTATTATAGTAAAAGTAAGATTATTTAAAAAAGTTTGATTGCATATACAGGGTGAGTCAACTACGCGGGTAAGGCCGATTGTGCCTTTACGAGTATAGATATTTCGAAGCGGTTTTTTTCTTGTGGTAGCTGTTCATTAGGGGCACATTTTAAAAATATTTTGTATTATATAGAATGTTCCATAACTTGGTGGCTAACCATAGCTATAGTTTTTTAAATGGAACACCCTATATATTATTGCATTTTTGAATTCCCCGTATAATTTTTAGTCAAAAAGTTATAAGATAGTATAGGCCTAAAATGTAAAGTTTTTGACTTATTCCCATTTTTCTGAAAAATTCAATGTTTGTATAAAATTATATTTCCCGAAAACGACGTATTAGATGGACAAAAATTTTTGCAGTATTGTTTACAATAAGAGGTCCTAATAGAAGCATGTTTTATTTTTTTACAGTTAGTAACTGCATTTGCAGGAAACTGGATTAAAATTAGATGATACGTTTTTGTATAAAAGTAATTTTTTTCAAATAGAACATCCTGTATATTATTTCATTTTTGAATTTCTTATTAAATTTCACATCAAAAACATGTCAGACGTTAATACTTTAAAAGTGACTATTACTGAGCTATTGTCTCTTTTTGATATAATTTTGTCAGTACTATACTATATTAATTAAACCACAAAACTGACAAAATTATATTAAAAAGAGACAATAGCTCAGTAATAGTCACTTTTAAAGTATTAACGTCTTAGATGTTTTTGATGTGCAATTTAATAAGAAATTCAAAAATGAAAAAATATACAGGGTGTTCCATTTGAAAAAATTGACTTTTTTGGAAAAACTAACAAAAGCATATCAAAAAACGATAATAACTCTGTAATAGTCACTTTTACTGTATTAACGTCTTACATGCTGCTGACACGAAATTTAATAAACAATTCAAAAATGAACTGATATACAGGGTGTTCCATTTAAAAAAATTGACTTTTATACAAAAACGTGTCATCTAATTTTAATCCAGTTTCCTGCACATGCAGTTAGTAACTGTAAAAAAATAAAACATGCTTCTATTAGGACCTCTTATTGTAAACAGTATTGCAAAAAATTTTTGTCCATCTAATACGTTGTTTTCGAGAAATATAATTTTATACAAACATTGAATTTTTCAGAAACATGGGAATAAGTTTACACTTCAGGCCTATACTATCTTATAACTTTTTGACTAAAAATTATACGGGGAATTCAAAAATGCAATAATATATAGGGTGTTCCATTTAAAAAACTATAACTATGGTTAGCTACCAAGTTATGGAACACTCTGTATAATACAAAATATTTTTAAAATATGCCCCTAATGAACAGCTACCACAAGAAAAAAACCGCTTCGAAATATCTTTACTCGTAAAGGCACAATCGGCCTTACCCGCGTAGTTGACTCACCCTGTATGTATGTATTAAAACGTTCACTCTAGCGGGACTCTACTCTATTTAGTTTTCCAGGCAAACTATATATTGTGTAATTTTATTTATCATTTTCCTTCTTTATTAATTAATTAGTCGTTAAGTTCATGGCCATCAATATTAAGGTCAACACATCACTTCGATTTTTATTCATTAGGTTGTTTTGTATGGATTACGATGCAGACACGGAAAAAGATAAAAGTAAACAACTAATAATTCTATTTTAATCTAAATATTGCAAGAAAACCATTAATTCTAACTGATGTTAGGTATTGCAACTATTTTTTGCCGAATCATTCTGTTACCATTTGTCGTTTACTAAGACTTATCTTTATTACAATAAAAAAACAACAACAAAGAAAACACTTAATTTCTTATCATTATTTACACAACCGATAGATATCTTTTGATCGGCGGACCGTTGTTACTTGTTACTAAGACGAAATACGAGAATTATGTGCACTGACCTTTCTACAAATTCATCGTAAATAGGCGCCTCGATGAATGTCCTGGAGGCAGCACAGCACACTTGACCTTGATTGAAGAAAAGTCCTTGATGTGCTAATTCAACGGCACGGGGAATGTCCACATCAGCTAGAATAACGTTAGGACTCTTTCCGCCCAATTCTAAAGTTGTCCTTTTCAAGTTGTAGGTACCCGACGCACGCTGGATTAGTTTACCCACTTCAGTCGACCCGGTGAAAGCTATCTTATCGACCTATTTCATAATATTCCATATAAATATCAATATTCAGAATATTCAAAATAAACACATATTTTTTTTCGGTTAACTCATCTTTTGCAATTATTGCGTTGACGCAACACAATATTTACGATTTTCTTCTCCAAAGCTGTAGTGATTTCATATAATGATTATAAAACACAACCAATTTTTTTAACTTCGGTACCTATATCTTTTCTATAGTAAAGGCAGTTTGTTCTTTTATGTGTTTTTACTTTCTTATCTGCCTTACTTTTTACTCTTTTCAAAAATCAGTTTTTGGCGAATACCTCGAAAGTCATGCTTTCTAGGCAGATACATTATGATTAGTACCACTTTTACTCTTATCGAACAGTGTTTTTTTTTGCAAATATCTCGTAAATTATGTATTCTATATACAGGCTGAGTCATCTCCGCCTTTGAGGCTGATTGTGCCTCTACGAGTAAAAATATTTCGAAGCGGTTTTTCTCTCGTGATAGCTTACAAGCATATTTTAAAAATATTCTGTATTATATAGAGTGTTAACTTGATAGCTGACCATAGTTATGGTTTTTTAAATGAAACAGCCTATATATTATTACATTTTTGTATTCCCCATATAATTTTTAGGCAAAACGTAATAAGATAGTATAGGCCTAAAATCTAAATTTTTGACTTATTCCCATTTTTCTGAAAAATTCGAAGTTTTTATAAAATTATATTTCTCGATAAACGACGTATTAGAATGGCACAATTTTTTGTAGTATTGTTTATAATAAGAGGTCTTAATAGAAACATGTGCAGAAAATTGAATTAAAATTAGATGACACGTTTTTGTATGAAACTCAATTTTTTCAAATGGAACACCTGTATATCAGTTCTTTTCGAATTACTTATTAAATTTCACATCAAAAACATGTTAGACGTTAATACTTTAAAAGTGACTATTACTGAGCTATTGTCGTTTTTTTGGTATAATTTTGACAACTTTATGTTTTTTATTTGAATACGATCTAGTAGTGAGCCATTACATTTGTTGCAACATTGATAATTGAATAGATGCCATTTGAAAAGTTGTTACTGAGTAACACTGGCTCTTCCGGTAAACTCTCTCATCAAATAAATAATTTCTTTGACTTTATCCAAGTACAAAAATCATAGCTGTAAGCTCTCCTTTAGAAAACTTCATTATAAAATCACTTCAATTATTTTAAGATTAATAGCATCAACAAATTACACCAGTCAACTAAAAAATAACTTATTAAACGTCCTCCATAACATCACAGCTAATTTCACGGCATGCTATGCTATATTAATATAAAACCATGAAACTGACAAAATTATATCAAAAAGCGACAATAGCTCAGTAATAGTCACTTTTAAATTATTAACTTCTTATATGTCTTTGATGCGAAATTTAATAAGCAATTCAAAAATGAACTGATATACAAGGTGTTCTATTTGATAAAATTGACTTTTAAACAAAAACCAACAAAATGATGTCAAAAAACGACAATATAGCTCAGTAATAGTCAATTTTAAAGTATTAATGTCTTACATGTTTTTGATGTGAAATTTAATAAGCAATTCAAATATGAATTGATATGTAGAGTGTTCCATTTGAAAAAATTGATTTTTATACTAAAACCCGTCATGTAATTTTAATCCAGTTTTTGCACATGCAGTTCGTAATTGAAAAAAATAAAATATGCTTGTATTAGGACCTCTTATTGTGAACAATAGTGCAAAAAAATGTCCATCTAATTCGTCGTTTTCGAAAAATATAATTTTATACAAGTATTGAATTTTTCAGAAAAATAGGAATAAGTTGAAAACTTAAACTTTCGGCCTGTACTATCTTATTACTTTTTGACTAAAAATTATACGGGGAAAACAAAAATTTACTAATATATAAGATGTTCCATTTAAAAAACTATAGCTATGGTCGGCTCTACCAAGTTATGAAACACTCTGTATAATTCAAAATATTTTTAAAATGTGCTTCTAATGAGCAGCTATCAAAAGAAAAAACCCTTTCGAAATATCTACTCATAAAGGCATAATAACACTTTTACTCATATCGAGTGGCACTTTTGTGCAAATATCTCGCAAAGTATGCATTCTATAGATTTATTAAGAGAATAGAAGTATTCAGAGTAAGATTTTGAATAATTTTCGTAAAAAAATCTCAAAATTCGGACCTGGAGTAAACATTTACTCATAGGATTATTTTTTCGGAAGATGAAATTCTTTAAAACTTAATTTAGAACGCACATATTTATAAGAAAATCGTGCGGTGGCCACACCTAATTTTTTGAAGTGAATTGCAACATTAAATATAAAACTTGACAATCTATATAAATTATTGACACATGCTATAATAGTCCATAATTTATACAATAAACATAATGAAAGGGGAGACTTTCGTATGTTTCTTACCATCCAGTATTTAGTTTCGCAGCATCAGCATTAATAATTTAATGAATTAAATGTAATTTCATTAAACTTCATGCATCTATTCAGGCTGTTTGATAAAAAACGCCGCATCCACGGCACACTTAACTTTGTTAAGTGTGGCGTGAAAAAGAAATCACAACACAAATGTTACAGATGTCATTTAAACATCTGTCATTCGAAAATTAGCTGGAGTGTATGCATCTGTTATTTACATTCTTTTATTTGTTATACAACACTGCCGCAACAGCCATTTATTATTCATAATTCATTCCAAATCACTAGTCAAAAACAAAAATCAGTGAGATTTAAGGACAAAAATAAAATGAAATTAACAATAATAATCAAAATAAAAACAAATTACTGGCAATCTCTCGAGTTGAAATAAACGGATTCTGCTGCACACTGAGAAGAACATTCATAGTAAGCGGAAAAAGGTTGCAGATAAATATTTTTTTTTAAACGAACATTACTAGATTCAGAAAAAAATTACCTACCAGACTAATGGAAAAAAACTACAGGTCCATTAAAAAAAAAGAAAAAAAGTTGACTATCGTTACGCATTCAAGACAGCGTTGAAAAAATTGGGATTATGGACAGTTTATAGAGTTTGTCGAACCATTTTTATACTTTTTTTATTTATTAAAATCGGATAATAAATAAAGAAGTTACGGGATGAGGTGTTTTTTTTTATCAAACAGCCTGTATATGCAAATTATAAATAAAAAGATAGTAAGTAATTATTTTTATCGCCAACCGTCAGTAAAGTGATGCGTTACCATAGCGTTTTGCGGAGGTAAAGAAACACTTTATCGTACTGTACAATAAAGTACTTTACCTGCCGCTAATATCTGTCAGCGTAGCATGACTGGTGACTTTTAAAAATAAATCGTTTGTCACTGTCATAAACTGTCAAAAGTTATTATATCTTTATTTCTTAAATTAACAATTTTAACGGTTGGCGATAAAATTTTGTATGCACCACGTCAGTAAAGTACCTTTACCGAACTCGTCTGTTACTCGCCGCGCTCGCTTCACTCGCTTGGCTCGTAAACCAGACTCGTTCGGTAAAGTATCACTTTACTGACTTGTTACATAAATAACTATTATCGCCAACCGTCAGTAAAGTGATGCGTTACCATAGCGTTTTACGGAGGTAAAGAAACACTTTCTCGTACAGTACAATAAAGTACTTTACCTGCCGCTAATATCTGTCAGCGTAGCCATGACTGATGACTTTAAAAATAAATCGTTTGTCACTGTCATAAACTGTCATAAGTTATTATATCTTTATTTCTTAAATTAACAATTTTCACGGTTGGCGATAAAATTTTGTATGCACCACGTCAGTACAGTACCTTTACAGAACTCGTCTGTTACTCGCCGCGCTCGCTTCGCTCGCTTGGCTCGTAAATCAGACTCGTTCGATAAAGTATCACTTTACTGACTTGTTACATAAATAACTATTATCGCCAAACGTCAGTAAAGGGATGCGTTACCATAGCGTTTTACGGAGGTAAAGAAACACTTTATCGTACTGTACAATAAAGTACTTTACCTGCCGCTAATATCTGTCAGTGTAGCCATGACTGATGACTTTAAACATAAATCGTTTGTCAGTGTCATAGACTGTCATAAGTTATTATATCTTTATTTCTTACATTAACAATTTTCACGGTTGGCGATAAAATTTTGTATGCACCACGTCAGTACAGTACCTTTACAGAACTCGTCTGTTACTCGCCGCGCTCGCTTCACTCGCTTGGCTCGTAAATCAGACTCGTTCGATAAAGTATCACTTTACTGACTTGGTACATAAATAACTATTATCGCCAACCGTCAGTAAAGCGATGCGTTACCATAGCGTTTTACGGAGGTAAACAAACACGTTATTTTACTGTACAATAAAGTACTTTACCTGCCGCTAATATCTGTCAACGTAGCCATGACTGATGACTTTAAACATAAATCGTTTGTCACTGTCATAAACTGTCATAAGTTATTATATCTTTATTTTTAAAATTAACAATTTTCAAGATTGGCGATAAAATTTTGTATGCACCACGTCAGTAAAGTACCTTTATCGAACTCGTCTTTTACTCGCCGCGCTCGCTTCACTCGCTTGGCTCGTAAATCAGACTCGTTTGATAAAGTATCACTTTACTGACTTGGTACATAAATAACTATTATATGCTTGAACTTTCTGTAACTCTGTTAAAGTTACTTCCCTACTTTATAAATCACCGTTACTGTGGAAACTGGTGAGCGGTGATAAAAAAAAGTGGACGGTAGATATAAAAAGGTTGACTGCCCCTAATTTATATCAAATTTATTTACCTTTTGATTGGCACATATTGCCTCGCCAGCGTCACCATATCCAGGTACAACATTCAAAACGCCCGCGGGGAATCCCGCTTCTTTGCTCAACTGAGCCACGTACAGAGCGGTTAGTGGTGTTTGTTCCGCAGGCTTCAAGACGACAGTGTTGCCCATACTCAACGCCGGACCTATCTTCCAAGCCAACATGAGCAGGGGGAAGTTCCAGGGAATAATTTGGCCGCAGACGCCAACCGGTTCGTGCCTGGTGTAGCAGAAGAAATTTCCGTCCATGGGTATAGTTTTGCCGTGATTCTTGTCGGCCCAACCAGCGAAGTACCGGATAACTTTGATGCTGGCCGCTACGTCGACTGGATATGAAACGGTGTAAGGTTTGCCATTGTCCAAGGTTTCCAAGCTCTGCAATTATAACAAAAATACGGTCTATATTACTGGTGCACAGCAAATAATGCAATGCAGGTTAGGTGTACATGTACACAAACGATATTCACCGTCATATAAACGAGGAAGTACTATTACAAAGTAATCCATCACAAGTTAAGGTCGGGTGGCCTAAATTTTTAAGCTACCAACATTGACTAGTTGATAGTATTGGGAATAACTTGTGTATAGCCTTTGATTATGTATACTATAGATATACAACTGAAGGTTAGTTCGGGACAGTAGCCACCAGAGGGATTCGGCAGTAGGACGTGCCCATTCATTAATTTCTCATTAATTTTTCCCGCTAATATAGGTATTGTAGTAAAAGTTAAAGTTACTACGAAGATACCGAATACAATCGGCTTTCATTAGAGTACAGAGTACATCATTGTATGACCACATCCCTTCGCCCTGCTGTTTACAGTTTTCTGTAGGTTGTATAACTATAGTATTAATAAACAAAGGTATAGCTATAACAATGTGCACATATGGGTTTGACAGATGTTTTATATCGGGTGTTCAGAAACATTCAAAGTCCAGTAGGTGTTGAACACAAAATCGCATGTCCTATCACCTATGATTTGTATTATAGTAGTTTATACAACGAGTCAATAATGAGAGTTATTATTCCCGAGAGTCGAATTTACGAACCGAGCCGCGAAGCGGCGAGGGAGTAACTCGGCTCGAGGGTAAATTTTCCTGTTATGTTATTCAAACATATAAATCATTTTAAATAAACATAATATTTAGAAATTTTGTCAGTCAAATGTCAGTATGACAGTTAACCTGATAATTTAAACAGAATTATCTCAAAAGAATGATACCTAAGACGGACGTTTTACATTCCATGGCAAACCTTTATTAATATAATGTTTGATCACGCGGTATTTATATCAGTAAAAAATAAATAAACAAGATTTTCATCGTTTATAATAAAAAATCATTTAGATCGCAATGTTCGGGAACTGAGTGTTTGTAATGAACAGAAAAATTCAGAATAGGTATCTGTCTAACTAGAAAATACCCTAATCTAGGGAATTTAAATACACCACCACACTTCGCTTGAGATGGACCTCTCCGTATGAGAGCCCACTATAGGCGTTTTCGGAAAATGTATAGCATTAACCTGACCCGGTTAGAAAGTACCTAACGGGTTCAGTAACTTTACCCGGTTAAATGAAACATTTCCGAACGCAATTGCGGTCACGTTGAGTAACGTAACGTAAACGTCTGCATATAACCTTATAAATAGCTATCTTCATTACATAATTTAGCTGTACTGGCAATACGACAGAAGAAATGGACCGAACGCATTCGTGCTAACCGTGTTGTAACCCCAATGACCGGGTTTAATTTCCGAAAACCCCTTATGTTGTTTTAAAAATATAATAATCCCTGTATTGTTAATTGGAAAATAAAATGTAAAGTAAATTAATTAAATAATGTCATGTATTGATGTTTGTTATTTACTTATATTATCTGTAATAATTTAGAATATAGTAAATATTCTAACTGAAATACAAATCTTTGTTACAGTAATAGATTGTAATGTTTAATTATTTTTTCATTTACAGAGGCAATTATTTACACAATTTGGTTCATATTTATTCGCAATATACTGCATTATGAGAAAAATAATTTATTGCGGTTAATCAAGTGCACACTTGAATATTACAATATACAATGTATTACAAAGGGTTACTATATATTATACAACACATGTATACATAATTTCTGCTCTATTCTACTTGTGTATTTATCCTGATATGATTGGCTTGTCCAATTATTCAGATAAAACAATCACACGAAACGAGATAAACTGACACAAGCTTAATATGCTTGGTATAAACCGAGATAACTAATATCCCATACATTTCATGATGCAGGGTGGGTTAGTGATATCGTATCTGATAATAAAATATAATAATTTCGCGCGCCATAGTGAAATTATCAAGGTATTGCAGCTTAATTTTGAATAAGCTTTGTGTAAAAAACAATTTCAAAATTTGGATAGGAAATAGCACAAAAAATGTTACTAAAATATTTCCTAGAATTATTTAGTAATCTTAATTGAAACAAAACGTAAGCTATCGAGGAGTTGTAAGTTGTTAACATTTTATTTTCCATTACATACTTTAAATTTTGAGTAAACTGTTCAAGTATAAAAGTACCTATTTATTTTGATATCACAAGCAGCTTTGCAAAATGAATTGTTTTTCGGAGATAAGTAGGATTATTTTGTTCTATTTTTGAACAATTTTTGGTTCAAATCGATAAAAACCGAAAAAGAATAAATATATTGTCTGTCCAATTTTTCCGTTAATATATGTAACTATAATATATAAACTCATATAACTTAAATGCAACAGAGAAAGATAAAAATATACACAAATTAAAAACATCTGTCTGTTTAGCGAATGAAATAGGTATGGAAATGCGATCTACATACTCTACAGAAATAGATAGAAGATATATAAAGAATCGTAACTTGTTTTATTTAACTAGGATCCATCATACTGCGGAAATAATACGATTGTCAACCAACGATTGAAATTTTGAAATGTCAAAATTGATATTTGGGATTTACGAATAATTTAATTTATTTAATAGAAAGCTGAGTTAACAGAAACATACTGAAAACAATACGACAATATTTCTGTAATAAATAATTGCACTGTTTGGAACTAACAATGCTGTCAGTGATAACAATCTACAAAATAATGTTTGGAACATTTCTGAAGGTGGTTAGCAATACGTTTATATAATTTTATGGCAATAATGAATAAAATATTTTACTTAACTCCAAAGTTACACTAAGATGACCTATTTACATATTTATAAAAATATAACGCGCAGATGCTTGTCGCCTGTAAGATGATTCCAATTGTATCAAGTAACAGAAAATGTTTTATTTTGCACCACGTACACATAACTGTTTTCTATTTATTGTAAAGTTTGTATCAATTAAATAATAAAGTGAAATGGATAAGTACATAGGTACTTACTTCCAGCATTCGAAAATATGTTAAAGGATAACTAAATTTATAAATAATTGTAAATGTATAAAAAGTTAATTAATTTAAATTATGTATTTAGTATATCAGCATATTGCAATTAACATTTTATTGAGGTTATGTCAAACTATTAATTTTGAAAACTAATTCAGTTTACAATTTGTTTAGAAAGTACCGATTTAATTCGTACATATAAAATTCAAATTGAGAATGGTAAATAATAATTAAACACACAGTATATATAAGTTTTACACTCTTCATTTATACCTAGCAAGTATTTTGATCTACTCATATTTTTTTAATTCTTTTGATTCGTGTAGTTATGTCTAAAATCTTATCAAATAAATACATGTTATATTAATCATACTTAATAAAACAAAGGTAACTAAAAAAAAGTACTGCTCAGGTATTTTGAAAAAAACATTTTGTAATTTAACTATCTGAATTCTGAAAGTTATAATAAATCTTCATTAGTGATTAATATTTTAACGAGACTTCCTGTATTAGCAGTTCAAGTTAAAGATAACATTTCATAGGCTACCTGACGATATGATTCGAGATTTAATCTTGGCGGAAATGATATGTCCTTGCTATAAAAATATTTGGCACTTCACTGATGAAAAGGTATTTCTTGCTATATTTACACTGTCATTCATAAGTTTGTGTCACTATAGAATTTGATGATACAAATGCACAAAATAATATTAGGAAAAAATATTTAGTAAGCCAGACCAAGCCAAGTCTTAATAATACTTAGCTTTTTTGATGTGTATTCATTTACGCGAACTGACAACAATTTGACAATTAAAAACGTAGGTTTTATTTCTGTTGGCAGTTCAGAGCGAACTAGTGCAAAAAATAATAAATTGAATTTTAATGACGAAAAAACGAAAAATTTTCAAATCGATTTTTCTAGAAAACGGTGTATCCTACCGACTTAAAGTAAGAGTACCTTTTAGTACTAGAATACCTGAAAATTTAATAATCTAGTGTCACAAATGCTTAAAAGTTAAAGACAAAAAAGTTATGCGTTAAAATAACCGTTTACCTACCCAAAACGGACGCCTATGACCTTAGGAAGCATTTTCGGACTAGGGTGAATTGGGTTAAATTGTCTTAAAATTATCTGAGGAATCTCCGGTCTTCGTTTGTCAGGAGAGTTTCTGGACAACCTGTATAATTTGTACGTCTTTACCGTTGGTCATTCCCACAATAAATATACAACAAAAATTATAGTTGTAAACAGAGATTACAGTTTATTATGACCAATATGCAATTATAGTTTATCGTTTCAATAGTGGAAAAATTCCAACGCCTTGGAAAAATTCCAACGCCTTGGAAAAATTCCAACGCCTTGGTAATGCTAAGAAATTCTAAATAGAGGTTTGAAGGGTGGAGACAAGCTGCGAAGGTGGTATAACACAAAAAAAAGGAATTTTGTTTTGACACATCCATATTGTTTATGCACTCACCATAGAAATAGAGTGGGGAGAACGCGCTTCGACGACTACGCATCCTCTTTTAGCGGGGTTCAGTAGTGGCAGCCATTTTATGGTTGTATTGTCAAACGCGGTAACCTGGTGGAAGTGTCATTTTATTTCGACGAGTGTTTCGTGTTTTGTTATCGATTTGTGTTGCTTTTAAAGACTTTAAAGCATGTCTTGTTCGGTCCCAGGCTGCTCTAATGCCCGAAGGTTTACAACTGAAGGTGTTTCATATCATACGTAAGTAACATGATAAAACAATGCATTATTCGTTTTAGCAAGTTTACAATATTATATAACGAAAATACGCTTGTAGTTTTCCCCGGAGTGAACTACTCCAAAAATGGTTAGATGCATTGGGTAAACCTTCCCGTGATTTTACTTGGTCGAAGAGCAAGGTGGTGTGTTCTAAACATTTCAAGGAAGAGGATTTTATTGTTAGAGATGGCAAAAGAACATTAAAAATAAATGCAGTCCCTTTCATTGGACAACCACTTGAAATTAAAAAAAATGGCCGTCTTGAATAATAACAACCTACCGGAAGCCACAGGATTCATAACTGTATTTACAATAGCTGTAGCACAAAGATATTACGGAAAAATATATACATATAATGTTCCCTGAACTGTAAGAACATTTTAGAGAGATTCCTATTCGTGAGGAACATCATGGATATACTCTAATACAAGCAATTGTTAGAGCCTATACAAAAATTTGCTTTTTCAAATTCGCAAAAAAATATACCACTTCAATCCAAGGAACGAAAATTCGCCATGAATTAACGAAATCGGTTCTATTTAATCACCAGTAGCAAATTGCTCCAAATTTCTACTTAGAATTCCACCAGTTATATATTTCAGTGTAAATAAAATACTACAATAGTAACTTTGTTCCACTATTTTAGCCTACTATGAATTGCACGACATCAAGGAGGATAGCAAAAAAAAGAGAGAGCATTGTCCGCAAAAAGTGATGCCGAGAGGGGTATGTTTACATCCGCCATTGGTGGGTCCATCAGCTGATTATTTGTGTAATATATATTTTGTATTTTATTCTTTATTATCGTGAATTACAAACTTATTATACTATCATTTGTTGTTAATTAGTTTAAGGTTAAGAATTTCCATTATTTCCCATTTCATCTTTTACTAAGGATTTAGCCGTTTTATCTTTAATTTAGTACTTAGTATTTAATATGGGTTGATGTGCCGCTTTTCATTGCACGAATTGGATTAGCAAGAAGAGTGCAAGGCAATTAGAGGCATAGAAAAGGAAAATTATCTTTCCACGATTGTAGGTACGTACATAAAGTTATTAATTTCATCCAAAATTTGGTGAATATAAATCTTTTAACATTGAAAATTGTTGATTATAGGATACAAAAAGAGCCCATTAGAAGGAATCTGCGGTTAAAGAAAACAGATAGGCCAAATTGGGTTTCAAAGGAAAGTAGTATATTTTGGTCTCATTTTGGGAAGAATTGCCATTATAAACATACTCTAACTACTCTATACCTTAGTGAAGTGTTATACAAACATAAATTGTGAAGCAAGTGCATGATTTTCTATGGTTACGGTGGATTTGTTTATTAAATATTTGTAGCAGCGAGTGAAAGTGAATCAAATCTTCCATCAAGAGAGCTATAAGAACTTGACGAAAAGCATTTATATATTATTATATTGTAAATAAAATCATAAAATAAAACCTCATATATGTAAATTCAAGCCACTAGTTAAATGTTGAAGTATGTAGATATATTACTAATAATATATATATATATATATATATATATATATATATATATATATATATAAAATGTATTACGATTCTTTGTTTTACACTTGGACATTTTGGATTGACATTTTAAGGTAATACTATATATTTTTTATTCAACACATATTAATGCTTTAACATACACCTTCTTTGTTATGCTGCACTGACGAAACCAAACTAGGTAGAAACATATATGTCTGTAGCTACAAATACATCGTAACACATACATAGTTGCATCGTTGATTGTTTATGTATTTCAATCAAATTGTACATGTTTAGGTGAACCTAGGCCATTTTGATAGGATTACATAGGTAATACCGATTGTCTTATACTTATTTGCTTTCATTTACATTTATACATGACTGATTTTACATTCTATATTGTTATAATATCAACAGTTCTACTCTTAATTTTTCATTACATAGTTGCGTCGTTGTTATTTGTATAATTGCATTGACTGAACAGTTTGTGGTAGACCCCAAGCCTTTTGATGTGACTATATAAGTAATCCCGACTGTCCTATGCTTATTTGATTACATTTTCATTTATACATTTTGATTTACATTTTATATTTGTCATTGTTTACTAATTGACAACCAGTTGTCATATTGTTTTTACTTTTATTTCATTGTATGCCACTACTACCAAGAAGATTTTCTATTTTTCAATATTACTAATAAATATATATGTATATAAATTTACCCAATAATTTTCTCTTTCCTGTATTTCATGTATCCGCGATAATTCCTTTTATTTATATAAATTTGTTGATGTGTAAGTTGTTTATACTACTGCTAACCTAAGTACGTACACACATTTTTAATTATTAATTTCAGTTTTACATAGAGTAAATATTAAGTGAATATTACAGTTGAATGACACATTTCTATGCTTGCAGAACTATGAGTTGTTCTGAAAAGCAACTTTAAATAACATTTTTACTTCAGTTATGTATTGAAAGTTTACGACTAACTCGTGGGCACTAGCAAATATTTATTTTCAAAAAAATCTATTTGTTTTTTCAGAGTATAATTATTAGAGAAGTAAATTTAATTAAAAACAGTTTAAAAAATAATAATATTCGAATTTAAATATTTTAATAAATTTTATTACATGTGAACACTTAACGGTATGCATATATTTGTCTATAAACTGACATTATGCTCTCTCTATATATCTTACTTACTCTAAGCAGCACGATATGAACAAATTTTGTTAGTTTGTTTTGCCAAAAAATAAAAGATCAAATTCCCGCAATTTCCAACCATCAAAATGGCGACTTTCAATTCTACCAGCAACGCGCATACTTGAAACGCGTTCTCCCTACTCTATTTCTATGGCACTCACTTGTCAACATAACCTACATCTGTCAAATTAAGCTTAACGTGCACCAACAATCCGCATGCGCAATTCGGTAATTTACGTTACGTTATATTGTAAGTACAAAATGGCCGTCTAACTTAACGAAAAATACACACCAACATTTCTATATCATTAATTTGACACTTGACAGGAAGGTTATGTTGTGATACTTACACCACGCCGACAATACCAACCATAAACATAATAAATCGAACTGACAACATTGCCTTGAAATAAAAAAGACAGTTTATTACAAATTGCTTAAGGTAGTAAAAGAGATACAGTCAAAAGCAAAAAAATGAGGTGTGGCCACCACACGACTTTCTTATACGTATGAAAGTGTTACTTCCGGTCCGAATTTTGAAATTTCATTTATACAAAAAATATTCCAAATCCAACTCTAAATACTTTTGTACTCGTCATAAATATATATAGAATGCATAATTTACGACGTATTTGCAAAAAATCGCTATTCGATAAGAATAAAAGTGGTACTTCCGGTCTGAATTTTGATATTTTTTTATACAAAAGATATTTAAAAGTATGTTCTAAATACTTTTATACTCATAATGTACCTGCCTAGAAAGCATGACTTGCGAGATATTCGCAAAAAACTGATTTTCGATAAGAGTAAAAGACCTACTTCCGGTAGGAATTTCGAAAAACTTTATGAAAGCAATTTTTCTCAAATTTAATTTTGAGTACATTTGAATTCTTTATAAATTTGTTTAAACTTAGTAATTGACGAAATATTTGAAAAATTCGATTTTTTCACTGAAGTAAACTACTACTTCCGGTCTGCCGATTTTGCTCAAAATCTAATCAGTTCTCAAGAGGGAGATTATATTCGTAAATACAAAATTTGGAATTGATATCTACAGCGGTTTGACCGCTATCGTGGTCACACACACACAGACACACACACACACACACACACACACACACTCACACACAGACACACAGCCACACAGACATTTTTTAAAAACCACTTTTTTGGTATCAGGGGACCTCAAAACGTGGACATCTGCAAAAATCTCGAGGTCGAAAATTTTCATCATCACAATACTTCCTTATACTACGTATAAGAAAGTAAAAAATGAGGTGTGGCCACCACACGACTTTCTTATACGTATGAGCGTTTCAAACTATACAATTTTAAAAATTTTTTTATACAAAACTTATTCAAAATCCTGTTCTAGGTACTTTCATTCGCTTAATAAATTGCTATAGAATGCATACTTTGCAAGATATTATCAAAAAAGTGCTCCTCGCTAAGAGTAAAAGTGCTACTTCCGGTCCGAATTTTGAAATTTGATATATACAAAAAATATTGCAAATCCAGTTCTAAATACTTTTGTACTCTTGATAAATATATATAGAATGCATAACTTACGACATATTTGCAAAAAATCGCTATTCGATAAGAGTAAAAGTGGTACTTCCGGTCTGAATTTTGAAATTTTTTTTATACAAAAGATATTGAAAATTATGTTTTAAATACTTCTATACCCGTAACGTATTTGTCTAAAAAGCATGACTTGCGAAATATTCGCAAAAAACTGATTTTCGATAAGAGTAAAAGACCTACTTCCGGTAGGAATTTCGAAAAACTTTCTAAATAAAATTATTCTCAATTTTAATTTTAAGTATATATGAATTCTTTATAAATTTGTTTAAACTTAGTAGTTGACGAAATATTCGCAAAATTCGATTTTTATACTGAAGTAAACTGCTACTTCCGGTCTACCGATTTTACTGAAAAACTAATCAGATCTCAAGAGGGAGATTATACACGTAAATACAAAATTTGGAATTGATATCTCCAGCGGTTTGACCGCTATCGTGGTCACAGACAGACACACACACACACACACACAGACATTTTTTTAAAAACCACTTTTTTGGTATCAGGGGACCTCAAAACGTGGACATCTGCAAAAATCTCGAGGTCGAAAATTTTCATCATCACAATACTTCCTTATACTACGTATAAGAAAGTAAAAAGTAGACAAGAGATATCGTACTTTGTAAACCTGGCTTTATTTACTTGTCATTAGTGTCAAGTCATTATTCTATGGAATATCAAATAATTATCAAAACATCTTCTACCTGATTAATACTGTAACGAAACAAGTGCACAAAGAAAGGCAGACTTTCGAGCGACAATAAAAAGAGATTGTAAATCATCTCGACGCGACATAATGTCTGGAGTTTCTCCCAGTGTATTTCTAGGCGACAACAAAGACGTGCTCATAAAGTCGTAAGGCAATAAATTACATGTACTGCGAAGAGACAGAATGTCTATCGAATGTTCTACAAACATCGAGAGGAAGATGGAGTTTACGCAAATGCTTCCAGATGTTTCGTATGTGTATATAAGGCGGTTGGGTCACCGATGGAGGAGTAGTTCCGGAATAAGAAGTTCCTTAAGTAGTCGACGCGCGGAACAGACCAAAGTAGAAATAAATATAAGAAATGAATAAGTAGTTTCTTGAGTGGTAGCCGAAGAAAAGACATAAATATTAGAGTGTTATATAAATAGAAGTGATATAAATACGGTGCAGTTTTTATTATAGTGCAATAAAGATATAAATATTACGGACATAAATAGTACTGGTAAATAAATACCTGTGTTAATTTAAATCGTAGTAGTTTAAGTGTGATACATTAGTTTTACATTTTTATATTGTAATTAATTTTACGTGTGTAAATATACAGACTGTTTTAAATAAATAAATTGCACGAGTTGTTTATTGCGAACCCGAAAACGTTACAATACGAATCAAAATACTAATTAAAAAACATCATAAAGAAAACATCTATTAATATCTGGTTATAGAGCCGTTTTTGTTTAAAACTTCTTACAATCTATTTGGAATAGAGTTATAAAGGTTGGTACAATTATTTTGATTTTGATTCTCTCATGCTGTGTGAACTATTTCTACCAGTTCTTGTCTATTTTGAGACCTTTGATTTAATTTTTTTGATCATAACTCCCACATATTTTCGATAATATTTAAATCGGGACTTCTTGGCAGAAAATCAAACACATTGATATTATTTTCTCTGAACCATGTTTTCACTCTATTCGATGTATGGATGGGACAGATGTTTAAGTGCATATCTTACACAAGTTTCTTTGTGGGTCACATTCAAATTGTTTTTCGGTAGTTTTATAGACCGCAAATTAGCTTCTCTAATTTTTCGTTGGCCAGTAAAAATAAAACCCAGAAAGTTATTTACATCAGCTGCATTCACTACTGTAGTAAATGGATTTTCAATAAGCACATTTGTGATATGACGGTCTTGCTCGGCTGTTGATATTCTTTTGCGGTCAGAACCAGAAATTCTATAAATTTTATGCTGATCTCGCCATATTTCAATAATAGTGCTTTTATTTATATTATTTCTTTTTGAAACCGTTACTCAAATGTGTAATAACATTTAATATCTTCATTTATGGAAGGCATCTTTATAATAAGCTTAATATCAAGTTTAAGGTTGTCAATTTTGAAAGATAACCAAATATTGACAAGTAACTTTAAAGACGCTATTACACTAATTATTTTGAGAAAGTCTATCACAGAAATCTTTATTTTTGTCTACTTGTTTGTTTGCTTTCGAAACACTACAGCTGTATCGCTACACAGTAGCTTTTTCAGGTGATATATTTAAACTAAAATATCACCTACAATATAAAACATTTATATCAGGTATAACACATAAAATTGGGATAACTATTAACTTAATTGCTATTTGTAAACGTAACTGTATCTAACTTGTGGGAATACAAGTTTTACAATTGAACATAACTACATGGGAAAACCCTTCTCAGAGACTAAACCATATTTAATAATGGGGAGTTAGACAAGATGTTTAAATCATTCACTTATATATTAGGTAAAGAACAAGTTGAATTATCAAAATTCCTTAAAAAAAGAGAATATTAAGATTGCTTACAAAACAAATAATAATTTATATAAGTATATAAAAAATAATAAAGACAAAACTACTAAAGACAATAAATCAGGAGTCTATAAGCGAAACAGCTGTAGTGTTTGTATTTTAGTAAGACAGTGTAAATTTCCAAACATCCTAGTGTGTATTTTATTTTAATTTGAACATGGAATTACATCAAGCAAAGGTAGAAACAATTCAAGAATTAAAACCTTTCCCGTTTTCCAAACATAAATGGTGTAGTCTGTGATGAATCACGGTGTATATTATTAAGTAATGTTTTCCAACAGTTCTTCTATTATTTCTACTTTTAACGGGGAATAAGATAAACGCTATTAAACTTGTTATGGTATACATACTAAACATATGTGTTTGATCATCTATGTTTATATTAATTTACTTTGTGATAAGTCTTGACATATCTAAATAGGTTTAATAAACATTTGCTTGAAGGGGAATCAAAATGTACATCGACAAATATTTGATGGCTTTCAGCAAATAAAAAAGAAGATTATCACACTAATTAATTGTTCTTCGTTTTTTCGTAGCTGGCAATTACATGTAAATAATAATGATGATTAAAGATCGAAAGCCGGGTTTACAATCCAGTATTCGACTTAAATGAAATTCGAAAATGAACACACTAAAAGCAGTAAAAAAACAAGTAACAAGCTGAACATTATGTTGTAATGTTTTAATGTAATATATTACACGAATGTTCCAACTTGGGTTCGACAACGCAATTCAGCTGGCATCACCCTCCTTGTATTCAATAACTATGTTTACAGCTTACCATATGTATATATAAAAGTACTTGTATCTATCGCGCAGAATGTAAGCGACGTTGCAGGGCGGGCGGGGTTTTGCACCGAAAGTATTTTAGTTAAATCGTAAGGGTTGTGTGGCGCAGACCGATCTATTGTTTACTTTTATTAGTTATATTTGTCGCGCAATAATATAATCTAAACAAATTATTTTACATAATTAGTGTCCAACAAACCTAACACCAATCCAAAAATAAAAAAAGCAACAGATTTAATACACATCAAGTATTTAAACAATCTGTACGTGATTAAATTTATTTGAATTGAACTCGAGTTTTTTTTTATGGAATCCAAGAAGTACTTACCGCTAAATATCCGGCATCTCTTTCCATTAAATCGGCCAATTTGTTTAAATGACGACCTCTGTCGGAGGCATCCATTCTTCTCCATGGCGATCCATGTTTGAAGGCATCACTTGCAGCACTCACAGCAAGCTCTACGTCCGGTTTTGTTGAACGTTGCACTTCAGTAATAACATCTCCAGTAGCAGGATTGATGGTCTCAAATGTTTGACCGGTTTTTGATTTGTGCCATTCGTTATTTATGAAGATCTAAAAAAAAATGTTGCAATTTTTATCCAAGCAACTGCATCACCAAAGTAAGTAAGTATAAGAAAAGCAGAGAAGACTTAAGAACAATATTTACTTTCTTATAATATAAGGAAGTAGGTACTGTCATAAAGTCGGTAGACTGAAAGTTGTGGTACTTCACTAAAAAAATATTATTTTACCAATATTTCGTCAGCTACTAACTTAAACTAATTTATAAATAATTCAACTAAAAAGTTAATCTAAGAAAAATTTTATTAGAAATTCCTACCCGAGTACCTATCCCGTAAATAATGCATTCTATACAGATTTATAGAGTGCGAAAGTATTAAGAGTTGAACTTGGAATAATGTGTGTATAAAAGACATTTCAAAATTGGGACCGGAAGTAACACTTTTATCAAAAAGCATTTTTTTGCAAATATCTCGGATCTATAAGAAAGTCGTGTGGTATCAACACCTTATTTGTTCTTAATGTTACACCGTTCAACAAGTGGTAGTTTGAGGAGCTAGTGAAAATCATCTCAAAATCAGGACATGAACATTTCCCAGTTACATTTTCTAAACTTACAATCATCAATCAAGAGATTTATTCATTCATAAATCAACCCTTGGGCGTTTCAAAACCTATACCTAAGAAAACAAATAAAGGGTAGAGAATTTAATATAACTTGAATATCGCCTAAATGTGAAGTGTTTCAATTGTGATAGTAATTGGAAAAGTAATGGTAAGTATTTGATCAAAAATCCTCTCAAGAAATTGACAAGTTCAAGTACCCACATTTCAATTTTTGTTCAAACATCCATTAATGCAAAACAAACTTCTAAAAATAAAACCACTTCATATAAATTTACACTCAAACATCCAAGTAATCTAAATTGTTCTGAATATAATAATGTTCTATTTCATAACTAGGTATATAGAAAGTCATGGGTGAATGCTGCAGAGAAAAAAAACGAAATTAGTGTAATACCTAAGAAACACATAAAATTACTGTTCTTTTTTGTTTGAGATAAGAGACCGGGAATGTAGATTACATTATAAGTTTTAAATGCATACTTAAATTATCCAAATTGTTCTGAATATAATAATGTTCTATTTCATAACTAGGTATATAGAAAGTCATGCGTGAATGCTGCAGAGAAAAAAAACGAAATTAGTGTAATACGTAAGAAACACAGATAAAATTACTGTTCTTTTTTTGTTTGAGATAAGAGACCGGGAATGTAGATTACATTATAAGTTTTAAATGCATACTTAAATTATCCATATACCTGTTTTTCTGATGTAATTACATATTTGTTATCACTTAACCACACAATAAATCCTTTTCCCGATTAATAATGAACTACCTGTTCTTCGGTGATGATAAATACATATACCTACAATACTTGATAACAATAGCAATAACTTCAACAAGAATGGAACAATAACCTTATGTTCATCGATTTAAATGATTTTAACCAAAACGCACTAATGTAATGTATAAAAACAAATTTACTTACACCTGAATACAGAATTTTCGGTTGAACTTCTGGTGCTGGGAATGCTTGTGCCGAAAAATTACAACGTTGTATTTTACAAAAACCCGACCGAATAGTTCGTAACATCTTACCTTTACCCTTGGAACACAAAACACTAACTCAAACAGAGAATTGAAATGGAAATAATCGGAATCATCGGATTAAGTTCGTGTTGTAGGATCGCCGACAACTTTATCTCCCTCTCGTATAAAAACATGAAACCCACCAATGGCTAGCCGTACGAGTCGTTTTAAATAAAAAAGAAATTTGTTTAAATAAATCACATCAGAACAAAATAGATATTATAACGAATTAAAGAAAATCCATGATGTGAACATTTTAATATTTATGAAATAAGTATGTGGGTACTTAAAATTAGTAGGTAGGTACCTACTTACAGGCTGTCATGTGTCAACTACATAACTATAAATGTACAAAAATATTATTTAAATATTTTAAGCATTTGTATTCGTTGTACCTATGTTATGGATGGTTATATTTTACAGAGTTACCAAACATAATACTGATTAAATAATTGATTGAAGACGGAGATACGTGTTGAAACTCCATAATTTACAAGTAAAAATTGAAATAAATTCAAATTGAGTTCAAAACAGTTTTATTTAATTCACAACAATTGTTTCACCCTACTAGGGCTTCATCAGGTGATGAATATTATAATACAAAATATTTGTAGACGTTCTTATTTATGTCTTTTCCTAAATGAAGAGGGGGGAGTTTGTGACATTAGGTTAAGAGCGGGAGTACATAACTTATATCTTTAATGTAATATTTAATATATATATACATAACAATATGATTAATAATATTAAAATCTGAAATTTTACAACTTCTTAACATCTGCCTAGAAAACAATTACTTTGTATTTAACGGGAACTACTATAAACAAACCGGAGGGTTAGCAATGGGAAATCCACTAAGTCCCTTATTATCCGAAATATTTATGGACAACCTTGAAGATATTATTAGTAAACATTCGTTATTTAAAAATTGTATATACTGGGTGAGATATGTAGATGATATTTTGGTGTGTTTTAAAGGAACGGAGAGACAGTTAAATACACTTCATAATCATATTAACACTTTGCATGATAATATTAAATTCACCATAGAATTAGAAGAAAATAAAACAATTAATTTTCTAGACCTTCAAATATCACATATTACTGATACACACGAATTCGCTATTTACCATAAACCCACCCACACAGATATTACGATACATTCTTACTTTCCACCCGATTAGTCATAAACTTGCTGCTTTTCACTCAATGTTATATAAATTAATCCATGTTCCTATGAATAAGATTAATTTTGATAAAGAATTAGATAGAATTTACACCATAGCTCAGAATAATGGTTATTCAAAAGAATTAATAAATAATCTCCTTCATAAAAAACAAAAATCAAAAATCATATCCGAAATTTATCCTATAGTTCCCCAAACTTACTTATCAAAATTTGCCTCTGTGACTTATATAGGTACACCTTCCATAAAAATAAAAACATATTTACAAAAAACAACAAACACATTAATTTCATTTCGTACAAACAACAAACTACAGAATCACATTAAAAATAATAAAGATAAAACTGACAGAAATTTAAAATCTGGGGTCTGTAAGTTAAATTGCGAGTGTGGAAAAGCTTATATCGGACAAACTGATAGATCCTTTTCCACGCGCATAAAAGAACATGAAAGAAGTTATAAATTACAAAAAACAGATTCCACATATGCAAACCACTGTATTGAACAAAAACATAAATTCAATAACAAGTTTGACATACTACATATACAAGACAAGAGTAAAAAATTAAATTTATTAGAAAACCTAGAAATAAATAAATTAAACAAATTGAACCTTATTTTAAATGACCAACTAGAAGTGAATAATTCACAGTTGTTAAATTTAAATATTTAAAATCAACTTAATGATTCTTATAGTTATACATATATTTATAAATTGTTTAATTTTATAATAACAGTAAACAATCAGTTTTCAAAAATTTTTAATATTATTAATCATATTGTTATGTATATATATATTAAATTTTACATTAAAGATATAAGTTACTCCCGCTCTTAACCTAATGTCACAAACTCCCCCCTCTTCATTTAGGAAAAGACATAAATAAGAACGTCTACAAATATTTTGTATTATAATATTCATCACCTGATGAAGCCCTAGTAGGGTGAAACAATTGTTGTGAATTGAATAAAACTGTTTTGAACTCAATTTGAATTTATTTCAATTTTTACTTATAATACTGATTTATTTATATATACAGAGTACAGACTGATTCAGAGCAAATCTTCGTCTTCCATCTTCAATCTATCTATGTTTTGATGAAACCTTGTCGGAAAAAATGATTAAAAATTTCATAATCCTCTTTCGCTTTATCTTCCAACAGACTGGGGAGATATTTTTCACCAATAAAGAACACATAGGTACAGTTCTGTGCAATAAACTGGCGTACACTTATTATACGATTATGTAAATAGGTATGAGTTTTGTTTGAATATCTGTCATGTATGACAAATTGAATTGACGCTATAATTCACTTTGTCATACTTAACGTAAGCCATTTTCACAATAGCATAATAATGTCAAAATTAACAATAAGACGTGTACGCTATTTTATTGCACAGAACTGTACATCACAGACTAAACAATCGAGACCGGCAACTTAATCCTAGATTTTATCTAGAGTACTCATCCTTGTTTAGCAAAAGTAAATTTCAATACTCTACCATCTTTGTCAGATTCAGTGAACTTGGAGATGAGATGGCGCTAGCGACAATTGAAATGTTTGATATGCTGTGGTTATATGTCATTCAAAACTACATTTCAAATTTGACACGTTTCATATATTTTTGCAATCCTTTGTCGTACATCGTATTAATTATATGTTGATACAAATATGGTGTACAAGTGTTGAGTGTGCGGGTTTGGGCAGAATGAAGTGAACAAAATGCACAGGTTTCCTGCAAATCTCGACGAGTGAGTATAAATATTGTACAGTTGTGCTTTAAATATGTGTATCAGTGGCGGCTGCTGCAGGGAGGGCAACGGGGCACTGCCCCCCTGTGACAAATTTCCCCATGACAAATTTCTTTTAACAGATAAATTAATTATAAATACCTAATTTGTATGTAATTTTTCTGATTTGTTTGATAATAAATAATATGTTTTCGGAAGTAACAGTCCGTCTTTTGAGCGCGTTTAAAAATCGCAGTCTGACGTAGACTCCGGGGCATCTCGCGCGACTGCCCCGTGAGGCCTCGTCTGTATTGGAAATCGAGCGGTGAAACTGGCGCGGGTAGCGCGCAGATATACGTCAGCGGTGGGGCACTCCTCTATGGTGCCGCGTGGCTGTCCAGTATGTAATATATAGCGGTGAATGTATGTTGTAATTTCTATCGATGCAAATGCAACTATGAATTGCGTTAGTAACATAATTGAAATGATAGAAAATAACACACTGAGCTATGACATTAAGATAGAAAACTAATAAAACCATGACGAGAAAATTCAACAGAAGCTCTTACAGTTTATCAGTGGGTGTAATGTGCAAAATGGTTTTTGCTATATCGGTTCTATAAAGTTCACTTTACGACACCCGTTTTGGTTGCAAAAGTATTACTTTATCGCACGCTAATTTTGTTGTTTTGACGTTGGTAAAAAAAAAAATGGAACCAAATTATATTCAAATGTCAAAATGTAAGCCTTTAATGTAACAAACATGTGCAATAGAAGTTGTACAAAGAATAAAAAGCACACATGCTGATAAGTTTTCTGATGCTACTATTGAAATTTACTTCCAATATTGAATAGTACAACTGTTATAAAAGTTTGTTTTTGATAATATGTCGAGACTATGATGGCGAAAGATGTTGTAAATTGTCTTCTGCTATTTTGCAAATCTCTAGGGGCGTGCAATTATTTATTTCGTCCTTTTTGTTGATAATTTGAATTAATTTATTGCATAAATCAGTCTGAATTTTAATCATAATTACATATAACACTGCCTATATTCAAATATTTAAATTGTTCATGAAGTTGGCCGAAGACAAGGCAAGGCCTTCACCGATATTCCGAAGACGTCCGAACACAAACGAAGTTTGCCGAAGCCAAGGCAAAGCCTTCACCGACATTCCGAAGACGTCCGAACCCATACGAAGTTGGCCGAAGTCAAAGTAAGGCCACCACTGACATTCCGAGGACATCCAAATTCGTACGAAGTTACAGTTGTCGTAGACGTTCTTAACCATAATTACATATAAAACCGCCTATATTAAAGTATTTAAAATGTTCGAACGAAACATGTCCATCATTTTAAGCTTTTTTGAACTTTTAATAACCAAAATAGAAAAAACAGTATAAAATACACGTTTCATAACACATTTTGCACACTTGTTCTTGTTCTTAACTTAAACGCGTGCGCAAAAATCGTGTGTAATATACTATTTTTTGTTATGTGTGCTTAATTAGGAATTCTCCACAAAGCGACCCTGTCTGGACTTCTAACGGTAGTAGGGATTTAAAACACTTTGTGAGAAAGTAAAAAGACATAAAGTAAGTGAAAAACATCTTAGTAACATGATAGAATATTCAGTTTTGGAAAAGGTAAATACCTATAATGTGCCAGCTGAACACTGCATATAGATAGATTAAATATAATTCAGCACAATGTAAACGTCAGTAGAAACAGACTTACTCTTGGAAAATTAATAGACTGCATTAAGTTTTGTGACATGTTTGAAATCGCTTTAATGGGCCCTGACGAAACACAGTGCGAATCCGGGGATCTTTCTTGGATTGGTTAATTTATTGGTAGGAATTGACAGCACCCACAAGTCTAATAAGAGAGTTTTTATGGGTTTGTCAAAAACCATTCAAAATGAATTGCTGGACAGTATCTACGAAGTTTCTCGCACTTTGATTCTAGACGAAATTAACAAAGCCCATTATATCGCTATACAAGCAGACTAGACGACAGATTCGGCTACATTTTCCCAGTTAGCTTTTATAGTTCGATGCGAATTGGTAATTTTGTATAATACACCAGATTTTGGAACTGCTTCATCTGATCTAACATTACTGTAATGTTTCTATGAAAATAATTTAACAATTACATTTGCCGAATCTGTGAAGCTATTGAAAATAATTTGCACCATACCGATGACAACAGCTGAAAGTGAACGGTGTTTTTCTACTTTGAAGAGAATAAAAACATTTTCTAGAAATAGAATTAGTTATTAATCAGTTTGCTGATCGTAAGGAACGGCGGATAGATTTCATTTTCTAACAAGTTAATTAAATAGCATATTGAGTTTATTTTTTGTCTGTACTTAATTTTTGATATTAAATACTCAGGACCCCCCCCCCCCCCCCCGGTGCCCTCCCGTCCCAAAAAATCACGAGCCGCCACTGATGTGTATTACAAAATTTCTTAGTCATCATATTATATTATATTACAAGATTTGTATATTATTATTGTCTTCTCATTACTAGTTGTGTAATTTACTTTTATTATGTTTTATTGTATAAGTATCTGTATCAATAAAAACTATTATTATATCCATATGTTTTCCTTGACAGTTTTTCTTATTAGATTATTATATTTCTCTTAATCTTTTATAGAGTAGTAGTTTATTGTGTCTAATAGGTCACCGTAAGAGGGATGTTATAATACATGTAAGTAAAAGATTAATATTTATATTTCGTATCACATATTTACACCATATTTAATATGTAACACCACAAAATTACACATAAGATGCTCAAACTATGGCTATAATTGTTACAGTAAGTAATATTTATTACCATAGTTTTAGTAACTTTTGTGTATGTTTCTGTTACATAAATAATGTATTTAATAAGCGTATTCTAAAAACAAGCTCATTTCAAATTTCGCGCCAATATGCTGCTAGCGCCATCTTCGTACCAAGTTCACTGATGTGTGACAAGGATAGCAGATCTTGGATATTTTTTTTTCAAGTAGTTGCCGGTCTTGGTTGTTTAGTCTGTGTGTACATCTTCTAAATTTTAAATAATAAAAATATGAATCCTTGCTGTCTAATCATATAACGACTGTTCAGAAAAAATCCAAAACCAAGTAGATTACGGATAAACAAATATTTGTCCCTATTTATTTACGATTTGTATTGATCTCGTTACTACATATATCTATTTTAAGTTCAATAAATTGACAAGGTTTGTTCCAACATATGTTTGAACGGATCCGTGATTGTACGGAGCAAGCGCAGTGAATAATCACTGTTCCAACAACGCGAACTGACAAATCCGGGATCAATTGCAATCTGTTCCAACATAACATGATCTAGTTTGAGGACTGTCAAAACATAGTCCGAGCGGTTTGCTGATCTTTTACAAACTGAAATTTATGGATACTTAGCGCATGCGCACCAATGCCAATTGTACTACGATATCTCTAACGCTAACTTAAGTTATTGTATTGGTAAAATAATTTATTACTTTAGGTATCCACTGCATTATTTGAATGTTTTAAATGAACGATAAACATGAGTGATAGTGACATTAGTTTCGACACAATGATTTTTCTTTACTTTCTCAATTTCTCTACATATGTAATACTAATTTTAATGCTAGTTTACTTGAATTAATACTAATAATCGTTTATGTAATCATACGATTCATCAAATACTTGTCAATCAATGAACAAGTACCATCTACCCACAAATATGTTAACTAAAAGGCTAAAATACTGTTCCAACACACTTTAATTGCAATTTGGTCGGGTACTGGTTTCTGATAAGACATGCGCAATTGCAACAGTCATAGATCGATCCAAGACCAGTGATTTCTTTGTTGGAACAAACCTAGTAAAACAAAACATAAGCTTTAAATTTTAAATGTCAAATGTTGTTTGTCAACAATTGTCTTATTTCAGACATTCCTTAAAATTTCCTTGTATTACTTTGACTTCGAATTTTTCTGTACACTTGTTAGATATTTAATATTTATTCTTGATATTTAGGGAAACATAAGTTTTGTTCCTTTGTCGTAGACAGTGTCTGAACATATTCAAAAAATGAGGTGTACCCACCACACGACTTTCTTATTGGTGTGCGTTTCAAATTATATAAAAGTTGTTCTAAATTAAGATTTAAATACTTTTATCTTCTGAAAAAATAAACAAAATCCTACTGTACTACTTCTATTCTCTTAATAAATCTCTATAGAATGCGTACTTGGCGAAATATTTGAAAGAATGTGCTACTCGCTAAGAGTAAAAGTGTTTCTTCCGGTCCGAATTTTGAAATCTCTTTTATACAAAAAATATTTCAAATGTAGCTCTAAATATATTTGTGCTCTTGATAAATATATATAGAATGCATAATTTACGAGATATTTGCAAAACTCGCTATTCGATAAGAGTAATAGTATTATTTCCGGTCCGAATTTTGAATTTTTTTTTATACAAAAGATATTGAAAATTAAATTCTAAATACTTTTATACACGTAATGTAGCCGTCTCATAAGCATGACTTGCGAAATATTTGCAAAAAACTGTTTTCCGATAAGAGTAAAAGACCTACTTCCAGTGGGAATTTCAAAAAACTTTCATGATAAAATTTTTCTCATATTTAATTCTGAGTACATATGAACTCTTTATAAATTTGTTTAAACTTAGTAGTTGACGAAATATTGGCGAGATTCTATTTTTTCACTGAAGTAAACTTCTACTTCCGGTCTGCAATTTTTTGGTATCAGGGGACTTCAAAACGTGGACATCTGCAAAAATCTCGAGGTCGAAAATTTTCGTCATCACAATACTTCCTTATACTACGTAGTACTACTACGAGTAGTTTTCTGTGGCGTGTAAAAAATTGTCAACGCAGTTTAACCAATTTTAGTTGGCCTCATGTTGGTCTGTAATTTTATAGCTGTTGAGAACTATTCACGACGTTCTATGTCAAAGCTATCCGAAATGTCTCAACATTTAAGCGTCATTTATGGATTTTTCAACTAAAACTATATTTAGATTTTGTATCTGGTAACACGAGTCATAATTATGTACGTCACGAATGGTGGAAAACTTTCACACCTATTAAAATCAAAATGTTGAATATTCAAAATTTTGTTAATTATTTTATTAGTTAATAATTCTCTTAATTATCATTTAAGAAGTAGGTATATCATTGAAATAACATAAATGTATTTCCATTTATTTTATGTTATAATAAATGTACAATCGGTTTGGCAAACCAACATGCACCAATAAATTAAAATGGCGTCAAATTGGAGATGTAAAATTTCACCTGTCAAGTAATATAACCTACAAATGCCATTTCAGGACTACCATAAATTTTAGTAATATGCCTTTTGACATTTGTCATAATTACCTTTTGACGTTTATTATAACATAAATTTGTCAACAATACTTGCTTAAATAAAATAAATAAAAATAATATTTAATAACTGTATTATAATATTCAGTTTGTAACTGGCTTCCATGTAATAGTATTTTACTTACTATTGGAAACTAAATATCATGAAATTGTAATTAGTTTTATTTTGTTCTGAAACTGTTCCGGTCGAAGGGAATTTGTAGTGGCGTTGAAGCATCGTCATTAGTTCGTACTTTTAAATTTTGCTATTACTTTAGAATTAAAGTTTCAGGGAATTCTTAATAACATTCATCAGTATTAGAAGCAAGTTTTTCAGAAAATTCTGAATAAGTGACATAGTTATTAAAACGAGTAAATTTAACAAAAATAATAGATATCGCACGAACAAAATACATACAATTCAGAATATATGTGCGGCAATTACACCATGACTATGAAGCGGCACGGTCAAGCATTTATGATCTCTATGTATACGCTTTTTAAAACAAAACACTTATTTCAATATTGCGGACATGGTTTGCTTTTAAATGGGCGAATACTAACATGCCATAAAGTGTTATACCCATTTTTGAAGAAATTTGGTTTTAAATCGGATAGAAAACTTGAGATACAAGAGGGTGGAAGGGGATATTTAAAAATCTAATTCCTAAAGAACAAATAAAAAATCAGGAATGCATTTATGTTTGAATTTTCATACTACTACTGAATAATGGTTAAAAAGCACATACTTACATACATCATATATTATTGACTTTTTATATAAAATTAAATATTTTTTAACTTTGTTAACACTCTCTGAGAAGCCTCAGAATATTCTGAATAACTTTCGTTTGTATGTTTTTAAAGGAAAACAAAGGCGTTGCAAGAGGGTAGTGGGAAGGTAATGTAAAAACATTGTTCTTAAAAATTAAGAAAAGTTAGGAACATCTTTGACTTGATATGAAAAAATTAAATATTAGTTAAAACGCTTTTTCTCATATAAAATTTAATATTTTTTAATTTTTCTAGTACCACAGAATTAATCTTTTCAGGGTATTCTAACTTTCATTAGCAAAGATTCAAAGGAAAAAATGCCTAATATTATTTTTCCCATTTATTAATTAATATTACAAAGGTAGTTTTGCGTTTGAGAAAAATTTGTTAAATCCAATAGAAAAGTAATGAAAATAGAAGGTATAGAAATAGAAATATAAACAAAGAAATGTACTTAGTTTCGTTTTATTAATTACTTTGTTATATAAATTAGGCATAAATAAAATAACATTTTTGGTTTCGTTTTAAACAAAAAAAGAAAAAAAAGAAAAATAAAACAATAAGATACTATAAACAGAAAAATTTAAAATACTTTGGGGTATTTAACAAAATAATAACGTCAATTCTTCCATTCTTCTACATTTTCTAAATACGTATATGGGTTTTAACGTAAAGTTAATTCTATAAATTAAAAAATTTCTCTATATGAACTAAAAAAGAAGAAAATGTCACTGGATCAATAAAAAAAATTTTTTTTCTAAAAAAATATAATATATATATATACGTTTGTTAGGTACTTTTGAAAAACTTTTTTTTTTGTCAATTAATGTTAATGTATTTTTCTTTTTTTCGTAATTGTAAAATAATCTCCTCCGTTACTTTCTCCATATCTCTCTCTCGCTATTTCTCTCTCTCTCCCTCTCTCTTAACACATAACAGAAATGATTAGAAAATGAAATAAAATAACAACAATACATAAACACTAATCATTAGTAAGATTAAGTAATGATTGGGAATCTTGGGCGTCCATTGATAACAGATCAATTCCCGGCAGTTGTCCTTGGGATCGTCCATCGTTACGGCTGAATGGGAAGAACGAGTTGACCCTCTGCATCATGTGCAGGATATCTTCTTTGGCTTGGTCGTATTTAGGTCGTGGACTGACGTCACCTAACGTGATGACCTGCTGCAAGGCAGTGATTTCGTTGGTTAATATCCTAAGGCTCAAATCTATTTGCGGCTGGCCACCCATCATGATCTCAACACTTGATAACCATCGGAGGTAACATTGTCTCCACATTTCCAAGAATGGAACTGTCGATTTTGGATAGAGGCGTTCGTTAAATGTATCGTCGTATAGGGGATTGCAGAAGAGGTTCGTGTCGTGTTCGGGGAATTGTCGGCTAAAATCCCAGGCACTCAAAAAGCTAGCTGATTTGTTCTCCTGCCAGAAGAAAATATATAAGCATGTGGCTTCACTATAGTTATTTTTATATACATATTTTAATGATGAAAACCGAAATTAATTAATAATGATACAAGTCTTAGTACTGAACCTTGAGGTATGAAAATGAATAAATCAAGACACCAATATGGGAGTTATTTTAATAAAATTTAGTTAAATATCGACAACAATTTAAACGGCCATTTATACAATGAACATTCTTTGTTCGCTTCTGAATAAAAAATCTTAATGTTAAAATGTTGTATCATGTTTTGTTTGTTATCACGGGGTTCTTAAAGTTCAGACTTTTAGTGCGTAACTAAGGGCCGGTATTTCAATCTCGGTATAAAGTATAGTATTCCAGATAAAATTATACTGAAGTATAATCTGACCGACAACCATTTTCGGTATTTCAAATAGTAGCAAGTATAAATATATCCTAAAGATAGTTATCCCCTAAAATAACGAATTTTACACATACGTTGGCAACACTTATTTGTTTCCAATACAAAGGAACGAGTAGAAAAGGATGTTATTATACATTACTGACGTGCAAAAGACAAGAACGGAAAAAGTGTGCGTATCCTTGTATCACTCACTGTAACTAGTATACGCAGATAACCTATTTTTTTTTGTGTTTCGAGGTTATTTTGTAAATACATACTACAAAACATTATGAATACGCCGAAAAGAAAACGAGCAATACATTTTACAAAACAGGTCTTACGTACAATGTATTATTTATTACCTATCAGTGCGGTGTAATAGAGAATTTTCAATCTTTGGTATTAACAAACAAATTCTGTATCGCTATTTTTCGAAATTATTTGGTCGAAATCTGATTATTCAATTATTCATTTAAGTTTTGAAAATCTTGATGCATTATGAAAAGTATAAACACAACATTTAACCTATAAATTGAACCGCTTTGTGATAACTTTCGAATATGCGAGTCTATTCGTCTGTCTTCGATCATCATCGTGACTTATCTTCCGGATAAAACTCATAATACGGTCGTTGACTACCGGGTAACTTTATATGACTTGTCTCGAAGATAATCGTTATTTGTACTTCGAAAGACAGAATTATCGAAATATCGTCGGTATATCGCTTATACTTAACTTATACTTATACTCTTCGATATCTGTCAATAGAAATGGTTGCAATTTAGTTTAAAAAATATGTTATAGTATTATTTCGTAGACGTGTTCGTTTTGATAAAAAGTTTGTTTTTAACAGTTCTTCATTAAGAGGAGCGTTTACCTATCGAAAACTAAGACATCGCCGTTTTGCGTTTTTTAATTTTTTTTTTGTAATCTTAGAATCTCAAATTTGGGTTAGTGATGCAAGAGGCATAAATTTATAATGTCAAGGCCAGTTTTAGTAGTAATTTATTTCCTTAAAAAAGTTATGTGCTTTAGAAATAACCACAAAAATGCATGAATTAATGTCTACTAACTAAGGCGTACATAAAAGAAAAAAACAACCTCTACGCGCCAGCTGCATATTTGATGAACGATATAAAAAAAATCTTCGTGAAATTATGTTTGAAGATAAAAAACATTAAATAGTATTGTCACACACATTTCACAGGAGTGTTTTTGAAGTTATTGCGTCTTCTATCCCCACTTTACGGTATCTCTACCGGTCCTAACCAAGACGCAAATCTAATTGTAATTAAAAAGAAATGTCATATATACTTATAATATTCGAGTGTATAATAATATAACATTCTTTATACATTATTTTTCCCATTTATAGTATTCCTTTATCTATGACAGAATCTGTGAATAAAACCGAAGCGCTGTGACGAAACCGAATATCGTCTAGCTCCACCTACTCACACCCCCTTGCATCTACCCCTCCCGCGAGTAATATAAGTTGCGTAAGTTTCTATTTGTTAGTAATCGCCCCTCTTAACGTACTTGCACGAAAAACACATTTGACAACGTTGTAGAGCAATGAGTTTGTATTTCAATGTTATTTCAATCAATATCATTACTGTCAAATTTGGCATTTATCTGTGTATTTAATTCGACTATATATCGTGTTTCATTTTGTGTAAACTCTGCTTCTTCGTGGTGATTTGTATTGTTTTGATTAGTCGTTGTGCTACTGTGTTTTATCGTTTCTTTGTTGTTATTTTATTCCTTCATAATGGATTTTACATTTAATGAATATGCCGATATGTACACTGGATTGCAATAAAATCCTGTACACCTAGTTTTGGCTGTATTAAATTGACCTTTCTGGTGACATTTCTAATATGACATTAGTCAATTTCAATCAATCAAAATTGATCAAAATCTTAAAATTATCTTAACGTGATAAACTATTAATATTATCAAAATTAGAGGAAGGATGGTCCATAAGAAATGTAGCTAGAAGATTTAATATAAATAAATGTACAATTGCGGCCCCTACAAACTCAGACAGTGTGACAAATAAGAAATTTTGGCTTTGTAACATGGTCCCAGAATTGAAGTTTATTAAATGTCACTTTAAAAATCGTGCACGCTTGTAACTTACAATAAACTGACACTGACATTGTCATACTGGATAAAAGTCAAACTCACACATAACAATTTTTTTGAATTTGGCAGAATATGTCAAAAGTCGGTGTCTGAGTTTGTAGGGGCGGCAACTGTACAGGGTGTTTCATCGGTTGGGGTATCGCGAATTAAAGTGCCTAAATATAAAAATGTCGACTTCAAATTTTAACCACTTATAGAACTTTTAAACCGCTACCAGTAGGTTAGGTTGTTTTTGATAATATTATTTTATTTAATGCGTAAATAAAAGAAAACCTTCGTTCAAAAAATCAAAAGTACTCAGATTTTATTGAAATTCAGGTGTTAAAAAGATATGTCTATAAAATCAACTATGCAATTGAAAAAAAAATTAAAACTTAATCAATTATTGAATATTTTACAATAATTTCAAAATTAAAGGCAAGACGTTGAAGAATTTATGGTTTTTTTTATTACAGTGTTGTGTGTTGAGTTTATAATAAATTTTTATTTATTATCCGTCATAAATTTAAAAGGACTACCTGTTTGCGGACGTTGAAGAATTTATGGGTTTTTTATTACAGTGTTGTGTGTTGAGTTTATAATAAATTTTTATTTATTATCCGTCATAAATTTAAAAGGACTACCTGTTTGCGGACAGCACAATTAGAAAGTTAAGTACCATTATTTAATATTGACTTTATTTGACAAACGGTTTCGTTTATAAAAATTCTGATTGTGAAGTTAATATGGGTGATATTTCCACGTATCACCATTGAAATTTGAACATTTTTTGAGCACTTTTAATTTTTGATAATACGTTTTTTTTTAATTTACGCATTAATTAAAATAATATTATCAAAAACAACCTAACCTGCTGGTAGCGGTTTAAAAGCTCTATAAGTGGTTAAAATTTGAAGTCGATATTTTTATATTTAGGCACTTTAATTCGCGATACCCCAACCGATGAAACACCCTGTACTGTTTAAGCGTTCAGAAAAAAATGAGAAGAAGATGGAAGTGTTCAAAGGAAAGAAGGTTCAGGGCGGTCGAGAATTTCAAATCAGCAGCAAAATAAATTTTTATTAGATTATTTAAGAGAAAATCCATTCAAGTAAGAGATGCTGCATTTCATAAAAAATTCCAGGACATTGGTAAACAGCATGCCGCAGAATTAGCACTTCCGAATTAAAAAATTATGCAAGTGCCAAAAAAGAGTTATTATCTGTAGAAAGTAAACAATCCAGACAGAGTCTTATTTTCATTAAATTATATACTTCGCGAACAGAATTTCTGGGAGAGTGTAGTATTTTCGGACGAAAAATATTCCAGTCAAGCCACAATGGTCACGTGAATGTGTACCTCCCAAGAAACACAAGATCTGGCGATTATTGGGAAAGCTTGGAAGGAATTAAGCGAGGATCAGGATATTTGGAGAAACCTTATTCTGTCAATGCCAACAGGTCTTACAGAGGTTTTAGAAGGTAATAGTGGCGTGATTAAGTACTGACTCTTATAACTAGATACCTACTTCTTTATTCAAATGTTTAAAGTTATTATTAATAATATATGATATTAACCATATTTTGTACTAAATTTTATACTAAATACCGCACTATCAAACGGACTACATATGTTTATGATCACATCATATTTACTTCATATCTTATATGTCATTTCTGTCAAAACTAAAGTCAGCTTACATTAGTAAATAATCTTAAAAAATAAGCTACCTTGACATTAAAGTGTACGGGATTTTATTGCCAAGCCAGTGTACATGGTGTATGGTTTCTGTAATGAAAATGTTAATATGGCAGAACGCGAATATTACGTACGTCACCCAAATCGGAGACATCCTAGTGGAAATGTATTTGGAAGGTTGGATAAACGTCTACGTGAAACTGGTTCGGTTACTAAAAGAAATGCTAATGCTTGGCCACCAAGAGAAAAGAGTACAATACAACTCGAGGAGCAAATTCTAGGCACAGTACAAGAAGATCCCTCCGTTAGTACGCGCCAGTTAGCTTCAACCTTAAATATCCCTAGTAATAAAACCATTCAGTTGGTTCTACGAGCAAACCTTCTTCGTCCATATCATGTCTGTAAAATTCAGCCACTATATGTAGACGATAACATTTTTCGATTATGATAATAATAATAACGCATTTATTAATCTTCCCATGACATATTTCTACACACAAACACACATATACATAATAATAATAATAATAATAATAATTACATGCAGCTATATGTACATACAGAAAAGAGAAAGACATACAAATACATGGAGAAGATTAAAAGGCATGTGCTCAGACCGACCAGGAAATTTGATCGTCTGTTATTCTGCTGATTAAATTTTGCAACAATTTTAAATAGGATTCAAGAAGATAACAACTTTGTAAGACGTATTCTTTGGAGCGATGAGAGTATCACCATTGAGTGAAAATCCACATGCATTTTGAGAATATGGTCACCAAAGAAGATTTTCCATTAACGTTTGGCTGGGCATAATAAATTTCCGGGTCGTTGGACTAATTTATCTACCAAATCGTCTTGATGCCAATGGGTATCTCAATGTATTGGAACAAGTCATTGCTGAGATACCATTGCAAATACGCCATAACATGATTTACATGCATGATGGACCACACTATGCTTGTAATGTAATGGTTGGATGAGCACTTCCCAAACAGATGGATTGGTCGCAGTGGTCCTATATTATGGCCTGCAAGATCACCCGATCTCAATCCTTGAGATTTCTTTGTTTGGGGTTTCATTAAGGAGAAAGTTTATGTAACGCCTCCTCAAGACGCTGATGAAGTCATAAACAGAATTAACGCGGCAGTATTGTAAATTACAACTGAAAGACTCGAACAAATAATACAGACGATATACTAGAATCGCTCTCGCAACCGACATGCGCCACCAAAATTAAAATGGCGTCAAATTTGAGACGTTGCAAAATTTTATCTGTCAAGTAATATTAATTTTGATACTATAACCCTAAATAATCAATTAGACTTGTGATTTTAGCTCTACCGACAATAATTCTAATATGTAACTAGTAATTTGATAATAATTTGGCTTAAGTACTATTAGAAACCGAATATAATGATTACTTTATATTTGTATGAATTTGTCTGCTATTAATAATTAAATATAAGTACAATAAAGGTAAGATTTTCAAACAGAATTGAACTTTTGGGGTTCATTTAAATTTAGAAATGTATTAAGTAAATATGTTCCAGTTAGTTTTACTATAAACAATATAGATATTTACTAGCAAAGACAGTTGTACAGCAGTATCCATACTAATAGTGCTAGATTGCTTGTCCATTAAATGCATTACCTAACATTAAAGTAATTTTACATGCAACAACAAGGTCAGAAAAGTATTACACCAATTATAAAAACTTCTTTTTTGCCAGATTCTTACTGTTCACTATGATTATTACCATACTCACTGACATACTAAAAGCAACTTGTTTGAAACATTTCTCGCAGGTATATCATTGATTACAACATAGTTTTTGCATGCTAATTATCCATTCTTCTATTACAGTCAACGTGTTTAACCCTTCTTAAATTTGAAAATTTCCTAAATAATATCACATGTGATCTTCAAACATTTATTATTATGTGACAATCACCTGCTTCTTCGATTAGATAGCTTTGTCTTATTACGGTACCATTGTTCTGTGAACATGCTTTAAACTAGTATACATTTCTTGTAGTTAAAGATTATATTTAATGCTGAATTAAACAATTCAACATCTTAAAGTATTTCAAATGTTGAGTAGGTATTCATAAGCTGAATCTTTGCTACTGATCAGAATTCAACTTACCAAGCAACTTTAAATTATAATACAATAATAAACAAGTATTTTTATTATCCCAATTTATAATGTACAAATAAAACCAAACATTTCTGTTGAATAAAACTTACCTTCTCTTATATAATTTGGTTTAGATCAATATATTCGATTTATTTCTGAACAGGAAAGTGTGCTGATTAATTTTTAATGAGGTTGTTTAAGAAAGATTTGCTTCAGAATAAAAATAATCAGCGTTTCTTATGCCTTTTATAAGTAAATTGGAAAACACGTTCAGACAATATTTAGCTTGTATTCTTTTGTCAGATATTAGTAGGTTATAATAAAATCCAAACTGCAAAACATGTACTAATATGCAATGTACCAGTAAAATCCCAAACAGGTCATGTAATTATGTGTAATAAAAGTTCTTTGTTCAGTTTCATGTACATAATGTTGCTCTTTGCAGATCGTTTGCAAACACAGTTTGCAAATAATCTTGAATAACGACACACTCGCATCGCCATCTGAATACCATCACAAATTACTAGTTCTTCCGCGCTGCCAGTGTTAAGCTGTTTTTTTTTTGTACGGTGTCAGATTTAATACCTGAAATTTTCTAGGGGGACTTAAAATTATGATAAGTAATAAAGATGACCACAATGTCATTCACATTAATATTCGCTACGCTTGTCAAGTGTCATCCGCTCCGTGAAAATAAAAATCTGACAACAATGCTCAGAATAGCCATGTATTAAATAAAATATTGATATAGAAATGGTTTTCCTACAATACTGATAAAGTGTTCTCTGGAGTTTTTGTTGTGACCCATGCATTATCTGTTTAATCTGTCCATTAGCTCATCCACATTTCCGGATGTCTTCAAAAGGTCATCAGTGGTGCCCATTCATAAACGGAAGAATGCCACATCTGTTGAAGAATATAGACCTATATCTGTATTAGATGAATTCTCCAAGATATTAGAAAGAATTGTGTTCGACAGACTGACTGCATTTCTAAATGATTGTGGCGTGTTGAATGAGAGCCAACATGGCTTTCGTGCTGGTTGTTCAACTGCTACAGCTACTTATAGCTTTGTTGATGCAATTTATAGGGCCATTGATGATGGGATGTATACGGTTGGACTGTTCTTTGATCTGACATCAGCGTTTGATACTGTGCGCCATGGGTTTCTTTTGGAAAAGTTGTATTCCCTGGGCATTAGGGGAGCAATGCTTCAGTGGTTGCGGTCGTATCTGGCAGGAAGAACAATGACTGTTAGAGTAAATGGCGTAACATCTACTGAGTATCCAGTTCAACATGGTGTGCCACAGGGATCTGTGCTCGGACCACTGCTGTTTTTAATATTTATAAATGATTTGCCTGATTTTGTTGGTCCTGATGAGCTGGTAGTCTTCGCGGACGACACTTCTATGCTCGTGGTCTCTCGTGATGAAGACTCTCTTTTTGCCAAGGTGAGTCGGATTTTGGCGGCATTCAGTGAGTGGTGTTACGCGAATAACTTGTTACTGAATACGAGTAAATCGGCCTGTGTTAAGTTTTATAAACGCAGAGTTGTGGGGACAGACGGGTTTGTTTTTCCGAATGGTGATGTGTTGCGTATGGTTGACAATATAAAACTCTTGGGGGTTCATATTGATGGACAGTTAACTTGGAGTAATCATATCGATTGTGTCTGTGCAAAGATTAACAGCGCTTACTATGCCATTTTAAAATTAAAATCTAGCCTCCATCATGACTCCATAGTGAGTGTGTACTATGCTCTGGTATATTCGGCTCTCTCTTATAATACTGTTCTGTGGGGTAATTCCTCTGGGGCTAGGCGTGTTTTTATTCAACAGAAACGAATATTACGCTTAATTTTTAACCTAAAGTCTGATGACTCTTGCAGACCGGTTTTTGTGGGGGAGGGTTTCTTGACTGTGCCGGGTGTGTATATTTACCAATGTGCACGGTATGCAAGAGATAACTTGGGTAGGTATTGCTGTGGTGGTCATGAATACCCGACGCGGCAAGCCCATTTGTAGCGTGCTGACCGGCATAGGACTGCTTGCTTTGAGAAGTCACCAACATATGCCGCTAAGGTCATATATAACAAGTTGCCATCGGAGGTGAAGGGCACGCATAATGCTCATCAGTTTAAAACGGCATTGAAAACATTTCTACTGCGACAATGTTATTATAGTGTCAATGAATATTTGCAGGGATAAAGTGATTTGTCACATTTATGTTTGATTTGTAACTGTTTGTTTTATATATGTATTTTTGTGACGCTCATATACACTGTAATGTGTCTGATATGAATTAAATTTATTATTATTATTATTATTATTATAATATTTAATAATTTTATCTATAATATTTAATTTCTAACTGACTTTCATGTAATAGTATTTTACTAGCCGTAGCTATTTATCCTAAAATATTAATTGATTATTTGAATTTTATTGTTCTAAAATTGTTCCGGTTGACAGGAATTTGTAGTGGTATTGAACCAGCGTTTTTAGTTCGTAGTTTTGCCATGTCGGTTGCGAAAACGATCCGACTATACCTCGTAGATTGCAACTATGCTTAAAGACAGATGGCTTTCAATTCCAACAATTACGTACTTAATAGTGTCACTGATTTACTATCAGATAAATCCCAAAAAAATAACTAATCCTGTTGTAATTAGACATTTTTCTATATGTATTATTTTGACAAATAAATAATTTGAAGAGCAAATTATACCTCGCGTAATATGTAGAATTTAAAACAACAGATTTACCATCTGATAATACTAATAACGAGTAAAATGTTTTCGAAGATTGAAATACGTAAGTTATAGCGGTATCTACAATTACAACAGTATGCGGGTACAGTGTTGCCAAATGTATAGTTATTTCAAATGGTTCCTGAACGCATACGAAGCATCATACGACATTTTAACAATAACATTTCTTATTCAGAACACAACGAAGAATGTCGCTACGTGTAGCTTTTGCGACATTTTTTACACACGCTGTATATATAAATTATTTTCTTTTGTGACCTATTTATTGCATTGTTTGTGGTTCTTTCTTATTGGGCGATTTACTGGTGTGAATAGAAAAAAATTCCTGCCCATTCACGTTTTGGGCGTTGTAGCCCTTTTTAAATGGATTATTTAATACAAATTTAAGCTTGTAATCACAGCCCGTATACATATATAAATAAAAGTGTAAATAATAACAGTTGTAATAATTACACTAAAACAAAAAAAAATTGTTTAATAAACAATGTCCGCAAATGAGCCATATTAGCATAAAAGAGGAAAAATTGTTTTGGTATTATTTTACAAAAAAAATTTAGAATGACATTAATAAATCAGTTTTTGTTCATGTTAGCTTTTGTTTTATTGACAAGTATATGATGGTTTACAAAAATTGTTGAAAATGTCGGCCATTAGCTTCAATACAAAGATTGATTTCGTCGGTTCATTCACGCGCGGACCTTATAGAATAATCCGGGAATAGCTTCTATATGTGAAGAACTCGCCATTACTCTTGCTAGGAGATCATTTTTGCGAATAGGTGTTTCGTAAACTAAAGATTTCAGATAACCCCAAAGGAAACAATTCAGGTGGTTGAGATCAGGTGAACGCGCTGGCCAGGCGCCTTCGGGGTTATCTGAAATCTTTAGTTTACGAAACACCTATTCGTAATGAGGAAGATCTCCTAGCATGAGTAATGGCGAGTTGTTCACACGTAGAAGCTATCCAGGATTATCCCATAGGGTCAGCGAGTCAATGGGTGGTATGAATAAAACGGAGTACTTGCTAATACTACTAGTAATTTCTTCAATGCTGAGGTAAATACTGCAAGAATTAAGTAAGTGCTTCGACTGTGAAGCAGTTACTCTATAAACAAGCCTCGCTACAGGGTAATACTACAAATCAGTAGCATTTGCTTTATATATAGGAGTAATTACTATGGTATATATAGCAAATGCTACAAGTCACAGCAAATGCTTCATTTTTACCGAAGCCAGCGTCAGTGTAGCTTCGCGGTTGCTTTCTTTAAGCTATTTGCAAAATATGGCAGAGTTATTATTAGTTCAGGACAGATTACCGAAGTATTATAAAGAGAGAAGAATATTTCGTTCACGGGAATACAGAAAATTATTTCGGTAAGAAATATTACAAGATTATATTGGATGTTGTCACTAATTTATTTTTGGCCTTCTATTAAGTTTTGAAAAGGAAAATGTAGAATGGATTGCTAACCACTTCTTGGGTACATCAGTAGAAACTCGTGGCGGAGCACTATTAACAGTTCAACAAATGGAAATATTTCTTAGAAGTCTTGGAGACCCTGGTTTTCAGATAGGAGTTGCTAGTGATATAGGTGTGCATCAATCAACGGTGTCGAAACGTATTAATTATGTTATTGATAAAATTTTGGACAAGGCACATATATGGATTCGGTTCCCACAAACTGCAGATGAAATTGAACGAGCACAGGAAGGTTGGCAGATACCAAATACACTCAGTGCTATAGATTGTTTGCACATTCGAATTATAAAGCCTACAGTTCAAGGAGAGGAATATTTTAATAGAAAAGGTTTCTGTTCAATAAACGTACAAGCTACCTGTTCTCGTACAGAACGATTTACAAGTGTGGATGCTTCGTGGCCAGGTTCAGTCCACGATAGTAGAATTTGGAAAAATTCCGACGTTTTTAACATTATGGCCGACAACATCTATAATGTTTCTTTACTGGGAGATGAAGGTTATTGCTTGGCACCGTGGCTTTTAACGCCGTATAGGAGGGCTCTTGCCGTCGCAGAAAGGAATTACAATAGATGGCAAACAAACAATCGTTGTGTTATTGAACGTTGTTTTGGTCAGCTGAAACGGCGTTTTCCCATAATGCATTACACTGTTCGCCTCAAAACGAATAGAGTTTGTCGGTACATAGTTTGTGCTTTTGTATTACACAATATTGCAAAACATCTAAATGATCCAGACGATGATTTTGATGAACTTCCGATTGAACAAGATTTTGTGTATATTCAGAACGAGGAGGACCACAACGTAATACGCCGTAGAGGTGTGCATCGTAGAAATGCGATAGCCATGGAACTTTTATGGTTGCGTGAACATAGATAAAAACATAAATAAATTATTATAAAGTTCATTTGTAATAGTACACATTTAATTAATATACTACTCTAAATTTCCATTAAGGAAGACGTCCTGAGATTGATTTGTCATTGCTGTAAAATATTTTTCCTGCGCGATGGCAGCTTTTTCTTGGGCAATGGCTGCTTGTTCTTGTACTTTGGCCGTTTTCATCTGTTGCACAAAAACAAGCCTTTGCAAAGTAGGTACACTTAAATTTTTGAAGTCGCCGTCCACATTTTCAGGCGAAACTACTTTTCGCTTTGGAGTGACTTGTTCGAGCAAATGGTCATCAGTTTGGGGTTTAACTTCTGCTCCTGTTCCAGCACTTTCAGCCCCTATTGATTTATCCATTAGTACCAACTAGTTTACTTACAAACTTTTTATTATTACCTGGAACTTGATGGAGAACAGGATTTTCCCCGCGATTGTTCCATAACTCGCAAAATTTGCTTTGCCATTCATTAAGAATAATTCTTTTATTTCCAGTCTTCTTTAGGTCCGTCCTCTCCTTTACTTTGCTTTTAATATTGTTAAACTTTTTAATGATCTATAAATATCTTCTATGTTGAAAGCAAAAAAAAGTAGACACGTTTGGGTGCAAAACGGGTCACGGTACAATGTAAAAGGAATGTCTCGTCACCCGTTTTACATCCAAACGTGTCTACTTTTTTTTTGCTTTCAACTGTACGTGAAAACATTATTTAAATTTACAATACAAATGTAAATATACTTGCCTGTTTAACAGTTGCGTTTTTGTTGTAGTTGGTGTTAAACGTCTTCGTCAAGTCTTCCCAACACTTTTCTTTTTGTTTCATTATGTTCGGGGTTTTTCTTTTATCAAACAGTTGAGGATAATCCGATAGCATCACTGTAAACCTCATTTGTTCGTCAGTTTGCTCTGCCGTACCTTCATCCCTATCACTTTCGCTGTCACTCATTTTTGCTCCAAATTTACCGCTGTCGTTCGACGATGGTTTGACGTAACATAAATCCTAACCTCAAACTGACCAAATACTACCTCTTCGAAGTAAATACTTCGATTGTGTAGTAAATGCTTTATGTTTGTAGCAAGTGCCTCGTTATTGTAGTATTTACTTTATGTACCAATGCAGCAGTTACTTCTATACTCCATTCAGTCTAAGAATAAAGTAGATGGCGCTACAATATGAGCACAGTTTACACACGATGAACTTTGTATTTTGAAAACAAGTAAAACATATGTTTACTGTCAGATGGATAGCAGGGATATACATATCTGATATCATTATATTTTGACATTTACGTACATTTTTATACAAGTTGGTAACTCATTCCTCAAGAAAAAGGAATGCACATGTCGTCTAATTGTACTTTTTTGTGCTTCATCCAATTTATTGTAAGTATGACGATAATTTCTTTTTCTTGGAGGAGAAATTGGAACTCCATATAATTCCATTTCTTTAATAATGCAGTACATTGTATTCCTATTAATACCCACTTCCTCTGCTGTTTGATTGACTGCAGCTGTTTTAGACATATTGTCTTTATGCTTAATGTACACATTATAAGCCATTTGCCTTTGTCCAGATCTTATGTGTTTCCCTTTACGATTTTTTGAAGGACCTGGTAAAACTGCTTCCGCCATACTATAGAATATTAGCGATTACGAAAAGAAAGTTAACGAAATTGATAAAATACCTTAACAAATGAATATTTCACTTGCGAGTTCTAAGAAGAACTATTTTTTAAGAATATTAACAACAAATAACTATGTAAAATACGGAAATCGACAAAATCTTTGAACAAAACTGTCAGTAAACAAATTTTTGACAGAACGAGCTAAATGCGATTATTTTGCCGGTGTAAATGCACACTCGATTTCAACCAATCACAAACGTTTATTTTAAGCCCTATCTTTCCCAATGCTTTATTCTTAGACTGAATGGAGTATAGTAGTAGTATTAGCAAATACTCCGTTTTATTCATACCACCCAATGAACCGACGAAATAAATCTTTGTGTTAAAGCCAATGGGCGACATTTTCAACAATTTTTGTAAACCATCATTTATTTGTCAATAAAACAAAAGCTAACATGAACAAAAACTGATGTCATCCTAATTTTTTTTTTTTTGTAGAATAAGTCCTTGTTCACAATAGACATAAGCTAAACGTATCATAAACGTAACGCGTAAAGTTAAACGTATGAGAAACCAATGCACCTATCCACAGTGGCCGTAGTGCTTATGTCAGCTTATGTTATGTTTACGTATTCCTCACGTGTGAACGTAAGAAATACATAAAGTTGAAATAAATTCAACTGTATTTTTAGTAAAATCAGCTTTTTGAAGTTTCACAACTTAAACCAATTGGTAACGATATTATAAAAAAACGCGGGAAGCCTATATAATCACATGCTTTCGAATCGTGTCAATTGGACGTGATAAATACAAAGGCTTTATCGATTTTAAATAATATAATTAAATATATGTATCTACTACAAATTACTGCAATAAATTGTAATTACTCCATATGAGTAAATATGGAACGATTGAAGAAACGCTACACATGAGAAAGCAAGAAGAAATTGTTAATTCCAAAGTGCTGTTTGAAAAATGTATGTGAAATTGACTGGAAGTTTCCTATGCCGAATACTTCCACATACTACTTGTGAAGCTACTCAAGGCATACAGCAATACAAAAAAATAACCTACACTAAATATTTTTACTTTAGTACTGAAACCACCATCAAAGCCGAGCACCATGGTGCAGCATATAATACTTTTGCTGTCTTTATAAACTTTCCTAAATGTAACAGTGAACCAAATATTCTTGAAGTGTGATTATAACTTTGAATTAAAGTGCAGTGTCTAATGTATGAATGCGAATAAAAAGCTAATAAGCATATAACAAGGAAATGGTTAAGGATTACGATGTTAACAATTTCATTATCTGAGGACATTATAATGTAAAAAATGAGGTGTGGCCACCACACGACTTTCTTATACGTATGAGTGTGACTTCCGGTCCGAATTTTGAAATTTCATTTATACAAAAAATATTCGAAATCCAACTCTAAATACTTTTGTACTCTTCATAAATATACATAGAATGCATAATTTACGACATATTTGCAAAAAATCGTTATTCGGTAAGAGTAAAAGTGATACTTCCGGTCCGAATTTTGAAATTTTTTTTATACAAAAGATATTGGAAATTAAGTTCTAAATACTTTTATATTCGTAGCGTACCTGTCTAAAAAGCATGACTTGCAAAATATATGCAAGAAACTGATTTTCGATAAAGCTAAAAGACCTACTTCCGGTAGGAATTTCGAAAAACTTTTTTAATAAAATTGTTCACAATTTCAATTTTAAGTACATATGAATTCTTTATAAATTTGTTTAAACTTGGTAATTGACGAAATATTTGCAAAATTCGATTTTTTCACTAAAGTAAACTACTACTTCCGGTCTGCTGATTTTGCTCAAAATCTAATCAGTTCTGAAGAGGGCGATTATTTTCGTAAATATAAAATTTGGAGTTGATACCTATAGCGGTTTGACCGCTATCGTGGTCACACACACACACACGGACAGACACACACACACAGAGAGAGACATTTTTTAAAAACCACTTTTTCGGTATCAGGGCACATCAAAACGTGGACAGCTGCAAAAATCTCGAGGTCGAAAATTTTCATCATCACAATACTTCCTTATACTACGTATAAGAAAGTAAAAAGGAATTAAAAACAAGTTACAAGCCTAAGATAGAGCATTTAGTATTTGTATGTGTAAAAAAGAATGTATGTATAAATAAAACATGATGGTCAAATAAAAAACAAAGGTAAGTAATAAATGTCCATTTGTAAAGTTGTAATTGAAGAAAACACAAATATAATGATGGATCCTCTTTATTCTTTACAATAGTTTCTAATATACTTTAAAGGACTAGTTTCGACATTATGTCATCATCAACCTAGAATAGTCAAATGATTTTTCAAAGTATCTCGTGTCATAAGTAGATGTATGCAGATACAAATACTGGTTTTATAGTATCATTTAAAAATATTCGATGGGTAGTTTTCATGTTAAAATAAGATGATGATAGATAAAATTTAGATAAAATTCAAACGTAAAAAATCAACAAACACAAGCCACGTGACATGGTGGACAAATACAGTGCACAATATAACATGAAGATTTTATTTGCTTCATGTTATATTGTGCACTGTATTTGTCCACCATATGCATACATCTACTTATGACACGAGATACTTTGAAAAATCATTTGACTATTCTAGGTTGATGATGACATAATGTCGAAACTAGTCCCTTAGAGTATATTAGAAACTATTGTAAAGAATAAAGAGGATCCATCATTATATTTGTGTTTTCTTTAAAAAACAAAGGGTTTTATTTCAAATTAAGATACCTGTATTTGTAAAATACAGATACAATGATTCTTAAAGACTTTATAATGTAATTTAAATAGCTAAACTTTTAATTTGTGTGGTTAAATGGAGTTCATTTCATATATTTGAGAATACATATTATAAATTAAATAGGTTTCACATTTATTTTTGTTACTTTTCGTTAATAACAATAAGGGTAATACGCAGATTATTATCCATTCTAACAGAATTTTCAATATTGTCAGAATTTTTATTGTCAGAAACTACTAACCTTAAAACGTCAAAGTAAATAAATAAAATACCACTACAGCGCATGCGCAAATCCTTACGTTTATGTTTTCTTTATGTTCATTGTGAACGGTTAAGTTTTTCGCGTTATATATCTCTTATGTAAATCTTACGTCTTATGGGTTTCTTATGTCCATTGTGAACAAGGACTAATACCAAAACAAGTTTTCCTCTTTTATGCTAATATGGCTCATTTGCGCACATTGTTCATTAAACAAACAAAAAATGTTTTAGTGTCCCCAACGGCCCATCAAAGTTTGTCGGAATGTTTTTAGGGCACCATGTATATATAAAACATATATTAAAGTAGATTCAACTTCTTTTTCACTTGCTTTACCTTTTTCGCCCTCTCGCGTTCGTGTTCCGAATTAAACAGGAACGTGTCAAAGATGGTGACGTGAGTGGTGTCCCATAATGTCGTCAGGTACGTTTCGGAGAATTGAAACGCAGTGGGGTACTGCTGGAGTAGCTGCCAAGTACAGTCGAGGAACAATAAAAAGTATGGCGCGGGTTCGTTGCTATCATTGTCGACTAGGCCCAGTCTTTTCGTGAACTGGTGACTAAAAACTATCCACTCCTTTTGAATTAGAGATTGGAAGCCACGTATCGTCCGCCAATGGGGATCCAGTATTAGTTGTATTAAACTTGATACGACGCAGTTGATGTCTCTGCCATTTCCTAGAATTAATGTTTTCACTAAGTTCAGTATCTTTAAAAAGTTGACAGATTAAGTTTAACTAATGATAATTCATATTACTTATGACTAAAAAGCTGCAGACAGGGTTGCCGTTGCATGCAACTTATTTTGCAACTATCCAAAGAAAATGGCAATGTCAATCAATATCATGTATAACACTCACCTTCTTGTAAAACAACCGTATATTGATCCCGGAGATGTTTGGCTCCTATCACGGCATTTTGCAGACATAAAGACACATAATGCAACCACCTGGTGTTCTCCAACAAACTGTAGAATTTATTGTCTTGCTGCTTGAACAGGCGATTACTACTGGGGTTACACAGCTCCCGGAGCTTGATGAAACTCGTTTGGAGTTCTTTGTGTGTGGGGAAATCTTTCGCCAGGTCCAATATGAAAGGTCTACGCAAGTTATCGTGACTCTTTCGTATGTGTTCCAGCATTATGTTCTCTTGGGTTCTCTCTTGAATTCTGGGGTCCAGATCGGCCATCCTAACCAGGGCAGTGTTATATGCTGTTCCCCAAACCTACAAGAAAATATATTCTACTACTGTTTTGATTAGTAATAACATTAATATTTTTTATTCAAGTCAATACACAGAGTGTTTATATACATACAGGGTCATTCTAAATATATGTGACAAGTTTTATGGTCTGATTCCTAGGGTTACTATGATCAATAAAAGTGCATAGAGACCGATCCAAAACTGATGGGACTTGAGATGCGCGAGGCGTGGTTTAAACTCTGTACTATCCGTGCTAAAAATATCGACACCAAAACGATCGTGTATTTTTCCCGCTTATTTTGAATGCAAACACCATGGAATAAAATCTGCAATCTAGAAGTTTTATTATTATTATTATATGCATTGCAAAATCAAATGAAAAAGTAAACCTCAACACTAGATAAATAAATTTAAATTAAGAAACCAGACTTTTATAAAATTTTAACAATCGTTTTTATCTGACGAATAGTCAAATACAAAATCAGTATTATTGTCGCAATGTACATTATTACTCCACTCTTTTGTTTTATTATTAATAACCACATGGCAAAAACAAATGAAAAATAAACCTCAACACTAGATAAATAAATTTAAAATAAAAATAAAGATTAATTTAAATTAAGAAACTAGACTTTTATACAATTTTAATAATCGTTTTCATCTGACGAATAGTCAAATGCAGAATTAGTATCATTGTGGCAATGTACATTATTACTCCACTCTTTTGCGCTCCCCATAGATATCTCTCTCATTTTATACTGCTTGCTCTCTCTAATACCGAAAATCGTTTTCTACGCAGGTACCATCAGGTTTGGATGGGACTCTATGAATGTATGTCTTAAACGGGCTAGATTTAACACTCTACTATACATATAGTAGAATTGTTTTAGCAACAGACACGGCTACAGTACGAACTACGGATGACAATTCAATGACACTACAAACTGATATCAATCGGATCGAGTTCGAAATATTGAAATTGAATAAATTAATTATTATATAATAAAATAAATAATTTCTGGCAATGCACGTCATACTTACGTCACGAATGATGGCAAAATTTCAGAATAGCCACCTATTAAAATCAAAATGGTTTATTCAAAATTTCAAAATATTTTTAATTATTTCATTCAGTGTGTTTATAATCAGTTAACAAAATGTATCTTTACAATAATTTACGTGTGCTTCCATTGATTTTATATGTCATAATAAAGTCAGATATTTATATTGCACAGTGATGGTACACCTGAACATTTTTACTGTGTTGCCGGGAGTTGTTATGCCATCATGGAATGTCATGTTTCACAATTTATGACACAAATGTAACGACATAACCTTTAAATATTATTACGGGTGACGTTTAGCAAAAAGTGGAAAATTCGTAACGGCCAAAAAATTGACGAACGATGACTATAGACATTTTCATATTTCATTTAATAATTGGCTATTCTGTTTAGTAGGCAACCATTGTTCATAAATTCCTTTTATTTGGAAATTATAACAAATGTCAAAATTAATTATGGGAGATATTAAAAAGCGCGTGAATATTATTATGAATATTATGACTTTTGTAGGTTATATTGCTTAACAGGTAAAATTTTGCAACATCTCAAAATTATTTGTTGCTATTTTTTGATTAGTATTACTATATTTTATACGTTTATTTTGTTAATTATCAATATTTATTAGGTGAATAAATCGATAATGTGAACAACCGTAGTTTTATTCGGTTCATACTGTAGAGTGCCTATTGTAATTATATACACTTTGTATCAGTCAAATGGAATAAATTCTATAATAAATTATTGGGGCGTGTTCAAAAAACGCTCGAACACGTGGATTGGTATTTTTAGTTGTGCATTTTTTCAACAGTATATTTTTATACATGGTGTGTCATGTAACAGTGGCCAATACCAACTTTTGTATTTTAAATGCAACACCCTGTATATTATTCAATTTTTGGATTCTTCAGAAAATTCTAGACATATTTCATGTTTATTTTCCTATACCTATCTTCAACTGTTTCGGAAATATTAAGTGTTTTTCTGTTTATTGCAAAAATTAACATTAAAGAAAGAAAATTATTTTATTACAGAAATTCGCTACAACTATACATGGGCGAGATAGGGGAAGTGGATTTGATTTCACTCACACTATACCGGCTCGTGTTTTGTCGGCTCTCAGGCACCGTATTACCTACCGGCTTCCCCGAGGGCCGACAAAACACGAGTCGGTCTAGTCTGAGTGAAATCGGTCCACTTCCCCTATCTCGCCCATGTATAGCTACAACACACTCAAAAACTAATAAGTAATCTGTTTATTTCTTGATAACGCAAAAAAACAAAACAAAAACATTCCTTTTTACCGATATGAAATAAAAACTGTAAATGCTTTGGTTTACTTTTGTTTAAAACGCCTGGGCTTAGCAAATTGTTGTCTGCCTGCATGACAGTTCAGTTGTCAATGTTATAGTCGTTTGAATTACGTTAACTGCATATCAGAAAAATGGTTCATTTAACAGAAATGCACAAAATAACAATTCTACAGATGATTGGTTATGGACATAACACACGGACACAAATGGAAGTTGCTCGCTTATTTCATGAAAAATTTCCAAATTAGCCGCTTATATCCCAAGGGACAATTAGTAAAATAGAAAAGCAGTTTCGCGAGCATGGACATGTAAGGCAGATAAAAAAATGAGGTGTGGCCACCACACGACTTTCTTATACGTATGAGCGTTTCACACTATACAATTTTAAGAATTTTTTTATACAAAAATTATTCAAAATCCTATTCTAAGTACTTTCATTCTCTTAATAAATCGCTATAGAATGCATACCTTGGAAGATATTCGAAAAAAAGTGCTACTCGCTAAGAGTAAAAGTGCTACTTCCGGTCCGAATTTTGAAATTTCATGTATACAAAAAATATTGCAAATCCAACTCTAAATACTTTTGTTCTCTTAATAAATATATATATAATGCATAATTTACGACATATTTGCAAAAAATCGCTATTCGGTAAGAGTAAAAGTGGTACTTCCGGTCCGAATTTTGAAATTTTTTTTATACAAAAGATATTTAAAATTGTCATTTAAATACTTTTATACTCGTAATGCACCTGCCTAGAAAGCATGACTTGCGAGATATTCGCAAAAAACTGATTTTCGATAAGAGTAAAAGACCTACTTCCGGTAGGAATTTCAAAAAACTTTTTTAAGACATTTTGTCTCAATAGTTATTTGTATCACTAGTCCAGAAAATGATATTTTGCGAGTGTGAGTGATATTGCGTTTGCATTTTCTGGACGTGTAATTCACAAAATTTTTCATGCCAACAAATTTAAATCATTTTTAAAAAGTAAAAAATTACCTAAGTAAAAAATTAACCAAAGTAACTGGGGATTTAATTTTTGTGGTTGGTAGCTGTCACTGATGCACATTTGATTTTCAAATTTAAAATTAAATTGACATTTACTTAGTTTTCTTTTGAAAATAGTAAAGTAATAACTAAACGAATTATGGAAACGCCAGCTCATATAATGGAAGCAGCTGAAACAGCCATACAGAATTTATTACCTGCAAAATCTGCACCTCGATATTGGAAGGCTTATGACGGTTTTGTAAAATGGTGTGCTGACAATAATATGAAAAATGTGTACAATGAGTATGTTCTATTGATCAATGTCAATGCTACCACCCCACTTCTAGTGAATTTTTAACAAATGTCAGTTTCGTAAGTACTAGGCCGGGAATTTAATGTTCCCGGCGGATTTTGAATCCTGGAAAACCGTCGATAATGGCTGGCGGCATGAAAATTTAATTTTGAGTACATTTGAATTCTTTATAAATTTGTTTAAACTCAGTAATTGACGAAATATTGCAAAATTCGATTTTTTCACTAAAGTAAACTACTACTTCCGGTCTACCGATTTTACTGAAATACTAATCACATCTCAAGAGGGAGATTATATACATAATACAAAATTTGGAATAGATATCTACAGCTGTTTGACCGCTATCGTGGTCACAGACAGACAGACACACAGACATTTTTTAAAACCACTTTTTCGGTATCAGGGGACATCAAAACGTGGACATCTGCAAAAATCTCGAGGTCGAAAATTGTCATCATCACAATACTTCCTTATACTACATATAAGAAAGTAAAAAGGAGCTGCCAATGAAATAAGTGATGATAACAAATTGGATATTATACTTTACTTTAAGGAAAATCCACATACTTCTAGTCGACAAATAGCCACAATGTTCGATGTTAGCCATTCATAGATTATTCGAACATTAAAAGAAAAGAAAATGCATCCCTATAAAAGATATCATCAACTCAGGAGGTCACGCATAGACGATTTTGATAGGAGAACGTATTTTTGTGAAGAAATGATGGCAATGTTAGATAACAATATTATCCAATTAGAACATGTTTTGTTTCCTGATGACTGCACCTTTACATTTCACGGTCATGCTAATCGTCAAAATTGCCGCTATTGGTAATTAGTAATGTTTGGGCAGGAATTGTTGGAGATCATATCATAGGCCCCTTTTTCATTGATGAATTTGAATGGCGATAATTATTTAGCACTATTCCAAAATAATGTCGTGCCAACTTTGATTAACTTATATCCTGATCCAGCAAACCCACAATATGATATGGTTTCAGCAAGATGGAATCAATGCCCGGCAGTACCTCAACCGAATATTTCCAAATCAATGGATAGGGAGCCGAGGATCAATTGAATGGCCAGCGCGATCCCTTGATCTGACGTCATTAGATTTCTGCTTATGGGGATATGTCAAAAGTATTGTATACAAAACTAAATCCCTCGACTTAGCTGACTTAAGAAGACGAATAACGCTTGCGAGTAGATCAGTCACGTCTGAGATGTTGAGTAACGTTAGAAGAAATTTCTATATAAGATTAGGATATTGCTAAGATGTTCGCGGCGAGCATATTGAATATTTCCTACATTGACATTAACGGGGTTTTTCTTTTTTGGTTTTTTTACATTATTAAGAAATAAACAGATTACTTATTAGTTTTTGAATGTGTTGTAGCGAATTTCTGTAATCAAATAATTTTCTTTCTTCAATATTAATTTTTGCAATAAATCTGAAAACACTTAATATTTCCGAAACAATTGAAGATAGGTACAGGAAAATGTACATGAAATATAACTGAATATTAATCATTAATTTTAGTTAAAATTCTAATAATTGGTATTGCCAATATTCGATCTGGAAATGTTTGAATGACGTAACCCACAATCATTTGTATACATCAATTACATACCCAAACTGGTGAACAATGGGACTGGAAATGGTCGGCTGCTTTGCTAAGTATGTGATCTTCGACTGAAGCTGGTACGACAAACACCTGCGGAAGATTTGGCGATATCTGAAAATGTTCATTGGCCCTACAAACTCTCCATTTTAATTTATTAGTTTTCGTCCGATCTAGTTCTTTTAACCAATCGTTCGCTTTCTGAAACCACTGGACATCCTTTAGCGCATGAGCTGGTGGTGGTCCAAAACGATCTCTAAAATACCATTCCTGATTAAAATCCATGCAAGTAGAATTACTTAATTCTACTGTTATTCATCTCAATTTAACAAAAGTTTAAACTAAGGAAATGAAATTGTGGAAACATGTAAAATATGCCGCAAAAACTTAATTTTTAGGTAAATTTAAGACAACAAAGCCACAAGCTATTTTTATTTCACTTATACATTTTGCCCAAGGCAAACTGGCGCGATTTTGCCAAACAGCTGACTGGGCGTTTGAGTGGTCAACTCACATAGTTAACAATCTTATACTTAGGGCTGCATGATAAAACAAAAATAACAGTTCCAAACTATGACTTCATAAGCAAGACCAATTAGACATGATATTCAACAAGCAAAGTTTTCTGAGCAATTTAGATATGGCACAAATAAAAAGGAAAGTACTAATAAAAACAAGTCTAAGAAGAATTCACCTTAGACAGGACTTTTACTCACCTGTAATCATAAGCAAACAATAAGGATAATCTTTTAGGGGCAGCATGATGTAGAACAGCATTAATAATATTTTTTACTTTATCCTTGTTCGCTTCATAAAAATTGAAATGGAATATTCGCATGTTCTATAATAAAATACATATATATTTTCCCCCATATCTCCTATTAATGTAGAAATTCTTACCTTACAGACTATTTGCAATTCTTTCACTTTATGTGAAATACTTTGGCCTAAAATTATTTTTTTTCTATTTTTCTCACTTATCTGATAAATTGTATCAATAGCTGAAAGACAAATCTCATAGGGTTTTAACATGAAGTTTTGCTGAACTCCAGGATATTCATCTTCCTTGTAAGCTGCTATAAATGACAGTTTAAAATTCGTTACAGACAGAATGCCTTTTTTTTGATTTCGAGGTTCACTGAGAGAAGTATATAAGATGACTTCCTCTGTTTCAGCAATCAACAACTCTCCTGAAAATGATCAAATAACAGTCATTGAGCTTGCGGAAGTACGTACAAAACTACCTTCTAATAATTTTGCTTGCTGATGATCTCTCAATGGAATATTCTAAAAAAATTATAATCAAATATATTTGTGTCAGACACTTTTACAGCCCTTGCTAGATACCTCTAATTCCCCTGGACCATCTATGTAACTCCTAAACCTGGAGTTCTTAAGATCATTCATTATAAATAGGTTAAACATTAGACTAATCGTTGTTTTTGGCTATATCCTGATAATTATTTTATCCCATACTTGAGTAATGTTTAAAATTTAGCATTTACGAGTGACGTATGTATTAATCTGGTGTATTCGAATTCTAAAATGTAAAATCCATAAGTAATATCTTGTCAAACAAATCTTCCCATTAAATTCAGGACGGTTTTGACTGTAAGAAGGTTATGTTTTTTCTGGGGAATTTAATTTTTTCTAATTAGATTTTGACAGCTACGTCAGAAATGTCATGCTTTCAGTTTTTTTGGTCAATTTAAAAAACCTCAAACAATTTTCAAGTAAACTCCAATGTTTGCATTAATTACATCCAAATTATCTGTAATATCTAAAACAAGAGATGTAGATAAAATTTGACATTTTTCGTGATAATATCAAGAAAAATGGGTAATAATAAAATTAATCAGAATATAATTCAAACCAGGTATTTAATAATTTTACTTCAAGATATTATAATATTTCAATTACTATTTTCTCTATTTTATGCAGACCTAACCTGCACAGTGGCCTGTGGCTGGGATTTCTTTTACCCACAGCTATAACGATTAGCATTATAAAACACAGTGAATCATCTGATTTGTATCGATGCTGTTTCCTGTTTGCTTTGGGAATATTATACACGACAGTTATATTTATTACACAGTATTTAAAAATCAGAGATGTTCATGTGAACGAGAAGCATTTTATACTTCCAGCATTTGTTACTGGCATTATATTTTATGTATTTTTAGATAAAGGTTTGCTGTAGTTCTTTTTTATTTGATTGATATTAATGATTGAATTAATTTTATTTTTCAGCAATAATAATCTGTTGTTACAGTGGTATATTGTCAAGCTTTGGATTTTATAAACTATATATATTTGGATTAAAAGCTTTCCCATTATGTTTCACTTTGGGTGAGGCACTCATTACATCTCAGGGAGTGATTATATTTTTTTATTCTGTTACAATTAATGTATATCGAGCAGTGAATTTTCAACCTACAACATCATTACAAATAGCTACATTAATAATTCAAGTATTTTTTATAAATATTATCATTGTATAATTTTATATTTTTATATCTATATATTTGCAGATTGGGCTATCAGCATTAGCCCTAATATGTTTTTGTGTATATAAACATACATCTTTCCGGAGCACCACTGGATTTTATAGCATAACTGTGATCATCATTGCATTCCTATTGCTGTTACCTTTGCATTTACTACTAAGGCAAAGTCCTTTACTATGGATTTCTGATTTAATCACAAAAGATATTAATACAGTAAGTAAAGATGAACATTCTATTATTTAAATTTATTAATTTTGGTTAAATCATTAGATTATTATATTTATTTATTGGATAATATGCAGTGGCTGTGCAACATATGCAGTTGGCAGACAAATAAGAGGAGCTCAGAAAGCATCTACAGTTATTAGAAAGTCGTTTCATCTTCTAGCTGTACTCGTCTTCTTTCCGGGATTACTTTATGAGTGCACAATATTATATCTGGCTAGTGGTATTACTTTGGGAGTATTTATAGCTCTGGAGGTAAATTTTATATTTAAAGCTGGCACAAATTGATGGAATTGTATAAATTACAGCTTTTGAGAAACTTGAATATACCACCCATTGGTCCTATATTACAAGATGGTTTCATGGTTTTCAGCGATGAGAAAGATGCAGGTGCTGTAGCATTAACGCCAATATACCTCTTAGTCGGATGCTCTCTGCCATTGTGGTTACATCCGGCCCCATGTGATATGACGGATTCAGCTGGTTTTAACTTATTTCCTCTTGCCAGTGGATTATTATCTGTTGGAGTAGGTGATACAGTAGCCAGTTATGTAGGTTCATGGATTGGAAAACATAAATGGTCAGGTATTTGAAATTTTATGCTTATTACAAATTCTATAGAACATCTCAAGTCAGGGTTGCGAGATGATTTTATTTTAATTCCCTAGATTTCTTGTTAAAATTTCCCTAGATTTCCCTAAATTACCTTAAACTGCCTTGAAGTGCATAATTTTATAAATATATAAATTGAAGTTGGTATTCTTTAGTATTAAACTATTAAAAGACTTAATTTGATTCTCCTAATATATTTTTTTTTATTCAAAAACATTAATTATAAACTGAAAAATAAACATACCGAAACTGAAAGGCACGAATTATGGGTTATGTTTTCTCTGTTCTGCACATTGAGAAAGAATAGGTAGGGAGACGACGTCACGTGATCAAACCGGGTACAGGTCCGCCATATTGATACTACACTTATGTCAAACAGGTAGTGTTAGTAAAAAGTGGAGTGTTTGTTAAGTGCATCGTGTATTAGAGTTATATAATAAGTTAAATATTAAAAGACATTATGGTTTCTTGTGCTCTACGTAGCTGCAACAGCAGAGACGGCGTGGATAAGAAGAAATCGTCTGGAATAACATTTCATAGGTTAGTGTAGGTCTGACAGGTGTGTGGACTTGGTGCGGCAGCCATATTGGTCCCACACTTAGCCCCCCCCCCCCATGCTCCCGTTTTGAGAGTACAGCAAAGATGCTTTACAGCGTCTCCATACTATGGAGACACTGTAAAACATCTTTGCTTATAAAATATGGAGTCCATAGTATTTTTCCTCAATGGTTCTGCATGAACTGGCGTGCACTATATTTTAGAATTGTATTTATTGAATTATATAGCCTATTTTTAATATTTTCCATCTTCGATTCAAAGACACCTAATATATTGAGCAAAATACAAAAAACAGATATTTTTTTAGTATTGATCGATTACAAAATTCATTTCAAATCTCGTCATCTATTTTTCATTCAAAAAAATCTTTAATAAATAAGAAACAGCCGAAAACTGAAAGTAAGAATCAGATAAGCTAAACTTCGGTAATACAAAACTAAATTATCTATATATGCTTACATTAAATAGATATAACTAAGCTGTAGTTAGAAACCTGCAACTTATTAATTGAACCGATAAATCTAAACTTATTAATGAATTACAAAATTCGTGACATGACATTTTAAATACTTATTGGTTAGGATATTATTCTAATGATTCTAATTTATATTATTAATTTGACACTTGACAAGAAGTTTATGTTGCGATACTTACACCACACCGACAATACCAACCATAAACATAATAAATTGAACCGATAACATTGCCTTGAAATAAAAAAAGACAGTTTATTACAAATTGCTTATGGTAGTAAAAGAGGTATATATCCCATAAAAGACTGGTCTGAACACTAAGGTGGAGACGCTCTATAGTAAATGGAATGTCACTTTTGAAACAATTTACCGTGACTTGTGTCGCGGGCTCCTTGTGAAGCCGTGTTATTAGTCCCGCGCTTTATTTAGCGCCCTACTATATAACAATATAACTACTTCTTTGATGTCCACCGCGCGCAGGCCTACTCGGATAATGTCTAGCTGTTGTGATGATTTTATTTGGATAATAACCATGTGTTGATGTTGTAATTGATGTTGGTGAGTATGATGCTGGCGGAGGTGTATCAACACCAGTAGCTAAACACTTCTCTTCACTCCTATTGTTTTCATCAGCAACACTCGCAGAGGAATTTGAATCAGTTCTTAAACTAGATAGACTACCAGTTTCCATATTACGCTTCTCCGGCCTTTTTTTCCTCATCCACGAGCGATCTTGTCCGTTCATTGGACTCCCTCCTCTAACTTGATATTTATTATAACCACCGCTTTGTGAAGAATAAGAAAATGGTCCATTGAAATTGCTTTGAGCATAACCGTACATGTTATTTGCGTTTGGTGGAATAACGTTCCCGTAATAATTCGTGTACGGAGTAGTATATCCATTGTAGTTATGAGCGTTGTTGTTGTTGTTATTATTATTGTTAGGTGGTGTGTTAGTGAGTTTTCTGCGTCGCCCGCTCTGCATCGAAGTAAAATCCTTTTCTTGGTGTTGATCTAGCGATAACAGTGAAACAACGGGCGTAGTGCATTGCCTGGTGGTGTCTGTAATTGTGGATGGAGGTGGATCATAGTAGTGTTTATTTAATGAGGATCGCAGAGTCTTCATGGACTCCCATGCTGATAATAAGTGCAAGTGATGTACTTAATGTGATCTAATGTTGTGTTTGAAAATTGTTTCGAAACTCAAAGTTTCGCGTATTGTGATGAATTAATTATTAATTAATTAATCCGTGTTCGGAGAATGATATGTGTGCATGATGTTGCGTGTATTTACTGTGTGTAAGTAAAAGTCCGACTGTGAAATTATGTTGACCGGGTGTGTCGATTGCGATTAGCCCGAATCATCGGTGAACGACTGTTGATTTCTTCTGTGTGTATCGAGGTGTAGATCGGTGTTTTTGGATGGGATAAGGTTAATGTGGGTTGTTTGGTTAGATTTTATGTTTCTGTAAGAAGTACATGATTAGCAATATTAGTGTGATTAAAGATTCTTACACTACGAAGTCGACGGTGCCGAAGATCTCATTCGCCAGGTCGATCATGAAGCTGAGTTTTTCTAGGTTGCCCTCTATGGTCTTCATCTTGTGTAGCGATGACCTTGCGAAGGATGATCTGGAAGTTCCTGAGTTCTTCCTGTGCGTCTGAAAAAGAGAATTGAGCGGTTTTAATTTCTTCTGTTAGGTTATTTTCTTCTGTTACGCGGACTTTCCTGCGGGCAGTATACGTTGATAGACGTAGCAGCCGCGGTAACAGGCTCGGTGGTTGCTGCCACATTTTGCGCTCCTCGGCTTCCTTGCAGGAGTCTGCCTGATGTTCTGCGCTGCAGCGAGCGCATCTCTGTCTAAGCGAGCATCATTCGGAGTAGTGCCCGTACCTCTGGCAACGGTGGCAGGAGGTATTCTCTCGATCGGGCCCTGTAGGGCTCGACCGTAACCCTCAGTCCCAGGACGTCGCTTACGACGTACAGGTTCTCCAGCTGAAGCTTTAGGGCGGTAACTATGTACACTGAGGTAGGGAGCTTGTCTCTACCTCTACTTTTATAGTTGGTATTCCTTGGCCATTTAACGCCTTCGTGATGGTCTCGGCAGGCATGTTTGGTGGCAGGTACTTTATGACTACCTTCGCCGGGTGGACACTTGCCACCTACTAGGTGTAGAACTGGATTCCTTTGGCTGTGAGGTGGGTCGTTAGCTTCTGCCAGGCGTCGATGTCCACGGGCTTGACCCGGAGATGGTCGACGTTGAAGGTGATCTGCCTGCTTATATTCTGTTCCTTGAGCTCCTGGGCCGCTAGAAGAAAATCAGTTTCGTAAATGTAAACCTGTGGAGGGGATGGTCCCCCAAGTGGTCTCTTAGGTTGCGTGCCGCTGGTGCTGGCCCCAGGGGCGGTGGGCGTGGCCTGCAGGTTCCCATTCTTCAGTTTCTTCGACCCCTTGTTGGAGGAGATGACGGTGGTGTAGCCTTCTTATTCTTCTTCCTCTTCGATGGAATCCTCATCATCGTCGATTCTTCCTGAAGCTCGCTCCGTCCAGGATGGCCAGCGCGTCGGCCATAGCCGAGCCCGGTGGGTACGCCATCCGCCCTCTTTTTTATATTGATTGGTCTCTATCTACGATAGAGATATGCTGTGAAAACAAGTGAAGTAGAGTGTGCTAGTTTTCTAAAAGAAAACTTAGAACTTCGTGTCTGGTCTGTTCCAAGCACAGATGCAGACTTGACAATAATTTACCAATAAACAATGAACTGTATATATATGTATTTCACTGGTAATAAAATATTCAGCTTGTAAAAAATAAATCCCTAGATCAGTTGTTTCAAAATGTGATGTTCAATTTTCGTTTTTTTGATTAAATTAACAGAGAGCTTTTAAAGAACACTTTGCTAATTAAACCTATTCAGCAGCTTCAAAAATGATAAATGACATCATCACAAAAGCTAAATTATAGTGTTTATTATAATGAATAATATGTAATAATAATTAAATAAAGGTTTATTCTTAACTTTCACTTAAATGATCAAATATTTTCTAATGAGGCTTACTGAAATTTTCTAGGTTCAAATAAAACAATTGAAGGAACGTTAGGTTGTATTTTAAGCCAGTTATTGGTTGTTTACTTGATTGTGATTTCAGGTAATATTTTTATCGCTTGCTATATTTGCTGTGCAACACATTTAATTCATATTATTTTAGGTCAGTGTGATTTTCAACAACATGATATCATGAAGGTTCTCCTAGCCACAGTTGTTGTTGCAGTTGTTGAAGCTAAAACTACACAAGTCGACAATCTAGTTCTTCCATTATTAATGTATTGCATTTTGATGTAATGCTAATCGGAAATTGCTGTTATTGAATTTGGACTGAAAAATTAAATTATTTTTTAATTATTAAATTAGTGTTTTTCATTTGTTTGCCTTTAGTGTAGTTATATGAGAATTCATTCGATTTTAAAAAAATGAGAAATAATATTAAAGGAACGAAAATATACTAAGAATTTTTTTTCAAACTTAAATTGGCACTATAAATAGTTTTAGTTGAAAAAAGAAGAGTTTAATATAAAAAATAGCTGTAAGAAATGTTCACATTAATTTTTTTAACTTTCGGTAATTACTCTTTGATTCATGTTACTTATATTTTGTGGTGTAGTCACCAAGGACAGTTTATTTTACTGCAAATAAAACTTTGAAAATGGAATTTCATGGTGACAAGATCTCTATACTCGAATCGCCGAACAGATGCAGTAATAAAAGTGCGTGATCAAGGCATTCTATGCATAAAAACCTAAAAAACGGTCGGCGGCAAACATCGTTTACATTACGCTAATATGTATTTTAAATACAGTGATTTAAATATAGCTATTGGCAAAACTGTTTAGTGCCTTTTCATGACAGAGCGATTGGCGATTGCAGTGTGCTGTCAATTTTATAATTTTAATATCGAGGATATTCAACATCTGATAAACTATAATGGAAGAAAGTAAAGATATTGGAGAATTAGGTGATAAAAAATCATATGCTGGAATACCCGAAGCAGAATTTGTCGTAAGTCACTGTCTTTTCACATGCGGAGCATGAACAACGTCTTAGTAACCTCAAATTCTATTTATATATACACACTCAAACTGTTTTAGGATGATGTCGATGCATATATGACGAAATTGGAGAACGCCGGTAGTGTAGATAAAGTGCTTAAGAAATTAGATGAACAACATTCAAAATACAAATTTATGGAACTGAATCTCTTATCTAAACGGAAAAGGTTACGTGCTCAAATACCAGATTTAAAAAGATCACTTTCGATGATAGAGAAATTACAGAATCAAAAAGAAGAATTTGAAACGGAATATTTATTGAGTGAGCAGGTGTTTGTTAAAGCTTCAGTTCCGCCCACAGAGAGTGTTTGCTTGTGGCTTGGCGCTAATGTCATGTTAGAATATAGTTTAGGAGATGCTAAAGAACTTTTAACCCTAAATATCAGTACTGCCACAAAAAATTTAGGATTCGTAGAACATGATCTGGATTTTCTTAGGTAAAGGTTCTATTTATCATGTCCTTTTTGAAAAGTTAAATTTTTTATAATTTGTATATTTATATTTGAATCTTACATTATCACTATTCTAATTGAAAGAATGTGTATTATAGGGATCAATTTACGACCACGGAAGTTAATATGGCGAGAGTTTTTAATTGGGATGTGAAAAGACGTCAGGCAGCCAAAGGAAAATGAAAATACTGTTTTTTTTTGTTTAAACTTAATTTTATTTAATTAATTGTTGCGATAAATTAAGTAAGGCACTCTATATATATATAACAATAATTCTTTTATAAATGCCTCTTTAACTACTAAAAAGATAATTATTTAAACATATGCGAGTGTAATTTATAAATTTCAAAAATTAAAATAAAATTCTAAGATATAATACACGTGAGTATATTTATAAGAAAACAAAACTTAAATTGCATACATAGGTACATATAAGCTTATTTGAAATCCTGTCAAATGAATTGTCATTCCTATACGAAATTGTATTTAAGTACATTTAAGAGAAAAACGGCAACATTTTAATAAAGCTACCAAAAAGTCATTTATTTATAAAAGGAATCCTTATGATTTATAATAATAAATAACATGATTAGAAAATGAATTATTACTCTGCTTTTATGTCTTCATCTGGTGGAGGAATATCAGGTATTTCTTCTGTTGGTTCAACTGGTTTTTCTTCTGGTTTCTCCTCGCCCTTTAATACAGAATTTTCCTTTTCTAATGTCTCTATTTTTTCCTGTGCTTCTGCTAATTGCGTTTTTAAAGAATCCATAGTTTCACCACCAGCTTGAAGGGCTAATTTATTTTGAATGTAACTAATGTATTATAAGGAATATACCTTAAAAAAAACTATTATATTAAAACAAGGATACTGTAATGCATCATTTGGTTTCTCTGGCTCTTCATACAATGAAACTAAGACTTTAGTTAGTGCATCCATAACACCAGTTTTCTCTAAATACCTTCTGAATTCCTCCCTCTTTCCTTCAGATGGCTAGAAGATAAGGAATTTCAGATTGATTAGTTATGTCACACAAATGTACAATACCTTAAACGTTGGATTCGCTGCCATTTCTTGATTTTTTTGGTGAATGTATACCGGTAGTTGTATAGTTTTTAGGTGGTTCTAAATAATTACAAAGCAGTAATGAAATTAACAGCAATGAAAGTTCATGAAATGGGATTATTTTAATGTGATGACAGTAACTGAAGATTTTTGTAACAAAACTAAATTTTGAAAGCCGCCTACTAATGACCCGAAAAATCAGTAACACTAACAAACTAACTGAATGAAGATCGAATGCAAATCCGTAAATTTAAAAGAAAGCCGATAGGTTAAAATTTGTACTTATTCTAGGGAATTTATTTGGGAATTGGTTGTCCACGTTTGAATTCAAGTACATAATACCAACTTACCAAGAGTGCGTTTTTTTGGTTAAACCAGGTATTTTTAAATTTTGCCTGAAACTTCAAGCAACGTATTTTATATAATATACAAATTATACAGAAATTAAAAGCGCAGGTGAATTCTATAGTTGTTAGTCTCGAAATATGTAGTGTCTGCATTTACGGAAACATAAAATTTTCTCATATTGATAGTCCATGTGAACTAAACGAACAGATTTACATTTGACAAGCAAGTACCCGCGTTTTTACACCGCCTTTTCCCTCAATCATGGCGTCTACCGAAAGCACTGGCGTGACAACTGGTCAACCAAATTTACATAAACAAGATTTATCTAAATTAGTAAGTGAAATATTAATGATTTATTATGAGTAAGAAACTTTTTCTAATTGTTATATTACAATACTTCTTCCCTAACCTAAAATTTGACACATGTACCTACATGCAATACTTGCCTCATCTATATTACTACTTTTAGGACGTTTCCAAACTAACGGCACTTTCACCCGAAGTAATTAGTAGACAAGCCACAATTAATATAGGAACAATTGGTCACGTAGCCCATGGAAAATCTACTGTAGTTAAGGCAATATCTGGTGTACAAACTGTACGTTTTAAAAATGAATTGGAACGTAACATTACTATCAAATTAGGTGAGTTATCAGACTTCTTTGTAGTAACTACTATACAAAAACTATTGGCTGTTAAGATTTAAAGCAGCATAACCTTTTAATTTGACCTTTCTACAAGAAAAAAACAATATAATTTTATTTATGTAGTATACAAAGATCTTTATAAATCCTGAATTTATCTTATATCCATCTTGCATTTAAAAGTTTTGTAACTTATATTTATAACAACGGTATGCCTATGTTGTTATATATTACCCGTTCCCATCAGACTGTATCTTCTTGGCCCTCACATTATGATATGTATTCCGAAAGACATTGAATTTTCTCGTGCCACAATTTGATGACATAAAATTAATATTTCATCGTACTAATTGCAGAGAGGCTGCAGTTTGATGAGAACGGGATGGTGATAATGCCACGTGAAAGGAAATTACATGGACTTCGTACATTACCTGTCAAGAGGAAGTTAAGTGAAGAGTCTGAAAGCAGTATCGATTCGTCGCAGAGCACGAAAAAACGCAAATTTTGCGTACCCCGTAACAAGGATGTTTATTCTAGGGAATATGTTGTCGAGAGAATTGTTTCGCACATGCAAAAATCTGGAAAACATCATTTTAACGTGAAGTGGGAAGATTGGGATGATAGTTGTAATACATGGGAACCGGAAGAGCACTTGGAGCACTGTCCTGAAAAAGTTAATGAATTTTTGGGAGAGATGGTCGAGAAGAATCTCGAGAAGCTGCAGGAGTCACTAGGCATTTCGAAAAATGTGCACAAGAAATTGTATAAGTATATACCTGAAGGTGGTTTTGTTAACTTGATAGAAAGTAAGACAGATTTGCTGAAAACTCTGGCTGGGATAATAGCACGTGCACCTGCGGAAAATCACCTTAAAAAATTAGAAGCTGGAAAGGAAGCGTATATCAAGTATTTTATTCTCTTGCAAAGGGAATGTCAGCTTAAGATTCTGTCCGAGTGGGAAGTGAAATTGAATAAAACTGATGCTGATCAGGCACTGATTAAAGTTGAAAATAACTATGATTTGGAACTACCCCCGAATGGTTTTGTCTACATAAATTGTTACCTGCCTACAGATGGAATTAAAATTTCAAGTGATCCTTTGATTGGTTGCGTGTGCAAAGTTTGCAGTGGAAAGGAGAAAGTTTGTTGCGGAATTCATGAGTCTAAATATTTCCAGTATCACGGTGAGAGAAGCAGGATCAACATGCCTCCTGGTTGTCCAATTTTTGAATGCAACAAACGTTGTCTCTGCGATTCAACATGCAGGAACAGGGTCGTACAACGAGGAAGAACCATTCCGCTTTGTATTTTCCGCACTGAGAACGGCAGAGGTTGGGGTGTCCGGGCACTGAGGAATATTTACCGTGGCGAGTTCATTTGTGAATATGTCGGCGAAGTAATCACCCACAACGAAGCCGAAAGACGAGGACGTGTGTACGATGCAGAAGGATGCACGTACCTCTTCGATTTAGATTTTAATTCGGCCAATAATCCGTATACAGTAGATGCCGCCACTTACGGTAACGTGTCCCACTTCATCAATCACTCCTGTCAACCGAATACTGGAGTTTGGGCCGTTTGGATCGACTGTATCGATCCTAACTTACCCAGATTAGCCATATTTGCGTTGAGGAACATTCAGAAAGACGAAGAACTGACGTTCGATTATAAGTTCAACAATTCGGATCCTAATTCGCCAAAATCGAGACAGAAAGAGGGAAAGATCGTGTGCAAGTGTTTGTCGAAAAAGTGCAAGAGATATTTATTCTGAATCTCTTTTACCTTCTACAGAAGATAATTATTTTGCAATGTAATCTGTGAAATTATTATTTTCTGTGCTTGTTTTAATCACACTCTTTAAGATGTTTAAATCACTGTTTAAACTTGTACTCGGTTCTATCGAAAGTGATTGAAAGTGGAACGTTCTACAATATTTATTGTAAGTAAATACAGTGTACTGTCTCTTAAGCGGACATCTCCGGGTGCCTTAAATTTGTCCGCTTAAAAGATGTGTCCCTTTAAAAAAGATTGGTGGAAATGTGTATGTTTAAACTTACTATTAGTTCTCTATGTACGTACATATTTACACAAAAAAAGTGAAAAAGCGGTAATATGTATTTATAAACTTTGTTTATTAACATTAAATTACATACATACGAGGGTATGGTGAAAAATTCGCGGCCTGACAATGAAAGACTGCGATTTTCAGTTAAAAAATGATTTTATTTTTCTACTAATCTCCAGGCGCCATGTTTTTTAGCGGAAAGAAAACGCGCTGCGAAAGTAAACGAAAAGAGAGGAGAGCTTCAAAATTTGAAATTGAAAAATATGTATTACAGACGATAAGCTTAACAATGGAGAATTAACATGGATTAAAATAATTGTTTACCATATGTCACATTGCAAATTAATACGAATAATATTAGTTCTGCGAGGAAATGTTTTTGAATTTTTGAGCTACAAGTATATATAATGGAAAATTAATATAGATGAACGTAATAAATACTGTTCTACATATTGTGAGTATTGAAATAAACAGATTTATTTCTTTAGGAAAATATGTTAAATGTATATACTTCATTCACGTTAAGAATGCAGTAGATAGCGCAACAATCGGCGTCTGTATGACACTGGCACAATCATAGAAATAAACAATTTATAATGAAATACCTTATTGTAAAATATTACGGTGGCCGAGTTCTAAAAAGAACTATTTTGAACACAATGTTTAGAAGATACGAAAAATAAAACGGACAATAGGAAATAATAAACGGAAAAGCGAACACAACAAGCGAACAGCAGTTTGACAACTGACGGATTCGAAATTTTTTTAATGTAAATCGGTCGCGCGTAACAGCCAATCACAGTTTGGGAAATGTTCTCCTATCTAATCCAACGCTGCATTCTTAACGTGAATGAAGTATAGAGGGATTCACACTGATGCAACTAGTTGCAGCGATTTATCGCATGTGAAAAGTTGCATGAACGGTGCAATTTTTAAGAGTTGCACGGTTGGTTCACACCGATCAGGAAGTACAAGCATTTTTTTTTTGTGGTACTACCAACATGAAATAATTATATGTCATCATTACTTTCAATGTATAGTGATGAAAAATAATACATGTGCTTTGGTACATTTCGTAAGACACGTTGGCAGCGTAAAAATCCCATGCAATTTCTTCAGAAAATAGAACAAGCTCTAATACGTGCAACTTTTCATATGCGATAAATTGCTGCAACAAATTGCATAGTGTGAACGCGAATTTTCGTGCAACTTTTCATAAAATTGCATCAGTGTGGGTATTTTCCCGCGTAATATATTGTCAACATAATAGGTAGTAGAACAAACATATTATTATGCTGACAGTAAATTAGGCGGGGAAGTATTTTACTAATTCATAGTATTAGTATTAAAAACGTAAAACTGAAACTTGTTCATATCAGTGCGAAACGATAAAATTTCAAAGCGTCAAACTACATCGAGCATGCGACAGCGCAATTATTATTTATACACCATTCAATACTACCTACCGCTGACTTCTAGCGATGAAATTCGCATCGCTTAGCGATTTTCCGGCTGAATATAGCCTTAGTCACCACTGACTATAAAGGCACTCTAGTTTAAAATGTCAATATTTTCTAAGCCTAAACCATCTGCATTAATCCATCCTCAAACATTAAGAGAAAATCGTCCATTTCTTTCTAATGGTTTTACGTAATATATCGAATATCGGAAATTTATAGGTTAGTAAACTCGTACCACGGATGTATAATAGAGGGCCGACAGCTGCATCACATGCGGCCGTGAATATGGTCTTCTAGGTTAGACAAGGATAGAAGAGGCGCTTGGCCGATTTGTCCGGTCTACGTATGACTGGATTAATTCGGTACGGACAATATGATTTTCTGTAGGTACTATGGTGGAAACGCGTTACATTCAGTTGCATCTCATACTAGATCTACAACTACTATATAAAGCATAGCTAACTCGTCCGCCATTTTGGAGATAACTGCGTCAAAATGTAGCCTATATGAGAACTGTCAATCTGTCCGCAATGACGTCATTGACAGCTAAAGTGAGCATACCGGTATAAGTGTATCGTGATATGAACTGACATTTATCTCCAAAATGGCCGACGAGTCAGCTGTCCTAAATATAGTAGCTATAACTAGATCCATGACAATTCACCTTGTATATGTTGCCGGATCTATTTTTATTTCTGTCAGTGACATTTGATATAACCAAAGAAAAAAATTATTTACAATACAGTAATTACAACGTAATATATTCAGTAATTGAAATGCTCTAAGACTTAAGTCTTTCTCAACTTATTTATTATATTGATTTAGATTATCGAAAAACCTTAAATGTTTCATTACATATCCATAATATACCTAATTTAAAATATGCAATACTTACGCAATTCGCATTAAATTTAGCACATGATTATAGAAAAGTTTGTAAAAAGCCTCGACTGTTTACAGAAACCTTTCGGTATTATATTCAATGGACGCAAATAAATAATAAATACACTTCTAAGAAGCATTGTTTTTAAACAATTTATATCAAAGCAAAAATAAACATAAAAAATTTGACAGGAAGAATATACACAACGCACCTCTTTTTGACAGATATGATTTATCTGTCAACACCGAATTGAATTATTATTCTATTAAAAGTATGTAATAAAGAAATTTAATATTGAAACGGAAATTATGTGTTTATTTGCCACGAATGCGTATATTACGATCAATTTATAATTCTCCTATTTAAGCTAATGAAATAAATGCCCTCAAGTATAATTTAACAAAGTAACTTTTTTAGTTTCTCTAATACACTTATGATAGCATGTAAACGTAATCGATGACGTGCAACTGAACTTAACGCGTCTCCAGTTACCAGTATGGGTATAAAAACTTAAAAACAAATTATTATTTAAAAAATCAGTAACAACATGGTGATCAAGAGTTATTGTCTTTTGAATAAATACTTAAAAGATAAACTACTTTAAAACAACAACAAAATTATGGCATACGTGTTTACTTGTATTCATAGATGTATTTTCATTATATTCTTTGAAAGTTGAGAGTTCATCAAAATCTAAACAAGAGATATTTGCCGATTTTTCGCGACTGACCTGGTATGTTGTGGTTACTGTGGTAAGAGTAATTCTAAAATTTTTACGACATCCAGTAACAGAGGGGAAGGTGTAATGACGTCATCAACATCTGTCACTTTGCTAACCGCTGCATACACAAGTCGGGAGGAGTGTTACGCTCAGTATGTTGTATCTGTCTCTGTCTGTCATTGTTGACAGCTGGGTGACAGTAGTTAAGTGAATAAGCTCAAAACACTTGCAATTTGCAGTGCCTTTCGTTGTGTTTTCGTCCATATGTCTTTTTAGAGTTTTGAGAACATTTTAAAAGTGTCCTTTTGCATACGAAATAGTTTGTAAAAAGTTTTCTCATGATATGCATTCATCCATACATCATCATCAACTGTAGGTCGAAAGTAAATGTCCCTTAGTTTAAAGCACCAGTTAGCTGTTTTTGTTAAATGTAAAGGTTTCAGTAATAGTAGCCATTCAATCATACCATCCTTAAAAAAATATATGTCGATCAAATAAATTATTAATTCACGAATTTCCATCACGAACACATATAGGTTATGTAAAGTAAACTTGTGTGTCTTGTTTATATTGCTATTCCACTGCAGAAACCCTGGCAGAAACGGTATGCACTGATGTTTTTGCGAAAGCACTAACCGAGCATTAGTCGTGGAGTGGGGAGTCTCACCAATAGTGACCGTGACAGTTAATTTGGTTAGTGCATGGTCAGTCGCGAAAAATCTGCAATTGTGATTAAGATTAAGATTTTAGGAATTGTATTAATTAGGACGTTTTACCTTTATTTACGTCGCATATATTATGTAGTTGAGGTTTTGCAGGTGGGTCATATTCATGACGTTCGATCGGTCTTCTTTTCTTTGCAGGATGTTTTGACAAATAGGTTGGTCAATTAGGTCAAATACATGGTTTTGCATTGTCTTTTAAACGAGGGAACTTAAGTGAATACTACACAAAACGAGAAAAGAATATTACATTGATCGATAAAGTCGGATGATCAGTTTCTCTACTGAACACATGTATAACGCAGGAAATTATTCCTCTTCAATATCTGTCACTCTTATCGAATACTACTACAATATTTATGAGTTCAAAAATCAGACCGTTGGTATATTCATTTATTGAAGGAAATTTACCATTCAAGATTATACGTAAATAATTTAAAACTTACCGAATAAGTTTCTGTGATAACCTCACGTATAATATCTTCTTTAAAAAATGTTTTTCACACAAAGCGTCTTTAATTGTTAATTGTTTGTCAGCACGAGGTATCACAGTACTCCACTCTTTTAATTTGTTCTTGGGCACCTTAAATAAAGACACTTTCTCTATATTGCCGCCACTATGACATCCAGGTGCAAAACAGTATCTTCGGAACATTGTCAAAAATGAAATACCAGCACTGAATCACAAATGTTAAGAAATATCAAAAGTGAATCTTGTTGATTTATCCTAGTTTGCAGGAAGATAGTCGCTTGTTTTTCAAATATTAAATAAAATTCCATCGATCCCTTCCAAAGACTTTCTTGAGTGGGAATTATTCACAAAGAAAAACACCCAAACACATGGGGTTGAAACTTACAGTGAAAATATTTGAGATAACGTAAGTAACATATAATAAAGTAATAGTTGTAGACGATGCTCTTTGAGGAACTTTATTGCGGGTCGTACCGAAAACGTCCCAACTATTGTAGTTTTATGATGATTTGCAATAACTTGGTTATTTATCTAAATTTCTTTACAATAATAGAGTATTCGGGTTTTCCTAACTAAACTTATATGTCTAGTATGCATATACATATACACGGTGAATTATTAATAATTATAATTAACTTATTATACATAAAATATATAAAAGAATTGTTTTTATTACATAATGTCATTTATCGTCCTGAACAAATATCAAACATTGCATAGAAATCTGCACGCTAGCAAGATTCGCGCCAAGCGCCTTTTCTATCTTTGTCGCTATTTCTCTCTCGCACGCTGACTACACTCGAGACCCATTTCGTCTATCATAAAGAGATACCGTCTCGGTTCACCTTCTTTATTATACATCAGTGACTCGTACTGATCCATATTTAAGCATTGAAACGTTCTCACCAAAAAATATGACGACTTCTCCATAAACCATCAACCCTGTTGATGAATGTGTTCGCACATTCAAAACGTTTCTCTTCGTTTTGCTCAGCACAAAATTCTTTGCAGCATATCGATTTTGGAAACGCAATATACGAATTTTATTACGTGCTCTCCATTGGGAACCAGGAAAACCATGTTTGTCTTTTGCTCTCGCAAAGGAGTGAAAATGATTTTCAGTAAGGTACACCCTACAACATCTTGATGAGGATTTGATATTTTTTATTTTCCATCGCCATGTCTGCCACCCAGCCACATCATTCTTCTTACACACAACTTTTACTAACATTTAATTCCAAATGGCATTCTCAGCGGTTCAGTATATTGGTAATTGCTCGCATTCTCGTTGCTTCGTCATTTATATTAATACAAATAAATAATAATTAAAAGAAGACATGAATATTTGACCATATGACGCACAAATCACTAACCTCAGATACTTGACGCATGTCCATTCGGTTGAAAAATTCGAGCGCCTCTGGTGTTTGAAAGTGAAAGTTATGTAATTTGGCGGTAAATTCAAACGAACTTGTTTATGATTTATAAAAATCGACAGATTCGGTATTCGCATAGATACTAGAAACTCCTGCAGCAAGGAACATAAAAATGCATCTGTGAGTAATATCAAATATTTCTTGTAAAAATGAAATTACATATAATTATTATGTATAATCAACAATACAACAGAATTTAAGGTACTTAATTGTTAACAATAGCAATAATTGATTCTCAGAGTGCATGTGACAAACTCGTTGCAAAGCGTTTTATCAATAAGAGAAGAATAATAATACTTATTAATCACGACTACGGTAATTTATTTTTTATTATAAATAGATTCGCGACTGGATGACTTATATTAATAATAATTAAACTTACTAATCACTTTATGATACTATGACTTTAACTAACTATAAAATGTAAATGGATCCCCCCACAAGTTACTAACACGTTATTTCACCTCGTGCTTTTCAATAGATAAATGAGCACATGCTTTTTATCTACAGGACATAACAAAACTCTACTGGCTCCATCTATTGTTTGAAGGAGCAAAGTACCCTGGTTCACCTGGAAGCATTTATTTGAAATGTTTACTATAAGTCTCGGTGATATGACGTGTAAATAAATAAGCTCTTTATAGCACTGAATTCCCATAAAGTGTTTATTAAAATGTACAAAGGAATGTCCACTTTCAATTAGTTTTGACAGTCCATACCGTATTCCGTTTAGAGATTTAAAAACGGTAATAATTTTTATGTACAATTTACAATCAAAATAATAAAGCGTTATTAATTTTAAGACTTTATTACAAGATATGAGGGTATACAATATTTTCGTGGCCTTTTTAACGTACTGTTATTTTGATTACAATCCTATATACACTGCCTATAATTTATTGTTTTTTTTTAATGGGCGAATGTATTGAATAAGTTAGTATTAGTAGAGAATTGAATTAGTATTGTATTTAGATTTTATTAGATTAAAATGAATGTTAACGTGGTACTTACAAGTATTTTGTAAATGAAGTTTAAATTTGCAAGAGTAATATAGTTTTTTAAATTTCTAAAAGACTGTTTCTTGCTTCGTTGTTACTTTCTGAAAATGAACAATTTCTATTATATCTACAGCAAAATGTTATAATTTGATATTTTCAAATAGAATATTGTCGTTTTTACATATCATATTTTAATAATATTAATTATTATTATTAGTGTTGGGCACTATAAATAGTCGTTATCGATAGTCACTAATAATACACTCGTGGACAAAAACTTGCGGACACAGAAGTACATTTCTGTAATCACAAAGTTTCTGTTTTTCGTTTTTTTTTTTTTTTTTTTCTATAAGAGATAAAACATTATTGGAAAAATAAAGAATGAGAAATAAAGAAAGGTACTAAACATTTTATTCATTAAGAAAAGTCACGAAACAATGAATTGTAGAAAAATACCAAATTTAAGCGATTAACATTGTATACCACCTCCACGAAGTATAATTCGTCCATGCAGCGTGGTAAACTTTGAATGCAGTTGGCGACCTCTCTGTTTACCTATGCCTCACGAAGAATCCGTATTCCTTTAATCTTTGGGAACGGTTCGTGTAGAAAAATTGCAGTACCATAAATATCTTTGTTTTCGCGAGACCAACACTCAAGTAGTGTAAATAACACCATAAAATGCTTTTCTCGTCGGATTGTGGTGCAAGGTATGTCTGATCCTTGGTGTTCTTGTGTATTCCCCAGTTTAATGATGTAGATGTACTGCGTCTTGGGAGGGTACTAGTGAGAATATTCAAGACAGCAGCGATGTATCGAATACTGCGTCCATCAGCGTTCAAAAGTACTGTTAGGACTAAATTTTCTGTTTGTATTTTGTCATACATTAACTATCATTACTGAAGTTCAAATGCTCTTTTCAACCGATAAATCTGAATAAACAACACACCAAGATGTTTTAGGTTTTGCTTTTTCTTTTTGCTGTCTTGATAAATTAAATGTTTAGCACCTTTTTTTATTTCCAATTTTTACTTTATAGACAATGTTTTATTTTTTGTGGAGAAAAACGTATAATGTATTGGGATTAAATGAAGTACGAAATAAACGTATACTTATTCTTTATTGTTATAATGCTTGTGCTAATCACGCTTACAACGCTATTGTACATATATTGTGAAGTGTCTACCAAATACTACCAACCTCAAGCACTCAAATACATTTATTTCGGTGTCCGGAATTTTTTGTCCACGAGTGTATATATTATAGTGTTAGATATTTGAGAAAACTACATTTCTGATATCTCTTCGGTTATATTCGTATTTAAATTAGCACATTTAATTATGTGTTTTTAAAATATAACAATCTCAATAAACTCAAATGATGATACGTACATATATATATATACAGCAGGTGTAAAAACATATTGGGGATAGGATATATGTATACTATGCATACCGGCAATAACGCCCAGGTCGTGGCCGTAGTGAAGTACGATTATATTTCAGTCGCATACAGTAAGCTGATGGATGTACCTGTATTTATCTAAGCATCACACGCTTCGTAAATACAATTTACCAAATAAGAATTCAAAATACTTCTGCGAGTTTTATTATATTGCGTATACAACGCAATTATGGATGATTATAAAACTCTTCTGGAATGGTATAATGAAAACCAAAACAAATACTTCGTAATTTATAATTCAAATAATAATTTACATTCGAATTAGATTTTTATAAAAAATGAGTTTGAATCATTGCATATTTTTTATTTACTTAGTAAATTTTTAGAATAATTTACTAAGAATTAATGTTCAATTAGAATTGTGATTTTATTTTCCTACTGCGTTGTATTAGCAGTATAATAAAACTTGCAGAAGTATTTTGAATTCTTATTTGGTAAATATTATTTACGAAGCGTGTGATGCTTAGATAAATACATGTTCATCCATCGGCTGACTGTATCCGACTGAAATGCTATATTCGTACTTCACTACCGGCACGACTGGGCGTTGTTGCCGGTATGCCGAGTATACATATATCCTATCCCCAATATGTTTTTACACATGCTGTATGTATTTTGTAATTGTTAACTTGAATGAATATACTATAGTTTTATAATTTATAAACTTCAGTAGTAATATACTTTTTTCACGTTTTGTTAAGAGCTAAACATTCATTGTATAATGTAAATATAATTATTAATAATATGTACACAGTAAAATGATAATTTTTGTTTAGAGAAATTAGTGTTATTTTATTCTATTATTCTATTACGCCTGTCTTTAGTGATTAAGCTGGTCTTAGAAAAGAGTAATTGACGGATGTGAGTAGGCAGGAATAGCCGCTTCTACGTCACCCCCGAGGTCACAGACCCTAAATCATGAGAATTTACCCCCTCCACTTTTTAGTTCTAAACCCATTGGGCTCAGATAGAGGTCGCTCGCGGCGGTCTTAATATAAATATAAATAAACATACAGAGCATTCAAAAATTATGAATTAATATACAAGCCGATACAAAAATAATGTTTTACAACAGCAAGATGGCGGATTCAAGATGGATACCGAAGTACTATGAAGAGCTATTAAACAGCTGTTCACAGTACTTCAGGATATGTTCGAAGCTCTTCGGTATCCATCTTGAATTCGCCATCTTGCTGTTTTGAAACATTATTTTTGAACCAACGTATATACTAATATTGTAATTTATAATTTTGGAACGCTATGAATATTTATTTATATCTAAAATTACGGACCGCCGCGAGCGACCTCTATCTGAGCCCGGTAGCCGCGTTCAAATCTAAAAAATGGAGGGAGTATTTTTGCGTGATTTAGGGCCCGTAACCTCGGGAAAAAAAGTGGCGTAGAATCGGTGATTCCTACCTACTGTCATGAACATATAAATTTTACAATCGGAATTTTCTGCAACCTTTCAACAAATTGTCGCCGTGATTCGTCCTTGTATTTTTTTTTTTGGTTGAAATTACTCTTAAAAAAATAAATCCTGCCGATAAGGACCAAATCATTTCACCATAAAAACATGTGAATGTATTATCAAACATGTTTTTATTATAGTATGGCATTTTTATGTAAATTTCCTGTTCTGATGTCAGTTCATATAATTATATGCATTACTTATAAATGACTGAATTGTGATTAAAGTTAACGTATATTTTTATTGTTTTTATTCTTTAAATTTAAAAAATCTATGCAAGTATAATATTGGTCTCGAAAAACTGACATTTTCCCTGTTACTCTCCTTACATAAAAATGGCGTTTGCACAGTATAAATTTTTCGCCGTCTGATGGCAATTTTACAATTAATATTTTCTAAAACTTTTCAGATAACTATTGTAATGATTTATCAGTGTTATTTTTTTATACCGTTGAAATTAATTTTAAAGAAAGAAATCAAGCGTTTAAATTTGTTTGTGATATAGTATATTGAAAGTTTGTTATTGTAAATATAGCAGTAAAAGACTTTAAGGCGAATTACAAGTCTAGACATTACATTAAATAAAACATACGTTATATATAATATCACTGTTACATCTGAGAAATTGTTACATGTTATTTCAGATAAGTTCTACGATATTATTGGTTGTATCTAAGATACGTTTTATTATTAGTAATAACTTTGTTTTACCTGCGTGTACTACGTTCTTGGACCTTCGCTTCTAGTTTACCATCTGCTGCATGTTTTAAAATATTGTTAGCCACATACCGTATGTTAACTGTATCAGAATTTTAAATAAATGTAATAAAAAATGCATATTAATTGTTGATGTTTTATAATTTAATTAGTGCAGACTATTTGTCACTTTAATTTCTAGACCTTTCTGAGTAGCAACAGTGTCGTTTATTCTTCTGTTACCAACGTTTCGTCTATTATTATAAGGGACATCTTCAGGCTGATTATTTTGCTGGGATTGCATGAAACAAGTAGATTATCACTGGGCAACAAATTTTCGAAAAGTTCATGCTTCCAAGCTGAAAATAGTCATTTCTTAATGAATTCAATGTGCTGAACACGAAAATGACTAAGAAAAAGCTGAATTGGCTACGGGTTTTCTGTTATATGTACGCATATTTCAGAAAAAGTGTACTTATGTCAATATTATAATACATGGTAAGAAAACATTTACGCATATTTCAGAAAAAGTGTACTTATGTCAATATTATAATACATGGTAAGAAAACATTTACGCATATTTCAGTAAAAGTGTACTTATGTCAATATTATAATACATGGTAAGAAAACATTAGTCTGCTTCCGGCTTTCGACTTCTTTTGGCCTGCCGTTTGTAGTGGACTTGTGGAGCATCTCTACTGATTGTCCAACAATAGTCAGCTAGCATTGACGTAGACCATTTGCCTTGGTACCGTTGCTCCATGGTGGCAATGTCCTGATGAAAGCGTTCGCCGTGCTCATCGCTGACCTGCCCGCAGTTATCAGGAAAGAAATCTAAGTGGGAATCAAGAAAGTGGATCTTTAAGGACATATTGCAGCCGAATTCATGAAACAATGCAATATGACGCAAAATTTCGTAATTTCTCACTAAATTGCATTACATTATGCAATAGCATCTATACAATGGACAAAACGTCAATATCTCTTGAACGTGAGCCAATCAACTTTTTTCAATGTGATATTCGTGTTCAGCACGTTGAATTCATTCAGGATTGGGTACTTTCACCTAAGAAGCAATTTCACTGTTGACCAGTGATCAGTCATGATGATGTATTTTAAGATAGGGAAGATATCGACGGTAGCTGTAGAAGTCTATAACCTTGATTTAGCGTCACTCTATAAATATGGCTTTTGACAAACTTTATAAACTGCCCATAATCTCAATTTTTTCAACTCTGTCTTGAATACGAAACGATAGTCAACTTTTTTTTTTAAACCGACACTTATAGTTTTTACTTTCTTATACGTAGTATAAGGAAGTATTGTGATGATGAAAATTTTCGACCTCGAGATTTTTGCAGATGTCCACGTTTTGAGGTCCCCTGATACCAAAAAAGTGGTTTTTAAAAAAATGTCTCTCTGTGTGTGTGTGTGTGTCTGGCTGTGTGTCTGTCTGTAACCACGATAGCGGCCAAACCGCTGTAGATATCAATTCCAAATTTTGTATTTACGTGTATAATCACCCTCTTGAGATCTGATTAGTTTTTCAGTAAAATCGGTAGACCGGAAGTAGCAGTTTACTTCAGCGAAAAAATCGAATTTTGCGAATATTTCGTCAACTACTAAGTTTAAACAAATTTATAAAGAATTCATATATACTTAAAATTAAAATTGAGAATAATTTTATTTAAAAAGTTTCGAAATTCCTACCGGAAGTAGGTCTTTTACTCTTATCGAAAATCAGTTTTTTTGCGAATATTTCGCAAGTCATGCTTGTTAGACAAGTACGTTACGGGTATAAAAGTATTTAACACGTAATTTTCAATATCTTTTGTATAAAAAAAATTTCAAAATTCAGACCGGAAGTACCACTTTTACTCTTATCGAATAGCGATTTTTTGCAAATATGTCGTAAGTTATGCATTCTATATACATTTATCAAGAGTACAAAAGTATTTAAAACTGGATTTGCAATATTTTTTGTATATATGAAATTTCAAAATTCGGACCGGAAGTAGCACTTTTACTCTTAGCGAGGAGCGCTTTTTTGATAATATCTTGCAAAGTATGCATTCTATAGCGATTTATTAAGCGAATGAAAGTACTTAGAATAGGATTTTGAATAAGTTTTGTATAAAAAAATTCTTAAAATTGTATAGTTTGAAACGCTCATACGTATAAGAAAGTCGTGTGGTGGCCACACCTCATTTTTTTCCTTTTAGTCTGGTAGATCATTTTTTTCTGAATCTAGAAATGTTCATTTAGTTATCATTTGGTTGACATTTAATTAAAAAAAATGGAATTGTCTGCGACCTTTATCCGCTTACTATGAAATTTTCAAATGTGCCGTGAAAAAAAATCGCCACACTAATGTGACAAATATGCCGTTCAAACATCTGTTATTCGAAAATTAGCTGGGAAGTGCATCTGTTGTTTACATTTTTTTTATTTGTTACACAACACTGCCACAGCAGTAATTCATTATTCATAATTCATTCGAAATCACGAGTTAAAAACAAAAATCAGTGAGATTTAAGGACAAAAATAATATTAAATTAACAATAACAATCAAAATAAAAACAAATTATACGCAATTAACAAACGACAAATTACTGTCAATCTCTCGAGTTGAAATAAGCGGATTCTGCTGCACACTGAGAAGAACAATCATTTCAACATTTTCGCCGAATCGTCGCTGTTCTCGCTTTGGGTTTTCAAAAGCAGTGTTCTTCAACATTTTTGCACCTGCGAACCGGTGAAAATAGGATAAATATTTCGCGGACCAACTGAAAGCTAAGACAAATAAAAACCAATATACTTGTAGATATTATTTTTTATTATAGAATATGTTATGCAATTACATTTTTTAGTGCGATATCTGCTGCTGCTTCTTTGATATAAGATTGATATTCGAGGCTGCAGCGTTGTTTCTGAGAGACGAAGCGCTGCATTAACATCTAGGTATTCGGTTTCTCTGTTTGGTTTTTATTACAGACATGGCTGAAAAAGTCTTTTCACATAAATAGAATGTCGAAAAATTTACTTATAATTTAATAGCTTTATAACTCAAAGTTGGTTATTTATTTTCTAGCGATATCCAAAATTGAGGCATTTTATATCTGGAGACCAGAGTGACATCAGAAGACAACTCGATCAGCTTTTCCTTTTCATGAAGATCAAGTGCACATGAGTTTATATCTTCCAAGAATGTATTATTAATTCAGAGGTTACCTTTACGAGGATCTTCATTTTCTGGGAAATACTTATTCAAATTTTTAGCTAATGCTCTTAAATGTTGCTTTATTATGTTAAATATGACTTTCGTGTTCACATCAGCAGCAATCAAAAATCTATCCAAAGGGAGAAAACATTTCTACATCTTCCTCTTGTAAGCGACTGTTCCAAAGAGTAGCTTCTTTTTGAACGCATCCATTTTATTTCTTAAAATAAAAATATTTGTATTTGAACCCTGCAGAGAAATATTAACTTCATTAAGCAGACTGAATATGTCCGCCATGTAAGCAAGCAATGTCAGCAATTCTTCATTCATCAAAGGCTCCAGTTCAGATTTTCGCTCACGCAAAAACTGCTTTACTTCTCTCAGTTCAAAAAGTCGCGAAAGAACCTTTCCTCTCGATAACCACCTCACTTCTGCATGGAGAAGCAGATGTTGGTGGGGTGAGTTCGTAGCTCGGCTACGAATTTCATTAATAATCTTCACCGCGTCATTCATCACAGTGATTAGTTCAGTAGAAAGCTTCTTTGCAGCTAGTTGCTCCCGGTGGACTTCTTTTAATTTAGCAACTACTCCTGAGTGACAACCAGTCATGCTCGCAGCACCGTCAATGCACACTCCGACGCATTTTCTCCACTCTATCCCCTGCACCTTAAAATACTTATTAAGATCAGGAAGTATTTCTAAACCAGTGGTTCGTCCAGGTAAGTCGAGACAACAAAGAAGTTCTTCCCTTAAATCTTTAACTTCACTATACCTCACGAAGCTAAGTAGGATAGCATGATTACTCACGTCAGTCGATTCATCAAGTTGAATCGCAAAATATCTTGATTTCCGTATACCCGTTACGACTTAATTTTCAATATCGATGGCCATCTCAACAATTCTTCTCATAATGGTGGTGTCCGAAAGCGGTAAGGCCTCTAGGTTTACAGCAGCTTGAGGGCCTAAAATTTCTCGAACAACATCTAAGATACAAGGCTTTACTAACTCCTTGCCAATAGTAAACGGTTTTTTTCGATTTAGCTATTCGAAGCGCAACTAAATAACACGCTTGAAGCAGCGAATTGTCATTAGTCATCATTTTCATTTGACTTTTCTGCATTTTTATCTGGTCACGTAATCTTTCAAAAATGTCTAGTGGCTTATCAGTAAAATCTTTATGTTTCGAATGCAAATGACGAGCAAGTTTGGAAGGTTTCATAGCTTCATTTCACATAATTTTCGAACAAACTACACACAAAAGCCGTGGCGACAGTTCATTGCCAGGAGCTACAATGAAACCAAGCTTTAAATACTCTTTATTATAATGCCTAACATAGTCTCCTTTCCTCTTTTTGGTTTTTATTTTACATTTCAAAGTATCAACGTATTTGTTTTTTATGTTTCCCCTAAACTTGAAGCACTAGTACTTGTCAAGCTTTCAGCACTATCACCATCTTTCTCATGAATATTGTCCTTGTCTCTACTAAAGAACGTTAAAAGATTTTGCTGTTTGACTTTTTTGTCTCCATAATGTGGGTAGGGTATCAAATTTTACGAAAAAAGTCACTTGTTTTTCACAACACACAACAAGATATTAAAAACACAATACGTACGGTGTTAAATTTTACGAAAAAAGTCGCTTGTTTTTCACAACACACAACAAAATATACGTACTAGCACAACAAATCAAGATTACTGTTACGTCTCACCAGTAGACAGTCGGTGCTATATGGCAGACGCTCTGACGCGGCGCCTGCGCATTGTAATAAGCCATACGCAGTCGACAGCATTTATTGGAGCTAGACTTGGTTTCATTAGAGAGGCCGTGATAATTCCCAGTAATCTATTTTTGTAGACGAGCGATCGTTGCTTAGCGGCCATTTCAGTAGCGGCGTCCATAGTTTCTGCTGTGTTTTGTTAGAAAATAACTTCTTTAAACAGTATTTTTCTGATTCATAGTTTTATAACTATTTGGTAAGTAATACATTAATTTTTGATATTATATTGTTAAAACGAAAATGAAAAGTGTGAATACATGGATGTTAAAACTAACATCAAGCAGTAAATAATTACTGTGACTTACATATATGCCTTTATACGTAAAACGTATATGTATATATGCATGAGTTTTCCGTGTCATCTTTTGGGTGTTAGTTGTCGCTGTGATACTTTCACTGCATTTAACATGCAAAAATGACATAGGCAGCGATTTAAGTCTTGAAGCCATTGTCGAGAATCTCCACGTACACTGATGAGACCTCATAGGTCGAAACACCGGTGTCTGTGCGTTCGATTATCGGCAATGGCACTTAATGTGTGTGTGTATCTCAAACACATGCATATATACATATACGTTTTACGTATAAAGGTATATATGTAAGTCACAGTAATTATATTGTTATTATACATTGTATTTGTATAGTGTTATACATAATACGCCACGTTGATTTACGATTTGACCGAAATTTTTCGCGGACCGGCAGAAAATTTCTACGGCCCGGTACCGGGCCGCGGACCGGCGGTTGAAGAACATTGTTCAAAAGCACCAAATTTTCTTCAAGCGGTCTAAAATTGATGGGGGTTTGGAACTTCGCTGTTCGGAAAACAGTCACCATAAAGCCGCTTGATTTCGATTTTTATTATATTCGATGTAAATTTCAAACATATACATATCGGTGAGATAATTATTGTTCATGATTGCGGTGGTATCGTTATTCCACAAGAAATAATGCTTTAAAATCGCAAGGCACACTAATTTTTGAATGACATATTTGTCTCATTTGTGTTGCGATTTTTTTTTTCACGGCACACTTGAAAATTTCATAGTCATCGGATAAAGGTTGCAGATAAATCAATTTGTTTTAAATTAAATATCAACCAAATAATAACTAAATAAACATTACTAGATTCAGACAAAAATTATCTACCAGACTAAAGGAAAAAACTACAGATGTCCATTAAAAAAAAAAAGTTGACCCGGTATGTATTCAAGACATCGTTGAAAAAATTGGGATTATGGGTAGTTTATAAAGTTTGTCAAACTATTTTTATACTTTTTCAAATTTTTGATATCGGATAATAAATAATATGTAATATATAATAATAAAAGTTACGGGATGGGACATTTTTCATCAAACAGCCTATATAACACATGTATTTTCTTTTATAAACCTGTTTATATATACCGGTTGATTTAACGATCGTCAGGTAATATCCCCCCCAGCATTATAAAACCGAATAGTATTTATAGGCATTCTAAGTAGACTTGTTTTTTTTAATAATATTTTCACCATGAAGAAAAGAAGCCGACATAAACAAAACTATGAAAAATGAAGTTTCGATAATAATCATTAAAATAAGGATTTTGAATTGATTTATGAAATAAGGACAGCCGAGCCGAAATGCTCTTACTGGAGTAAAATCGTTTTCGAAGGACACCAGCTCAGAGACGATTTTCAAACATAGAAAGAATAGTGGGTCCCAGACGAGAGAAACAAACATCTTTCTAGTATGTACAGTCAGTTCGAAAATAATTGACCGTTAAATTCGTTTGTTAGGCCTGTATGAGACGATGCTAAATTTTACAGAAAATCTTCATGTAAATTTTATTTTTGAAATTTAGCAACGTGTAAAACAGAAAAGTGCTTGCAATATTTCATGCGAAATTTAGCGGCTAAGTTATTTAGAGTTGGTCCTAATTTCTGTGTGAAAACTGCGTGAAAGACTGCGCAATAGAATAAAATAGGGATAAAATTGCAATTGATAACAAAGTTAACTAAACCAAATTAACCTAAAAATAAATTTGAGGTTTTAGAGGTTTTGTGTGAATGATCATAGTGTTTTTTAAGTTCTTATAGCATAATTTAAAATATATCCTGGTCACGTGAACAGGTGCATATAAACAGGTGTGGCATTGTTTATATGCATTTAAAGACGGTAGGTATAAAAACACATGCTCGTGCCACAGCAATAGAGGCAATTAAAAATATAGTGACAAAAATAAAACCAGGTGTGTCCATATCAGATATTAAAGCTAAATTTCATTGTCTCAGAACTAATTTCTTAAATGAACATAGAAAATATAAGGAGTCTCAAAAAAGTGGTGCAGGAGAAGATAATTATGAAGGCTAACTGTGTATCCCAATGAATAAAAGAATTTAAAACTAATTTCTCAAAGGGCAGCCAATCTTTCAATTACGATAACGCTAAAATTACGCCACTACATCATATATTACGCATGTGCGTATGCTAAATTTGATATGTAATAATGCGTACGTGTCATACAGGAGTAATGCAATAATATCAAAATTGTATGCTAAATTAAAGCAGAAAATTTTCGTAATAATTTACATGGACATTTTCTGTAAAATTTAGCATCGTCTCATACAGGCCTTAGCATCTAACGCCTGTACTGTGCCGATCGTGTGCTTTGGGTGTTATACCTAGCAGTTATTTGTGTGTTTCATTAGAATATAAGTTTTTTTCAAAGCTATTTGGAATATACATAAGTTTTTTTATCTATGTAAGTATTACAATACTTAGTATCTACCTGTTGCAAATTCATTTTTTTTTAGATAAATATTATTATTTTATTATTATAATGAAATGTGAAACTACCCAAAAATTATTTGTTGGTTATTGTTCCTTAAGCAAACAATCAAAACTCTTTAAGTTAGTTTGTTGAAATTTGAAACGTGTGTGTCAAATTATTTTTAAGATAAAAATGCCGTAATTAATGCTAACGGGGGTCACACACGATATTAAATCTGGATATTCGGGCCAAAACAGATTTTTTTAATAATTTAAAGTAATGAAATACATTTTTATTTTGGCGGTACGCTTATTTGTATATTATTGTATTATTGTACAACAAAATTGTTAAATTATAGCATATTTATTGTTAAAATCTTGTTTACTAATGTTGAAAATATGGTATTCCAAAGTAGATCATATTATGTCTCTCTTTTCAAAAAAAAAAAAATGTTGCAGTATTAAATTTGTGTTCCGCTTAATTTTGTTGATCAGTATACAGGATGTTTCTTAATAACATGCTAATATTTAAGCGGGTTATTCTTGAGTCCATTTTATGAAGAAAACTTCATATGAACATAGGTCCTAAATGCCTTAACTTTTGAAATGTCGGGGCTAAAGTTTAAAAGAAAATTCTATCATGTGCATCTCGCTAGACCACTTATGAGAAAAAACTATTTTTTTAACTTTGAACAACAATTTATTTAAGTGAATAACGTAATCTACATACATTTTGAAATGGTAACAGCAAATTATCCTGAACGCACAAAGAAATAAATTAAATCAGATGTTGGAAATTTTATAACGTCGTGCACATGAATGAATTTTATTTTTTTAAGCGAAAACCGTAGGTCAAAAAAAAAACAAGAGACCACATTTGCTCAGAAATGAATGGGGATTTAAAAAAATGTACTTTAAGAAAAAGCAATGGCGTAACATATGTTTCTTCAAAAATGTTTTAAAAAAACCCGTGCAGACACCACAAAAAAATTATAAAATTGATTGTACATCAGAAAATGCATCTTGATGCGTGTACAAAATTTCACAAAAATATCTAGGGTAATACCAAAATTTTTTTTTTAAAACTTTGGCACTCTACAGTTCAAAAGTTAAGACATTTAGGACATATGTTCATAAAAAGTTTTTTTCACAAAATGGACCCAAAAATAACTGCCTTAAATATTAGCATGTTATTAAATAACATATGATAGAATAGATTAATATATTAAATGTAATAATCTGCTATTTCTGCTGCATACTATACATTATATACAATACAAAATATGTTTTACCGGGTACGAAATTTCAATTTAAAATGGCCGTGCTTATGCAGCCATTAGCCGACCAATGTTTTTGAGGTGGTCAGTATTCATGTTAGTATCATTGTCAATTTAGGGTCTTCCAAAAGCGATTTTACTCCATGATTAGTTATAGTGATATAGCATGTATTTTCAAAAAAAAAACAATATTTTGTTTTTTTGTGTTTTCAAGGTTATGCGAACGCGAAAATCTACAAATGTGAGAATCCGAAATGTCCACGCCCCGCCTGTTACATATCCGGAGGGTCATCCAAAGACGATTCCTTCCCGTGCCTGCGTCCGGCTTGCTCTGGTCGCTTCCAGTTGGTCAGACATGTCAGTTTCGTGGACTGTCCTGGTCACGACATTCTTATGGCCACCATGTTGAACGGAGCCGCCGTCATGGACGCTGCCTTACTACTGATCGCTGGTAAATGCGACCGTTTCTCTCTGTCTCTTTATTACTCTTCCCTTTGTTTTTGTTTTCGTAAATTAATCGATGATTCCAGGCAATGAATCGTGTCCACAGCCGCAGACCAGTGAACATCTGGCCGCCATCGAGATCATGAAGTTGAAGCACATACTGATACTACAAAATAAGATCGACTTGGTGAAGGAGGGTCAGGCGAAAGAGCAGCACGAGCAAATTGTTAAATTCGTGCAGGGTACTGTTGCCGAAGGAGCTCCTATAATCCCGATTTCTGCGCAGCTCAAGTATAACATCGAGGTGAGTGGTATAATTAAATTATTACGATATTTAATTCATCAAAAATACAATGCTCAAATCTCTATAAATGTATGTGTATATTTATTGTAGTGCCCAATTTATACGTAACAACTTCTCATTTTTAACTTACACATTTCCTCTACTTTTTTACTTCTTACTTTTTATATCTGACGATCGATGTTCTAGCATTTAATTAGTATTTCAAAGGAAAATTGCTGATATATCAAAGTTTTGCATAAATAGAGTTATTTCTTCTTTTTATGTTGCCTGTGGCCTTCTCTAATGAGAAACCAGCAAAAATATCCCATTATGACGGCATCCCACCTACCTTCATATCGTTTCTCCATTTCTGCAATCTCCTGATTAAACCCTTTCCCCGGTTCATCACTCGTCTTTCCTAAATTAGCAGGAAAGGAATTCAAATGTGAATGCAAAAAATGAACTTTGAGCGACATTCGGCACCCTAAAGTTTAGTTTTCTAGCCAATTAGCCACGATGTCATGGTAGTTTTCACTCTTTTGATTTCCCAGTAAATATTTGCAAACATTTTTAAAAGAAGTCCAAGCTGCCAGCTTTAAATCATTCACGGTACGTTCAAAATGTTATCTTTAAACAGCTTCCTAACTTGTAGACCAACAAATATTCCTTCACGAACTTTCGCGTCAGATAGCTTTGGAAACTTATCCCTTAAGGCTCGGGACTACTCACATCAATATTGCGATGTTAAGTAATACGGGTTGCATAACATATACTTCATTAAAAGACTGAAAATGTCCCCAGTACCTACCCCTCTGTTAATACTTCTCCTATAAGGGGCGTGGCCTACACTTAGGAGACTGCAACAGAATAATTTTCCTTCCAAGAGAATATCTGATAAACATCATATTTATATATATAAGGGACTCTGAGGAAGACACACGAGTGGGGCAGGGGGGGGGGGTCTAGCGAAATACACACACACGTATTTATTTGTATCGTATTTCTAATTTCGCAATGAATATTTTATTGGGGAAAAAGTTAGCTACACAATTTTTGTGTTTTCTTACATATGTATACATATCTGAAATATACCTGTGTTCAGTTTCTTATTTGTTCAATATTGCCATATTTTTTTTTAGTAAGATATAGATACAATTCAAAGTAGCTATTCTTCCAAACAACTAATTATATATTATTTTAATAGTATATAATATTTTGAAGAAGGTATGATAGGTATAACTACAACAAACTATAATTTTATATTAATATAGCGTCTAATAGAAAATTTCTTAATTGTTTACTCACTTATTTATTGTTCTGTTATTATAGATTTTTTTTTTAGGTTTTAAAACATTCAGTTATCCCAAACACCGAGTAAATAAACGAAAAACCACAAAACTTTAACTTAACCTACCCACGAAAATTAAAAATACATAAAAGTGTTAATGAAGTGGAGATAAACGAATTTTTATTTTACAAGTACCTATCGAAATTATATTTCTCCAATATAGGTAGTTCGTTTTTGGGTTCCCAAAACCCTGCTTTAGACACTGATAATGGTTGATTTTTATTTTTCGGTCAGACATGCGTACGAGGTGCATTCAAGTTCTAAGGCCTCCGATTTTTTTTCTAACAAACTACTCACCCGAAAGCTATGAAACTGGTGTTACTTCTCGACGTAATCTCGCTGCAGACGTACACATCTTTCACAACGTCGACGCCATGATTCCATGGCCGCGGCGAAGGCTTCTTTAGGAGTCTGTTTTGACCACTGGTAAATCGCTGAAGCAATAGCAGCACGGCTGGTGAATGTGCGGCCACGGACAGTGTCTTTCATTGTTGGAAACAGTCAAAAGTCACTAGGAGCCAGGTCAGGTGAGTAGGGAGCATGAGAAATCACTTCAAAGTTGTTTTCACGAAAAAACTGTTGCGTAACGTTAGCCCGATGTGCGGGTGCGTTGTCTTGGTGAAACAGCACACGCGCAGCCTTTCCCGGACGTTTTTGTTGCAGTGCAGGAAGGAACTTGTTCTTCAAAACATTTTCGTAGGATGCAGCTGTCACCGTAGTGGCCTTTGGAACGCAATGGGTAAGGATTACGCCCTCGCTGTCCCAGAACATGGACACCATCATTTTTTTAACACTGGCGGTTACCCGAAATTTTTTGGGTGGGGGTGAATCTGTGTGCTTCCATTGAGCTGACTGGCGCTTTGTTTCTGGATTGAAAATGGCATCCACGTCTCATCCATTGTCACAATCGACGAAAACAAAGTCCCATTCATGCCTTCGTTGCGCGTCAACATTGCTTGGCAACATGCCACACGAGCAGCCTTGTGATCGTCCGTCAGCATTCGTGGCACCCACCTGGAGGACACTTTTCGCATTTTCAGGTCGTCGTGCAGGATTGTGTGCACAGAACCCACGGAAATGCTAACACTGGAGGCGATCTGTTCAACAGTCATTCGGTGATCCCCCAAAACAAGTCTCTGCACTTTCTCGATCATGTCGTCAGACCGGCTTGTGCGAGCCCGAGGTTGTTTCAGTTTGTTGTCACACGATGTTCTGCCTTCATTAAACTGTCGCACCCACGAACGCACTTTCGACACATCCATAACTCCATCACCACATGTCTCCTTCAACTGTCGATTAATTTCAATTGGTGTCACACCACGCAAATTCAGAAAACGAATGATTGCACGCTGTTCAAGTAAGGAAAACGTAGCCATTTTAAGTATCTAAAACAGTCTCATTCTCGACGCTGCCGCTACAATTCGACCTGTCGTACAGTGCTGCCATCTCTGTGACGTATTGACAACGAACAAACGCTCATTTTAAAACAATGCACATGTTTCTATTTCTTTCCAGTCTGGAGAAGAAAAATTGGAGGCCTTAAAACTTGAATGCACCTCGTACAAATCCTTTTGTACCAGCCCTCTAGACAAACTGTTGGTCAGAGATCTATCCCTTCCTTCAGCTTGTTTGCTCGATTGTAATGTGGGCTGCCTAATTTTAATTTCTTTTATAACAAATATCTAAGAAAAAAATATCCGTTTTGAAAAATAAAGGGGCTTCATAGCGAGCAAGAGTTTCAAACGCTCTAGTAAACAAAAAAAAATCTTCTATGTTAAGAAATAAAGGAAAAAAAGAAATAAATGTTCCGACGTTTTACTTTTTTTTAAACACATTTAAAGACTTTTTAAAAAAAGGGCGTTATAGACACATTGCATTCATTCATACGAATATCAAAAAAAAATAGTGCATTGCTTCATGTTAGCAAATAAGCAAGTAAAAAGAAAAAACGCTTACATGCAATAGCATATACCTATAATTTGGGTAGCCCGGAGCCTTAAGGCTCCTTGACATTGGATTTGTGGATAATTGAAAAATAGCAGATTCTTGATGTAAGATATTTTTGCTGATTTTAAATTTGGAGAAAACCATTCATCGTCAACTTATGAAGAATTTAGTAATCTACCTCGCTGAATACTCAAACTTAGAAAAAAAGTATCTGATTAAAGAAAATGTCAAAATATTTGAAACGAGTTTTCTCAAAAATCCTTTGAAGCAGATTTTTTTGCTTTAGTTCATGTTGAAAAATTGAATAAAAAACTACCTCGCCCTGCCATTATTTTTCGTTCAATTATTCTTTACTTTGCTGTAAATGAATATAAAATAAATTTAAACTAGGCAACCCACATTACAGTGAATGTTATTCTGGTAAAAAAATTCCCGCGGTTACAAATGTGTAAATATTTGATCATAAATGAATTTTTATTCACTTAGATATTAAGTTAGTATTTCGAATATTTATTATATATTCCCTATGTGTAATAGGTACTCGGACATCCTTTGTTTATTAAACTATGTGCTATGCAACCAATATTGCGATTGCCGTTTCAGTAGCGAGGAGCCTTAAGTATATAAAACAATTGCCTACTTTTTCTAGTGCTTTGACAAACTGTTTAAGCAATTCTAATTAATTGATAATCACTTGCCAGACCGCGTCAACAACCAAACAATAAATGAATCAGTACGCCGGCTGCAACCTTTATATATGCACGTATCGATTTCAGAAGTTTCTATTTTAGTATATTCCGTGATGACTAGTATATTAGAATTATTTACTTCTCTCTGGAATGCGTGACGTCGTATCCTTTGTAGTTACCGCTGCCCTTCACTGTATAGCCGCGAACATGCTCGAGCTTGTTGCAATACTTTTTTAATTTTAAATTTTACGGTAATCTTAGTCAAAACAGATACACATTTTATTTTGAAAATGTGATGTGATACCCTATGTTAGAATACAGTTTTTATGTTTAAAGCAATACAAAAGACCAACATTTTTGACTGTTAAGTCAGTTATAAAAATCGTGTCGGCTACTGTAATTGTTTTGGTTTGTAAATGGGTCAGGGTCCGAGCAAAGGGATCGGCTCTCGTATATTGAACTCCCTTCCTAAATACTAACCTATGTTCTACTTATTCCTTAGCTTGAGTGTTGATCCAGTCCTATACAATTCTTCGTTAATATTGCAGTATGTTAACTTGCAGTATGGACAATTGATATTCACTGAAATTATTATACATTTGTATGTGTACATCAACTTATATTGCTACAGGTAGAGAACGTGACCGGCAATCATAGAGTGTATGTTGAATCGCACTCGAGGCGATTTTATTTTTAATATTATCAGTTTTAATGAAATTCTTTTGCACTCACAACCACTATTCGCTCTAACTTTATCTGTTCGTATTTTGAAACGCTCACATAGGTACTGTGCGAGTACATAACCAAGAAGATACCAGTCCCGGTCCGTGATTTCACCTCAGAACCACGCTTAATCGTAATCAGGTCCTTCGACGTGAATAAACCAGGATGCGAAGTTATCGATTTGAAAGGCGGCGTCGCCGGTGGCAGCATTTTAAGAGGAGTACTGAAAGTCGGACAGGAAATTGAGGTATGTTTATAAAAACAAGTGAATATTGCTCTATATAGTACTCAATAAAAACAGTTTCAATTTACCTAATAAAAAGTAGGGTTAATTTTTGAACGTCTTCGTAAATATTTTGCGTGTCATTTGTTTGGTTCAAACCTAATTTGGTCACTAAACATCAAAATGTCATACCAACTTGACAGCAAAATTGCGATCACTAGATTAAACCGACCCAAGGGAATCAAATACATTACAGCCTCGTGCTGAACAATGATAGATAGATACAAAATTTCATTATATAGAGAAAGAAAAACAATAACAACCGCTGTGATATATATTGTGCTGCGTATTCAACACAATTACGAATACATTTATCATGGCTGCTTACATCCAATTTGACAGCTGATAAAAACAGAATCAGTTACTGTCAACAAATTAAAAAGTTGTGAATTCGTTTCTTTTCTTAATCTTTACAATGGGTGATTATTATTTATTAGTACTGTTGTAATTTTTTTTAAAGTAAAAATGATGACGCGGACGAAAAAATGCTGTACGCAACACGGGAGCAAAGTAATATTACAATCTCGACCAGGTTACGAAATACTCCCTTGATACGTAAATATCTATTAACAACTCGAATAATTAAAAATGAAGAGTGTAATAAAGAAAAACTGTTTATTGTTTAGGTAAGACCCGGACTTGTCAGCAAAGATTCCGAGGGAAAGCTTACTTGTCGTCCCATCTTTTCTCGGATAGTGTCACTCTATACCGAACAAAATGAACTGCAATTTGCAGTTCCCGGTGGTCTGATTGGTGTGGGAACGAAGATCGAGCCTACCCTGTGCCGTGCCGATCGTTTGGTTGGACAAGTGCTCGGGGCTGTCGGAGCACTACCAAGTATCTACATCGAACTCGAGGTAGGTCATGAAAAAAAAGTATTCTGTCGATTTAATAGACAAATTATACAAATTTTATTTAATTATGCATTTTGAGGTTATATTTACAGGTTTTCGTGTATATAAGTAAGATATTATACAGAGAGTATAATGTCATGAATCCACCAAATAATCGTTAATTATCCGCCTCGCAATAGTAATCGGGCTACAGAGAATAAAACAAAACACTGCTTCAACCGTAGCCGAACCCCACTAATTAATATTCCATATAAATAAGGTAATGGCACAAAATATAGCAGTGGTCGAAGGATTAACTACATGTGGAATCGGTGTTTATAACAACTTAAGAGAAAGTGAAACTAAAATACTCTCCGGCTAGACTCACGAGCGGGCTGACAAGAGGAATTAAAAATAAAGAACAGAAAATATTTGAAGATCAAAGGATGTACGATATTTAAAAAAATTAGTGAAATAGTTTTAGAAATAAAAACCGAGCAATAAAACAACTAATTAAGGAAGTACCAATCTAACACTGAAATCTATCGAATCAAAGACAAAACCCATAGATTTGGTGATTGGAGAAAGACAATTGGGTTGGCTGGGTCACATACATAGGATGAATGAAAATAAGTTAGCAAAAAGGTCTATGAAACCAGAGTATAAGGAAAGAACAAGCTAGGATGACCGCGACTAAAATGGGACGACAAGAGGCTCAGTGGAGTGAGACTAGACGATTGGCGCAAGATAGAAATGATTGGAAAAACAGAATACGAGAAAGAACTTGAGTATTAAATGTATAAGTGTTATACAATATTTGTATGTATTTGTATCAGGCCTACACCTAAAGGTAATTGGACATAATTGATTAAATAAACAAAAATAAAGATAAATCTTGGAAAAACAAATACAATTTCGTTCAAAAAATATTTAAAGTAGATTCTTATATTTTTAATGTTAAAATATTAATTATGAACATTTAGGAATATTTGATTTTGTGCAACATAACCTGCTGACATTTAATTTTCTGCAACGTAATAGTAAAAAATCAATAAACATAACCTTAAAATGCAATAACTAAGTACGATTTTAATTACAAAGCACAGTTTTAAAATATAAGCCTTTCATATTTGTATTAATTTGTCCATTATATTGATTCGGAATTGCATTGATGTCGGTTTTCATTTCAATGTGTTTTCATTTAGGTGAGCTACTATTTATTAAAACGTCTCCTGGGTGTTCGCACAGAGGGCGATAAAAAAGGAGCTAAAGTGCAGAAACTGTCGAAAAACGAGGTACTCTTAGTAAATATCGGTTCTTTAAGTACTGGCGGTCGCGTTGTCGCCACGAAAGCCGATTTAGTAAAGATAACCCTAACTAGTCCCGTATGTACAGAGGGTGGTGAGAAGATCGCGTTGAGCAGACGCGTAGAGAAACATTGGCGTCTCATTGGTTGGGGCCAAATCCGCGGAGGGGAGACCATCGAACCCAGCAAATAAATAGGAGAGAAAAAACAGTTAGTGTAACCCACATTAACATTTGTATAATTATTTTTTACCGTTTTCATTTTACTATTAATAATATTATTTTTAAAGTAATATTTGTATGTTATAATCGTTTACTTGGTGTACATTTGAATAAAGATTTATTAATGATGATCAGGTGTGTTTTGTTTTCTACTATTATTCACCTTGCCTATCTCTATCATTGTCAATTTAAATGAATTAAATCGACACTCCTGAGTCAACTTGCTGCACACGTGTAATAAGAGAAAAAGACCCGCGAAAACTCTTGACGTCTAAGTTTTAGTTATTTTGCCTGGGGAAATGCATTCAATTGAAAAAGAAAACAGGTGGAATACCATAACGCAAAGTTTAAAAAGAAGGAACGATTTTTTGGATATCTGCTTAAAACGAAAAGGCACCTAAAAGATATCTTGGAAAACGGAGTCATCATAGTTGAATTTGATGAAAGCAAGTAACATAAATCAAGCAAAAAAACCACTTTGGATATTTTGTTCCCTAATGAACAAGTAGATTGTGCCAATGAAATCGATATATATATATATTCTTGGAATGATGTATACCAAAAAACAAATCTTAATTCGAATATTTAAATATTTATCAAAATCAATATTTGATACTGAAATTTTGAAAATTCCCCCCCACCAAAAAACTGTTATTTACCTGACGGAATGGTTGGAAATGCAAACCACTTAATTTAAGCATGTCATACCATATTTGTAAATGGCTTGCCAGATCTATAGTACCTTCTAGAAATATCTAAGAGTAGTAGAAATTAATGTTTGTGAAATAATCACCACTGACGTAATATCCTCCGAATATACATATATATCTACACACGATTATGGAATTGTGTATCTCTTTAGGCCTCATATCATTAAACAGCAAACTTTTCAAAAAAAACTTGTTATATTTAACCTTTTTTTATCCAACTTAAAATGATCATTACTAGGAATAATATAGATTTTGATATGCTCTATAGCAGTAAATCTGACTTTTCTTTATTGCTGTAAATGCGTAATATAAAAATTATATAATTTTTTAATAATTTCCTAATGTTTTGTATACAGCATGTGTCAATTTTCATTAGCCATAGGCGATCAATTCATGCAATACGTGACAACGTGGCACCCCTACTTTCCTCTCCAATGCCAGGCGACCGATACATGCTCGAAAATGCAACTATTGGACCACTGACTTGGGTGTTTGTAATGCGTTCAGAAATAATATTTACGAGTTGCAAGGATTTGTTTTTTTTTTTCCTTTCAGTAAATGCAGAGAATTATTAACTGCGTTCGCGCTGCATGACACAAACAAAAGCGTAATTCTAATAAAATTAAAAAATAACCCTAATAAGGTAAATAAAAAAGAATTCTGAAAATATAATAAACTACTAAATCAGGAGATTGCCGCGGCCATTTGATGTTTCCCGTTCCAGTAATAAGACTGCTTTTATTGCAGACTAGATCGCAATGTGTTCGCAGCTAAACATTGAATGTAAAATCTGGTGGGGAGAAGTGGGAAGATCGGGGAATATCGTTGTGATGTCGATTGTTGCCGGGATTGGTGACGGACAGTAGGGGTGCCACGTGTTACTTGTATACGTATAAATCGCACGTAAACATTGAATCCCTATACCTAATGAAAATTGACACATGCGGTATATGTATTGGAAATAAAGATGTGTATTAATTATGCAATAAAGATATTTAGTAAATTTAGTATTTATTTAGAGCACGACTTGTCTATACTATGATAACTTTATTAAGCACCGGTATATCTAAAAATTTATTGAGGAAATAAAAGTACTTTAAGCTGGATTTGGGATAATTTTTTTTAAGAAGATAAAAGTATTTAGAACAATTTTTGAATCATTTGAAACGCGCATACGTATACGACAGCCGTTTGGTGTGCACGCCTCATTTTTTCTTTTAAATAAAACAAACGAAAAAGATGTAACAAAATTTTTATTGACAACAGAATTACGCCATATAAATAAATGTATTAATATCGTCATCATCCCTCTTCATATATTTATGTTCTATCAGCCATTCCAGTTGCTCTTTGATCATCTTCTTCGATGGCAGGAACATGTTCTTCAAGATGTCCACCAGTTCGACTTGTAGCGCTGCGTTCGTAATGCGTTTGCGCATCTTTAGTATTTTTATGATGGCTTCTTGCGTTCTTAGTATTCTTAATTGCACTATCGAATGATTATCTTCCAACTGGGAACGTTCAGTACTCAGTTGAAGCCGTCCTATAAGATTTATCTGAAATTGAAGAAAACATTGTCACTGATTTTTGACAATTGATTGATTATAACATTGACGTTTTCAAGTTCAAAAAAAAAATTAGAATAATATTTATTACAGACACGGAAAATCAATATATTAAAGGCGATTTGATAATACTGAAGCATCATCTTACCTTTCCTCGTTTTTGGGGTTTCCCATTTTTTACTAATGAAAACTCCTGATTTATCCAGAACAGGGTATTTTCGGAGAAATCCTTCGGAACCGCGACGGGAGGTGAATAAAGCAATAGTTGCCTTTTTAATTTAGGAAAAGCTACCAGCGACCACAGTGTCCTTCGCAATTCAGAATCTGGAAGTTCTGTTGCCAGACGAAGATTTTCATAGCTGACTCTTTCGTTCGGTCTCTGATTCCAAGCAAATAATACTGCCATTTGGAATGTTGTCACGTCCAGATCAAAGCGACCCACTTCGTTCGCGAACGTTATCGTACCATTGCTCATGTGATGATACCTGTGGAAGTAGTGTCAATATTAAATCTAAGAATATAATGCGCGACAATTCTCTGACGTCATTATTCAGAGTGGTCAAGATTCATAATCCAAACAAACCGCACAATCATTTTTCTCCCGTGTAAATTATATTGTATTAAAGTAAGAGAGTATTTCTAAGTATTTTAATAAAAAGTGCCTACATAAATTGGCTTTTTTAGTGATACGTATGATGTGTGAAATGTGTTCTAATGATTTACTATAGTTTAACACAGAAAATACTTGTATTTTCAGATTTATAGACAATACAACATTGTGGCTCTTTTTTTTTGAAAGATTTTATTTATACCTACCTAGGTAAGTAATTTAAACTGTTCACGTTTGGATTATTTAAAAACATGAAATTATAATTATCAAAGAATTTTACCGAACTTGTATATGCAAAAACTTTACTAAAATAACTTTCTATGCTGAATACATTTTACATGTTCCTTGAAGTATATTGCTTTGTATTGATAAACTTGCAAGTTCGTAAGATTATCAACAGAATAATGAAGTCACTAAAATTACTTTATTTTATTTACAGAATATGTTATTGTAGTGCTTACAACCAGGTACCCAACACACAACACATAACCATGAAAATGCGCTAATATATATTCTGTTAATAGTGTTTTATAATAATAATAATAACTTTATTAATTACCCAACAGAAAACTCCAAATGGGGCAATACAATTACAGAAATGCTCGATAATACAATGTTCAAATTATGAAATGATGTATCACATGATTACTACAAAAACAACAATTAATAAATTGGAAAATTGACACTAAAATCGCACAAGTTACTCATGACGATTATTGAAATTTATAGCAGCGTGATATAAGGGCGCTTTGTATAGAATATTCGTCCTGGGCGTCGGAACCAGAATTAACTTGCTTGCCCTCGACTGAAGACGTGGAACCAGGATGTTCACCCTAGAAAGCAACTCCGGAGCATCCAATACACTGAAGAGTAAGTTATTCATGAAGGAAGCGCTGATGTCAGTTCTTCTTTCGGATAGTGCTCTAAAATTATGTCTCAAGAGCAATGCGCCGTAGTCAGTATTCTGAATCGGATAGAAGCCATCTAGTTTAAATGATAGGTATTTCAGGAACCTTCTTTGCAACCGTTCAATTGCGTTCGAGTAAACATGGTATATCGGGAACCACACCTCAGATGCGTATTCTAGTTTGCTGATAACGAGGGCATAGAAAAGGGAACATATCGTTTGTAAGTTAGAAAAACAATTACAGGTACGAATAATGAAGCCAAGTATTCTATGCGTAGAAGTGGTAACGGATTATATATGTTCAGAAAACGTAAGTGCAGAATCAAAAAAAACACCCAGGTCTTTAACGGATGACAAAGTAGATATATATATATGTTGTCAATATGATACTCTGAACGAATGAAATTTATCTTCCTAGTATAAGTGACAGAGCAGCACTTGTCTATATTGAGATATAGCTTATTGCTCCTGCACCAGGCAAAAATTATATCCAAGTTTCGCTGAAGTATATCGACATCCAAAGAAGTCGCTATTCTATGATAAATTTTTATATCGTCAGCATAAGCCAAAACAGGACATTGAATCGTGCTAATAAGATCGTTAACAAATAGATTAAATAAAAGAGGGCCCAGATTCGAGCCCTGTGGTACACCAGATGATGACACATATTGAAGGGATCTGAAGCCATTACAATAGACATAGTTCTGGCGGTTTGACAGGTAAGATTTAAAAAAGCAGACTACTGCGTTATCGAAGCCCAAATAACTCAGTTTGCGGAGCAATATTGAGTGGTCAATACTGTCAAAGGCACTTGAGAAATCCGTGTATATCACGTCCAATTCTGCCGTGCTAAGCTGAAAGGTCCTATCTGCCAATTATACAATTTCGAGAAAAACGCAATTTACTTTAATTTGCTCTGCCGTCCTTGCTGTTAAGGCAATCGAACTGAAACTTTGAATGGGGGTTACTTATATGTGTAGAATACTTAAGATCATTTTATAAAATTACTCAATGTAACATTTGATCGACTTTTGATAGATAGGACACTTCAGATTAGGAATCTATTAAAAATTACCAGATAGGACACAGTTTTATACGAAACTTTTATTGCCGAACACAAAAATATAACGTTACAAACAATTAAAATTATTAAATCTAAAATTCTTCATTTTCTCTTTCCTCAGCTGCATTCCCTGTGGGCAGTTCTTCCCAAAATTTTTGCCTGGTGTTCGGCATTATTGGTTTCAAATTCTTTATCAAGTTATCCTTTCTTTCTTGACTTACTCCACGGTTGGATTCTCGTGGAGGGGGCAATTGGATTCCAGTTTTATATGCGCTTGCGGTTAAAAAATTTAGCTCTTTCAAATCTTGTGCATCGAAAGAGTTCTTATATTTTAATGTTCTCTCCCCTCTATTAAAACTCACAAATGAAATATCTTTTAGGTAAAAACGAGGTGTTGTCTTTAATAATTTGTATTTCGAACTAAAGTCTTTCCAGTTGTAGAAGCTGTTAAAAGGTAGTGTTATAACATCTGTGGTTTTTGTGGAATTTTGAACACACTGAACATAGTCATCAAAATCCCAAACAGTTCTGGCTCTCTTTAAAGATTTTTCCACTTGGTGGTGGAACTCATCCGCGGACATAAACGTATGTCCACGCTCGAAGTATTTTATGGTCAGGTTTCTTAGGTTAACTTCGTCACAATTTACTATGTATACAAAAAAGCTAAAGAGGCACCAATTTTTGTTCTGGCCTGCACAGTTGTCAAGCCAAATGGTTATGGATTCCTTGTCCCTGTTCTTCAGAAAAAATGCGTAAAAAGTTGAAACGATATCTTCCTTTTTGCGCCCTGATGTTCCTTCATGCCACAAAACTCCCAAAGGTCGGAAGGTTCTTCCTTTTCCCACAGGAACAAAACTTTCATTGAAAACGATAATACGCTTTATAAAGATTACTTCCTTAAACATCTCTGCCCTAGGAAGCATTATTACTTTCTGAAGATCTGCAGAAACTATCAGTTCATTTGGTTTTTCTTTTGATTCTGCATCCGTTACATACTCTCTCCTACCGGTAGTATATTTCGTTTTGTGAGAGAGATACTCTGCGCACACTTCACAATCTTGCGTAGTATCTGGATTATCGTGATTGGCTTCAGTCTTATGAAGTTCATATGAAGAACACTGAAAACATTCTTCGCACCCAAGTTTTGCAAACGATATATTCAATTTTGAGACTTCTTGACGATAGAGCTCATAAGTTCCTTCAGCTTGAGGATTCTTTGCTTTGTAATCATTATACATCATTACAATAGAAATATCTGTTGGCAGGTATAAACGATTGGGCGCATGCTCTCGACGATAGTGAGATATGGTAGGGCGAAAAGAGTAGATGTGTGCAATAATCGGTTGTTTGTCAATAAAATTTAGAGCTGGACGGTGTCCTCTCTTGTCTTGTTTGGGGGCAATAGCATTCTTATCAGTTCCTCTTATATTTTTCAAAAATCTATCATTGCTTTTGTCATAGCCTAGTGTAGCCAGAAAAAAAGTTTTGCACACCTGCACGTCCAACCCATTCGAATCCCTCAGGTAATATTTATAAGTGTTATTACGCCGTGAAACTGAACCAACAGTTTCTTTTTTTTTACGTAGCTGTTTGACATAGCTGTGCACAAACAAACCTTTCGCCTGTTTGTCAAGTTCCCAATACTGCTTATTAATGTCTTCTTGCCTCATTTCATTTATTCCTACAGAACACTTCAGTATGCAGGTATTTCTATTGCAAGGATTTTTGATATTGTGTTCACTGGCGATGGATGATAATTTATTTTTTTTCCTTTCTACAGGGGCCGTATCAAACATTTTTCTTTTTCTAATAGTTCCTTTTTTAGTATACATACTCCTGTGATTGCGTTCAGCAATATCGATAGACAAACTGACTATGTAATTGACCATGAATTTTGCTAACTGAGAAGCAGAGACATCTTCATCTAAATCTTCCTTATGGGACGTGCTTGTAGAGTTAGATTGACAATTATTATCATTTTCGTCACTTTTTTCATTTGTTGAGGAGGAGGACTCAAAACTAAAATCATCTTGTTTTGCATCGTAATCGGGATCTTTGCAAACATCTTTGGTCTTAGAAACCCCTCGACTTGCTATACGTTCTTTCAATTGTTTATTTAGTGCGAGAGTAACCATTCGCTGTCCACGACTTGTAGAAGCGTGTGTGTTCATCCTAGAAATCACAAAATTGTGTTTAGGTATGCTACATATTATCCAAATTTTGAAAGATGTCCGTTACGTCATCAATTTGTAATCAGTTTTGTATCAGTTTGTAACTTAACGGCGTAAATAACATGGTACCAAAAACAATAACAACAATGGTCTCAATGGTCTCTGATCAGATACAAAAAATCTTCTTCTAATACTTGTGGGCATGTAAGAAACGTACAAAATAAATTTGTGACATAACGGACATCTTTTAAAATTTGGATATTACCTAGGTATCTACCTACATAGAAAGTCAGTGAAACAATAGCAATTGGGAATCCACTTAATTACTCGTTAATGTTAGTACCTACTATTTAGGCAGAAAAAATAAAAAATATGAGGGGTTGGAAAGTAGCTACAGACTATCAACGTAGATAATAGTATTAGGTACTTGTTTACTTACTTTGAATGAATGAATTCAATGCTGCACTGCACACTTACCACTTGAGTAAGACCGGCGCCAAATAATTAATGAACTAGTCGTTTTTGAGGTTATGATGGTTGTTGCTTATAATAATAAACCACATTTACAATGCTGATTTTGTCCTATCTGTCACATAGGACATGTTAGGTGTCACGTACTATAACAAATTACAAGTCTATCTGTCCTATCTGTTCCAATAGATCAGTTTAGCTTTGGAAGAGTCAGATAGGACGCTGTGCTTGGTAATCTGCTTCCAGTTGTAACATAGGACAACAAAGACCACCACATTCTGCTATTTAGTGAATAGATAGGACAGTCTAGCTTTGACAAGGAGTTAGGAAATGCTTTTCTCTCCCAGACTATCGCTTTAGGACAATAATTGAAATTTTGTCAGATAGGACCTTTCAGCTTAGCACGGCAGAATTGTCCACCCATGTCCAGCGTCTCAGCTATTTCTTGGGATAATGTGGTTAAATTGGTGATTGTTGATCTTCTTGATGTAAATCCATGCTGGTGGAAGGACATACACGATTTAGTGAGAAAGGCGACTCGCTCATTAATAATTGATTCAAAGATCTTTGCAAAAACAGGGATAATGGCAATAGGGCGGTAGTTGTTGGGGTTGTTAGTGTCACCTTTTTTAAAAACTGGACAGATCCTCGCAATCCTCCAATCATCCGGAAAGACGCACGTGCGTAGAGTCAAGTTGAAAATCTCACATAAAGGTTTAGCGAAAATAGTAGCACAGTCCCTCACCAAAAAACAAGGAAGGTTGTCATTTCCTGAAGTAGATTTATTTTTAAGTCTTTTACAATGCCGAATGACTTCTTCAAGGCCGATATCCGAGACATGCACCAACGGATAATTAGACAGCGAATCAGGTAAGTCATCAATTACGCCACCACGCACGAAAGCACCAGAGAAAGCCAATGCAAAGGCATCAACAATGGCAGATGGTGTGTTATATTCCTGAGCGGAATCATTAAGTTTACTTGGAATTCTACTAGTACATTTTTTTGATCTAACATAGTCCCAAAACGAACGTGGATCAGTATATAACTTGTGTTGTATATTGTTATTGTAACACATATAAGCTTCAGAGATCTTGGCCTTAACTATTTTGCGTAGTCTCTCAAATTCTCGTCTAAAATACATGTCACCGGTTTTTTTTCCACTTTACATGATAATACCTCTTAACTGATAATTCATTCTTTATATCAACAGTGAACCATGGCGGGTATTTTAAAGAATTAGAACTTCCAACTGACTTAGGCACCGACAAGTCGAGAATGCCATAAATTATTCCATAAAACTCATGTACTGCCTCGTTAACATCAGTACAACTTTTTAGAATGGACCAGTCAGCATGTAAGAAATCTGAATAAAGATTATTGTAATTGGCTTTATAAAAATTGTATCTTTTGTTATGATTAGATATAAAAGCTGGACATTTTGAAATTGATCTATATGTGAAACTTATACTCAAAGCAGGATGATAAGTATCTTCTGAGACAAGTGGTAGTGAGTCACGTTTTATTCCAATTAGATAATCACAGTTTGATAATACCAAATCAAGCATTCGACCGTGAGGATTTAAGACATGATTAAATTAAATAAGATTTGTAGATGTTTGAAATAGCAGGAATGAATTCAATTTGGCATCAGCATTCGTAGGATCCGCATAATTCGGCAGGTTAAAGTCGCCTACCAGTAAAACAGATTTATCCAAAATAAATATCTCAAGTAATTCAAAAAAGTCTTCAAATAAATGCAAGTTAAGATCCGGAGGTATATAAACAAGGACAACATGAAGTTGCTTCAGGCCCAGAGTAATTCTCAAAACCAATACGTCCACCAGTTGTGTGAGCCGCCTAAACACAGTGGTGTCAAGAGATACACAAGCAAGGGAATCCCCAACAGCAGCCAGCACGCCGCCGCCCAACACTCTGCCGGTAATTATTGGATCACGATCACATCTGAAGACATTATAATGAATTGGAAAGAGTTCGCCGCTGGAGAAGGAGTCGGTAAGCCATGTTTCGGTAAGTAGTATTATGTCAAAGTGAGAAGAAAGAATCGCATTTAGAAAAGTATGTGTTTTTGTACGTAAGCCGCGAACATTCTGGTAATACATCTCCAAACAACAGATTCTGTTGGGCTGAGTTAGTTTTCCGAAATGACAACAACCCTTGGCACTCCATTCACATATTTAATTCTAATATTTTTGTTTTAATATTTAACCTTTACTATTTACTCCCAAAAAAATCGTTCTCACTGTTTGTTGTAAACACAAAGATATATTGTATATAAATCTAAAAATACAAGTATTTTATGTGTTAAACTATAATGAATTGTTAGAATACATTTCAAATATCATACCTAACACCAAAAAGGTCAATCTATGCACACAACTTACATAAAAATTACTTTGAAATAGTATCTTCTTTAACTACGTATACTTTACACGCGATAAAAAGAAGTATCCGGTTTGTTTGGATTGTGAACCGTGACCCAGGATAATAGTGACGTCAACAGAAAATACCCGCACTGCTTCCGCCTGAGTTTCTAAAAAGTTTTGGGTAATGTTCTGATATTGTTTGGGCATACAAAGTGAAACACAACTGACAGATTGTGAAAACGTTTTAACAAAAGTGAAATACATTTGCTACAAATGTGACAAGCGTTGTCATGTGGGAATTACATTTGATAAATTGTGAAATACCGCCAGATCAAAAATTATATTGATAAAGGTTTGCTATGGAATGTAAAACATCTGTCTTAAGTTATATCATTAAGTGTCATACTGTCATTAATATTTGTCATTATACTTTCTCTCTGACATCTTGTAGCTTTTCAATTATGGTTTACACCCATTGAGAAAGAAAACGACGTCACGTGATCAAACCGGGTATAGGTCCGCCAAATTAATAACACACTTAAGTCAAACAGGTAGTGTTGGTAAAAAGTGAAGTGTTTGTTAAGTGCATCGTGTATTAGAGTTATATAATAAGTTAAATATTAAAAGACATTATGGTTTCTTGTGCTCTACGTAGCTGCAACAGCAGAGACGGCGTTGATAAGAAGAACTCGTCTGAAATAACATTTCGTAGGTTAGTGTAAACATGACAGATGTGGGATGACAGATTATATATATACCGCCATTTATTTATTAGTTAAAATAAAACTTTGAAATTCGGACCGTATATATGAGTGATTGGTGGGCTTCTTCAGGTACACTCAGTTTTCCTATAGCACTTCCGGTCAAACCGGAAGTGACGTTAATTTTGAATTTTTAAATACAACATTTATTAAAGTAGTCTTTGGAATTAGACTACTTTTAAAACATTTTATGTTTTGTACTACCTGTCTACCACTAAACCACAGCATATTTTATATCACTTGAAAGCTAAAAATTATGCCAATATGGCACTGTAATAAAAAATAGGTGTTACTATTTAAAAAAACGAGTACCTGTCATTTGAAAATGAAAATTTTTTTTTTTCTATTTTCTTTAGTAATTTCAACGTGAAATACATGTTTCCTTCGCCAATGCGTGTAAATGTGAAAAATACGTTTCTTAATTGTTTTCAAAGCTAACTTTGATGGTTGTTACATTTCGACAATCGTTGCGAAGCAGTTTCACTTTAATGGATAAATTTAACAGATACCGCCATCTTTGACAGAAATGTCAAAAGTTAACCTGCACTAGATGGCAAATTTTCAGAAGAAACAGAATATGAACAGAAATAATAAATGTTGTATTTAAAAATTCAAAATTAACGTCACTTCCGGTTTGACCGGAAGTGCTATAGAAAAACTGAGTGTACCTGAAGAAGCCCCCCAATCACTCATATATACGGTCCGAATTTCAAAGTTTTATTTTAACTAATAAATAAATGGCGTGCTGATACATGATCTCGTTGACACCCGGTAGATATATTTTACTAGGTGAGGCAGCCATATTTGTGCCATACTAAGCCCCGCCCAATGCTCCCGTTTTGAGAATACAGCAAAGATGCTTTACAGCGTCTCCATAGTATTTTTCCTCAATGTTTACACCACAGCACACAAAACTTACATGATTGAAAAACCTACAAGATGTCAGAGAGAAAATATAATGACAAATATTAATGACAGTATGACACTTAATGATATAACTTAAGACAGACGTTTTACATTCGATGGCAAACCTTTATCAATATAATTTTTGATCTCGCGGTAGAATTAATAAATGGTGAAAAGCAATTGAAAAATCTTATACAGCATGTGTCAATTTTCATTAGCCATAGGCGATTAATTCATGCAATACGTGACAACATGGCACCCCACTTTCCTTTCCAATGCGAGCGCGACCGATACAAGCTCAAGTTATAGCAGTAACTCTTGGACCATTGACTTGGGTGTTTGTAATGCGTTCAGAAATAATATTTACGCGTTGCAAGGATTTGTTTTTCTTTTTCCTTTTAGTAAATGCAGAGAATTATTAAGCTGCGTTCACGCTGCATGACACACACAAAAGCGTAATTCTAATAAAATTAAAAATAAGGTAAATAAAAAAGGATTCTGAAAATAATAATAAACTAGTAGATTAGGAGATCGCGGCGGCCATTTGATGTTTCCCGTTCCAGTAATAAGACGGCTTTTATGGCAGACTAGATCGCAACGTGTTCGCAGCTAAAGATTGAATGTAAAATCTGGTGGGAAGATCGGAGAAAATCGTTGTAATGTCGATTGTTGCCGGGATTGGTGACGGAGAGTAGGGGTGACACACGTTGCCACATATTATTTGTATACGTATAAATCGCACGTAAACATTGAATCCCTATACCTAATGAAAATTGACACATACGGTATTGTTATTGTTAAATCAACACTTGTAGTTTTTTAATTAGTTTCAGATTTTTTAGTTTCATTTTTCTGAGTTATTATAAAAAGGGAGAACTAATAATGACTGCGTCGACGCAACAAGTCATAGAGCTACAGGGGTCGACTAATAAATTTTGGAGCATCTGAACACATAAGTCCCTGATACGGTAACTGACAAAAAAGGGGTTAGAGGCCGAGTAAGATGAGGAAATTCAACACAGCTTAGGCAGATGAGGTAGGAATAAGAAGAAGATCATTAAGTTACGTTAGCCGGATAAATGGCAGAATAAAATATGTGTCCAATCAAAAATGACTTCCCTATTGATCACACTCTACCCTGAAATATTTTCGTGACATTACATAAAATTATGTGAAACCCTAAAATTGTTTGCTGTACCATTGTAGTTTCCGTCCCGAGTGTTTTTTCTTATAAAATTCTTCCACCTCAGGTATGTAATCTTCCAATTCGACAGGCAAACTAACGCTGACTCTTTCGGAACCTCTGGCCCATGCACCGGCGTTTAAAATTTTGATGTTGATCGCGTCGTGCCGCGTCGTAGATGTCCTGAATTGGCCGTTGAGGTCTTCACTTACTTTGATATCTTGAAACATTCTAGCTAATTTATTTACATAATCCGCTGGCATGCCGACTTCACGTAACCACTCCACCATATCTTCTTCCTTTTCACTGTCGGCACTGCAAAGCATGTCAAAAATATAATATAATAATAATGTTTTAGAGTCCGATCCAAACCTGATGGTACCTGCGTAGAAAACGATTTTCGGTATTAGAGAGAGCAAGCAGTATAAAATGAGAGAGATATTTATGGGAAGCGCTGTATACAGTCGGGCGTGAAAACATTAGTCTACTACTTTATCATTTGTCGTTTAGTCTTTGTAGCGGGAAATATACATGATCGTTTTGGTGTCGATATTTTTAGCACGGATAGTACAGAGTTTAAACCACGCCTTGCGCATCTCAAGTCCCATCAGGCTTGGATCGAACTCTATAATTATAACAACGGTATAGTCGGCAAAAATATCAAAAAAACATTTCAGTTTCCACTTATAGTTAGAAATGGATGCAATGCACATTTTTAGTGAAAGGTAATTATACTTAAAAATGTAAGGTTAAACAGCAGCGGAGCTTGTTGTTTTATTGCATCTTCAAATGTGAATGTAGAATATTATTTAATGGAGACGCGTTAAGTTCAGGTGCACGTCATCGATGACGTTGACATGTTGTCATAACTCTATTAGAGAAACTAAAAAAGTTACTTTGTTAAATTATACTTGAGGGCATTTATTTCATTAGCTTAAATAGAAGATTTATAAAGTGATCGTAATATACGCATTCATGGCAAATAAACACATAATTTCCGTTTCAATATTAAATTTCTTTATTACATATTTTTAATAGACTAATAGTTTAATTCGGTGTTGACAGATAAATCATATCTGTCAAAAAGACGTGCGTTGTGTATGTTCTTCCTGTCAAATTTTTCATGTTTATTTTTGCTTTGATATAAATTGTTTAAAAACAGTGCTTCTTAGAAGTGTATTTATTATTTATTTGCGTCCATTGAATATAATGCCGAAAGGTTTCTGTCAACAGTCGAGGCTTTTTACTAACTTTTCTATAATCATGTGTTAAATGTAATGTGAATAGCGTAAGTATTGATTATTTTAAATTATATTATGGATACGTAATTAAACATTTAACGTTTTTCGACAATCTAAATCAATATAATAAATAAGTTGAGAAAGACTGAAGTCTTAGAGCATTTCAATTACTAAATATATTACGTTATAGTTATTGTATTGTGAATAATTTTTTTCTTTGGTTATATCAAATGTCACTGACAGAAATAAAAATAGATCCGGCAACATATACAAGGCGAGTCGTCATGGATCTAGTATGACGTGCAACTGAATGTAACGCGTTTCCACCATACATTACAATAAGTAGGGTTATATTCGTAAATATTTACTATCTAACCAAAAATTTGTAAATAAGCTGAGTTATTACAAATAATATAATCTCTTATGTATGTTTATTACTATGTAATTTGCATTAATCAGGTACTTCGTTTTGGATGCACAATGGATTTTAAAAATCTGTGCGTACTATCCTAATACTTTATAAAAAGATAATTGATGAGGTTTGTCTACACCATACTAAGATTTGTGTGTCTAAATGAAGCTCATACTTATTATTGTAAGGGATTGAAATATTCACTAATTGGTATACAATACTGATGAGATATTATTTTCTGCGATCCATAAACGAATTTTATTTTTACTTTCTTATACGTAGTATAAGGAAACATTGTTGTCATGACGAAAATTTTCGATCTCGAGATTTTTGCAGATGTCGACGTTTTGAAGTCTCCTGATATCGAAAAAGGGTTTTTTAAAAAATGTGTCTGTCTGTCTGTCTGTCTGTGTGTGACCACGATAGCGGCCAAACGGCTATAGAAATCAATTTCAAATTTTATATTTACAACTATAATATCCCTCTTGAGATCTGATTAGTTTCTCAGTAAAATCGGTAGACCGGAAGTTGTAGTTTATATCTGTGAAAAAATCGAATATTGCCAATATTTCATCAATTACTAAGTTTAAACAAATTTATACAGAATTCAAATGTACTCAAAATTGAATTTGAGGAAAATTGTATTAAAAAAGTTTTTCGAAATCCCTACCGGAAGTGGGTCTTTCACTCTTATCGAAAATTAGTCATGCTTTCTAGGCAGGTATAGCTCGGTTAAGGCCTGATGGCACTTGCGTGGATGATAATTTTAAGACAAAAAAGGAGAACGTGGCATGAAACGTGAGAGATAGGCATAGATTTCGCTACAGATGAAGGGGTAGAGACCACCGACATGAAAACATTAGTCGGTATTTAATTTAGTTGCACTTTGTCTATCGTAGTGTATTGCTTTCGACACCGATGTTTTTAACGCACATGATACCAGTGGCGGCTGGTGAGCGCGTTTTGGCGGTGCAGTTGCGTGGACGGGACTGGTTCGTTTGTTGTCGGTGATATGCTCGACATCTGGGAGTACATCGCCGATAATGGGCGAGTCGGTCTTGTCTGTGTGATTGCTCACGCCCCGAGCCGCCACTGCATGATACATATTTTAGCCACACCTCGCGCATCCTGATTGCCATCAGATATTAACCGAACTATATATTAAGAGTATAAAAGCATTTAAAACATAATTTTCAATATATTTTTTGCAAATATGTCATAAATTATGCATTCTATATATATTTATCAAGAGTACAAAAGCATTTAGAGCTCGATTTGGAATGTGTTTTGTATACATGAAATTTCAAAATTTGGACCGGAAGTAACACTTTTACTCTTAGCGAGTAGTACTTTTTTTTCGAATATCTTGCAAAGTATGCATTCTATAAGGGTTTATTAAGAGAATAGAAGTACTTAGTATAGGATTTTGTATAATAAAATTCTATAATTTGAGACGTTCATACGTATAAGAAAGTCGTGTGGTGGCCACACCTCATTATTAATTCCGTTATACTGAACGTGTCTGAAGTGAGGGGCAATATATTGTATATTTTGGGTCCTGTATATTTAATGTGTTCTAAGCAGCCACACACCCACACAGCAGTAAAACATCATGAACTTTGTTTTTATAAAACGGATATTTAATCATGAATTTTATAACTGATTTTATGTATAGTTGTTCAAGAGTTAGTAAATTAGATTCTTTAAATAACTGCTAATTGGAAAATCTTCTACTTTTGAAATACACAATGATCCTGCCAGCATTCCCCCATACTATTATGCCATAATTAAATCGAAGATTCCACCAGTGAGAAGTGTACTATTTTCAATATCCTAAATGGTAAAATATTACAAAGCTGATAAAATTTATAAAGCAATTTTGGAATTTAAGATAAGTAGTTAAACAAAGTAGATGTAAGTACATTAGTATTTGAAAAATGTATAAGTGGTACAAATGTGTAAAATATTGTCTATTAAATTAATAATACCGTTTACATATGAATTTTATTAAACACTGTATTTAGTGTAGCAGATTATCGCAAAAAATTAAACTATCCATTTTTAAGCCAGAGTTAAAACTTTTCTTAAAAAAATTGCTGTTCTTATGACTTCTGGGATTCTGAAAGGACAATATACAATTATTTACTTTAAATGTGACAAAAATAAAGGGGATATTATCAGTATGCCAGTTGATTAAGAAGTACTGATTAGATTACTACTAAATCTAGGTTGACATTGAAACAGATCGGTAGGAAAAAGAGTAAATATATTACATAGTGGGCTGAAATTATCATCCCCAAGTTTATTCCTCCTAGTAGTTTTTCAATATGAAAACGTGATTTCATAACACTCTTTGTTTTATAATTTTATTTTATTACGTATTGCATTCCTAGTTTTATATTAATTTTCATACATTACAATAACCAAGTTTCTTCAACCATACTAAATAATTACACATCTGTACATACCTAGCATCTAAAATTAATCGTCTTGTCAAGTGAGCTTTGTGATACCTCATGAAAACATCTTTATTTGAAACATACTTAAGGACCAACAAAACATCTCGCAATCTAGATTCAATTTCTTCGGAAGTCAGTCTTTTAGACAGGGGTGTCCTACGTAGCAGCATGTCGCAGTAATTCGCTAGCAATTCAGGGCACTTACTCTCTGGTGCTATCGATTTAGCTCCTATGCTCTTGTTCGTATTCAATTCTAATTTAAACACGGTCGTATCATTGACCACGGCTTTAAAAGCTTTATCACGAGCCGTCAAAAATCTAGGATCATCGTTAAAAGCATCGTGCACCAACGTGCTGAACTTTCTGAAAAGTTCCAAGAGTCTTTCGACGTACTTTTCAGAATCTTGAGTTATAATATCAGCTGCTGCAATCATGTCGGCTAAACCGGCCTGCGTTATGTGAGATTCTAATTCTGTTAGCATGGGTTGGACACCCTCAGGAACCCTTTCCAATAACCTGAACATAAGTTGTAAGCGGTCAGTCTCTCCTGCTTTTATTAAAGGTGCACATTCCGCCAAGAGAATTGGTAACGTGTTGCCCACCAATACCTTGACACAGCATTGGATCACGGCATTGCTTCCGGCTTCTAAATACTTTTGTGCTCTAGCTTCTTCTTCTCTCAGTTTATTATCTGCATACCGCATATAAGCTTGAACGCCATTCGCGGCTAATTGCTCAGGACCCTTGAGCTTATAAAACATTTCTGTACTTTGAATGTATGCAGCTTCAAAATTTTCTCTATATATTTGCATCTTATCATCTATACTTGAACACAAATTTACGTACGACTCCCTAACTCCTAAAACAAGATAAAATATATCAGAAGTACCAAAGATATAGATTAATACTTTACCTATTACAAGTTGAGAATCAAAAGCTTCCCCATTTCGCTCAGCATGTACTAATTTCATTGCACTTTCTTGCAGACGATGTTTGATATCATTAAAAATACTTTCATTCCATGAATCCAACATCAGTTTCCTCACAATACTTTCTTCACTTTGTCCCTTTTTGTTGTTGCTACTTTGCAGATTTGTCGTTCCAGTTGCAGGTTTTCCTTGCAAAGAACTCTCCAACTGCCTAAATGGCGTGGGTAAATAGTTGCATTGTGTAAAAAACTTTCTCCATTCAGCTATGTATGCTTTTAGCAAAGCTTGTTCCTCTCTGTGAGAGAGAACACGGACCTGAGCTTGTTTTATAAATTGTACAATATCCTCCTGTAGGTGTTCCTTCAGTTTTGTTGGCCCCTTTTCATCCCACAAGCAAACAAGGTGAACGTCATAAAATAAATCTTGCCATTCTCCTGGGGATACAGATTCTTGTTTTAAAAGTTTTAAAACAATTAATCTCATTGCAGGCCATTTATCTTCAAATTTTAATTGACCCCTTTCCTAAATGGGATATATTAAATTGCTATTTCATGTTAACACAATTAGAAAAATACATACCTTAAGCATGATTATTAAAAACACATTCACATAAAATGTAAAATTATATCAGATATGTTTTTGCTCATACTTTAATATATTTCTAGCTATTTGTACATATTTACAATCTGTAGTGTATTTCTTAGAATAAAATTAATCCTATCAAACCTAAATCAAATGAAATTACCTCTTGCTAATTAATAGGAACATTCGTTTTTTAATAGTGCATAACCTCTAAAATATGACTATATGTGATCTCTTTTTATTAAGTGGAACTTGAGTATATCTATTTCATTCTATCAAGTGTCAAAGATATACAACAATATTGTGAACATAAGAAAATCCCTGAATACCTCAAAATTTTTATCGGAGTTGTCCAAATTTTCATTTTTGGCGAGGTAGTTTCTAATTTAGTCGATTTCTTACATCAAATAAATATAATTATGGCTTCAAACAAGTTTACAATGATTGTAAGTATTAACATTTATATTATTTTCTGCTTCTACTTTCCTGATAAATTTTATGTTACATAATATATATGTGAGGTTAATTTAGGTTTTAATTCAAATATGTAATTTAGGTACGAAATATTAGTACTAGTAATGTGATGAGTCAAATGGTCAAACCACCAATCCAAGTTTTCGGATTAGAGGGACGTTATGCAACTGCTTTATATTCTGCTGGCAGTAAAGAGAAAAAGTTGGATGCTATCGAGAAGGAATTGGTTAAATTTCAAGAAACCTTAAAAACCGACACTAAACTCCGAGATTTCATTTTAAATCCAACAATCAAGCGACAAGTAAAAACCGAGGGTCTCAAACAAATCTCATCAAAAATTTCTTTAACACCTGCTTCGAGCAATTTACTTCAATTATTGGCTGAAAATGGTCGATTGAAGAATGTTAACGGCGTCATTAATTCCTTCAAGGTTATAATGTCAGCACATCGTGGAGAAGTAAGCCATTCATAAATTCACCACCTATTTTTTTAAACATTGCTTGTTTTTCTTCATAGGTACCATGTGAAATTATTACTGCTAAACCACTAGATCAAGGTCAGCGTCAGAAGTTGGAAGGTGTTTTGAAGTCTTTTGCTAAATCCAATCAAACAATTCATATTACGACTAAAGTTGATCCAACCATTATTGGTGGGATGGTTGTGAGCATCGGTGACCGATATGTTGATATGAGTGTTGCTAGTAAAATTAAAAAGTACACCGATATTATCAGCGCTCCAGTATAAATTAATTTAATCTTGCATGTCCTAGATTGTATAGCCGTTCCAATTAATAAAATATAAATAATTTACCCGATTTCATTATTATAACTTGATTTAAAAAATTTACAGTATATATGTATAAGAAAGGAAAATTAGAATAATTGTATCTATAACTGTTATTCTTGAAACGACTCAACAACGTAATTTTCGGCAACACTTCTTCACTTTTATTTTGTTTTATTTCGTTATTTTAAATTACTGTAAAGTGTTAACAATTAAGAAAATTCTTTTTAGGTTTATAATTGTATTACTAGATGGTGCTACTTAAGGACTACTATTTTGAGGTTAGATAGGGAGGTGCATCCGGCCTTTGGAAATTCTAATAATTCATGTTTTTATTATTTTTAATTATATTGATCGTTGAATTTAATACAATAACAATCCTTCTGTGGCGGCTCTCTTGTTTAATCAAGTGCAGCACTGATTCGCCTTAAATTTCTGTTCAATTAGGAAATATGTTGTTCCTTCTTACATTTTTCTCTCGAGAAATAAGTTAAAAATAATTTCTTTTGTATAAGGAAGATAGTACTATTTATACTAGTAATATTACAATAAAAAACTATTATTAATATGTTCACACTGTAATATTTTCATATTTTAAACGAGAGTGGAACGCTCCTCCCTGAAGCAAAACGACAAAGTTAATCAACTTGATTTCCCTGTTTATGCGGGTGCCATGAAAACGACACGTAGGCCGTAAGTGAGGGGATCGCATTACGTCATCCCAGTGAAGCAACATAGTACGTTGCTTCACTCTTTCAGTCTGCATCTGACACTCGTTCGGTCTGTGTCTGTTATGTATCTCTACTAGAATCGCCGAAGAGATTCAGTAATAAAAGTGCGTGATCACAACGTGACCAAGGCATCTTATGCAAAAAACGGTCGGCGGCAAAGATTGTTTACATTAGGGGATTAGGTAAGCTGTAATAACATCACAGATCGCAGGTGTTTATTTACTTTCACGTTTCTGTTAAATTTGTTTTAGCTGCATTTATTGTGTTTTCATTTAAATATGCATAATATCTTATGTCAAATACTACGGCGGCATTGATCTTTGAATGATTTTATGTGTCTGTGTGCATACGACTTTGGTGTGATCACGTAAACCCAACGTGATCACTGAATCTGTTTAGCGATTTCAGTATAGAAAAATAAACTAAGCTATTGTGCAGAAATAAATGTATTATAATACTGAAGTTAACCGCGAGTATTTTAATCGGAGTTGGAAAAACCGACCCTTACACTAAAAACTACGCCTAAACTTAATCCAGAAAAACAATTTATTATTATTCGATTTAATCTGTATAACAAAAAAAGGAAGGTGAGCACATAAAACGAGAACGGGCCTGGCCAGCTAACGTTCAACTGTTGTCGGGAGCGCTTCCCGATCTTGTCTGCTGAATGTGTGCCAAAATTTAAAACATTGTGGTATAATTAGTATGATGGTTGTGCGGTAGCACAGCCGTCTTTACTTACAAGCCATGAAGTTAAATTTGGCAACACCGCCTAGTTGCCCTCAAGTGGGTCTACTCGTGGACTTTAGCAGGTGCTGAAAGTGAGATAGATTAACTGTGTACCTAATCTAAAATAGGTTTTTTGGTAGGTAATTCTTTCTTTAAATTTAGGTAGGTAGGTATAATGTGACGAAGAAAGGATGTATAAAAGGGAAACGTATAAAAAACATTATTAATATTTCAACATTTTTAATAATATTCGCAATTGTTCGGTGATAATTTTCTCGTTTGACCACTTTTTTTGGTGACATACACTATTTTTATTTCTGCTATAATTATTTAACACTATATTGTTCATTGGTGTTCCACATTCAGATACAACATTAAAATCAATATAAAAGTTATCAGACTTTATACACTTTTAATTGCTAATGAGGTTAATATCTTTTGATGATTATTTTTGCTCAAGAATTGTTTTTCAATTTTTATATTTTTTGTTATAAAAGCAAATATTGCACATAAGTGAAAATACAAATAACCTACTTCTGACTACTTCATCAGTCCTCCTCTCGGCAGATAACCACAATAAGCATCACCAAACAAAGCACCATTACTTTTCACTGCAAAATTTGTACTATTATAGTCATTATCTAAAAAATTATTTTGTTTGCAGTGTTTAATTATTAATGCAAAATCCGGACATCGCTTCACCTATTATTTTATTATTGAACTCATGAGCCGCCCCGTAGTTAGGCTACTCTATATTATTTAAATATCTTCTAGTCTTCTTGGCTTTACACACAGAATTGAGTGAGTTGCCACAACATTCGAAATTTCCTATTTACTATCAGGGTAGCATGAAAGCAAGGAAGTACCAGAAACTTTCCAGAAATAACGTAAAAGACAAAAGTAAGTAAATGGCGTCGTCTTTATTATAATAGATACAATTTACAATCTGTCTGTAGTTACTAAATATAAATAGCATGAGTAACTGACACAGCTGCTATAGTTTATCTAGCATGTCTGAGATGACGCGCAACAGCAATAATAACAGGTTTCTGCAGACTATTCGTAATTTTAAGGATGAATATATTCAATTCAATATATTTATTAGTTCTTTTACTGGGAATGACATAAATTGTTGTTAAAAATATATTAATTCACCTTTATGAACACAACATGACTATAAGTATTGTTTTAATTTTTGACATATTACATAATACACATAACCTCGCACAAAATCTAATATAACCCTACTTTAAGCATAATGTGAAAAGGTGTAACTAATAACTTTACGGTTTGTAGGACGCCTATGGATTTGTTTGTAATTTACGTTTCAGAAAGCATATCAAAAATGCTTAACTCACTTGCAAACTCTAAAAATTATACAGAAACAAATTGATAATAATATATTTAAATGATTATTTCATTAAAGTTATGCTTACATAGCAATGACTGTTCCAGGTGCAGGTGTTAAAGTAAATTTAAATAAATCCTCTCAAATCAAAGACTTGAATAATTTTAAATTTTTCTTGCTCTTTGTACTGTCAGCTGTACTACTACTTGTTATTCTAACAGCGCTGCAGTTTGCCGAAAGAGGACACAGTTTAATTACTTACAGAAAAATCAAATTACATCCTATACATAACACACCTGAAGTAATAATTTCAAATAATTTACCAGAATCCTTGCCGACGGATGCAGAATGCACTTACTGGGATTGTTTCAATGTGTTTCGATGTGGACGTACTGGTCATGACAGGATAACAGTGTATGTGTATCCTTTAGAGAAGTACGTTGATCAAAATGGCATTCCTGTATTTGAGACCATATCTAAGGAGTATTATGAAATATTAGAAACTGTCGTTGAGTCAAATTATTATACAGCAAATCCAAATGAGGCATGCTTGTTCATTCCATCGATTGATACCTTAAACCAGAATCGTATGAGGCTACAATTGACATCAAAAGTTTTGCAAAAATTACCGTAGTAAGTAATTAGACTATAATAAAACTTAAAACAAGAACTACATACAAATATATTTATTATTTTCAGCTGGATGAATGGGACAAATCATTTGTTTTTTAACATGGTGGCGGGAATGGTCCCAGATTTTTCACCAGTCATTGAATTAAATGTGGCAAATGCATTAATTGCTGCGGCAGATTTTGATACATACACATTTCGCAAGGGTTTTGATATATCAATACCAATTTATAGTCCAATTGGTAAAACAGCTGAAGTGAATATTTTAGAAGATGACAGGTATAAATATAATAATAATAAATATGCGGGTACCCAATCTCTATCTGTTATTATGGGTAACTTTAATATTATTGATTCATACAACATTGAGAAATTTAATTTCATCGTCATTTTTAAAATTAACTTTGTGATATAGCAAAAGAAAATTGAAAATGTCAATGACTTGATAAGATAAGAAGAAATAATGATTTAATATTAAAAAAGTTGCCCATATGAAGACCTAAGAGTGTGCTTACTTACAAGTTTACTTGCAGACGATGGTTGGTAGTATCATCACAGTTAAACATCGATCCCTATTTCCATCAAGAACTTTTAGATTTGCAAATTTTAAATAACGATTTATTAATATTAGACAGATGCGAAAGTCACAACTATACGAGAAGATGTGAAATTGATAGTCAAAAGGTCTACGATTATCCACAAGTTTTACAAACAAGCAAATATTGCGTGGTTTTTCGTGGTGAAAGGATGGGCCAAATGGTTTTATCAGAAGCAATGGCAGCCGGTTGCGTTCCAGTTATAATAATGGATGGAGTTGTGATGCCTTTCAGTAATGTCATTGACTGGAATCGTGCTGCAATCTTCATCATGGAAGATTATACCAGCACGCTGATATCAAGGCTGAACAAAATATCAGATCAAAAGTACCGGCAATTCCAGAAACAGGCAAAGTGGTTGTATGACAGATATTTCTCTAATTTAAAGAACATCGTAGAAACTACATTGGACATCATACAGGATAGAGTTTATCCTCAATGGGGAAGAATATACGATGACTGGAATGTTGCTCCAGATGAAGTAAGGCTGAAATGTCAAAAACTATAGTAGCGTATAATCAATATTTTTTATTTAGTTAATCATGATCTTCAATTCCAGATCGCAAGTACTTAAAGCTTTTAATCTGTTATTTGTTCATGTATGTATCATTATATTGTGCATTTTAATTACCGCCGCTTTGGCCATACTTTGAGTTTTCTCGATATTTAACATATATGTATGTATTACTAATACCTTGAGATTATATTGTAATTTTTCTGTTAATACGATCATATCATCGGCAAATATTAATTGCTTCATTTCAATCTCCTCCATTTTGCAACAACCCTGTCACTGAATGTAGCAATGGACTTAACACTCATCATTGCTTTTTCACTGTTTTTTTATTAATGTTTCCATTTTATCGAGTGAAACGTGTGTATACAAAAGTTTTTCAAAATAAAGTGAACAGTGTTGTTTAATACATTTGTAATTCCAATTAGAGTCCATGACCTTCTGATTATAAAAGATTTCGACCACATGGTATATTGAGCCCTAATAGCAGTCAACAATTTCAGAAATCCATGAATCCATTATTTCTTCCGATAACGGCACCTAGAAGTGAAGGATTTACAGCTGTTATATTAACTTATGATAGGCTGCAGAGTCTTTTCAAATTAATCGAGAAGTTGTCCAAGGTACCTAGTCTTGCAAAAGTGATTGTCATTTGGAACAATCAGAAGAAAGCCCCACCGCCATGTAAGTGCAAAAAAATGCCTGTAGTTATTTATCAATTGTGATTTAGAAATTTCCATGTTATAAAATCGGCAACTTGAAAGCGTTTTCTTTCACTTGTTATATCGTCAGAGTTGTGTCTGAATATTTAAATTACAAAGTAAACATCATTTTGTAACTGTGATAATAGTTACTTGTAACTATAACACTGCCAATGTGATAAAATTGCATTAATAACCTGTTATTTCTAATTCATATTCTCTTGAGGCCAATTAGTTTATGTGAATAATTTTTAAAATCATTGCTAAAGGAACCTCTAAACTGCGTTTATTTGATTATAAAGATTATATCAAATTTGACACTTGATTTGAATTTAAGCAGGGTGGAAACTCTAAAATTTAAATAAAAAATTCTAAAATGTAAGTGACGGATACGTAGCGTAAATCAATGCTTTCATTCAGCAGACACAACAGTTGCGCAACTGTTCAGTGATCACGTCCAGTAGACGAGCGCTGACTCTGAACATGTTCAGGAGCGGCCGCCATTTTTGTGAGCGGAAAAATTCTATTTATTATTTATATTTATTATTCTGTACCATATATATAATACTACTATATCGCGTGTAGACAAGGAAAACTTCGCTCCAACATTGTGAAATAAAGCATATGGGCTATGCCGTGTTATTGGAGTATTGTCCAAACTGCGCATGGGTTACAAATAATTTTTCAAATTTAGGTCTGTTTGTTTAGCACATAGATTCATTACTATAAATATTTAATTATTGTTTGTACATCGTCAAACAAGTATAAATAGTTTAAAAATCGACAAACCTCTTTATAATTAATAATTGTGCCTTTTCAAAACTAGAAAAATAATTTAATTTCCCTTAATGAATGAAGAAATATCGTCCTAGCATCATGTGCAAATCACAGACAAACAAACAATCATATTGAAGAAGTATATTTGTCAAAAGTTGTACGAATTGTGGTTATGTTATCGTAAATATTGTAAATTAATTAAGTAAAACCCGCAATCAGTTCAATTGCATTGCAACTGTGTTTCTTTGAATACATTATAATGGGATATCGTGAACAGAAAGAAAAACACCTCTATAGGTCATGTACAAAAATTTGTGATATAATAACACCACCTAAATTATTCAACTTAACATACAAGAATAATAATGAATTAGATATTGTGGTATTCTTGTATTCTAGAATTACTCTCATCTATATCGGAGCAATGTACAGAAAGAACACAGTACATTTTACATGAATTAGGTAATTATATTAGTATGTTACATATTAAAATATTTGAATTGCTCATAATAAAAAGGCTTCTATTAAACCTCTTAGAAGAGACACATACCAATCTTTTTGCCACAACCTTCTAATTTTTTTGATATATATCTAATAGAACATACATGTGTTCATAGAAAGTTGAAGAATTTTGACATGTCCACCACGGAATCCACAGATCCCATGTGATATGATATATTAATATGCCGAGATTGGGTATTTTGACAAGAGCTTGGGCTGGTTATTGGAATTTATGCTATGATGCATCCCTGATTGTGATGATGATATCTTATTTATAAGATAGTGAAGTCTTTTTTTTAATTTGTACTGACACCGCCGCGAGGCAGACATTGCCAACCCGCGTGCCGTCCACGCGGGTTGGCAATGTCTGCCTCGCGGCGGTGTCAGTTGTTGTCACTCAGACCTGAGGATCTTCTGACATTTAAGCTGCAATTGGTGGTCTGTCTTCCCGATGGTCTTCCTTTTGTTTCTATCTCCAAGGAAATCCCACCTTATTCCTTGGCTACACCATACTGACGATGACCAACGAGTCTGAAACACGTGTCTGCGGTTGCACTACAGCGGATTAACCCGATATTCTTTCTGCTATTTTTATTATGTATCCGTGATATTTCCTTTATTGATCTATTAATTTATACAAATATTTATATTTTATAATAATTTTTGTTTTGTTTTAATTCCAAGAAAGTATATACAAAATAGATTTCCAAACATAAATAAAATAAAATTTAATTTTTTACTTCGTAAGTAGAAATTGAACTTTGTTCATTGATGTAATTATTGAATCAAATACAACATCAACATACTTTTTTTACAAGCATTCCACGACTTTTGCTAAAACATTCATGTTTCAGTGTATGTCTCGACACAGAATTAAATACAGGAATTTAATTAGTTTTGTACATTGTTGATTATGCGACATTATATTGAATAATGTACATAGACAAATATAAAATAGATGTTGTTTTATTCTTATGTATAGCCAAAATATTAAATACAGTAATTTTAGTAATTTTATTTGCATTCTTAAGCTTAAAAATACAAGCAAAAGTATATGTTGAAATATAATACAATCTGACATATAAAACATACCTGAATATATTCCATTGTGTATATAAAACATTAATTTATGTGTTTTCTGTAAGTCAAAACAAGCAGTATTTATATTCAATAATTGCACACACATCAATAAGCACACACTCATAATGTACACAAGATTTTCTTTTCAATAAGACGAAATGAAACGATCGGTATTTACATTTAATAATATAATTTTACATATACCAATAAACATGTACAAATCAATGTATTAGTTATAAGTTCACAAGTTTTTCTGTTCAAAATCTTTTCTGTTAGTCGAAATGGAAAGACCGGTATTTAATAATATAATTTCACATATTCCAGTAAGCACGTAAAAATCAACGCAGAAGTTATAACTTCACAAGTTTTTCTTTTAATAATTCACTGGAATCAGCCTTCATATCGTTTATTTATTCTACCTCGTATTTTCTGAGTAATTCTACAAATTCACCGATGAAGTAAACTTGCACAAAACTGAATTCAATAAAAAACAACTGCGTATGCTTTCAGTAATATCATAGTTATAGATGTCAATTTAAATCAGAGGTTATAATTATATTTTCTGTTTATCTGTCATTTCGTAAATTTCAAAATGGACATTTTGAGTCGACGCATGTGCAGAACAGGCAATACTCCAATTCTATCTCTCTTAGTTGGGACGAAAAATTACACATTATCAATATACAACACACGCAATATAGTAGTATTATATATATGTTCTGTACGCATGCGCCATTGAAGCATTCCAAGACCAACCTAATACATAATTTTGAAGAAAGTTACTAGAAACGTAAGATACAGCAAATTAAAGGTATTGTGCAGAAATAAATGTATTAAAATATTGGAGTTCACCCAGTATTTTATTCGGGGTTGGAAAGCCAGCCCTTCCACTAAAAACTACGCCAAAACTTAATTCAGAAAAACAATGTATTATTATTGTTACTCGGTTTAATCTCTATAATTTTAACATATGACAGCAATGAAAAGTACCAGATGACAGACGATGACATAAGCTGAGCGGTCCTGTCCAGCGAACACTCAACTGTTATGAAGTGAATGGTTGGAGCGGGATCGGTTCCCGATCCGTCTGCTGAATGAAAGTAATTACAGACACATATAGAACTCTGAATTTAATAAACTTAGCAACGAAATTATTTAGGTTTTGAAAACTTACAAATAATAATTTCGGGTCACGTTTTCGCGATTAAAAATAATATTGCAACGCCAACATTTATTAACCGTTATTACTTCGTAACTTATCGAATTGCATATATATATATTGTATAAAAAGTTATCATTACTTTTAGTAATGTTATTATTATAATCACTGTAATAATAACCTTCTTACTGAATCTGACTGAATTTTTTCCAACGCAATGGTTTACAGTGTGATTCACAAAGTCCTCTTGATACTCAAGTAGTATGTTTTTGAGGACATTTCAAGCAAATAAGTTTATATAAATACGGGTCCGATTTGCTGTGGTTATTGAGCTATACGGATTTTAAATTGACCACTAAAGCAACACGATTCATCAAATCTTTTGCGTCAAAAACGAAACTTTTTACTAATCTTACTGAAAAATTTTATCTGAGACTGTTCGTGTCTTACTTTTCAGTGTCGAACTTTCCCTATATTCAGAAGCCGCTCAGAGTAATTCAAACGAAATCGAACAAATTATCAAATCGATTTTATCCGTTCGAAGAAATTGAAACTGAGGCTATTTTGAGTATAGATGACGACATCATCATGCTGACATCGGACGAATTGGAGTTTGGTTACGAAGTTTGGCGGGAATTCCCCGATCGACTTGTGGGTACGTTGGAACGCTTTTTTTTTACCGTCTACCATTACAACCAGGTGACATGTAGTGACATGTGTTATTTATAATAAGTTACTTTCCTATTAAATAGTAACAGATTTGAAAAGTAACTGAATCTTGCATTTCTGCCGGCCCTTTTCGGCGGGTGGGCTGTAATTGTCCGGCATCGCGTAAACGTTGTACAGCACGCACAAACGTCGCAGGCGTGGGTGTACGCCTATTTGGACACACATCCGCATACCTCCTTCGGGCAAGTGCGCTGTTTTGTTGACTCTCTCTGTAAATAAGTATCATATCTACCAATTCATTATTATTAAACCCCATAACAATAATTAACACAAAACTAAATTATTCACTTAACTAAACACAACGCAAGCGGCTATAACACAATTGTATCTTTGGTCCAGCGACCTAGATTTGTAATTGGTGATGATACTTCAAATACATTTCCAAAAGTAGGACTGCCGCCAAGGGGAGGTACCTGTGTCTAAATGATGGCATATGAGAAGTGCAACTCTCACTCGAAATGTAAACAAACATACGCATAACGGGATCAAGTTTGTTCAATACAGTCCATCTCAAAAACATTGGCTCCACTTTTCAATATTTTTTCCATTACTTTGTAATTATTGTGAAGTATGTCTCCTCAAAATCGTATAGATCTTTGACCAAACACAGTGTATACTTATACTGCCAAATATGTTTTTATTTTTTTCTGCAATAAAACATGTATTATATACAGGATGGTTCACCGGGAACTGAATCGATCGATTGCGGAAAAACTGTAGGTAGGAATGATCTGAAATTTTGACACTATGCTAAAGTCAATGGGGGCCATTCGCCTAAAATATTTTCAAGATGGCGACACTCGGGGCTATACCGGAAGTAGGCACCAACTTCCTAATTTTAAATAGAATATACTGGATATTGTCAGGTTTTTAGATTCTACGTGAAATTGTAAATATATTTCATGGTCATATATCTAAGTGTAACCCTTTTTGACTTATTGAAATTCTTATGTTAAATTTGACGTTTGCAGACAGAAAATCAATAGCACTTTTTCCATATAAAGATGAATTTATTATTGAATTTGAAGTAAATTCTCTCAATTAGATGGTCTAATTAAATACTATTTGTATAAAATTGTTACAATTATTAATACAGAGTGTGCGAATTATACGCCTGAAAAACTAATTTGGAAAAATTGCCAAAAGACAATTTTTTTAAATGGGAAGCGGCAACTTTTATAATTTTATTTTATTCTGCATTAAAAATAAGGATCACTTTGTATAAATATGTCTATTATAAAAATTGGTAGTTTTCGAAATATTGGCAAGTTAGTGTTTTTACCTTCTACAATACGTACTGTTTACATTAGTTCTTTTTTCATTAGTTAGCCATGACAGTGTTTACAAAATCATAAATTGTCATTCGTTGAAAAAAAGTCATTTACCTTATCATAATTTCAATAAGTCATGCTGGGGCGCTTAAATTGTACTAACGATGATTATTTAAATTTATTTATTATTTATGGGGAATGTAATAAACCTATGTCAAGAACAAATGTGATACATTTGCATTACATTATTATCGTTATTAATAACTGATTTTTTTCCCTGAATCTTTGCCCTCACGGATCCAAAGTTTCTGAAATCTTCTATAATACGTTTAACGGTATTGGTAGATGGTTTCCGTTTTTGCGGATATCAAGTTGCAAATGTATCACATGTTCTTGACATAACTTTATTACATTCCCCATAAATAATAAATAAATTTAAATAATCATCGTTTGTATAATTTAAGCGCCCTGGCATAACTTTTCTTCAACGAATGACAATTTGTAATTTTGTAAATACTGTCATGGCTAACTATTGAAAAAAGAACTAATGCAAACAGTATGTATTGTAGAAGGTAAAAACACTAACTTGCCAATATTTCGAAAACTACCAATTTTTATAATAAACATATTTATACAAAGTGATCCTTATTTTTAACGCAAAATTAGATAAAATTATAAAAGTTGCCGATTCCCATTTAAAAAAATTGTCTTTTGGCAATTTTTCCAAATTCGTTTTCAAGCGTATAATTCGCACACTCTGTATTAATAATTGTAACAATTTTATACAAATAGTATTTAATTAGACCATCTATTTCAGAGAATTTACTTCAAATTAAATAATAAATTCATCTTTATATGGAAAAAGTGCTGTTGATTTTCTGCCTGCAAACGTCAAATTTAACATAAGAATTTCAATAAGTCAAAAAGGGTTACACTTAGATATATGACATTATACATGAAATATATTTAGAATTTCATGTAGAATCTAAAAACCTGACAATATACAGGGTATTCTATTTAAAATTAGGAAGTTGGTACCTACCTCCGGCAAAGCCCGACGTGCCGCCATCTTGAAAATATTTTAGGCGAATGGCCCCCATCGACTTTAGTATAGTGTCAAAATTTCAGATCATTCCTAGTTATAGTTTTTCCACAATCGATCGATTCAATTCCCGGTAAACCAGCCTGTATATATACACTACATATTATGTATTTGTTTCTAACTCGAAGTAATTTTGCTATCCCTTGGAATTCGAGTTATGATAGTTTGACTGTACGTGTACAGCGCTTAACCAATGACTTTTCTGTGGTGACATGGTGTAAAAATAATTTGCGTTTTTTCAAGTTCAAATTGTATAATTTGATTAGGTTTCCCGAGCCGCACTCATATCTGGGACAACGTCACGCAAAGTTACAAATACGAGTCAGAATGGACCAACGAGATTTCGATGGTGTTGACAGGTGCGGCTTTCTATCACAAATACTGGAATTACCTGTACACAACGGGCATGCCTCTGGAAGTGAAGGACTGGGTGGACGAACACATGAACTGTGAGGATATCGCCATGAATTTTTTGGTTGCGAATGTGACTAACAAACCGCCCATTAAGGTAGGATGAAGCACGTCTAAGTTATTAATTTGTAAATCGCAGCTTCTGCCGTCGAAGCTATTCGTTTGAATTTTGTATTTCAGGTGGCTCCGAAAAAGAAATTCAAGTGTCCCGAATGTGTCAATAACGAAATGCTCTCTGCGGATTTGGGTCACATGTTCGAACGATCCAAGTGCGTCGATTTTTTCACTAAAGCATTCGGCCGTATGCCCTTGAAATCAGTCGAGTTCAGAGCCGATCCCGTCCTGTACAAAGATCCTTTCCCCGAGAAACTGAAGAGATTCAACGACATTGGGAGTTTATAGAGTTTAACATCGACTCTCGTGTGTATGCCGGTATTGTTCAAACCGCTTGATTTTTTCATGGCGATTTAATCAATGCAATTTGTATGTTTTTGACCACAGTAAGGTTTATTTAATTAACACGGATAAGTAATTAATACATATATTATTCAATGCGAGACAATTTGCTGATGTAAAAATTGACAGTGATCAAGGTTTTAAAGTGTGAAAGTAAGTGGATTTTTTATAAAAATTATGTACATAGATTGACCTGAAGTTTAACACACTTTGATATAACTGAACGTGTGTTTTTCTCAACTTTACAATGATATAGCATATGTACTATCTATTTTTAAAAACGACGATGTCTTTTAAAATCTGTTGTAGGTGAATAGCGCCCAACGTTGGGCGCCAATTTATCGCAGGTTAATCTGACGCACTGAAATTTGATGCACATTAGATGTTAATAATAAATTACAATAAAATTGACGTTGTGTGTCAGGTTGTCGCTTAAACAATTTCGTTGATATAATTTCGGACCTAGGAATATTGAATTACAAAAATACCTTGACATAATTGCCGTTTCTTATGATTTAGTGTAAGACATATTATGTTGGATGCACTGTATGGAATATGCGTCGATTTGCCTAATGTGTTTTGGTGTCTTTAGTCTCCGAATTTGATTGTCAGCTGTAGCTAGGTTATTTTATGTTTTTGGTATCCTTGCGTTTGTATCTGTTATACATATTGTTATAAAATCAGTTGTTTTCACAACTAAATTATTCCAAAACCTTTGGGTAAACAATCAAAAGATGTAGAAAGAATATTTTCCAAAATAAATATTTTAAAAAATAAACAAAGAAATTCGTTTTCCACAAAAACAATAATTGGCATACTTTATTCACAACAATACACGAACAACTCTTGTTTTAATCGAAATCTATCAAATAGTTTACTCAGTCGGCAGAACAATAGTATGTACAGTTCTGTGGAATAAAATGGCGTACACGTCTTATTGCTAATTTTGACATTATTTTGCCATTGTGAAAATGACTTAAGTTAAATATGACAAATTGAATTATAGTGTCAATTCAATTTGTCATACATGACAGATATTCAAACAAAAGTCATATTTACATAATCGTATAATAAGTGTACGCCAGTTTATTGCACAGAACTGTACAGCACATCAAGAGACTTTAGTGACTCAGAATAAATATTTCATATGTTTATCCAATAACTATAGACCGGACGTACCAGGGCGAAATTACGACGGACAAAAAAAATAGTGTATAACATCACGCAGTTACTGATTAGTATTATTCATATGGTGAACTGCACATCTGTTTCTGTCAAGAAAACGGACAGCAAAAAAAGTCGATTTTACTGTTAAATTTCTTTCTTCAACAGCGTAGGTAGAAGCGTGGGGAGTTTTTAAAATTTATTCTATTTACCTTGTATTTCGTAAGATAAATAAAGTACGGAGAGTTTACTCGATTTGAACTACAAAATGAAGAAATAATAATGTATTTTGTATTTTATAGATCACCACCCATTTGTTATCCAATTATATAAATAAAATTAAAAATACAAAATTTTAATAGTGCGCCCATGGGCGATGAGTCATCGGCCGCTCGTGTTCGGTCTCTGCCAATAACTGTCCATATATTATGTTAATCTTAATTTCTAGTATCAAACTCTTTTTAAATAGTTTTTTCTCTTTTTTGTACAAAACTCTCATAAAGATCATGTAAACCTGTTTTATATCTAAGAAAGATTTAAAATAAATCTACCGTTTTATATTCAAACTACCGCTTTTTGTACTGCCTGTTACCGCTTTCTCATTTTTACATCTACAGCACTCTGCATTAATTTAAGATTTGATGTAACGGGCGGGCGTTCAGAAAATTCCGGAGTAAAAGGTAATTCATGGAAACGTGTAGTCATATCTGAGATAAAACAATTATTGAATAATATCATTTGACATTTAAAACTTGATGCAAATCATAGACTTATGTTTGGACAAACTTTTTTATCTAGAACCTATTTCACTACGGATATCTCTGAACGCTCGTTATAATAATGACGTAATATTTTTCCTGCTTTTCCGTGAATTGATTTAACTCAAGCGAGAGAAATTTCAAGCGGCTTGAACACTATCGAAATTAGCCTAATAATTGTTGAATTTTATTTTATATATTTTAACTATATGTATAATGTATACCAATATATTTATTTTCCTTTATTATTTTTATATACATACAAAAACATACCGACAAACTTTAAGGCGAGGTTGGGGACATCAAAACAAACATTTTTTATTTAATAAATAATGTCCGCAAATGAGCGGTATTAGCATAAAAGAGAAAAAATTGTTTTGGTAGTATTTTACAAAAAAAAAAAAAAAAGATAGGATGACATTAATAAATCAGTTTTTGTTCATGTTAGCCTTTGTTTTATTGACAAATAAATCATGGTTTGCAAACTTTCCAAAAATCATCAGAGAACAAAATATTCTTAGAATAGTCCAGGGAACAACCCCTTTAATTTTTGTCATATGCTTAATAAACATCCTGTATACCGGGTGTTTCGGAATTGCACGGCACTATTGTAGGTACTTGTTCTCCAGCATAAAATAAACAAAAAAGTCCATATAAACATATGTCTCAAATTAATTTATTACTAAGATATTGGAGCATAAATATATGTATTTAACAATACAACATCCAAAAGAACTGTTTAAAGTGGCCACCGTTTTGTTGAATGCAGCATTCAGCACGACAAATTCATACTTCTTTGACACTTCGTATAGCATCAGGATGATGAAGCTTCCACGATGCAATTACTAAACTACCGATCTAACGACGTTAGATCGGGAAATCGGGATTCGTCAGAGTTTAGTAATCGCATCGTGGAAGCCGCAGCAACTATCAAGAATCGTTCTGATGCTATACGATGTGCTAAAGAAGAATGCTGCATTCAACAAAACGGTGGCCACTTAAAACAGTTCTTTTGGATGTTGTATTGTTAAATAAATATCTTTATGCTCCAATATATTAGTAATAAATTAATTTGAGACATATGTTTATATGGACTTTTTTGTTTATTTTATGCTGGAGAACAAGTACCTACAATAGTGCCGTGCAATTCCGAAACACCCGGTATATAAGGAGGATAATATTGAATATATTCCGCTGTAGAGCAACTATAGAAACGTGTTTCAGACTCATTGGTCATCGTCAGATAGCAACAATTGTTTCTGTCTCCAGGGATATCCCGCGGGGGATTATCCTTGGATGTATTTTCTAACTTACGCATTTGTGTTATCAACGCTAACATTTGATATTTGGTGTCAACATTGACATTTCACATTACTACAAATGCATATGTTAGGAAATATTTTTTTTTGTTCAAAACCTATATATGTTCTAGCCATTTGTTGATGCTAATGATTTTTTAATATGCAAACTGCGTAATTGTAAGAAAAAAATGTAAAAACGTATTTAAAGTATCCTTTACCTTATTATCAGATCTATTTAATAATTACATACATATTTTAAATGTTTATTTATAATATAAAGAAATCTATCTATTTCTATCAATATTTAAATGTGATTATTATATTTTTATTTGTAAATATTGTCTGTTTTTTATCTATTTTATTGTAATTTTATTTATATGAACAAAATGTATGATTAGTGATTTTAAATAAAGATTTTTATTAAATTTTAATATTATGTATTTTTCTCAAATAACGTAATTTAAAAATGAAACAAAAAGTAAAAATGTTGAGGAAGTAGTTTCTACCCTACAGTCCGCTCCTGGATTCCGAATTACTCGTTAACGCACGTACGGCTCAATAGCAAATGATGTGTGCCTAATAGGAACTTCCTATCTAAAATGAGGAGGGATATATACACGGTGGCCAGAAAAATGCGGACAAACGCCACGCAGGCCAAATCTTTGGTTAATTCTGAGTTGACAATCTTAATTGAAAAAAGTAGTGGGTTTTTTTTTTTTTTTTTTTTTTGTAAACCATTGGTATTAATCGATTAGTTACATCAATGCATTTGAGATAATTCCATTTCTAAATTTCACCAGACGAATTTTGCTAAATTTTAGGCGTACAACTTAATGTTTGATGGTCTCGTATGCCGTAAGGAAGAACCGTATAACTTTTTTGGATTAAGATTATCGCCTCAGAATTGAACAAAGAATCGTTCTACCTGGCGTTTGTCCGCATTTTTCTGGCCACCGTGTATATATACGTAGTGGACATTTTGTTTATGCATTATAGAAAAACAGAAATAGTCAACAGCAAAATTCATGTTTTATAAGGATCCGTTAAATAAAATACCCGGGCTTCAATGCGGATCCGTGTATTATACGTGTTTTAACATACCGCATGTGTCAATTTTCATTAGCCATAGGCGATCAATCCATACAATACGTGGCACCCCTACTTTCCTTTCAGTAAATGCAGAGAATTATTAAGCTGCGTTCACGCTGCATGACACAAACAAAAGCGTAATTCTAATGAAATTAAAAAATAACCATAATAAAATAAAAAATAACCATAATAAAATAAAAAATAACCATAATAAAATAAATAGAAAAGGATTCCTCCCTGCACAGCAAGACATTGCCCTAGGCGGTCGTAGAAATTTACTCTTACGTTTTCTAACATGTGAGGAGTTACTGAATTAGCAGCCTCAATTATTTTTTCTCTCAAGGCAACTATGTTTTCTGCTCTACCAGCTTCATGGGTATAAAGAATATTTTTTAAATATCCCCACAAAAAAGATCGTTTGGAGAGAGATCAGTAGATCGCGGAGGCCATTTGATGTTTCCTGTTCCAGTAATAAGACGGCCAGGGACCGCCACATGTTCCCAGCTAAACATTGAATGTAAAATCTGGGTCGGGATCGGAGAATATCGTTGTGATGTCGGTTGTTGTCGGCATTGGTGACGGACAGTAGGGGTACCACGTTGTCACGTATTACATTCATACACATACATCGCACGTAAACATTGAATCCCTATACCTAATGATATTTGACACATGCGGTATACGTGAAATAGGGACCTCTATTCAGCAGCGTCTTCTCTCCCGCCAAAAGCTTTTCAAACGCAGCCGTAGCAAAAAAAAGTCTCTCTATGTTGGTATCAGGACCTGGTCACGGGCTTTACCAATTTTGAATTTTATTTTAGTTCCTATTACAAACACTAAGCGCTAGTAGATAACATACGAAGATTACCGAATACGAATCGTCATACGAAATATAAAACCGCGTTATTTGTAAAAATTCTAACCTAAAATTACATGCGTCATTGATAATTCATAATCAAATTGATGCATTGTGTTGTTTGCATTGAGTTTCATTAGTTATTTAGACTTGTTGTAAGTTGTGAGGAACTATGGTCGCAGCAAGTATTCTGGATCACGTGTACCTATTGATAGCACTTCACTGAAAGACATATTTCTTTCCTTATTTTAATGAATACGTCAGTGTAAATAGTGCGCAAATGTAAAGAATTATTGTTCTGTATATATTTACAAAATCAACATTGTGCAGATATATAATCAGTGGGTTGAAAGAACATCCATCCCTTAAAAGGACCAATCCTGCTAAAGTGTATAAAAACCATGGGATTTGTGAAATAGGTACATTATATAGTATATTAACTCAATATTGTATGTATGTAATTTATAAGCGAACACTTTGCTGGACATTTGTTTGATTGTCTCCTCAATAAAATAACTAAGTAAAAACAATTTATATACATATTTAAGTACAATAATGATTATATATTTAAAAATCTAACAGCAACAGATAAGCATTATTTAATTATAAAAATATGAATATGACGCTACTATTCTAGTGTCCAATTTGGAAACATTTTTATATCTGATAAGAAAATAAAGTAACTTTAAGTCTAAAGAAGAAACTATTATTTACATAAATATTGACAAATATGTATTTCTTAGATTTTCGCAATCTATTATATATATGATAATATTAAATTAGATATTAGAAAAAATATTATAAAAATTTTTTGAATACCAATTTACTGAACGTATAATTTGCGAAGTATTTGCAAAGCAAAAAACTTATACAGATTGTCGTAGTTAAAAGTTAATATGCATCTTCAAATACACACACATAAACATGTACCTATGTATAAGACCGGTGGTGTGGGGAGATCGAGAGCGGGGACAACACATTCGTTCCGTAACTTTAGAGCGTGAACGTACATACAACGCCATACAAATGATTACTCCTGAAATGCTATCGAATGTACGAAATGGGTTTTATAATCGTTTAGGGTACTGCTTGATGCAAGAGGGACAGACATTTGAACATCTTCAACATTAAATTTTGTATAGTTCATTTAATATTTTGTTTCGTTTTAAATGTGAGAATTTTATTTAATTTTTTATAAGAATTTTATTTTAGTTACAAATTTTATAGAGTTTTGTTTCAGTTCAATGTAAATACATTATACATCAGTTACCAAAATATTATACAAAAGCCGTAAAGAGCGTAGCAATTCCTTAAAGCAAACGTCAACATACTAACTTTAAACGTTTTGCACTAAAGCCTGGGTACCCCGGTGCAGTGTTGTCCCAGCGACATGTGAGTTGGTAATAGAATTCTGCGCAAAAACGTAATAGATTTACCTTGTTTCGTAATAGATGGTGCAGCTATTTTCAAGACTATATAAAGTCCCTGAATAGTAGGCTGAATAGTTAAAAAACCGCAATACGGTAACCATTTTTTGTCCAAAATCTGACAGCCAATAATATTTTTCTTGATGTAGGTATTAGTTGGATGTACCCAACCAGCAAAATCACAATTTTAGCGAAGGATCAAAATATATATTTGCTAATGTAGAACAAGTGTACATATAGTGATTTTGCTACAAGAATACTTTTCCAAAAATATAGGACACAGCCAGGGCCGCCGCGTGGGGGTGGCAAAATTGTTCACCGCACAAGGGCGCCTGGGCCAGGGGGGGCGCCAAAATTTATAGATAGTACTTATAGTTTTTTAATTTAATGTTACTTAAATAAAAGTTGTTAATTATTCGCTTGCAATTTTTTATATTTTCTAAGCAATAAAATGAGATTTTATTTTTATTTTAATTTTATATTTTAATTCTATTTTACTTTTGTTTTCGTTTCTGCGGGCTGTTTTCGTTTGTGTAAAACAAAATTTGATTGCCGATGCGAACAATAAAAACACGTTCCGTGTGGAATTCGCGCTACCACACGGAACGTGTTAAAAATCTAAGAATTTGTAACATGTAACAACAGGAATTGGGAATGTTTTGTATCGGCATATATTTATTCTTTATGTGCTGAGAAGCTGTTGCGGTTCAACGTCGTTGTTTAGTTTGCCTTATTTTTGCAATGATAATACACATTCATTTTTTAAATGTGACAACCAAAAGTCGAGGAAACGAGGAAACCAATAAAGCCCAAATTGAAGAAAATTTTTTAGGATTTCAATCTGTCGACGACACTACTGGACAGGTTCTGTTTGAATTCATAAATGGACATTTAAAATCGTTGGAACTAAATTTTTCAGATTTACGAGGCCAATCTTACGATAATGGTGCTAATATGAGAGGAAAGCACAAAGGATTGCAACAAATAATTATTGAAAATAATTCAAGGGCACTCTATATCCCCTGCTCTGCGCATTCTCTAAATTTAGTTGTAAATGATGCAGCTAAAATTACCTTCTAAACAGTTAATTCTTTCGGAGTAGTGCATGAGCTTTACAACTACTTTTCTTCATTCGTTAAACGTTGGGCTATTTGCAACAGTATGTTGAAAATCTAACTTTAAAGCCACTCTCCAACACCAAATGGGAAAGTTGAATTCAAGCTTTAAGACCGTTGAAAAACGATTTGAAGGGAATTTTGAGAGTGTTAATAAATATTCAAGAAGATCAAACAAGAGACATGGAATCAAGAATTCAAGCAAAAAAGTTGATTCAGAAGGTTTCCTCTTTTAAATTCATTTGTTCCATTAACATCTGGCACGATATTTTAAATTTAGTAAATGTGGTAAATGAAATAATGCAAAATTCTAAATGTGATTTACAAATCGTGACTTTACAAAATCTTATATCAGAACTAAATCATCAGATCAGATGAAACGTATGCAAACATGCAATTGCCAATGCAAGTATCGTTGCTAATGATTTGGGGGTGGATACTGATTTTCCACAAAGTCGAAACAGGTTTAAAAAGAAACTATTAAAAATGAACAAACCGACGAACCAATCAACAATCCAAGACAAAAATTTAAGGTTGAATTTTACGATATAATATTAGACACTGCCATTTCTTCAATTACGGAAAGATTCAGTCAATTAAAAGAAGATTACAATTACTTCAAGGTGGTACACTATATACCTCATTTAAAAAACTGGAGTGACAATGAAATTCTAAAACATTGTAAAGAATTAGAACAAAAATTAACGGATACTAAAAATGTTAATGAAAATGACATTGATGGATTAAATTTGTTCGAAGAAATAAAATCTTTGCGTTGTTTTACCAATCAGGATATGTCACCTATTGATGTTTTAAATTATATTTATGAAAACAATCTTACCGATACATTTCCAAATATTGCAATAGCTTTACAGATTTCTGTAACCCTGCTAGTTTCGGTAGCTACTGGAGAACGAAGTTTTCCAAAACTTAAAATTATAAAAAACTACATGCGATCTACCATGGCGCTGGAGAGATTATCGGACTTGTCAATTATATCCATAGAGAGCGAAATTTTGGATAAATTAAATATAAAGGAATTGATACGAGAGTTTGTAGCTGCTAAAGCTCAGTATTTGAATATATTTTCTATTTTTTATATTTTACTTAAAAAATATTTTATCATTGTTTTGTTTTTAAAATTTATGAAATAATAAAAAACAATAAGACAAACGTGTTTTAATAATCTAAAGCTTTTCAGTTCGAAAGTCAAATTTTGAATACTATAAAAGAGTATATCACATATAATTTGCAGCACTTTATAAGAGTCCAACAGAATCCCATAAAGGGGCGGGGGCGCCAAATTTCAATTTGAACAAGGGCGCCTAATACCCACGCCGGGCGGCCCTGGACACAGCCGTAGTAGCAAAACCACTATACGCATACTTGTCCTACATTAGCAAATATATATTTTCATCCTTCTCTAAAATTGTGATATTGTTGCTTGGGAAGATTTGAAATTAAAGTAAAAAAAATCGTTGAAAAATCAACGAAAACGTAATAGATTTATATGCTTTCGTAAGGACGTAATAAAACATAGTGAAACGTAACAGATCTGTTACAACTGTAACAGCAATCGCAACACTGCCCCGGTGTCCCGATATGAACTCATCTGTACTCCCCTACTATCGTACCCCTCCATTTCATGTTTGCATGCACATGTGTGCGTGTTTGTATTTCCCTATATCTACTTTTATTTCAGTCAAACGGTATAAGAGTCAGAGTGTTATCTTCTTTATATTGTCTAGGTATCATATAGAAATATGTTCATTTTGATCAATATTTTCATGTGTTTAATTTATTTTTATTGTAAATATTGTTTGTTTTTATCTATTTTATAGTAATTTTATTGTTATGAAGAAAATGTATGATTAGTGATTTTAAATTATTTATTATATTTGAAATTTTATTTTACATGCTATTAAAAAAAGAGACCTTCAATATATTGATAATTTTCCAATATGAAATGGTATCCTACTTTTACTACCGTACTAGAGATGTCTATAGTATCCAATTCAAAAATTATTACAACCTTATTCGTTAACAAAAAAAATATTATTTTTGTAAATATAGATGGTATGTATGATTTAGGTTTTCGAAGACTGTTTTATAAATAATAACGTTAAATCAAATATTAGAAAAATATTATACCTAAAAATTGTATGAATACTCTTGTGCTGTTAATAAATCTGTGCAGAACGCATAATTAGGGATATTTAAATATTTTTAATTTTTAATAAATAATAATCAGGGCGGAACGAATAATTTGTACTATTTATCCCTGAGAGTAAAAATGGCCTGTTTGAATCTCAAAATTTGTTTGAAACTGACTACTTTTACATTCGTAATAAGTTTGTGGATAAAAAAATTGCGAAATATTCCCGATAAACAATTTATAAATTTATAGTAAAAATGTTACTCACGTTTGAAATCTTAAATGTACTTTTATACAAAATTGTGCCAAACTAACTTTGAATGGGTCAGTGTACCTACAACGCAGCAACCTTAACTAAATTGGAAATCAATCAAGCCATTCTTTGCCGATGTATACAAGAAATGTATTTAAATTAATCAGTCATAGTGGCATAGGTACATTATTTGGCACAATCAATAACAAAAAATGACAATAAGAAAGTAAACTGTCATCCAAATAGTTTCATTACAGTAAACATTAATTAAAAATAGCAAACAGCAACGAAAAAATGATGGAAGCAAATCAATTAAATAGAATCATTGGAAAATCTTTGATTTATCAAAAACGATATCCAATAACAAAACGCGAAATGTATTATTTGTGTGATGAGTTGATGAGATTAGATGTTCGTCTAAGAAGAATCTAGACCGTCTTGTCAACCTACATGAATAGTATGCGATAGCTCTACGCCTAATTTTACAATTACCCTTTTAATTACATACCATATGTTGATATCATTTGTATAGATATACCAAACTTTTTTTGCATGTTTTGCAATGCAGATTTTTATTCTTGTTTCTCAATCCTGTCTTGAGTTTCGGTTTATTCTTTTCTGTAAATTTTTCAAATGGAATATCCTGTATATCGGTTCATTTTTGAATTGCTTACTAAATTTCGCATCAAAAACATGTAAGACGTTATTATTTTAAAAGTGACTATTACTAAGCTATTGTTTTTTTTTTATATAATTTTGCCAACATTATATTTTTTATTTTAATGCGGTTTTTTTGTACTGAAGGAATGTCAAGGACATTATTTATTAGCCCAAAGACTTTACCAGCAGAGTTACCCTTACAGAAGACGTCCCAAATCAGATGCCTTTAAAAGAATAATGGGTGCTTTCATTACTACTGGTAGTATTGTTAATTCAAAACCAAGGAAACCTAAATATGTGATTAATGATGAAAATCATTTAAGCATTCTTATGGCAACAAGAGAAAATCAACACGTCAGTATCCATGAAAGAACTCGTTTGCTGGATATTAGTTAAATCATCGTTGCAAATGGATAACAAAGGAAATTTTCATTACTGTTCAAATGACGACCCCTTACTTCATTAATAAATAGCATAGGTGGAGCATAAATGTATGGGGAGGTATTCTTGGTGATTGGATGATTGGCTCGCATTTATTTGAAGGTAGTATTAACGGAGAAGCTTATGAGTAGTTTCTATCAAGCAATTTAGTGGAATTTTGGGTAGAGATGTTCCACCTAAATTTACTAATGCCCGTTTGCACCGTTTGTCATGTTAAGTCCGGATTAGTTAAGCCCGACTAATTATTTAAGCTCGTCTTAAGTGTCGATGGTTTGCATCGTAAGAGTTAAGCACGGATTACTATAAAACTAGAATCGATATGGCAACTATGTCCAAATTTGGTAAAATTTTATTTTTACATGTTTTCTATCTGTAAGAAGTTACATTTATGTGCTAGTTGTGTGGCTAGTTGCTGCTTGCATAAAACCAAAGGCATGTTAGAAGTTGTGTTATTGGGGAGACGCATTGATTTCTAAAACAGAATTAAAGTTGTCTTATCTAAATAAACAATTGCCTATTATTCTACTTATACAGTGAGGACGCACGGGTTGGAATAAATTCATTTAAAAATTTTGGTTTTGTTTTATGGAAAAACGCTCGGATAGGTTGATTTTTATAATAATAAATAACTGCAGTTATTGATATGTTCAATTGTAAATTTCTCGATAACTGTTGAGTTTGGGTATAGGACATGGTACATGAAACATACTTAGAATTCGATGCAGAATTAACAAATTAAATAAAAAATATATGTTCCCGTTTGAAAAAGAAAATTGATGGTCGTAACTTATTTTTGGACCAGCCTTTGTACATCAATTTACCATCAGAAAAACCGCAGCTAAAAATAAAAATCGACCTATCCGAGCGTCTTTCCATAAAACAAAATCAAAAATTTTAAATGAATTTATTCCAACCCGCGCGTCCTCACAGTATATCGTTTGTAAATTCTAAATCATTTTCTAATTGTGCCAATAAATTCAATACCGTTGGCTTAGTCAGTCTATATCGGTGAAAAACGAAAGATATCGAAATTATTAAAATCATCCGTTCTATCATAGATGATACGTCTTGGAAAGCCAAAATCTATAATTTCCAAAATATCAAAGTCATCATCGAATAAATCGTCCAATTCAACATTCATTTTAACACGATCGGGTTTTAAAACGAGTTGCAATCGATGTCAATCACTTTTCAGAAACAAATATAGGTTAATCTTGCTTTAAGTCCGGAAATATCTAGACTGAAGTTAATCCTCACTTATAGTAATTTAAGTCAGACTTAGTAAGCGGTGCAAGACTTTAAGACCGAGTAAAGAATTAATCTCGACTTAACAAAGCGGTGCAAACGGGCATAAGAGATGTAGATATAATAAGACGGCGAATTCCCACATTCTATGCTACAGACACGAAATATTTTAATAAAATGTATCCAGCGATATGACTAGCCCGTGGGGGCCCTATTGACTAGCCTGCTGGGTCTTCAGACATCACAAAATTAGTTTATTTTTATGGGATCCGTTAAAGCGCAAATATGCAGTTTACCTGTAACCACAAAAGAAGTTATGAGGGAACATATTCGACAAATATTTAGAAATATAAGTACTCAACGCCTTATTAATGTCGATTTATTATTTTGGAAGCATGTTGAAATACTTTTAAAAGTGAATTTGAATACTTTTACTTTTTACCTATTTTAATGTTCATATTTATTGTTATTTTATATTTTATTTTCCACTAATTACTCATTCATTCACGTAAGAGTTCCTGTTTCCACACCTACTAAAATCAAGGTATTAATAATAATAATAATAATAATATGTCTCTGTTGTGCACAACATGGTTACATTTCATATTAAATTCACACATAATATAATAAATGTGTTCTGCACAACCGCATGGCGGGATGCTGTAAGGTTGCCCTTTCTGACTAATCGGACCATGAAATTGTAAAGATTATTGAACTAAACTACAATTTAATGCCTACACTATATCTATAGGATACGCTTCTCTGATGGTTGGTAATAAATCACTATTTATTTATACATTAAAAGAAAATAACAGAAAAGCATAGAAAAATAATGACCAATGTACCAATAATATGCCTATACATAAATTAATTGCAGTGCATCCAATAAAATTATGTTTCCTTCTGTTTCAAAGAGAGAATTAAGAAATTAATGTCTCACGCTTGCAAATATCACTTCAGTTTGTATAAATAGACAAATCGAAAAATTAGAGGGAACAGATGCCATTGTCGGACTGATGAGCGGTGGCGAAACTAACGGTTTGTCTTCGATAGTGGTATTACTCTTTTCCCTAAGTTCATTAATTAATATAAAGCAAGTAATTTTCAATTTCATATAAGCCGCTAATTCAAGAAATCCGTGCGTATGTATATAGATATACGTATGTACGATTCATGTGTATTAACAAATACGGCTAAGAACTTGATATATATGCGTTTAATACATATTAAGCACATATTAAATTAATATAGATATCCTGAATGAAATGAGGATTTTTCACAGTTACCGGCGTTTCGTTCACAATATGTGTTTCGAGTCGGTAGAAGGTTAAACATGTAAATTATGTTTCCTTCTGTTTCAAAGAGAGAATTAAAAAATTAACCCCTCTCGCTTGCAAAGATCACTTCAGTTTGTATAAATAGACAAATTGAAAAATTAGAGGGAGCAGATGCCATTGTCGGACTGATGAGAGGTGGCGAAACTAACGGTTAGTCTTCGATAGTGGTATTACTCTTATCCCTAAGTTCATTAATTAATATAAAGCAAGTAATTTTCAATTTCATATAAGCCGCTAATTCAAGAAATCCGTGCGTATGTATATAGATATACGTATGTACGATTCATGTGTATTAACAAATACGACTAAGAACTTGATATATATGCGTTTAATACATATTAAGCACATATTAAATTAATATATATATGTATATATATATACAGGGTGTCCCAGAAATAAAAAGACGGAGTAGTAGATATGTAAAGTCCGAACAGAAACAGGCCCAAATATACCGCAATAACGAAGAAATTAAAATTTTAATTTTCTATGTTGTTTTTTAGATAAAAAAAATTACATTACGGACCTGTCACAGAATGTATGTTTATAATTCACGTAAGAATGTTCATTTGTAAATAGAAACGAAGACGCATTCATAGAGAAAAATACGCTTTTATTTGCATAAAACGGGAAAAAAACGTTAAATCGTAAAAACATATTTTTTGCGGGATGTGTCTCAATAACGCAGCTATGTAGTCGGTTATTGACCCAGATGGGTGACCTACTTTCTTGCAGGCAATAAAAGGTAGTTTTTATTTTTAAAATAGGAAGGTTGTTGCTCTTTAATGTGTTCGTAGTTGGAAACAGCTGATTATTAGAATATTCAATAAATCGTATTTTTCTAGCTGGTTTAAAATTAAAGTAATTAATGGTTTGATATTTATTATGAAGTATCTATTCCTCCTCCCTTTTTTTTAACACAAGTAATATGGTGGTTCTGAAAAGCACCGATTGTGAAAGTGAAGCAGGTGGATATTTAGTGCAGGGTCGGCGTAAGGCCAATTGAATTCTTTATTATTTTTTTTCTACCGTCTGCGCACGAATAAAGACTTAATATTTTGAGGGTACGTTTTTACACAATCTAGCTTCCGATTTCTGCTACTCCGTCTTTTTATTTCTGGGACACCCTGTATATTAATTACTCCAAATTATTATAAAATCAGGCTGGACAATTGAAAAGCAACTTATTAAATGTCATCCATCCAATTGTCAATTTCACGGCAAATATGAAGGCTTACCATATCGTATTCAAATAAGAAGTATTTCAAAAAACCCAAATATCTCAGTAGTGGTCACTTTTAAAATAATATCGTCTTGCATGTTTTTGGTGGGAAATTTAAAAACGAACCGATATACAGGTTGATCCATTTGAGAAAAATCACTTTTAGACAAAAATATGTCATGTAACTTTAATCCAGTTTCTGCAAATTCAATTAGTAATTGTAAAAAAATAAAATACGTTTGTATTAGGACCTTTTATTATGAACAATGCTACCAAAAATTGTTTCCATATAATACGTCGTTTTCGAGAAATATAATTTTATAGAAACATTGAATTTTTTAGAAAAATGGTAATAAAACGAAAACCATAAATGTTAGGCCTATACATACTGTCTTAAGACTTTTTCACTAAGAATTAATTATATGGGGAATTTAAAAAACAATAACTATGGTAAGCCACCAAGTTATGTAACACTCTGTATAATACAAAATAATTTTAAAACGTGCTCCTAGTGAGTGGTTATCTTAGCAAGAAAACCGTTTCCAAAATATCTTTTCTCATAAAGTCACAATTTGCCTTCTCCGCGGAGATGACGCACCCTGTATATTTCATAACTGTAATTATTAAATAAATTTTACTTATAAGAACTATGTTTTTCTTTGGCCCAATGCTTTTGCTTTTGCCCTTGCTGGAAAGTAGAAGTGAAGGTACGTTTGCATACAAGTTTTAATGAGTAGCCGATTATTTTCCAAACGATTAAGAACGATAAATAATTTTGTCCCTCTAGATTTGTCAAATGCCCCTATGTGCGGCGCTACAAAACTAGACACAAGCATTATTACGAACATGCACACTACAAATAACGCATTTGCCACCTCGGACTCAACCCTGTCGGCTTAAGACGTTTATTAATAACATACTGGGTAGGCATCATTTGTTCCAAGTTATTTCTCGGTCCGGCGATTAGAAAATTTATAGCTATCAGAGGAATAGCGCGCGCAGTTCATAGGCCATCATTCAGAGAAGGAATTATTTAAATTTTTCAGTTTTTAAGAGGCAAAATCGCAATTCAGCATTCTTGAAACGATTTCGCATTTTTACCAGGAGTAATGCGTTTATCTATGTTACTTATGTCTATGCACATTCCGTTGTCTTTCGACCGTAAGTATATGAAATGTACGAAACGAAAGTATTTAAAATGAATGTGGATGTCATCTAGAATCCAGAGGTTTACATTAGATATTTCGGTGTTTTAAAAGACTCGAATGGATCTAAGATTTATAGCTTCAATTAATAATAATAATAATAATAATAATAATTTTATTATCCAACTGTATGATTACCAATTACAGGATAATACAAACGAAATCGAAAATAGTGCACAATAGCAAAAATTGCAGAAAAATTATATATAGTCAAACACAAGTCTATGTAAATACATGCTTATTAAAAAATTAATAAACAATAGTAAAGGTAAAGAAGTGAAACAATGAATGGGTTCACCTCAGCTTATGCCTCAACCCGGCACTTAGATCCACACGCGATATATTAAATAAGTCAATATCCGATATGCGAAATCTCACGAAGGGGGAGGTAGGGGTCCAATTTTTTAAAAAAGAGCACCTCATGTAATTAATGGGACCCCCAGTTATCTATGGCGTTTGTTCTTGTAATGTTACTTTAAAGGATATGGCTAAAAACATTATCTTTAAGAAGATTTTGACACAGAAGCACAACAAGAGCGCCTTCTATAACCTGCATGGAACGTTAAATGCTTAAAATGTCTCTCTCTCTCTTCTGCGTCTATATACTATGTTTCCCATAGATACTCCAATAGAGCGTTAAGTAGGGGAGAAGCGGGCAAAGTGACATAGGCGGGAAAAATGACTTTTTTGTACTCACCGCCTGTAAAGTGACATTTGGCGCATGTGTAGCTCGACTGGGAAATACGTTTTCCCGGTTGAGGCGGCTGTAAAAATTGGAAAAAACACTGGCACTTTGGGACATTTAAAAAAAAATCTAACTTGGTGGTAATAAAATTTAGTCTATAAAATACTACTTCCCTCCACTATTCTTCACTAATAGTTGGGGAAATAGGAGTAATAATTAAAAATTCTTCAAAAAAAATTGTGGCACCATCTATTTGACGATATTTTAAGCGACATCTTAAGCAAGATTCAAGCGCCATCTATTTGAACCACATCGACATTCATATTGGCAGTTCGGAATTGTTTGTATTTAAACCAAAAAACGCAATAAATGTACTATAAATTTATAAATATAAGAATAAATACCTCATGTTTGCCATGTGTAAGAATATAATAACTTAATTTTAGGGAAAGGTGAGTAATAGTTACGTACATGAAATGCTTAAATTAATTAGGTAATCTATTTTAGGTTAGGTATGATACTAATGACATTAATCAATAATATTTCTTTAATTTAATGTTCGTACAAAAAATATTGTACAAACCACTTGCGTGAAGACATCTTCCACGCATTCGCGCAATTGAAAGCACTGGCTTCCTGCGATCGCTCGTGCTTACAATGTGCGCTCATGCGGGAAAACAGTCTTCCCGCACTTGGTTCGTAAATAACTATTTCCTGTTTGAAACAATCTAGCAACTTTAAAAATGCCAAACTATAATTATTATAACTATTTTAAATAAAATAAAATTAAAATAAAACTCTTGAAAACTTTCCACAATTTTTATTTAGTCTTTGCGACATATGTTTCGGTATTGTTCATACCATTATCGAGCGGACACTGACAGGTCAGTTTGTGTAGGGTTGTTATATATGTCGACATATATAACAACCCTGTCAGTGTCCGCTCGATAATGGTATGAACAATACCGAAACATATGTCGCAAAGACTAAATAAAAATTGTGGAAAGTTTTCAAGAGTTTTATTTTAATTTTATTTTATTTAAAATAGTTGTTGATAAAATGTTCCACCAAGAACCGTCTGCTAACTCAATTAATAGAATATAATTATTATTTGCAGAGGTTGGCAATGCGTTGCTGTTTATAGTGGAAGTTCACTAGGCTCACAACAGATGAAGTTAGTGTAGTGTTTGTCAGGCATAATGTTGTGATGTAAGTAATATTTTGAGACAATATTTAACTATTAAATATTACATTTTATGCTATTTTCGACATGTTAGCACGAAAATGTGATTCTAGACTGCATGATGTTTGAATAGTTTTTGATTTTGTATTCGCTTTTCGAGTTTTCTCAGTATGAATTGTAAAAAGCTAACATGACGGGCAAGACGACATATCTTGGCAGCAGGCAATTTGAATCACTATGTCATATTTCCCGTCCTTTTTATAATGTTGGATTGAAGTGATAATTTTATTTCAACATGGTTTATTCGTATAAGAGGAAGACGAATAGGGGGGATTGGAATGAGGCCGATATGGAGATAGCTCTAGAAGCTGTCCACAAGGGAGAAATAGGCTGGTTGAAGGCGAGTAAAACGTTTAGTGTACCGACTTGGGCCGTGGTCTCAGAAAGAACAAAATTGTACATAATATTAACCTCGGGTCGTTTGAATCTGCACTAAACTAAGAAGCAGAAAGTGCAATAGTCAATCGTATTCTAGACTTACAATCTCGTTTCTTCGGGTTTACAACAACAGACGTGCGAAAGCTTGCATACGAAGTAGCGGAAAAAATGAAAATAAAACACCCTTTTAATAAGGAACGTAAGATGGCAGGAAAAGGATGGCTACATGGTTTTCAACAACGAAATCCACAATTATCATGAATACGCGTTAGCAACGGTACAAGTCCCGCCAAAAGTACTCGCTCAAAGAGGCAAAAAACAAGTTGACGCAATCGCGAGTGCAGAAAGAGGAGTGCACACAACAGTTATAGCCTGCATGAGTCCTGGAGGAATATATGCTCTACCATTCATAATTTTTCCTCGTAAAAGTTTCAATCCAGTATTATACGACGACGCACCTATAGGAACTTTAAAACTTCATAACGAATCAGGCCCGCCATTTGATCGATTACGTCAGACCTAATTCAGAGCAAAAAGCTTTATTAATCTTAGATGGTCATTCAAGCCATAAGAGCTACGAAGCCTTAGAATTGGCTAAGAAAAATTCAGTTGTTCTTCTTTATTTACTGGCACACTGCACACACCACCTCCAACCGCTGGACGTAGCCTTTTTTAGCCTTCTGCATAATTATTACAATCATGCTGTCACTCAATAGTTGAAGAAAATCCTGGTCGTACGGTCAGTATTTATCAAGCGTCCAAACTTTTCAATGAGGCATACCAAACAGACACTTGAAATCGCATCGAGTGGTTTCCGTGCAACGAGTATATCGCCGTTTAACGCAAGTATTTTTGCCGACCATATGTTTTTACCTAGTTTAACAACAGATACGCCCGAGGCCGTACTATTTACTGAAAACGTAACTTTAAATCACAATTTAGAAGATACCCAAGAGCCCGAAAATTCCAGAGCACAAGCACTCATTATTTTTGAATTTACACAGGAAGATCAAGAAAGTGTTACAGCAGCTATATCTCTAACAAAGCCCCTTGACTAAACTTGTCCGCACAGATCATGGGATGACATTCACAAAATTTTAACGGAAATATTTCCATTCCCTAAAAGTAATGTAAGAAACACTACTAAACGCAAGAATGGCAGCTACCAAGATGTATTAACTGAAAGCCCGTGCCTCCAAAGCCTTCGTGACAAAGAAAATGAAAAGAACCAGCGTCAGAGTAACAAAAAAAATAATGATGTCAAAAGAAGATAAACCTAATGGGGAAGAACGTGAAAAGAGGCAGCAACGCAGAGAAAGAGCCAAAGAAATGTGGTTAAAAGGAATCTTGTTGAAGATGAATCAAGTGGAGAAGATGATCCCTTTAGCCTTGACGATGACGAAGAAGACTGTGCTTGTCTTTATTGCAATGGTCTGTTCAGTCGATCAAAATCGAAAGAATCGTTGTTACGATGTCAACTTTGCCAAAAGTGGTGTCATATCGAATGCGCAGGTCTATCTAGAAAAGCAAAAAGTTTTATTTGTGAGATATGCCAGGCGTAGCAGCCTTCTTCAAACAATGTATTTTTTGACTTTTGCCCTTTTAGATTATATTAGATTTACTATATCATTTTGCCCGACCCGAATGGGCAAGATGGTTTTTTTGTCAAAGAATAAGTTTTGGTTATTTATAATAAAGTTTTTAATGAAAATGGTCGTTTTATTGCAAAGCATCTGAGAAAACATTGTTGATGATCAGTATCGATCAAGCACTTTGCGTTAACACTTTATTTAATCTGGAAAATAAACTAAGTGTGTTATCTTGCCCTTCTCTCCCCTACAGGTGTATTACAAGAATATGGCACAGACGGAATAGCAAAAAAGGTTCTATACTGCCTTTTATCTTGACCCAACCATCATTAAGTGGTCAGGGTTGAGGGTTACAACAAACATTGAGCATGGCAAAAGAAAAAGAACGCCGTTGTTTGCTTAGCAAGACTAAATTTATATATCAACAAGCATGCGATACCCAGGGTTTATCCGATATACAAAAAATAAATGTACCGGGTAAAGTAAAACACAATTTATTTACAAAAAACATTTATTTATAGTTTGTTCTCCTCATAGTCAATGCATTTTTACAACTGCGAAAACCAATCTTGAAAACATTTTCTCCAATCTTCTGGCCGGAGTTTGTTTATTGCATTTTTAAAGGCATCAGTCGGTTCTTCGGCCGATGTAAAAGATAAACCCCGTAATGTATCCTTTATCGACGGAAATAAGATTAGGTGCTAGGTCTGGACTATACGGTGAATGTATTATTGTATGATTTGGGCATTCAAATATTCAGTTGTTCGAGTGGCAGTGTAGGCCCGATCGTTATTTTGATTCAAGATGATCCTTCCTCTTGGACGTTTTTCGCAAACATTTTGGGGAACCTGAGGCAAACAAACTGTAGTGTACCATTACGAATTAACAGTAGGTCTATTCTCCAGTGTTACAGTGGACATATGCCTAGTAATTCCAAAAAATGTGGCGACCATCTTCTTGTTTTAACTTTTTTCCCGAACAACTTTTGTTGGAGCCGACTATAAAAAATATCAAAATCGTTAATTAAGTATCACTTCAAAAACATATAAGCCATTATTACTTTAGAAGAGACCATTCATTACTTTCTTATACATAGTATATAAGGAAGTATTGTGATGATGAAAATTTTCGACCTCGAGATTTTTGCAGATGTCCACGTTTTGAGGTCCCCTGATACCAAAAAAGTGGGTTTTAAAAATGTCTGCGTGTCTGTGTGTCTCTGTGTGTGTGTGTCTGTGTCTGCCTGTGTGTGTGTGACCACGATAGCGGTCAAACCGCTGTAGATATCAATTCCAAATTTTGTATTTACGAATATAATCTCCCTCTTGAGAACTGATTAGATTTTGAGCAAAATCGGCAGACCGGAAGTAGTAGTTTACTTCAGTGAAAAAATCGAATTTTGCAAATATTTCGTCAATTACTAAGTTTAAACAAATTTATAAAGAATTCAAATGTACTCAGAATTAAATTTAAGAAAAATTGTTTTAATAAAGTTTTTCGAAATTCCTACCGAAAGTAGGTCTTTTACTCTTATCGAAAATCAGTTTTTTGCGAATATCTCGTAAGTCATGCTTTCTAGGCAGGTACATTACGAGTATAAAAGTATTTAGAACACACTTTTAAATATCTTTTGTATAAAAAAAGTTTCAAAATTCAGACCGGAAGTACCACTTTTACTCTTATCGAATAGCGATTTTTTGCAAATATGTCGTAAATTATGCATTCTATATATATGTATGAAGAGTACAAAAGTATTTAGATTTGGATTTGGAATATTGTTTGTATAAATGAAATTTCAAAATTCGGACCGGAAGTAACACTTTCATACGTATAAGAAAGTCGTGTGGTGGCCACACCTCATTTTTTACTTTCTTATACGTAGTATAAGGAAGTATTGTGATGATGAAAATTTTCGGCCTCGAGATTTTTGCAGGTGTCCACGTTTTGAGATCCCCTGACACCAAAAAAGTGGTTTTAAAAAAATGTCTGTGTGTGTCTGTGTCTGTCTGTCTGTCTGTCTGTGACCACGATAGCGGTCAAACCGCTACAGATATCAATTCCAAATTTTGTATTTACGAATATAATGTTCCTCTTGAGAACTGATTAGATTTTGAGTAAAATCGGCTGACCGGAAGTAGTAGTTTACTTCAGTGAAAAAATCAAATTTTGCAAATATTTCGTCAATTATTAAGTTTAAACAAATTTATAATGAATTCAAATGTACTCAAAATTAAATTTGAGAAAAAATGTATTAATAAAGTTTTTCGAAATTCCGACCGGAAGTAGGTCTTTTACTCTTATCGAAAATCAGTTTTTTTGCGAATATCTCGCAAGTCATGCTTTCTAGGCAGGTACATTACCAGTATAAAAGTATTTAGAACGTACTTTTAAATATCTTTTGTATAAAAAAAATTACAAAATTCGGACCGGAAGTAACACTTTTACTCTTACCGAATAACGATTTTTTGCAAATATGTCGTAAATTATGCATTCTATATATATTTATGAAGAGTACAAAAGTGTTTAGAATTGAATTTGGAATATTTTTTGTACAAATGAAATTTCAAAATTCGGACCGGAAGTAACACTTTCATACGTATAAGAAAGTCGTGTGGTGGCCACACCTCGATTTTTTTCGGCATCATAGCAGTATACTCATGTTTCATCATCTGTGATGATGTTGTGTAGCAAATGAGACGATCCACGGTTAAAGAGATCTAGTGTAGATCTGCACCATCTCACAAGGTCTTCTTTTTGAATCGAAGTCAAGTTGTGGAGAATCTACCGAGAACAAAGCTTACGGACCTTCAAACGTTTTTGGCTTAAGAGCTCGAAAACTGTCATTTAAGGAAAGTCGACTGCGTTGAAATTCATTGTAATATCGCTTTACGGTAGCGAAGCAGCACGACTTCCTCATTTCCTCAAAACATTGTTTATGGCTTAAGTCACGCTTGAAATTGTAAAAAATCACCACTCGATAATGTTCCTTGTTCAGTTCTATGATTTATTGGCGAAAGGAGTACTTTAAGCCAATGTGATTTACAACAATGAGATATATTGGTAACTGTCACTATAACTAAACTTCTAAACAACTGAATTTGGAATTGTCATACAAAATTTGTCGCTAAATATCGTCACCTGCTGGATAGGCTCAGCGGAAAGAGAATATTCCTCGTAATAGCAGTCACCTTTTGTCTTTGAAATGTCATTTCATTTTTCGTCAAATCATCCTCGTAAATACAGAAAGTCAGTCAGTATATAAAATATATAAATGCGAAATTATATCTACTAAAAGGAAAGATAAAAAATGCTGAACTTTCGCGTGAAGACATACCTATATAGTTGTTATTAAATGCGCCATCGTTAATGTCGGTAGACGTATGTTCTATCTTCAAAGTTATGCGAATGCGAGTTCATATATCACGATATACTAGTTTTAACACTTTCTGTTGGCGGTATGACGACCGAACCAGCAACATTTTGTAATTAATATGTGAAATAACATTCCAAAGTAAAGCTAGAATAGAATGTGTTCCTGATGTCCTGTATAAATTTATTTTATTATATACGTTCCTTGAGCAGCTATGCTCGCCTCTGACTTGAAAATATATACATTATATTATTACGTGTTTATTAGTATACAGCATTAACGAAAAGTATTATAACTGATTTTGCATACAGCATGCAAGACTAAAATATCATAATTTACTCTTATAACGTAGCAAAGGCCAAATGAATATTGAAATAAAATAATTAAAGATAAATTTGAGTGGATTATAAATTCTAGATGCAACAAGAAAACATAAGTGTATACAGAGTAAGTCATCATATGATTGGTATTATTTAAAATTTCAGATGAAGAGAGAAGAACATGAACATGACAGTAATCACGACAACCTACTAATATTGAAGATTTCAATGACAGTTAGGAGAATAGTTTTATGACATTCCATATATGACACAACTTTTATATTTTTGAATTAAAACTCTTCATAATCACAACTGCAGGTTTTTCTATTAACTTCCAAACGGCACAATTGCGAACGTCGCGAAAATGCCCTGAGAATTTTTTTTAACCTAGTTGCGTTCGATAGAAATATGTTTTTAATCATAAATATTGTTATATTTTTTTTTCTGTATCTTATATCTTATTAGTGTTCTATAATTTTTGTTGAATTTCCTGCGAGTGACGCTGTACATTTTTCTTGAATTCTTTCGCGTATTAGGTCACGCCTAGAATTAATCTTTTGTTTTACTGTAGGAATTACGTATAGATATTTTCTGCGGAATGTGGAATGTTCATTTAATTTATTTTATTTAATTACCTCGTGTAATTGAGTGGCTTTCCTTCATTTTTAATTATAATGGTTTTATTTTCTTTAATTTGCAGCGCTAGCGTCATCTCGTGTGAGCGAGAGTAATGTCAGTAGATGTTGTTTATGAATGTCTTTTCCTTTAATGTTGTTTATTCCTTACGTCAATGCCTAATTATCTGCGACTATTGCTAATTAATTATTTCTTGTTTTCTTCTTACTAATTTGTCCCTTATCCGTTAAATATTTTATGTAACAATTCTCCTCCAACTTGCTAGATATCGCCTTGTCACTTTCTACCGCAACCTTGTGTTCGTGTCATATTCATTCGTTCAATATCAATCGAATCGTTGAGTTGATTTAAGAAAGCGATCCGTTTACTTCAATCAGTGTCACTGTAATTAATGGACTGTTTTGCCTATTTACCGTATAATTCACACGATAAATCGTGGATGATTAAACAGTGACAAATAAAGTTTTTGGTAGTTAATTAGTTGTCGGCTGCCTGGTGTAGGATTTTCGTATTGCTTGAAGTACATATATATGGATCGGTAAGAGTTCTAACTTTTCGTAATTTCTTTCTAGTGACTAATGTCTTGTTTCGTATATTTCCCCTTTTAGCTTTTTACTTTATACCGTAATGTCGATTGCATTTTTGTGCGAACACGTGTTGGAATTCCGGATGTAATCCGCCATTCCGCTAGCCTATCTTCCGCAACCACGTGGGCGTTTAACTATATCTGGGAATATTTGACCCATCTGCCGTACTACCAAAATCAAATAAAATTAAAGAAATATTGATTAAAACATAAAAATAACTAGGAAAAGAGAAACTTAAAAGTAACACTGACAAGATGTCAAACTATAACCGTTCATCATTATACCTACTAATGAAAAAGATTAATTTCAAGTAAAATGTGTTTATTTTTAATATAAATAGATATATTTTATTATTATTACAGGTATGTGAAGGGAAGTAGACAGAGTTTATTGATAGAGCGTAGTGAGATAACTACTTGGAGATATAGATATGTAACAGCTATTAGATTATACAGAGCTTAACTGAAAAATATATTTCACTTAGATGAAATATGGTTAAACGAAGGGCACAAACAAAAGTGTGGGATGATGTTAATGTACATAACCAAAGGCAAGCATTTAAAGATGGTTCCTGCTCTTCTTGTTCATCACCGTACTGTGTCGCAAAAGTTCCTGTACATTCCTGATATAATAAAGCCTTCACAGTATTGGCCGCAAATGTGGTTTGCTTCAATTTAATTACCTTGCCACAATTTGATGCCGTTAATCTTTTTACCCTCATTTCTTTCCACAGTTTATTATCTTTTTGCCCTTTCGATAAATCATGAATTTCAGGCACTCTTAAGTTCGTAACTATGTATCTTACCGAAGGTGAAATTTTTATAATTCAATTTTGCTAATTGACAATATCAGTGAACGTATCAGAATTGATATTGTAGTGGTATCCTAGGAGAACTTAGAAAAACGACAATCTTAGACGTTCACCAAAAAGGACGTTCTAATATTGACACGTAACAACATAATACAATTGACGACGATAAAAATGATTCGCATTTATGTCTCCGCTTTGAACCAATTGGTTAGTTCGAAGAGTTCGGCGCTCCTCCTAACTATCTTACCGAAGGTAAAATTTTTATAATTCAATTTTACTAACGGACAGTATCTGTGTCGATTTTGAAGAATATAATTTTCTGTCATTTAAAATATGCGCTAATTAGAGAATATAAATATTTATACATTTTATAAGAGAAACAGGCACTGTGGTTGCATAGCATAAAATTATTTTTGTCAGATTTTAGTTTTCTGTAAACATTGCTCATATTATTAAAAAGCTTCAACATGTAAGGTAAAAACACGGCGAGAAATAATATGTAACAAGTAAAATTTCATAATAATAATAATAGTAATAATATATATTTATTCCAGACCAAGTATTAATATCTAATACATTCTTGCAAATACCAATAAAATAATTACAGAATAAAGCCAATATCTGAATGAAACATTCGTTCACCTGACAAATAAATGACAAAAGGGTAAAAACCGCAAAAAGATTTTTTTTTATATATCAATGTTATCATGTTATAAATCATGATTAAGTGCCAAATTTAAAATATATTTGCTTGAATGTTTCTTTTATACTAGTTTAATATATTCTTTTATACTAATGTAATAAAAAAGTTCAATACAATCTCTGTTTATTTGGTGTTCAGCATATTACAGTTGACCAGGTATACCTTCCATATCACTGGTCTTAGACATTACAAAACTGAGAAACAAGGGAGATAGGGGAGCGATTTTATTCCACTACAAAATTTTCTTACGTTATGATCGCCCCACCACACAAACCTTTAGGTGTCTGGCAGAAACTAGCATTTACATTTTTTACCTCCCCCTTCACACCCCAAAAACCGTAGATGGTGACCGACCTGCAGCTGTAGGCTCTTAATTCCAAAAGTTCGGGAGGCCATCAAAGAGAAAAAATTGAGAGGGAGTGCTTTTTCACCAAAACAATGCTTCAGCCCATAAAAGCCGGTGTCTCAATGACTACCATTCACAATGCTGGGTTTAAATTTTTTGAACAACCTCGCTATTCTTCCGATATGGCTTCTAGTGACTACCACCTATTCCCAAAATTAAAGAAACATCTTCCGGAAAACCATTTTTCAGACGATAAAGAAATGATGACAGCGGTAAATGAGTGGATGATGGAACAAGATGGAGATTTTTTTTCTAGTGAAATCTATTGTAGAATAACCGAACAGATGCAGTAGTAACAGCGCACGAAAAATGCGTCACTCGAACGTCATACGTAAAATAACGCTTACTATTAGTTCGTTTGTGGCCGTCCTAGTAAACGAACCAATAGTAAGCGTTAATTTAAGTATGACGGTCAAGTGACGCATTTCTCGTGCGCTGTTGCTACTGCATCTGTTCGGTAATTCTACTATAGGCACTTAAAAATCGACACGCAAAATGTATTAAATAAATAATAAATATGAATTATCTTTTAAATTGTTACGTTAATTTTGAACAGTTCTGTATATTCCAGATTTTCTTTCTTTTATTTATTTTGGTAGGATTATTATTATTGTTTTCTGTCGTTTTGTCATTAGCAAACTTTCGCTTTGACTTATTTTTATCCATCACGTTATTATATTTAATAGCAACGAACTTCTGTAATTATAATTTAAATATGAATTAATTTATATTATAATATAATATAAAATAATATATTATAATATTTATTAAGTTATAGGGTAGCTTCTGACGAGCACGGTCTTTAGCGTATAATAGACATATAAGATATATATTACAATAGATCTCTACCTTTGCGGGTCTGTTGCAGCGAGTCATAGTTGAGCTATATGCAACTTCAACTGCGCCACCCCATACGCAGACAAAAGCACAAATGTGCAAATCAATGACATATACAGATCAATCGTTTACAGATTATGAGTAAAAAGCTATACAGCTTGACTCGAGAGTCCGAAAAGAAGAAGAAGAAGATTCAACTGCGCTTGCTCTAGTGAATCTTAAATCTAACCGATATGTATACAACCCCAATTGCGCTACACTTCGTATTTCAGAATTTAAATAGTAATTAAGTACTTTTACTCCTAGTTATGTCTTAGTGAATTTTCTTATAATTGTTCCTTTCTTCCCTAGTAATTAGTAGGCTTCTTTTTTGTTTAGAAGTATCGACGGTATAATTATACATGTTGGTACCATTGCAATTTATAATTCTCGTCTTGGCCGTCTTGTGCTGTTATCGTTAGGGACGCTAATGAGAACGTCCTCTCGTTCATTTTGCATCATAGCGTTGATTCATTTAGAAGCAGATTGATTTACGATTGCTATTCACTGCTAATTATTTGGTGAAATAATACCGATATTGTCTCGTAGAAATTGTGATTGTTACGCGGATTATTGTTGCAGTGATTATTTTTATCTTGGTTTGAATATTTTTTTTTCGCTTTTAAGAGACGATACAATTATTTTAGCTTGGCCATTACTTTTTGCTATCAGTGTCGAAGGATGAATAATTTTTATTTCACGACGACGCCATTTTTCTGCGCCTTTTTTTGATTTTGACAATTAATTTTAATTTAAACTTTTGGAAGGGCGTAGCAAAATAAATAAATATAATTAAGTTTCATATATACATAATTGCAATTTTTCTGCAAAATTGTAAAAGAATAGTAAATTAATACTTTGTGAGGGCTCTGCGAGGTATTAAATATGTAATTCTTTATATTATTTTAAATTAGTTCGATACATTTAGCACAAGAACCATTACGGGCTATGAAATTTACTGATGGTTTTGGCTCACGGATTGGTTACAATTTACACAGTTTTCCTTTATATTTTTAATTTGAGCAACCTTCAATCGAGTTGCCAAAAAATTCAAATATGTAACATGTTACGTTTTATATACTACAGCAACAATTCTTATTTTTAAAGTCTACTTTTACCGCCGGTATCTGAGAAGCTCAAGGATCCAGCACCTCCGCGCTTCAGATTTCTATTTTAGGAAACATTTTTCATTGCATATTTGTTGTGTATCTGGTTAACATCAACGTTAGGTACGAATTTTTAACGCGTGCTGTCGTTTATAACTCGAATTACTTTCTTGAACGAATAATTTTCTAAAAATAGGAAAAAAACATTTTATATACAATTTTTATTCTGAATTTATTATTGGTTATGCCATAAATAGAATTTACAAATACAATTTGATTTAGGTTAGTTTAGAATACACACTCAAGTTTGTGTTTGAAATCAGTGGTAACTTTAACAATTACTTGCTTACAAGATATAATGATTTATTTACAATATAATAACATTTTTGGTATACGCATTTATAAAATTCTGAAGGTATTTTGCTAAAGAAATGACCTATAACTGTGTAAATATAAGTAGAGCATGTCTTCAAAACATTCTAGACCATGTGATCACGAACGTAAAAACTAAAATAGAATTACAAATAGTCCCGAATATCAGACCATCATGACACTAGAATTATTAAGCTACATAAATCAAAAAAATAAGGTGTGGCCACCACACGACTTTCTTATACATAAGGGTGCTTCAAATTATAGAATTTTAAGAGTTTTCTATACAAAAATTATTCAAAATCCCATTTTGAGTACTTCTATACTCTTAATAAATCTTTATAGAATGCATACTTTGCAAGATATTCGAAAAAAAATGCTACTCGCTAAGAGTAAAAGAGTTACTTCCGGTCCGAATTTTGAAATTCCATGTATACAAAAAACATTGCCAATCAAGCTCTAAATACTTTTATACTCTTGATAAATATACAGGTGAGTCTTCTCCGCGGGTAAGACTGATTATGCCTTTATGAGTAAAGATATTTCGAAGCGGTTTCTTTCTTGTGATAGCTGCTCAATAACAGCACATTTTAAAAATACTTTATATTATACAGAGTGTTCCATAACTTGGTGGCTAACCATAGTTATAGTTTTTTAAATGGAACATCCTATATATTATTGCATTTTTGTATTCCCCGTATAATTTTTATTCGAAAAGTAATAAGACAGTATAGGCCTAAAATCTAAAGTTTTTGACTTATATTATAAAATTATGTTTCTCGAAAACGACAACATTTTTTGCAGTATTGTTTACAATAAGAGGTCCTAATAGAAACTTGTTTTATTTTTTTACAGTTACTAACTGCATGTGCAGAAAACTGGATGAAAATTATATGACACGTTTTTGTATAAAAGTCATTTTTTTAAATGGAACTCCCTGTATATCACTTCATATTTGAATTATTTATTAAATTTCATGTCAGAAACATGTAAGACGTTAATACTTTAAAAGTGACTATTACTGAGCTATTTTGTCGCTTTTTGATATCATTTACCATTCCAAATAACACTAGTATAAACGAGCTAGAAGAATCAGTTTGGTCATATACTTTAGCTATTTATCTCTACTATAAATGTTATGACAAATTTTAGCGTAGGGAACACTATTTACTGCTGTCGAGCAATAACCGACTAAAAATCTGTAATTTTTGCAAAAATTTAGTTTTTTTTTTCAAGATGTAACCATTAATGTAATCATTTATGAAAATTGGACTACGAAGTAAACTAGTACTTTCGGTCTACCGATTTTACGTCTCTCAAGTCCCTCTATGTTTTACGACACATAAAAACGATTGTTGTCTTTACTGAAATTTACTAGATGAATTTTTCATTCTCTTGGAGCTTGAATTCGCCTCTTTTACACACGCTTACAGCCTTATTGCAGTATCCTGTAAAACGCGAGCATTGCCATGATCCTTTTTAGAATGTCCGATTTTCTAAACTTTTGACACGCCCTGTATATACGTCTAATTTAAGCTTTTGCACAAACCGTCATTGCGTTAAAAGTTAGTTGACACTTATTGGTTCCTATAAACTTCAAAAATCTTTTGAGAGACCTAACTGTCAAATTAAATGTCATTATTGACATAAGTATATGTGGCAATTGCGTGATTTTTTTTTGCATTAAAGACCATTTTTATAACATAAAAAACTCGTTACTGTTATTCTTATACTTACATATGATAGTACATTTTAATTTTATTGACAATTTATAGTAATATAGAGAGATATTAGTGCCTTCGGAATAGAACAAATACATATAGAAAAGAACGATACAACAGTAATAATTGGTAGTAACAAAAATACATATCTAATAGGTCTCTCATTTCAGTAAAGTATCACACTTGAACCTGCATTTTTTCATTTCTTTACCATTATGATCCATGCTATGACTGCTCATTCACGCCCATGTAAATGTTTGACAGAAGTTACCTTAACTTCATAAATTTAGAGTTTTTATTCACAAAAAAATCGAAAATATCAATCCCATTTGATCCCTTAGATATCGTTTTCTTGTAATCAACCAAATAAATGCATATTTTAATCCCAATCTATCCATCATTTGTCTGCTTTCTAACGTTCAAACTTGACAATTGGTCGATGAAAGTGACTCTTTAGATTATTCTTTCTCGATGTTTTTTCGTGTTCTATAGGACATCTCTGAACCATTATAGATATCCATCTTTGATAACTTTAGTAATTAATGCAATACAACGTGCTTGTTGTATACTCATATACAACAAGCACGTTGTATTGCACGACCAACACGATTGTGTTCAATAGTTCTGTCGTTTTTGGCCAAGTGTCATCACGAATTGACATTCATTGTTCATTTGGATGATTCATAAGCTGGAATCCAATTTTCATAACACTGTCGTCGAAAATTAAACTTCAGATGGGAGTTTGAAGTTTCTTGTTATTTTAAAGGATACTGTACACTTAAAATTAATTACATACATAACATTAGCACTTTATTAACTGTTCGGCTACGTGCAATTAAAGTTGCATACAGAATAATTAAAAATGTTCTTATCTACTCTGTTTTTTTTTTTATATTTGGTTTACGATTTGTCGTATAAATACTAAATTAGTGTTCCATGAAATTACGGTTCTTTAGTGCTTTCGTATTTGATTTTCTCGACCTATATATTTGCCTGTCTTTGATATTTACAGTTTTTAATGAACGAAACCTGCAAACGTTTATACCAAATATATATTCACCTTGTGGCGTTGATTCTTTCCACCTTACTTTACGACAGGGCCCGTCTTCTTCCTTTACAACTCATTATCCTTTGCGCTCATCACCATCGCCCAGATAATTATGAATCGGGATACCTGTGACGATTTCACGCATTTTTTGTAAATTAACACCGGTTATCGTTATCAGAAAATGTCGAAAAATCAAACTCCATCACAAAAATGAAATTTCTCCGTGCAGCTGTCAAAATCTTACATTCATTTGAAATAATGACACATTCTCGACAACTCGTCATCGCGAGATTTTTTTATCGCATCCCCCTGCAGGAAGGCTTTAAATGAGTCGTACTTTCGACAGCGAAAGACTTGGCAGGTGGACGGTTCACTCAATCGTCGCGGTAAAGTCAGTTCGGTTGGATTCTGAGACTTTTCCGGCACGTTAAACCTCGACGGCGTGAAATTTGTTCGTCAAAGTGAAATTTTGCAAGTTTTCCGTGCGCCTGTCTTACCTGACATTTGTCACGATTTTTAACGTGTTTCGCTTGAATTTTTCATCACGAACGCCGTTCATCCGAATGTTTTCATAACGGCTGAGTGGCGATTTTTTGTACGCTTCTCTTCCGCGGCTAATATCGTTGCACACGTACACCAAGAAGGTAAATCTCTCCGTCGAGGAGTAATTTAAAGTCGCCTGTACGCCCACGCCAAATGACAGCTTTTAATTTCGCTTATCCATAGAGGAGTACTTTGCCCCGTTTCACTAATTCTCGTTGATTTTGCCCGTTCGGTTTAGCGTGGCATGTGCACGTAATTAACAAAAGAGGACTGTGCGCTTTTATGATATATAAAATAATATATGACGTATTTGTTTTCAAAGATATTTCTAAATTTTGGTATAATATCCGTGTCTAAAAAAAAATTAAATCTATACATTTTCAGTATGAAACTTCTTAAATAAATCACAAATTTAGCTCCAATTTATAATAATAAATTTTTATGTGCATATCTTCCAATCCTTCTTGACCGAACGGCCTCCAAATGTGATGTGATTCGTAACAAATGGAATAATGAAACTAATAAGGACGAAACACACGAGAGATGCGTGAAATAATGCGGGAACTTTTACCATGCTAGACGTGCGCTCAGCGGTCGTCCAGTTTAGGAAATGCCCCTGCCGGAAGCTTACCATATATATTCGCCGCGGTTGTTTCAGGCCGTTACCGGTTATATATTTTCGTATTTACCAGTCTGTGCCACGGGTACCAGAGATTAACTGATACTTTCGAACGCTACGCCATTATTAATTAATCGATATTTATTCTAATCGGCCCGTTCTGTTGTCGTCCATGCGTCTTTCACTATTTTGATTATTTTTTTGTTATTGTTGTTGTTCAGAGTCACCGGGACACTTGACGCAATTTATGTTACGTTTTGGGGAGGGGGGGGGGCGTAATAAATGGTGTAAATATGCGACACTATTTCCATGCTATAAATCAGTCGTTTATGTGAGTGGACGCATACCTACAAAATAACGTCATATAGTTTGTGACATATCAATTTAATTATCGTTATTAATAACGATATTTAATATTCAAGCCGGTGTCTAATGTGTTGTCCGTATTTGATTGAGATTTTTTTTTTGAATATTCACCAAGAAGAATTAAAATTATTTTATTTGTTAGTGGTGAATAATGAGCAGTGTTTCATATTTTTCCACCACTAATATAGTAATAATATATTTTTTTTTCTAATCTGATGCCATCATAATGCTATTAACGCATTGAAAATGATGCGTTTATAATTTATATAGATTATCTAGTTCAATTTAGTTTTTCAAGGGTGGTCACTTGTAATTTGCAATTCAAATGTCAAAAATTCAAAATCGAATCTATATTTTCAATGTATGTATACCATGTGTAAAATATGTATAAAAAAGTTTTAGAAATACATATCACTATGGGCAAAATAAATAAAATGAAGTTGTAACGATCCATTCTTCAACAAGAATCTATTCAAATATTTCATTTTGAATTATATTCTTGAATTGTACATTTACTGTTTACATTGATAGATACATGAGATATATCTTGGACATTTAAGTAAAACCAAGCAAATACTCGTACTTGTTGATAGAATATTTTGATGAAACCTGTTATTTCCATCAAATGTAGTGGTTTCGTTTGAACATCCCAGTATGTTTGCATTAGTTTAACATCCGAACATATTAGATATTTTAATCTATTTGTTTAAGGAGGATTGAATATAACCCTCAACCACAGCTGAGGACTTCCAACTCTCATAATTTTTTATGGTCAACGAATTACCACCATGATTTGTCAAATCTGTTGCACTGGATCTTCTAAAACAGTGCCCTGTAAACAATTCTGAATTTGGCAATTTCAAAAAACTCGCAATCTCCTTCGGAATTTTGCCTATAATATTAATTGGATTATTAATACACTGACCATTGCGATAAGTCAAGAAAAATTGCTCATAACTAGTATTAATGGGTCATAAGTAGGGAGCGGAATCGAGCGAGCTAAACTACCACGGAGCCACAACCGTGAAAAGAAATAATGTAAACAACTGCATGTTGCTTACATTATATCTGAATAGCACTAATTCATAGGGCGAACTGCAACATCTGTTTACGGCCTTTCTTCATCGGCGTAGGTACAAGGGTGACGAGTTTTTAAAATTTATTATATTTACCTTATATTTCGCAATATAATATGTATGTTTCAATAACATACGCGTACATTTTTAGTTATCGTTTATTTAGATCTAGAACGTTGTTTATGTTACTTTTTCTGAGATAAAAATTAATTGTCAGTGATTCCGAAATTTATTGCAAAGTCTGTAAAATATCGTCACTTAGCTTTGCTAAAACATACACAGAAATAGTTTTCATGCAGAGAATTTCGATAGTTTACAAAATTTCGTTACATGTTTAAATGACGATGCTCGAAGTATTTCTGAGTGCAAGGAACTAACACAAATCCCAAATTTAAAAAATCAGTTGTTATTCCTTCAGGAACACTTTGGAAATTTGCCTAAACTAATGACATATTTTGAAAATCGAATCTCAAATTAAAAATGAGGTGTGGCCACCACACGACTTTCTTATACGTATGAGCGTTTCAAACTATACTATATTTTTTTTACACAAAAATTATTCAAAATCTATTCTAAGTACTTCTGTTCTCTTAATAAATCGCTATAGAATGCATACTAAGCAAGATATTCGAAAAAAGGACTACTCCCTAAGAGTAAAAGTGTTACTTCCGGTCCGAATTTTGAAATTTCATATATTCAAAAAATATTGCAAATCTAGCACTAAATACTTTTGTATTCTTGATAAATACATATAGAATGCATAATTTACGACATATTCGCAAAAAATCGCTATTCGATAAGAGTAAAAGTGGTAATTCCGGTCTGAATTTTGAAATTGTTTTTATGCAAAAGATATTGAAAATTACGTTTTAAATACTTTTATACCCGTAACGTACCTGTCTAAAAAGCATGATGCGAAACATTCGCAAAAAACTGATTTTCGATAGGAGTAAAAGACCTACTTTCGGTAGCAGCTTCGAAAAACTTTTTAAATAAAATTGTTCTCAATTTTAATTTCAAGTACATATGAATTCTTTATAAATTTGTTTAAATTTAGTAGTTGACGAAATATTGGCAAAATTTAATTTTTTCACTGAAGTAAACTGCTACTTCCGGTCTACCGATTTTACTGAAAAACTACTCAGATCTCAAGAGGGAGATTAGACACGTAAATACAAAATTTGGAATTGATATCTACAGCGGTTATCGTGGTCACATAGAGACACACAGACATTTTTTAAAAACATCTTTTTCGGTATCAGGGGACTTCAAAACGTGGACATCTGCAAAAATCTCGAAGTCGAAAATTTCACATTACTTCCTTATACTACGTATAAGAAAGTAAAAATGGATTAACCACATTAGATGTGGCTATTAATAATTCCACGTGACTTAGACGCAGTTTTTAATAGAAATCCAGGTTTAATAACATTGCGGCAATTGTGTATGCTAAATACGCTGAAATAAAAGAATATTTCCGTTACGTAAATATAACCAGTTCCGATGTAGAAAAGACGATTTCTATCTACAAGGATGTACTTAATTCAAAGAGAACAAGTCTTACAGAAGAGAAAATGAACAAATAGTAGGGTATTTTGTATTTTATAATCACCAGCCACTTGTTATTCATTTATATAAATAAAATTAAAACCTCTTTAAAAATACAACATTTCAATAGCGTGCCCATGGGCGATGAGTCATGACTCGCTCGATTCCGCTCCCTAGTCATAAGTTATAATATTTCTTAATTAAATCGATTCATATTGTATCTGTAATTACGAATAATCACGGGATGTAAAAATACAACATTTCAATAGCGCGCCCATGGGCGATGAGTCATGACTCGCTCGATTCCGCTCCCTAGTCATAAGTTATAATATTTCTTAATTAAATCGATTCATATTGTATCTGTAATTACGAAGAATCACGGGATATTATTTTTTGTTTTAGGTACAAAAGTAATGATGGTGTCACACTTGTAGTCATTGTCGTCTAAAGACATATTAGTTAGCTCTTCTCGCCTACAAGCTCCTTTGTTACCAAGACTACCTACAAATTAATACTATTACATGCAAAGCTCCCATAGATGTGAAAAATGTACTTATTATACTTTCACTGCCAAATATATTTTATTATCTGCTTCTTCTATCAATTTAATAATATCTATTTCTTCTTAGGTTTTAGATGTTTTTTGGTAGGTAACCTTGAAATACATTTTGAATTTCCCGTTATTTTTATAAAGAAGAATGATGAAAAGAGATTAGAAAAAATAACATACGGAACGAGTGTCATAAGACACTTACTGCAATCGCCCATTAGGATACTCCATGCTGTGCTCGTCATGTCCTAAACATATAAATAAATACGAGGGAGCATTTGAAGTTTGCAGAAGGGCAGAAAAGGAGAGAAAATAGAAATACAAGATAATCTTTCTTTTTTCAATATACATAGTCCCCTGCAACCCCAATATATTTTTCAGATCTTTCAATTAGTTGGTGTTTGCCTTCATCAAAAAATGTTTCTTTGTCTGAAAAATACGCCGAAACTGCGTCATTTACTTTTTTATCGCTCATAATTTTTTTCTCACGCAGCTCCTTTTTTTTATTTTAGGGAACAGGTATAAATCGCTAGTAGCAAGGACACCTTTCGTTAATTTTCACCTTCTTTTTTCTTTTAATCGGTCCAGGATTCAAGCGTAGTATTATCCAGTTATGGAAACGCGTTTATCTTTGTAATCAATTAACAGGATTCCTTCGAGTCCCAAAAAACAGTACAGTGAACTTTCCGGCAGATTGTGACACATTAAACTTCTTGGGTTGCTGTGTACCTTTATTATGTCATTGAATAAAGCCTTGCTTGTTCTCAGGTCCATAATGATGGATAATAGCACCAATCTTCTTCATGTGAAACTGTAAACTATTGATTTTGATATGGTGTAAATGAATGATGCATAATGTTTGGAATTGTATGTACAAGAAATGCTTCAAATATGCGCAAAAATATGTCACGTTTTCCCAAAAAAATATGTCGAATTTATGCTTCGTCTCTGCCAAATTTGTATTTTTTACATTTTATTTTTGATGTATTTTACTTACCAGAAATCATGGGAAAACTATTAAAAGAACAAAAAGTAATTAAAACATAAAATCTACTCATAAAAAAATAATAATTACAAAATACGTGATGATAATAATATTACACTATAGGTACATATAAAATAAAAATTATTAATTTATTAATATTCATATTAATAATTAATCGTTACTAAAAGACTAAGCATTATGGGTATTACTCAAAAACTATTCACTTTAATAATCAGATTTATTTGACTTATTATTGTACCAATTTACAATTAAATACTTTTCTAGATTTTCTACTCTACTAATTTTTGTCTTCTATCGCTATGTCGAAAATGTTCTTTCAAAAAATAACAACTGTCAGAATTCCAATTTTCGCAAAAAGGGGGCGGTGGGAATTTTTTTTATTCCTATTATCTCGGCCGATTATGATTCTTTCTTTGTAATACTTTGGAACAATTTAGAACAAACCTAGGACACCTGCAGAATTTTAATTTTCAAAAAACGGGGGACTGGTGAAAAAGAATTTATCCCCAGTCTCCCTTTTCTCGGCCGATTATGATATCTGTTTTGAAAATCTCTGGAAAAACTTAGAACAAACCTAGATCAACCTGGAACAACAATCAAAATTTAGATTTTTGAAAAATAGTGGCTAACCTCACATTTTCGCATTTTGTTTTTTTCCAATATTTTTAGTTATATAAGAGAGGAGGCTTTCATGTTTTAGAACAAACCTAGAACAACCTGGAATACCTGTCAGAATTAAGATTTTCGTAAAAATATGGGTTGATTTGACATCATCAGAATTTCAATTTTCAGTAAAACGGAGACTGACTAAACACATCCTAAATTGTCCTTTTTAACTTGCTGAAGCTTACCTATTCTGAATACACCTTAAAAGGAAATAACAGCTTTCAGTGAACGTGAACAAAATTCTTTCTTTGGCTTTTTTTAAACAAAACCGTAATATTTTAGTAGCAATCTTATGATTATATTGAATTAATTTTAAAGAGTACCTAATTTTACTTACTATTTACTATCTATTAAGTTATCTATTATCTAGAAACAGTTTGCTATAACGGTACAATAAGAATTTTCTTTACTGTTAATGGCTTCTTATATATAGTGAATAAATATTGAGTATCGATAATTACATATTTTTAAATTATCTCAAGACAATATATAAAATCAATAAATCATCATCTTTATTGGAGTATAATAAACTCAATATATTCATAAATAAGTTGGTGTATATTTCTCTGTATTTAGAAAGAGTTACTATTACAAGTAATCAATTTAAGGACAGCTTTTACTTTAAAATGACGCCATCTAAAAAAAAAGGAATTTACCACCAAACATGGTAGGCTTCACTTTCTTACAGACTTGTCGTACATAATTCTATTTGATAGAAAAAAATATGAAAAGGAATTTCATTCATCTCAAGCATTTGTTTTCTTCTCAAACACGCCAAACTCTAAACAAGATATACACAGAATGTACATACAACATATTTGTTACATTGGTATGCCGATGGAAAATTAATCTTCTAACCGTTCTTTACACGTAAACGATTGACTTCTTTTTTTCAGAGATTAATAAAATTATTTTTAAATTAATCATTGATAAGAAGAAAAAATATTCTTTGGGGGGGATCCGGCATCAAAAAGCCTTTAATTTTATGTGTATTTTTGCCAATATTTCGAATCACAATCTGATACTTCTTCAGGGCCAAACTACGGTGTAAATAAGAAGTTAAAACTCGATTAAAAGAGACATTAAATAATGAGAAGTTTGAAAAACAACTTACAATGTGAACTTGTAGAGAGAAATACACGTATACAACTAGAAAACATCATTCGTTGAATGGATGACTTGAATTAACATTAAAAAAAAACAAAAATTCCAAAATTTTCAATGACCGTAATAAGAATTATAAAATCTAAAATTTAAAGAATGTGTTCGAAGAACATCTAAATCTGCAACACATATATTGACACTTCAAACTTTTGACAGGATATGTTATAAGCAACTGTTAACGTGATAGAAAGAAACCATAGGTTGCAACTTCAGTGTGGTGTTGCCAACCTAGTAGTTCTAACCTTTAAATGTGAAATTAACCGAAATGTGCAGAGTGGTCAGCAGAAGAAGTGTCATTGTACAGAATTATTATGTATCAATGTGTAATATTTAAAATTGAACAATATTAAATGGTTATAATGTTATGTTTTGTTTAATGAAAGGAGATATGAATAAGTGTTACTTAATTTATCGATGTCAGACATGAAATTCATGGAATTAACCTTGTTGTTAATCTCTATCATTTCTAAAAATTCTCTAGACCTCTTGCGTCTTTCAAAACATTGGATCTTAGTATTATCGTATAATGGTTGGTGATATAATCTAAGACAATGTTGTGCTAAAGCACTTCTTTGTTTTTTGGTCCGACTGTCGCTCTTATGTGTTCGAAGGCGTGTCCTTAACCAAGATGAGGTGTTACCTATGTACGTTTCATCATAATTACCACAGGGAATAGAGTACACTATATTTGACTGACAATCTTTGTTGTCTTTATTTTTTTATTTTCGAGAACAGTTTATCCACACCAAGCACACCGTAATAACCAAACTTGATGTTGTCAAACCTAAGGACTCTAGAGATCTTGCAGCTAACATCCTCTATGAACGGTAGTCTGAAGTAAGTGAATTCTGAAATGGGATTATTATTGTCGTTCCGGTAGTTATTATGAAGGTTCATAGGGGATGTATTGAAAAACAATCTTTTCACCAACGACCTGGGATTCCCATTATTGATAAAAATATTGTTCAATTTATTAAGATTGTCATTATAAGGAAAGACGGGTGACATATTTTGGTCACTTTGTTTTTTTGTGGAAGTCAATATATTTAATTTCTGTTGTAAAGGATGACTGGAATGGTAATTAATAATTCTGCCAGAATATGTTGGTTTTGTGTACCAGTCTATGAAAATAATGTTATTAATATTTCTAATAAGTTTTGTATTCAAGAATGGCACCGCCCTTTCCGTCTCTGTTTCAACCGTAAATTATAGTTCTGTATGAAAAGCGTTAAATTTATTTAAAGTGTACTCTATTCTGTCCGAAGGTTCCCACAATCAAATCATCAACATATTTCTTAATCACTGACAACCGAAAGCCCAACGAAGCAACCACTTCACCCAAGCAAAAGTCCATAATAATGTTAGCTATGATTGGGCTCAAGGGCATGCCCATCGGTACGCCATCAATCTGCATCTAGAACTCATCGTTAAACTTAAAATAGCTATTACCAATTAAGTCCTGAGTTCTTTGAATGTACTCTGTCTTTTCCACACCCACGGTGACAGCGCCCTTGTCAGCCTTCAAAATTAAAATGTTACTGTTGTTTTTAAGGAAGTCCCTGCATTCGGCAACTCCACCCTCAAGAACCCGTAGGAATGGGATGGCTGTATGTAATAGTTAGTTAAAATGTTTGTTAATTGCGCTCTACAAAAAATTAATTTTTGTTGAGCGCAATTAACAAACATTTTAACATTAAAAGGGATATGTCAAAAGTAACTCTTTTCGATTAATTTTAGTTATACTCGTAGTCTAAGTCATGGCAACTCATATTTTTGAATCGTAATCGGGTTTATTCACATATAATATTGTATAACTTTTGCAATATCGCCCACAGGTGGAAGAAAGTAGACATGCTTAATATGTAAATTTTAAGTACTTTTCAATGGCATATAAATATGCAAGCTGTTCCATTTTACTTTCTTATACGTAGTATAAGGAAGTATTGTGATGATGAAAATTTTCGACCTCGAGATTTTTGCAGATGTCCACGTTTTGAAGTCCCCTGATACCGAAAAAGTGGTTTTTAAAAAATGTCTGTGTCTGTGTGTCTGTCTGTGAATTTTGCGAATATTTCGTCAACTACTAAGTTTAAACAAATTTATAAAGAATTCATATATACTTAAAATTAAAATTGAGAATAATTTTATTTAAAAAGTTTTTCGAAATTCCTACCGGAAGTAGGTCTTTTACTCTTATCGAAAATCAGTTTTTTGCGAATATTTCGCAAGTCATGCTTTTTAGACAAGTACGTTACGGGTATAAAAGTATTTAAAACATAATCTTCAATATCTTTTGTATAAAAAAAATTCAAAATTCAGACCGGAAGTACCACTTTTACTCTTATCGAATAGCGATTTTTTGCAAATATGTCGTAAGTTATGCATTCCATATATATTTATCAAGAGTACAAAAGTATTTAGAACTGGATTTGCAATATTTTTTGTATATATGAAATTTCAAAATTCGGACCGGAAGTAGCACTTTTACTCTTAGCGAGGAGCACTTTTTTGCTAATATCTTGCAAAGTATGCATTCTATAGAAATTTATTAAGAGAATAGAAGTACTTAGAATAGGATTTTGAATAATTTCTGTAAAAAATTCTTAAAATTCTGTAATTTGAAACGCTCATACGTATAAGAAAGTCGTGTGGTGGCCACACCTCATTTTTTTTATTTTCTTTTTAGAATGTTTATGTAATTCTAAAAAACATGCGTAGATATGTTCAAATAAACATTAATTTTTCGTACTGAAAAGATGTCTCTACTAATTGAGCCCATAATAATAATTTCATCCTTTATCTTCATTTCATAGCTACTTTTGAAATGTTGTATAATTTTTAACGAAAAATTGCCATATCTCAGAAACAGTTGAAAATCGACTAATATAAATTCATGTCAGTTTAATCAACCCTTCAAGGGCTATCATAAAATGTAAAAGAATGTATAGCATTCCGTTTAAAAAACATAAGTTTGTGTTGGTTCGACGTTGTCGATCACTATGTATAAATGTAAGTATTTTTAAATTGAAGAGCTTATGATTACATACAATTTTTGTATTAAAAATTATTCGCTATCTACATTGTTAGATACCAATAATGGGCTTTTTCCGCTCCGCTGGAACACCCGGTACATTAGAATGATGAATGAAGTTTGCAAAGATAATTCCTCACAATCTCATTTAACTATTTTTTGTTGTTGTTATTGAAGTCTTTTGTGTCGTGTGTAAAATGAGTGTAAAATGACATAAAAATTAATTTTATTAAATAATTACACGACAATTTTGAAAAGCCCTCAATTCACAATTCCGTGATTTCTATGTGATCAATTATATAGAAAACTTATACTTTACTTACAGTACCGGATTGAGGGGGGGGTCAAAAGGGGGCAATTGCCCCGGGCGGCAAAATGGGATTTATTACTGCATTACCTATATAGTGAAAATAGCTACAAGAGCGGCATGGTGCTGACTTGCCCCCCTTAAGAAATTTTCTAGATCCGGCACTGCTTTACTAACAGGATCAATTTAATAACGCGTCAAATAAAATTCTGCGCACATTGCTGATTCAAAATTGATTTTTATTATATTATCTGTACACAATAGTGATCCACAATATACGTAAGCAGTAATAATATTACTATGTTAATCCCTAATCTTTATTCAGTTGAAGACGCAACACACATACCTACCAAATGGGGCGATCACCATATGAAGAAACCACTGACGAAAATAAAGTTGTCATTCTTTCGCCATGTTTGGCTGAAAAATTACGCGGAAATCGTATTCTATACGCATCAGCGCGCATCACAGAAGAGGCCGTCGCTTGTTTTCTGTGAAAATTAACAAGATATGTGCCAATATTGATTAAATTATTTACTGGGTTTATAATGAAAAAAAGACGTGGAAGTGTTAGCGATGTATACTTGTATACTTGATGCTTCTGTAGAATTTTTTTTTGCTGGAATTTCATGTAAAGTGGATTGTAATAATCCTTATTTATCTTTGTGGAATATTACCGAAATATTTTTTATTCTGGGGCGTCGTCAAAGTTCTTTTCAACTTTAAGCTGGAATTATGAAAGACCCCATTTTTCAATACATTGTCATAGTAGAGCTTCAGTGAATACATGAATAAATAAATTAAAAGGATATCAAACCTCAGTCTTTAAACTAATAATTTTAAGTAATCTAAATGACATTCTGAGTACGTTTAATTGAAATTTCTAAAACAAATAATACCAGAAAAGGCTTTGTGTCAAAGTGCGACATTTAATCTTATTAAAAAAGTTATTCAAATATTTTTGTTACAGCACTTGAAAAGTTATATAGCGAAGGGATCGCACTTTAAAATTTATGAAAAATACGAATTTTAATTTCTTGATGCTAAATAAATGCAAATTGAAATTTATTTACAAAAATGAATACAGTAAGAAAATAACAACATTATTCGGTGTTTCAAATGCAAAAAGAATATTTCCAGATTATTACTGATTATAAATTATCCATAGAAGAAATAGTATAATTTAAAGGAAATAGTATAAAAGAAAGCATGCATTTATATTTTGGAAAAACAAAGTATTATTTTATTAAAAAGTATTTTAATTATCGATAAAAAAGAATTGATTGACTCAATTTTCAAATGAACCAGGCGGACTAAGTAGTATTTTAGAGGAATATTTGAGTTTATTTATACTAGACGATTTTGACTATGGAGGCTTTCCGAGAGTGACTATAGGTAGAATTACATTTTCAAGCAGTATCCAAGAGAAGCTGAATATACTTGGGAGTATACCAGATGTGATACAAGATCTACCAGGCGTTTCAAGGAGTAATTCAGTGAGAAATATGATTAACATTCATGTGTAATTCGTCGATAAGTCTACTTACAATGTTAATTATTGTCGAATATTTTAAAGAGACATTTAATTAGTATAGTTGTAACCGTCGAAACGACTTGTCAAAACTATATTTCAATATATGTATATGTTTACTTAAGGGGATATTAAAGTCGATTTGTATTTGGGAATTGACTATAATTGCTTTTGGAGGTGTTGGCCCGTAGGAGGAGCCAAATGCAAGCCATCTCATTCTCATATATTTGAAATGAAAGTGTTGTTTTCCGTCACCCGAATACAGAGAAAAAATACTACTGAAGGCGCTGCTAAAATACAAATAATTCAGTACCGCACCATTCCGGAATTTCTTAATTTAATTACTCAAATTAAACTTTTTTCCGCAATTCAAAAAGCTATATCTCACAAGAAAACATTGGTCTACACGGGAATTACATCCGTTTTGATCAATTTCATTTAATTATTTCAGATTTTGACCGAGAAACGCACGTACATTTTAATTAAATTTGGAATAAAAAAAAATAGATGGTTGTGGCAAAAAATTACATAATCTGACAACCTTTCCGTGTACTCATATCTATATTGGAGTTGTACAGAAAATTTCACATTTCTATCTTGACAATAGTAAAAAAAAAACTGATAAATTCGATATCTTGCTTTCTCGACCGCTTTAATATCCCCTTAATTGAAATATCCATGTATACTAAGAGATACTTTTACTAATTCCGAAATTATTGAATCAATATGATAATCAAACGTTTATTACTTATGTTATAAAAATAAAATTATCATTGCATTTATGGACAAGATTATATGTAATAAGATAAATAATCATATCTGTCTAATCTAACGTCATATATATAATTGTTGCATTATTAAAAACATTAAGTTCTTAAAATTGATTTCCTTAATTATTAATGCGATAGTATTTATAAAAGAAAACATTAATATAATTAAATATATCAATATCTGACTAAGCAAGACATACAATTAATATTGCTGATAATAGGCATAAATTGTATTTATGTGGATACGACTATTGATATAATTAAAATGCATTGAACAATGAAACGTACTTGAAACTACAATTGTCTAACCTGAGATAAGAACTGTGTTTTATATTGACATTAGAGTAAATTTATATACAGGGTGAGTTTTTTTGAATGTTTAGCATTGGGATCTCAGAAACTACTGGAGATAGAAAAACGCTTAAATGGGGAAAGATGCGCAGTTTTACGAGTTTGATTTAAAACTGCTTTTGTTTCTCCGATAACTTTCATGGCTTATTAGATATTCAAAGAAAACTAAATTCTACGATTTTCTTTAAACATGCTTAGCATCGTTAATAGTAATTTTAGAGAAAAAGTGTTCAGACAAAAGTTTTAGATAATTTTACGCCAAATAAAACTATGTAGCTAATATTTTTTTTTCGTTCACCATTATCGAGTTATGACACAAACTTGTGTTTTTTTAAATGGAAACCATAGTTGGTTTTGACACAATTAAAAAGCTTATTTTTTGCTGATTACAATGATATAAGGTTTGATATGGTTATTTTAAAAAATAAAGAGGATATAGACATTTTTACGGTTTTTATGGAAAACAATTGAATTTCGAACTGATAAAATACAAACCAAACGAAAACTTATTTTGAAATCTTATGTAGTAATAAAATGAAAACTATAAGAACTTTTATTAAGGGCACACAACATTATTAATGTTCAAAGATACCTCTATTATTATTAATACACAAATTGCATCTCTTCACAACAGAGTTTGTAGCATTGCGTACTTTACGCCTATCGATGTTATTAAAAGCAACTAAGACAGCTTCTCTTAAATCGTCGATTGTTTCATATGCTGCTGAAGTTTATTTTGAAAATTATTTTGATCGACGTCAGCCGTCGCTACCTACTTTTAAGAGATTATGGGATAATTTAGCAGATTATGGTTCGTTCGTTAAACCAAAATCAAAAAAAGGGATGGATGAAGATAGAGAAATAAACATATTAGCATGTGTCGCTCAGAATCCATCTACATCGACCCGACACATTTGAACAGAAATGAGCTCCTCTCAACACACTATTGCCAGAGTGTTGAAGAAGCATAACTTTCGTCCCTACAAATTATCAGTATCACAAACTTTACATGAAGGTGTTCACGTTGAACATAGGAGGTTTAATGATTGGTGTGGTGTTATAGGATCAACTGTTCTTCCTCCTTTTATTTTTGATGGATCACTAACTGGCAATCGTTATCTTAATTTTTTACAACAAGATTTCGAGGAAATGTTAGATAATTTAAATTTAAGAACCCGAGCAATGCTGCAATGGTTTCAACATGACGGAGCGCCTCCGCACAATCAACTGAATGTTAGAAATTATTTAAATTTGAACTTCCCTAATCAATGGATAGGACGAAATGCACCCATTGAATGGCCGGCTAGATCCCCTGATTTATCAGTTTTGGATTTTTTCTTGTGGGGTGTACTAAAGGACACAGTATACAAAAGAACATATGAAACAATCCACGATTTAAGAGAAGCTGTCTTAGTTGCTTTTAATAACATCGATAGGCGTAAAGTACGCAATGCTACAAACTCTGTTGTGAAGAGATGCAATTTGTGTATTAATAATAATGGAGGTATCTTTGAACATTAATAATGTTGTGTGCCCTTAATAAAAGTTCTTATAGTTTTCATTTTATTACTACATAAGATTTCAAAATAAGTTTTCGTTTGGTTTGTATTTTATCAGTTCGAAATTCAATTGTTTTCCATAAAAACCGTAAAAATGTCTACATCCTCTTTATTTTTTAAAATAACCATATCAAACCTTATATCATTGTAATCAGCAAAAAATAAGCTTTTTAATGATGTCAAAACCAACTATGGTTTCCATTTAAAAAAACACAAGTTTGTGTCATAACTCGATAATGGTGAACGAAAAAAAAATATTAGTTACAAAGTTTAATTTGGCGTAAAATTATCTAAAACTTTTGTCTGAACACTTTTTCTCTAAAATTACTATTAACGATGCTAAGCATGTTTAAAGAAAATCGTAAAATTTAGTTTTCTTTGAATATCTAATAAGCCATGAAAGTTATCGGAGAAACAAAAGCAGTTTTAAATCAAACTCGTAAAACTGCGCATCTTTCCCCATTTAAGCGTTTTTCTATCTCCAGTAGTTTCTGAGATCCCGATGCTAAACATTCAAAAAAACTCACCCTGTATATATAATACCGCTTAAAGCATGCAACATTAATTGACACGTTTTCTTTTTAACTGTGCTGTGTCCAGCGTTTTAAATTGTTTTTTGAAAATTGTGCTGTAATAATTTCTTTTAAATTTGACGTTATATTAAAGTAACAATATTAAAAATAATGCAATCCACGAATACAATAGATATACTTTTGACCTTATGTGAGATGCATAATAGACATAATATTTTTATGTAAACTACACAGATGTTTTTGTCTGAAGAAGATTTTGTAATAAATCGAAACGTCAACATAACATCAATACAATTTGTGTCTTATTTAATCTACAGCCCATAATTCTGTTTGAAACAGTAATTTTTATTTTCTCAACATACGTTGGTCAGTTAGACGAAATACTTATTATTATCAATATATAGATATATTGCTCTACAGCGGATTATACCCAATATTTTTCTTTTTCTGATATATAGATATATATACAGGGTGTCCAGAAACTCTCCTGACAAACGAAGACCGGAGATTCCTCAGATAATTTTAAGACAATTTAACCCAATTCACCCTAGTCCGAAAATGCTTCCTAAGGGAGCTAGAGCTCTTTGAAGATGGCGCCTTGTAATTAGTTTTTTTTTAATATCTCCCGAACGCTTTTATTTAGAAAAACAAAAACTGGTATGCTTATTTATCCTCCAGAGATGAATCGATTCCATCAATTGCGAGTTTATAGTACCGGTCATAGGCGTCCGTTTTGGGTAAGTAAACGGTTATTTTAACGCATAACTTTTTTGTCTTTAACTTTTAAGCATTTGTGACACTAGATTATTAAATTTTCAGGTATTCTAGTACTAAAAGGTACTCTTACTTTAAGTCGGTAGGATTCACCGTTTTCTAGAAAAATCGATTTGAAAATTTTTCGTTTTTTCGTCATTTCATCTTTCGTCATTTCAACTTCGCGAACTGACAACAATTTGACAATTAAAAACGTAGGTTTTATTTCTGTTGGCAGTTCAGAACGAACTAGTGCCAAAAATAATAAATTGAATTTTAATGACGGAAAAACGAAAAATTTTCAAATCGATTTTTCTAGAAAACGGTGTATCCTACCGACTTAAAGTAAGAGTACCTTTTAGTACTAGAATACCTGAAAATTTAATAATCTAGTGTCACAAATGCTTAAAAGTTAAAGACAAAAAAGTTATGTGTTAAAATAACCGTTTACCTACCCAAAACGGACGCCTATGACCTTAGGAAGCATTTTCGGACTAGGGTGAATTGGGTTAAATTGTCTTAAAATTATCTGAGGAATCTCCGGTCTTCGTTTGTCAGGAGAGTTTCTGGACACCCTGTATATAAATTTTTTTTTTTTTTTTTTTTAATTTTTTTATTTTTTTGTTGTTGTTGTTTTGTTTGGTCTTGATTGAGACCTTCATCAGACATTTGCTCAATTATAAATAATTTATATGAATTAGACAGATTATAAAAAAATTAAGTGACAAAAAAGGTTTTTGCCCAAAAACTGAGCAAATATCTGATGATTGTCTTAATTAAGACCGAAACCTCAATAGCTGAAGCGCTTTCTTGGTATTATTTAAACCACAATTCTGCCATACTGGCAGTAGTTGTATTTTTTCAATATATATATTACTGGGTTAGTTTTAAATAGCGTCATTAAAAAAAGGGGGTGAAAGAAAAATGTGAGTAATGCCCGTACAAAAAAAATCGCGGACCAATGTGCACGCCGTGATGAGAAATTGATTTTTCTTTCCTCGAGTCCGAGCCTGTCGCAGTTGATATACAAATATAATAATTTTCATGTAGAGGAATTTAAGCTTCAAAATAATATACTTCTATTTAACGGAAAAAAACATGGTAATGCATCGAGGTCGTCGACCTTTTCCACATAAAGGCATGCTATTCACAAAAAAGAATAAAACATCGCCATAGAAAATCTTTTCAATTGCCATTATTTCTCAAAGGTTGTAAGTCTTTGCATTTTATCGTTTTTTGGAAAAACCTAAAACTGGAATCACCAGTGGTATTTACGTAAATGCGTATAGGATAAACAAAGTTATGGACCGACTTTAACTACATTCTGGCCCTAAAAGTTTAGAAATTTTTGATGAGTTACAATTAAATTTCCTTTTTGATTTCCAGTTAGACATTTATACGTATTCTTCAGATTCGCATAGCCTGGTACCTATTTAGCGGTAACCCTGTATTATATACAGGATAATACAGGGTTATTTTTTAAATCTTGACATAGGCTAACTTTTTTATTTGAAGAGATAGACCTATGGTTTCTGAAGCAAAGTTTTAGGAATTAGTCCAAATAAGAAAAATGTGTGGAAAAAATAAACGTGTTGTTGTCAGATTGGGCGCTATTTCAGAAAAACATATTTTCTTAAATGGCAACACCGCATTTTTTTAACAATTTCTAATACATCTTGAGATTCTAGACCAAACAAAAAGAGTGCAAGTTTTTGATTAGAGTGGCGGTTTACGAGCTAATAGTGCCTAAACTTTAACACATTTTCCAACATTAAAGGAATAACAAGGAGGCTATGTTTGACCCTGCTGTCATAACATGACAATAAGTTCTGTGTAATTTTGAATTAAGAGGGATCGTGTTACACCTCAAGAGAAAATTGAATTAATTTTTTTGCGTGTTGGTAGCTTAAGTTTGCGAAAAGCATGCACTGAATTCCGTGTTAGACATCCCAACAACCGTCGTCCTAGTTCAGAATTTTTAAGAGAAAATTTGGATGAGTTGAAAGCTACAGGAAGTGTGCGTCTAAGCATTCGACAAAGAAGTAAGAATACTGCGGTACTAGAAAATATTCTTTTGGAAAGTGCTGAAAACCCAAATCGATCTACAAATAAGATTGTGCAGCAGTGGGCTGCTCTCAGACAACAGTTTTGACAACAGTAAATTCAAATAAATTCCATCTCTATAAAATGATGAGTGTACAGCACTTCATGACGATGATTGTGATCAGCGACTGGAATTTTGCGTTGGTTTTTGGAGAAAATTAGTTCGAACATTTTTTTAAAAAAATAAACATAGGTAATTAATTTTTGTTACTATTGATATACTTTTAATGGAAAATAAATTAAGTTTAGGCACTATTAGCTCGTAAACCGCCACTCTAATCAAAACCTTTTAACAATTTCTAATACATCTGTATTAGAAATTGTGTTGAAAATATGTGTTTCTGAAATAGTGCCCAATCTGGCAACAACGTGTTTATTTTTTCCACACATTTTTCTTATTTGGATTAATTCCTAAAACTATGCTTCAAGAATAATAGGTCTATCTTTTCAAATAAAAAAGTCAGCCTATGTCAAGACTTAAAAAAATAATCCTATATATATATATATATATAGGTTCATTTAGCTTCCGTTTCATACATGGCCTACCAAAGCTCCTCTGTATATGTGAACTGTATATAAAGCTTTACTTGCAAAGACTAACTAAGGCTCCATTACTTTAACAGGTTTAGTGTTAGCGTCTGCTTCTTCTGTGTGTAAGTAACTTTCGTCTATGCAAGTGTACATTACTGGGCATCCAAACATTGTTGCCAATTTTCCTAGTGCTTATTCAACGTTATCGTGATCTATTACTATCTATAACAGTCTATTATATTATTAAAAATAAGCCTGATATATATTTTAAACCATTTTTAATTATTAATTTTTAGGTATATAAAATACGCAAACATATATTTAGTAACAATAAAACTTTATTCTAACACTGACATGCATATAAGATTAAGAATGTATTATTCATTCGAGTACTGATTAAAAATGAATTAAATTTAGACAACATAATATGGGTCACAACTAAATAATACACACAGAGAGACAGTAGTTACTGACAAGTTATTCTTGAAGTTTAATTTCGAATACATATTCTCGAAATTAAACTTTTTGTACTCACCGCCTGTAAAGTGACATTTGGCGCATGTGTAGCTCGACTAGGAAAGAGTATTTCCCGGTCGAGGCGACTGTAAAAATTGAAAAAAACACTGGCTCTTTGGGACATTAAAAAAAAATCTAGCTTGATAGCTATAAAATTCAGTCTATAAAATACTACTTACTTCCCTCCACTATTCTTAACTAAAAGTTCTTGCAAATTTGTGGCGCCATCAATTTGACGACATCTTAAGCGACATCGTAAGCGACATTCAAGCACCATCTATTTGACCACATCGACATTCATGTTGGCAGTTCGTAATAAATTGTAATTAAACCAAAAAACGCAATAAATTTACTATAAATTTATAAATATAAGAATAAATACCTCATGTTTGCCATGTATAAGAATATAATATCTTAATTTTAGGGAAAGGTGAGTAATAGTTACGTACATGAAATGCTTAAATCAATTAGGTAATCTATTTTAGGTTAGGTATGATACTAATGACATCAATCAATAATATTTTTTTAATTTAATGTTGCTGTTGTAACTTGCGTGAAGACATCTTCCAAGCATTCGCGCAATTAAAAGTGCGCTCATTCGGGAAAATAGTCTTCCCGCACTTGGTTCGTAAATAACTATATTCTAACAATAACAATATACATATATAAGATTAAAAAGATATAACTTTTTTGAATATTGATTTAAAACATAAGTGTTAATGGTTACTCATATTTCGTCTTTGAATATATTGGGTGGAGTTGGATTAACTTTAATACTTCTTCCTTTTTTTGGCGCAGTTTTGTTTTTTAATATGGTACTCGAAATAAATTTCAGATACGTTTTTTTTTTCGAGTGTCCACTTCTTCTTAACTATTTTCTTATTTTAATTTTTGCTTGTTATGCCTTTGTTCATTTGAATTACTTTCTATTTGCCATTCTTCCTCATTTTCTGAACTGCTACAATTTTGTGCTTCTACCAGTGGCGGCTGCTGCATGACAAATTTCCCCATGACAAATTTCTTTTAACAGATAAATTAATTATAAATACCTAATTTGTATGTAATCTTTCTGATTTGTTTGATTACAAATAATATGTTTTCGGAAGTAACCGTCCGTCTTTTCAGCGCGTTTAAAAATCGCAGTCTGACGTAGACTCCGGGGCATCTCGCGCGACTGCCCCGCGAGGCCCTGTCTGTATTGGAAATCAAGCGATGAAACTGGCGCGCAGATATACGTCAGCGGTGGGGCACTCCTCTATGGTGCCGCGGCTGTCTAGTATGTAATATATAGCGGTGAATGTATGTTGTAATTTCTATCGATGCAAATGCAACTATGAATTGCGTTAGTAACATAATTGAAATGATAGAAAATAACACACTGAGCTATGACATTAAGATAGAAAACTAATAAAACCGTGACGAGAAAATTCAACAGAAGCTCTTACAGTTTATCAGTGGGTGTAATGTGCAAAATGCTTTTTGCTATTTCGGTGCTATAAAGTTCACTTTACGACACCCGTTTTGGTTGCAAAGATATTACTTTATCGCACGCTAATTTTGTTGTTTTGACGCTGGTAACACAAAAAAAATGGAACCAAATTATATTTAAATGTCAAAATGTAAGCCTTTAATGTAACAAACATGTGCAATAGAAGTTGTACAAAGAATAAAAAGCACACATGCTAACATTTTATTTACTAATTAACAATATAAATTGTTAAGCAGAGTTGATGATAAGTTTTCTGATGCTACTATTGAAATTTACTTCCAATGTTGAATAGTACAACTGTTATAAATGTTTGTTTTTGATAATATGTCGAGACTATGTTGGCGAACGATTTTGTAAATTGTCTTCTGCTATTTAGCGAATCTCTAGGGACGTTAAATTATTTATTTTGTCCTTTTTGTTGATAATTTGAAATAATTTATTGCATAAATCAGTCTGAATTTTAATCATAACACTGCCTATATTCAAATATTTAAAATGTACACGAAGTTGGCCGAAGACAAGGCAAAGCCTTTACCGATATTCCGAAGACGTCCGAACGCAAACGAAGTTTGCCGAAGCCAAGGCAAGGCCTTCACCGACATTCCGAAGACGTCCGAACTCATACGAAGTTGGCCGAAGTCAAAGCAAGGCCACCACTGACATTCCGAAGGCATCCAAACTCGTACGAAGTTACAGTTTCCCTAGACGTTTTAACCATAATTAAATATAACACCGCCTATATTCAAATATTTAATTCTTGAAGGAGAATGTCCTTTATTCTCTCTTTAGATACGAAAGTAGAAAAATGTCTACACATAATTTTGATTTTGTTAAATAATTACCAGTGACGATGTTGTACTGAAGTGGCTTTTGTCCTATGAAGTGTGGGATGTGCAGCGAATGGTTATGAGCGGTGGAGACTTCTGTAATCTTACCCATAGTCATCAGGTGTGGCTGCTTTTTCAAAGCCCTCCTTAGTTGTTGCAGAATGTGTGTCTAGGCTAATGGAATTATCTTAAGCTCTCTGAAGAGAGGTTTGCAGTGGATAGTTTGTGAAACACAGACAAGTGCTCGAACAGCCTTCTTCTGCAGAATAAACACCTTTTCTGTGTAGGCCTACTTACCCCATATTGGTTAAACATAGTTGATATGTGATTTGATAGTCCATAGTACGTCGTTACTTATTCCAGTAGACTATCAGTTCTAAATCTGATACGTCTAATTGCATAAGTAGCAGAATCTATGTACAGCTTCCTTGTTAATCATGTGTCTAGTCTAATATCAAGGAATTTTCTATTCATAGAATATATGTTTGATCTACGTTTACTAGTAAAGTAAATTGTCTCATAGTTATCCTGGTTAAATGATAAACGATTGGATGTGAACCATTTAAATTTCTAAATTCTGAAGATACCAAAACCTTAAAATAATGTGGTTCGGATAGATTTTAATTATTTTTTCTTGTTTTACATAACATATTTAGTCATACGAAATACATAGAAGACTGTTTTAGACATACCTGTTCAACACATAGAAGAAAATGAGAATAACCCAAACTGAGAACCGGAAACAGGCTGACATTTCATATAGGTATTTAATAAAAAAGCTGGCTTTTTGATAGCGTTCCCTTGTTTAGATTATCTTTCTTTAAAAAAATGAATACGTTTTTTAAAAAGCTTTTCATGTAATGTTATTTATTTTGTTTATTATATTATAAAAGGGTAATTGTGAATATAATAAGGGAAAAAATTAGTAATCCTGCGATTTTTCAATACAAAATTTTCTGAGAGCTACTTTATCATAGTAACAAGCAAACGATGTGAAAAGCAAATCAAACAAAACATACTCTTATGTAAAATTTAATAGAAAATGTATTTAAATCATTTTTTATAAACTTCCAGATTAAATTGTGACAGTGGGGATGAGAATCTTTTTAGTGCTTTCAGTAATTTCATTGGCTTACAAGTTTTCATTCGTGAATATTAATTCCTTTGAGAGATATCAGAGGACGGTACTTTACTACCATAGAAATATTTAGAGTTTTCTCTAGGTTGTATAACAGTATTAATAAACAAGGATTCTGTCTAGACAGGCTTTTTTTTAGTGTGTCAAGAAAGAATATTAAGTAACTGAAACCGAAACACTCACTGCACATTCATTTGAAATTTCGTCCGTAGTATCAGGGTAGCATAAAAGCGAGGAGGTATATCAAATGTATTAGGAGTAAAACAAAATAAATGTGGCGCCATCTTCAAAGTAGTAGCCGCACTATATCGTGAATATAGAATTCTATATTCACAGTAGTATCTACTCCTAATACATTTGATATACCTCGTCGCCTTTCTGCTTTCCTGATACTACGGACGAAATTTCAAATGTAGACTAATTACCGAGATAAATTTCGTAAATTACAGTTTCGTAAAAGAATTTAAATTTGAGAATTATTCTCTGTATTTTAAAGTAATTTTGAATTATGAACGGAATCGCGGCTGATAATGCCTTCCTTAATTAGGTTTAGACAGACTTTATTTAGCAAGAAAAAGAGCGAGGATATAATATATTTTATTTTACCCCTGACACATTTGATATACCACCTCTCGTTTTCAGCTTACCTGATACTAGGGACGAAATTTCACCTGTTAAATGCAGAGATATCATACCAGGTGGTTATAGTAACTTTAAAATATTTTTATTTTTATTACAATTATACATATTAGTATCAGGGTAGCAGGAAAGCGAGGAGGTATATCAAATGTATTAGGAGTAAAACAAAATAAATGTGGCGCCATCTTCAAAGTAGTAGCCACACTATATCCTGAATATAGAATTCTATAATCACATGTATTAGGAGTAAAACAATATAGAATTCCATATTCACAATAGTAGCTGTATTTAGGATATAGTCCAGCTACTATTGTGCAGATGGCGCCAATATATTTAATTTTACTCCTGATATATTTGATATACCTCTTCGCTTTTCTGCTGCCCTGGTACTACGGACGAAATTTCAAATATAAAATGTTCGCTGGCATTTTTTATCTTGACAGATTAAAAAATGTCTGTCTACACAGAATTAAGACATATTATCACTGGCCATTCAGTTTATAATTTAAAATTACTTTAAATATCGAGCATAATTATTTTTCAAATTCACATTCTTTTAAGAAAGCGTAATTTATGAAAATAGTCATAGTAATTTATAATTGTATTGGTATTAAACGAAGCACCGATAGAACGTATATATAATTAACTCTTTATTATTATAATAATGGTCATTAAGCACGACCAATTAGCAAAACTGCACATATGAAATTTCGTCCATATTATCAAGGATATCAGAGGAACCAGGAGATAATATATTTTATTTTACTCCTGATACGTTTGATATACCTCCTCGCTTTTCTGCTTCCCTGATACTATGGACGAAATTTCAAATGTAGACTAATTACCCAGATAAATTTAGTAAATTACAGTTTTGTAAAAGAATTTAAATTTGAGAAATAATTATTCTCTGCACTTAAGGTAATTTTCAATTATGAACAGAATCGCGGCTGATAATGCCTTCCTTAATTAGGTTTAGACAGACTTTATTTAGCAAGAAAAAGAGCGAGGAGATAATATATTTTATTTTACCCCTGATACATTTGATATACCACCTCGTTTTTCAGCTTACCTGATATAGGGACGAAATTTCACGTGTTAAATGCTGAGATATCACACCAGGTGGTTATAGTAACTTTAAAATACTTTTATTTTTATTACAATTATACATATATTGTTAAAGTATTAACTGAGAGTATTTTCGTAAATTACACTCTCCTAAAAGAATTAAATTAAAAAAAATTATTATCTGCATTTAAGGTAATTTTAAATTATAAACGGAATCGGGGTGGCAGATAATGTCTTAAATTCTGTCTAGATAGATTTTTTTTTTACTCTGTCAAGAAAGAATATTTCAAGTAACTCAAACCGAAATACTCGCACATTAATTTGAAATTTTGTCTGTAGTATCAGGGTGGCAGAAAAGCGAGGAGGTATATCAAATGTATTAGGAGTAAAACAAAATAAATGTGGCGCTATCTTCAAAGTAGACACACTAAATCGTGAATATAGAATTCTATATTCACTGTAGTATCTACTCCTAATACATTTGATATACGTCCTCGCTTTTCTGCTTCCCTGATACTAGGATGAAATTTCAAATGTATACTAATTACGGAGATAAATTTCGTAAATTACAGTTTTGTAAAAGAATTTAAATTTGAAAAATAATTATTCTCTGCATTTAAGGTAATTTTTAATTATGAACGGAATCGCGGCTGATAATGCCTTCCTTAAGTATGTTTAGACAGATTTTATTTAGCTAGAAAAAGAACGACGAGATAATATATTTTACTTTACCCCTGATACATTTGAAATACCACCTGGTTTTTCAGCTTACCTCATACTAGGGGCGTAATTTCAAGTGATAAATGCTGATATCATACCAGGGGGTTATAGTAACTTTAAAATATTTTTATTTTTATTACAATTATACATATATTGTTAAAGTATTAACTGAGAGTATTTTCGTAAATTACACTCTCTTAAAAGAATTAAATTAAAAAAATTATTCTCTGCATTTAAGGTAATTTTAAATTATAAACGGAATCCGGGCGGCAGATAATGTCTTAAATTCTGTCTAGACAGACTTTTTTTAGTCTGTCAAGAAAGAATATTACAAGTAACTGAAACCGAAATACTCGCACATTAATTTGAAATTTCGTCTGTAGTATCAGGGTGGCAGACAAGCGAGGAGGTATATCAAATGTATTAGGAGTAAAACAAAATAAATGTGGCGTCATCTTCAAAGTAGTAGCCACACTATATCGTGAATATAGAATTCTATATTCACATGTATTAGGGGTAAAACAATATAGAATTCTATATTCACAATAGTAGCTATATTTAGGATATAGTCCAGCTACTATAGTGCAGATGGCGCTAATATATTTAATTTTACTCCTGATATATTTGATATACCTCTTCGCGTTTCTGCTGCCCTGATACTACGGACGAAATATCAAATATAAAGGATGTTCGCTGGCATTTTATCTTGACAGATTAAAAAATGTCTGTCTACACAGACTTAAGACATATTATCACTGGCCATTCAGTTTATAATTTAAAATTACTTTAAATGTCGAGCATAATTATTTTTCAAATTCACATTCTTTTAAGAAAGCGTAATTTATGAAAATAGTCATAGTAATTTATAATTGTAATTGGTCGTGCTTAATGACCATTATTATAATAATAAAGAGTTAATTATATATACGTTTTACCCCTGACATATTTGATTAACCACCTCGTTTTCAGCTTACCTGTTACTAGGGACGAAATTTCACCTGTTAATAGCAGAGATATCATACCAGGTGGTTATAGTAACTTTAAAATATTTTTATTTTTATTACAATAAGACATATATTGTTAAAGTATTAACTGAGAGTATTTTCGTAAATTACACTCCCTTAAAAGAATTAAATTAAAAAAAATTATTCTCTGCATTTAAGGTAATTTTAATTATAAACGGAATCGGGGCGGCAGATAATGTCTTAAATTCTGTCTAGACTGATTTTTTTTAGTCTGTCAAGAAAGAATATTTCAAGTACCTGAAGCCGAGCACATTCATTTGAAATTTCGTCCGTAGTATCAGGGTAGCAGAAAAGCGAGGAGGTATATCAAATGTATTAGGAGTAAAACAAAATAAATGTGGCGCCATCTTCAAAGTAGTAGCCACACTATACCGTGAATATAGAATTCTATATTCACATGTATTAGGAGTAAAACAATATAGAATTCTATATTCACAATATATTTAGGATATAGTTCAGCTACTATTGTGCAGATGTCGCCAATATATTTAATTTTACTCCTGATATATTTGACATACCTCTTCGCTTTTCTGCTGCCCTGATACTACGGACGAAATTTCAAATATAAAGAATGTTCCCTGGCATTTTTATCTTGACAGATTAAAAAATGTCTGTCTACACAGAATTAAGACATATATTACCACTGGCCATTCAGTTTATAATTTAAATTTACTTTAAATGTCGAGCATAATTATTTTTCAAATTCACATTCTTTTAAGAAAGCGTAATTTATGAAAATAGTTATAGTAATTTATAATTGTAATTGGTCGTGCTTAATGACCATTATTATAATAATAAAGAGTTTATTATATATACGTTTTACCCCTGACACATTTGATATACCACCTCTTTTTTTAGCTTACCTGATATAGGGACGAAATTTCGCCTGTTAAATGTTGAGATATCACACCAGGTGGTTATAGTAATTTTAAAATATTTTTGTTTTTATTACAATTATACATATATTGTTAAAGTATTAACTGAGAGTATTTTCGTAAAATACACTCTCTTAAAAGAATTAAATTAAAAAAATTATTCTCTGCGTTTAAGGTGATTTTAAATTATAAACGGAATCGGGGCGGCAGATAATGTCTTAAATTCTGTCTAGAGTGATTTTTTTTAGTCTGTCAAGAAAGAATATTTCAAGTACCTGAAGCCGAGCACATTCATTTGAAATTTCGTCCGTAGTATCAGGGTAGCAGAAAAGCGAGGAGGTATATCAAATGTATTAGGAGTAAAACAAAATAAATGTGGCGCCATCTTCAAAGTAGTAGCCACACTATACCGTGAATATAGAATTCTATATTCACATGTATTAGGAGTAAAACAATATAGAATTCTATATTCACAATATATTTAGGATATAGTTCAGCTACTATTGTGCAGATGTCGCCAATATATTTAATTTTACTCCTGATATATTTGACATACCGTAAACTTGGGTGGCTTTAGCCACCGGGGTTGACTTTGGCCATTTTCTAATATTTGTTTTATTTATTCATAACTTTGTTGTAGTAATAATTATTAGCCAAATATGAGTTTTTTCTTGTTTTAGAGATTATATTGGACCAGAATAAAATTATATACGCCACATAATTTGTCTTGTAGATCCTAAAAAAAAATAAAATAATAAAATGTATAAAATCCATCAATTGTTACCCTCAAAAACTTTATTGGTACTTGAATGATAGGGCGTCATCTGTGATTTTCATAGTGAAACACGCACTCACGGAACCTTTTAGAAGTTTTGTGCGTGATCTGTGCAAACCTAAACTTTTAGGTTTTACCGCTAGAAGGCGGCCAAAGTCACCCAATAGAAATTCACTAATATTGGTCTGACTTTGGCCACCACCTGTTCACTCTGTTTTCGGCTAAATCGCGCTTCATATTCACGTGTTGAATTATTTTTGTGGTGAAATATTAAAATTTAGCAGGTACGGTAGGTACTGATTTTATTGTTGTATTTTAATAATGTAGGTATTTTAAATATAATGTTGAAGTTGAAAATACATGGGTATTAGGGAATAATGAAAGCAAAATCGGCTTATTTATTATTTCTAACCTCAATTTGTATGTTTAGCCTTCTCGTAACTTTAATAATGTTATTTTTTTTTTATTTTTAGGCTAATGGGACGTTACAAAAGAACCATTGGAAGCAGGAATTACTGCAATTATACAAAAGTACAATTAGAAGAAGCAGTTCGACTTATCAAATCGGGTGCAATATCTCAAAGACTGGCTTCCACAAGATATAAAATACCTCGAGCTACATTGCAAAATAAGATAAACGAAGTTCACAGCAAAACTCCAGGCGGACAAACCGTATTGTTAGAGGATGAAGAAAGGAAAATCGAAGCACATATTTTAGCAGCATCGGCATATGGATTTCCCCTAGATGCACTAGATCTAAGAAAATTTGTGAAAGGTTATCTAGATCGAAAGGGCGTAGTCATCAGAAGATTTACAGATAATCTTCCTGGTACTGAATGGGTAAGACTGTTTTTGAAAAGACACCCGACCTTGACACAAAGGTTTGCTGCAAATATAAAATCTGTCCGGGCTGCTATTTCACCTGATGTTGTTAATACATATTTTGACAATTTAGAAAGAGAGTTAGAGGGTGTTCCACCCTCAAATATTTGGAACTATGATGAATCCAACTTATGCGATGACCCAGGCAATAAAAAAGTTATCACAAAACGGGGTTGCAAATATCCTGAACGGATCCTCAACTCGTCGAAACAATCTACAAGTGTAATGTTCTGTGGAAATGCTTTAGGCACAGTTTTGCCCCCTTATGTAGTTTATAAGGCCAAAAATATGTATGACACTTGGGTGGAAGGTGGACCTGTTGGGACCCGCTATAATCGTTCAAAAAGTGGATGGTTTGAGGGCCCTATATTCGAGGACTGGTTTCAACACCTACTGCTTCCTGCGTTAAGGCGTTTAGAGGGACCCCATGTGGTGATAGGCGATAATCTTTCTTCGCATTTAAGTGTGCATGTTGTGGACCTTTGCTCCCAATATGATATTAAATTTATTTGTTTACCACCTAACACCACACATATCACACAGCCACTTGACATCGCTTATTTTCGCCCGCTTAAAATGAAATGGAGGCAAATCATAACAAATTATAAACTAAGTGGAACAAACAGCACGATTCCAAAATCGGAGTTCCCGCGTCTGCTCAAATCATTGACAGATGCCTTATTGGAACCAGGTGAGAATAATTTAAAAAGCGGATTCGAAAAAGCTGGAATATACCCTCTAAACAGAATGAAAGTATTGGAGCGAATACCATCAGATAATACTTTAGATCCCAACGTGCAATCAAATGTCAGCGCCTCCGTAATTAACCTATTTGAAGAAAGACGATTTTCCGGTCCATCAGGAAAACAAACAGCCAGGAAAAAAAAGGTCAATATTATAGCTGGGAAGAGCATCTCAATCGAAAACATTGAAAAAGAACCAGTTGCGAGTCCTAGTGCTGTTCGCAAAAATCCCTCATCAAACCAAAACAAAAAGTCTAGAACGATTTCCAGTGATTCCGATAGCTCTGTTAACGTTTCTCTTCAATCCGAGGAAGAGCTTAACTTCAATGAGCTTGATGAAGATGAGCCCATACATGACCTCGAAAGTGAAGATGAGGACACACACGAAAAGACTAGAAGTGGATGTAACGAAAACCATAAAATTAAAATCGGCCATTTTGTTTTGTTTTTATTCGAAAAAAGAATTTATCCTGGACAGATTATGGAAATTAATGATGAAAAACAATATAAGATAAAATCTCTTGCTCCTAGTGGATTGCTTCAGTGGAAATGGCCCACGCCAGATGACATCATCTGGTACGCAGAAGACGAGATTTTGCAGACTATAAAGACACCTATCCCATCCAAAAGAGGTTTCTTCAAGATACCAGAAATCGAGAATTATTCTTAAGTTTGCAGTTTGCTATTAGAGACTTTTTTTTAAACATTTTGTTTAATAATTAATACAAAAACCCATAAAAAACAAAAATAAATGTCTTTTGGTCTAGTGTCTGTGCCTCAATCCTCAAAAAAACACAAAATCTACATGGCCCATGGCCAAAGTCACACCGTCTCTTGCCTGTGTTTGCGTTTTCTAAAGAAAACAACAGTTGGCCAAAGTAACCCAACCTTGTCTTCTAACTTTGGCCACCCTCATTTTTTTTAAAAAAGTGGATTTAGAAATTTTTCATATTCTTGCCAATTTCAAAGTTAAGAGAACGAATACAGACCCATAAAATGAGACCAATATTAAAAATTAATAACATCTGGTTTAAAAGATATTACTCTCTCAAGTTCAATAGTGGACCAAAGTCACCCAAGTTTACGGTACCTCTTCGCTTTTCTGCTGCCCTGATACTACGGACGAAATTTCAAATATAAAGAATGTTCCCTGGCATTTTTATCTTGACAGATTAAAAAATGTCTGTCTACACAGAATTAAGACATATTATCACTGGCCATTCAGTTTATAATTTAAATTTACTTTAAATGTCGAGCATAATTATTTTTCAAATTCACATTCTTTTAAGAAAGCGTAATTTATGAAAATAGTTATAGTAATTTATAATTGTAATTGGTCGTGCTTAATGACCATTATTATAATAATAAAGAGTTTATTATATATACGTTTTACCCCTGACACATTTGATATACCACCTCTTTTTTTAGCTTACCTGATATAGGGACGAAATTTCGCCTGTTAAATGTTGAGATATCACACCAGGTGGTTATAGTAATTTTAAAATATTTTTATTTTTATTACAATTATACATATATTGTTAAAGTATTAACTGAGAGTATTTTCGTAAATTACACTCTCTTAAAAGAATTAAATTAAAAAAATTATTCTCTGCGTTTAAGGTGATTTTAAATTATAAACGGAATCCGGGCGGCAGATAATGTCTTAAATTCTGTCTAGACAGACTTTTTTAGTCTGTCAAGAAAGAATATTTCAAGTAACTGAAACCGAAACACACTGCACATTCATTTGAAATTTCGTCCGTAGTATCAGGATAGCAGAAAAGCGAGGAGGTATATCAAATGTATTAGGAGTAAAACAAAATAAATGTGGCGCCATCTTCAAAGTAGTAGCCACACTATATCGTGAATATAGAATTCTATAGTCACATGTATTAGGAGTAAAACAATATAGAATTCTATATTCACAATAGTAGCTACTATTTAGCTACTATTGTGCAGATGGCGCTAATATATTTAATTTTACTCCTGATATATTTGATATACCTCCTCGCTTTTCTGCTGCCCTGATACTACGGACGAAATTTCAAATATAAAGGATGGATTCTATATTCACAGTAGTATCTACTCCTAATACATTTGATATACCTCCTCGCTTTTCTGCTTTTCTGAAACTACGGACATGTGTAACAGTAATTGTTTTTCAATGTGTTCCATTGAAAAACAATTACTGACATCAACACTAAACATCAATGAATTAATTATTAATCATTTTGCTGATCGTAAGGAACGGCGAATGGATTTTATTTTCAAACAAGTTAAATAAATAACATATTGAGTTTATTTTTTTGTCTGTACTTAATTTTTGATATTAAATACTCAGACCCCGCCCCGCCGGTGCCCTCCCTTCCCTCAAAATCACGGGCCGCCACTGGCTTCTACGATGTCATCTTCGACATTAATTTAATCGAATTTACAATTTTTATACTTATCTATATTATTGCTTTGAGCTAGCAGTAGAAGTTTTGACACTTTTGCGGTCTGGTATATGTTAGAAGGCAGTCTATACCACTCTTGGTGGGTCTTAGTTGTATAACCCATAAAAGTAGCCAACTGTTCTAAATCTTCGTGTCCCATGTGGCAATATTTTCTGTGGTTGGCATTAAAGTTTTATTAAACCTATTAAGTGCAAATTTTGCCCAGCTTCAGTTGTTACTTCAGTAGCCCACTCTTCTTCTATTAATTTTTTAAAACAATCTAATGCATACAAGTTCTAAGTTCTTTTGAATTTCTAAGGAATATGCAACAGCAATAGCTGTTTTTTTTAAATTATGATACGCATTCGAAGAGCTAGAGAGGGGGAACTAAATGCCCTTTTTGCTGAATCATAAAGACTAATGTTCCGTGTTGCATGTACAATTAATTGAAACTCTGAGGGGTGTAAAACAGATTAAAAGAGACAAGTTTTTCTTTTTCTTAATATTTTATATTTCGATAAGAAGACAAGCTAATCTTCTCTTTTGCAACGATCATTTTCGAGCATTTCTAAAGGATTGCCATCAATCAAACTAAGAAAAAACTACTAAAAAAGCACTTAAAATAAATCTATGTTTTGTCATTATTGTTTATGAATATAGACAAAACTCACAGAACATTGATTTAACAGTCTATTGGTTTACTAAGAAAAGCATCATATAAAGACTTACAACGTACAAACATAGTACCTACTACACATGTCTGAGAATTGATCGCTTACTATTTAAACCATCAATGAAACGAAAACGTCCAGTTTTGTTGCATAAATGTACTTCGTCGCCATATCGGTGTAAATAATATAATCGCTTTATATATTTTATAAGGTGAAGCTAATAACTGTATTATTTGTACTACGTTAAGACATTTACGTACTTCCAACACAACACCAGTAAGGATTTGACAGACAAAAAGGATTGCACCGTGTGCGGTACAAAGATGGAGAAAAATACTTTCCATGTTATACCTTTACAGGACACCAACTCCAGATTCAGACGTAATCTTTAAATGTATCGGTTGTATAAAGATTACGTTATTTAAAGGTCTCAATCAATGAGTTTATGTATTTTATATCAATGAATATATGAATAGGTTTTCTTTTCTCCGGGTAAATATATACAGTGTGCGAAACAAGGTGTTCATATTTATCATATTGTTGACAGGCATGCTTCAGGACCACTTACTTTAAATCGGTAGGTAAGATTATGCAATATTTAAGATGATTACTAAAACTTATCGACTTGAAAATATTACTATTTTATCTTCTCTGTCACTCTTGCCTTTTGAAGAATTTTTTTTTGAAATACGTCAATGCTTTTTGCACAATGACGTCTTCATCATTTTTTTTAAATGACAATCTTATTATTTTTTTTGTTTTTAATAGACCTAACTGCTTGTGATGCAAAAAAAAAATTCGTAAATGTTTTTTTTTAAATAAATGACACATTTACTTCAGAACTTCAATCGTTATAATTATACATTGAAAGTGCCAGGTTTAAATTACGACGGAGTTACAACGGAGCATAGAAATAATGTAAACAACACGCAGTTACTGAATAGCACTATTCATATGGTGAACTGCAACATTTGCTATTGCCCCAAAACGACAACAAAAAAGTCCGTTTTTACTCTCAAAATTATTTCTTCATCTGCGTAGGTAGAAGGGTGACGGGTTTTTAAAATTTATTATATTTACCTTATAATTCGTAAGATAGATAAAGTTACATATGTATATACCTATTCATACTTATGTTAGTTTCGTTTTTTCATTGTTTTGACTGATTTATTACATACTTCGTAGTTTTTGTAATAGTTCCTGTTTAATACCGTTTCATTGAATCTACTTCTCCCAATTATCTTGACGTAAGTGTGCACTGGATTTCGTTCAGTTTCAATAATATACGCATACATTTATAGTTATCATTTATTAGATCTAGAACATTGTTTATGTTACTATGATATGGAAGAACGTCGAGAAATACATTGTGAAACAATGGCGAGTTGGATTGAGGGTCATACTGATTGTGTGTCCTCCATTGTCAATGATTCTGAAATTTATTGCAAAGTCTGTAAAATATCACAACAGAATGTCCAAAAACCGCACGTACAACGTCACTTAGCATCGTTAAAACATACACAGACACTGAACCCGTTGGAAGCTGACAATTTTAACGAAGAACTCTGTGAAGCTTTAATGGCTAATATCCCATCATATATACTTGGCAATCCCACTTTCAAAACATTTCTCCAAAAATATACTGGTCGAAATGTTCCGGATGAATCCACCTTACGCAAATATTGTGTTTCTAAGTGTTTCACGAAAACAGTTGAGTGCATTAGAAGGCATCTTTCAAATCAGTACCTATGGATAAGTGCCGACGAAACTATCGATATATTAGGACGCTGTGTGGTAAATGTTGTAGCTGGTGTACTACATCCAACTATTCCATATAACGCATATGTAATAGCATCTAAAGCTATAAATACAGTTGATGCGGAAACAATTGCTAAAACCATTGACGAGTATTTGCACAAAATGCTTCATTCGGACGACAGGTACATGGAAAAAATACTTTTATTTGTTAGTGACAGTGCTGCATATATGTTAAGAACAGGTAGACTATTAAAGGAAACATATCCTTATATGTTGCATATTACTTGTGTAGCACGTGTTTTCCACAGAATCTGTGAATATATATCAGAGATACCTATCCGGAAGTTGATAGACTTGCATCCGCTTTTAGAAAAGTTTTCACAAAAGCACCATCGAAAGTAGCTCTTTACAGGGTAAAACTTCCATCTTTGTCACTGCCTCTCTCGCCAGTAATAACTAGATGGGGAACATGTTTGGAAGTTACCAGTTTTTATGTAGAGAATTTCGATAGTTTACAAAATTTCGTTACATGTTTAAATGACGATGCTTGAAGTATTTCTACGTGCAAGGAACTAATACAAATCCCAAATTTAAAAAATCAGTTGTTATTCTTTCATTAACACTTTGGAAATTTGCCTAAACTAATCACATATTTTGAAAATCGAAATCTCAAATTAAAAGAAGGATTAACCACATTAAATGTGGCTATTAATAATTTCAAAAGTATTCCATGTGACTTCGGATCTGGCCTTCGGCAAAAGTTAGACACAGTTTTTAATAGAAATCCAGATTTATTAACATTGCGGCAATTGTGTATGGGGACAATGACATAAAATCTAACTGCTAATTACGCTGAAATAAAAGAATATTTCCAGTACGCACCTATAACCAGTTGCGATGTAGAAAGGACGTTTTCTATCTACAAGGATGTACTTCATTCAAAGAGAACAAATCTTACAGAAGAGAACCTTGAGAAAGTATTGCTAGTAAATATTAATACTCCTTTACTCGACTTGAACTACAAAATGAACAAATAATAAGGTGTTTTATATTTTATAGATCACCACCCACTTCTTATCCAATTATATAAATAAAATTAAAACCTCTTTAAAAGTACAACATTTCAATAGTGCGCCCATGGGCGAAGAGTCATCAACCTTCCGTGTCCGGTCTGTAGTTATAATTTATACTATAATAATCAAGAGACAAACATACAAAAAATATTAAACAAATTTATCAACAAAATTTGTCCACGTGTTATCTAGGGCAAGTTGTCTTGTAGAAATATGATGATATCCGTCTGCATTATATTTTATGTAATATCTTTATTGTGAACAATAAAAGTAGGAATATAATATAATATAAACAAGGAATTAGAAATAACGTATAGAATATACACAACTTTTCATGAGAATTGGAACATTTATATGTACACTGAAAGCATACAATCCTAATCGTTTTGTGTTAATAATTAATTAATTAATTCATAATCAACGGTGATAACAACATAATACAACATAAATCGGTCTAAATTGAGATTCTTAAGGTACGACTTTATACTACACATGTCTACCCTGTCTTTAGCAGCGCGGTACTGAAGTAAACAAATAAGTTTGAAACATATGCCTATGAGTACCGAACACCTAATTTACGTTTTAATTTTTTTACACAATTCCAAAGAAGCATTTTAATTTGTGTTGGGTCAGTTTAGCAAGATGAAACTCATTGGTAGTTTGCTTTTTTAACTGTCATTTTGTTATTAGCTTACTATTTTTTTTATCAAACAAGCGTATACGTCATGAGTGACAGAGCAGTTTTTTTTGTATACGTTCTCATATACAGGGCGAGTCATCATTACAGAGCTATTGTCGTTTTTTGGTATAATTTTGCCAACTTCATGTTTTTTCTTTAAACACGATATAGTGAGCCATGATATTTGTTGTAACATTGCTAATTGAATGGATGACATTTAATAAGTTGTTATTCAGTTGACGAGCATGATTTTATAATGCATTTTCCTAAAAATTAGTTTAGAGATATGATTTTTATACGTATTGGGGGAATGACAAAATTTTTTTTACTAGCTTAAGATTCTGAGTTGTTAAAACTGCCTTCCAAAAATATATAATACATCATTACAATCCTTTTTTCTTTTACTTCTATAAGCTTGGTAAGTGTCTCATTTCTATATCTATATATTTATACAAAAACTGAACACTATGCCAGCAATATATTTCATAAAATATATACAATATTGTACAATAAACGAATTTTAAAACAAAATAAATTAATACCTTAATTATAGCAAGTGCAGAAACAAGAATTAGGAGGTATCAACGGATTTGTAATTTGTGAAAAAAAACTACAAAATAACATAAGCAACATTGCCAGTAGTAATGAAAGTGACCAATTGCTCATTAAGGGGAGGGTAAGGTTAATTCGTGCAAAAAAAAGCATATTCTTGTGAATTTTTTTTTGACGACACAGTTGAAATCTATGCATTAAAGCCAATGGTACATTAAAGTATAACATTTGAAGAACATTATATGAAATTTTCATGAAGAAATATTAAAAAATTCGGCAATGGCAGCAATTATTTTGAAGTGTCTCGAAAAAAAAATGAATTGCGGTGCCCCTCATAGCTCGGTGCTGGATCATCTGAAATGAAAAAATCAAAGTTTTTTCGTTAGATAATCGTTTTCTCCAGGTAACGCTGGGAGGGTTTTTCGAAATTTACATTTTTCACTTTTCGGGAACACTTTGAAATGAGAAACACGATTTTTGCGGAAAAAATCGGCCAATTTGTTATTGTAAAATAAAAAATATCAACAAATTTGAAAAAAACCCTCCAGCGTTACCTCGTAAATTATGTACAGAAATAGTGTTCAAAATTACAAGAGGATCGGTGTAGTAGTTTTGAAGTTATGAGGGGCACCGACTTTGAAAACGTGAATTGTGGGAAAAACCCTTGAAAGTTTGAACAAATTGGAATAAAACGTCCATAAGCGAGTTTTATCGGCTTACCTCACACTGAATCATCGATGCCAGTCATTGACACTGTTCAGAAAATCAAATAAAAAAAAATATTTTTTTTTTTAAAAACCGTACCCTCCCCTTAATAGTCACTTTTCGAAGTATTAACGTCTTACATGTTTTTGATGTGAAATTAAATAAGCAATTCAAACTAATATACAGGGTGTTCTATTTGAAAAAAATGACTTTTATACAAGAACGTGTCATGTAATTTTAATCCAGTTTTCCGCACATGCAATTAGTAACTGAAAAAAAAAATAAAGTATGCTTCTATTAAGACGTCATATTATGAACAATACTACAAAGAATTGGGTCCCTTTAATACGTCGTTTTCGAGAAATATAATTTTATACAAACATTGAATTTTTAAGAAAAATGGGAATAAGTCGAAAACTTTAGACTTTGGGCCTATACTATCTTATTACTTTTGGACTAAAAATTATACAAGGAAAACAAAAATGTAATAATATATAGTGTGTTCCATTTAAAAAACTATAACTATGGTCGGCCACGAAGTTATGAAACACTCCGTATAATACAAAATATTTCTAAAATGTGCTCCTAATGAGCGGCTATCACATGAAGAAAACCGCTTCGAACTATCTTTACTCATAAAAGCATAATCGGCCTTTCCCGCGGAGATGACTCACCCTGTATATATAATGAGGAAAAATTAATGCGTATCTTAGAATAATGCAAGTAAAGAATTTCATGGGGCAACTCCTCTGAAAATGCAACTGCAGAGACGTGTTTTGAACTTATTGGTTCTCGTCGGTGCAGTGTAGCCATGGTTATTCTTTTTTATTATATTTCTTGGCTATACTGCTCTGACGAGAACCAATGAGTTCGAAACACGTGTCTGCAGTTGCATTTGCAGCGGAGTTACCCCATGAAATTATTTACTTGTGTATATATATATAGTCTTGAGTATACATTGTGTTATAATTATCCACTTTAAAAACAGGTTACAGCACATTTAAAAAATAAATTATTCGTTGTCAATATCCTACATATACTTGGCCCGAACTATACTGAAGAAAACTAAGAATTTGAAACACGTGTCTATAGAAGCCGCTCGTACCCAGTAGTTTCCAATTCATTTTTACTTTACTTCATGTAGTGAAGGTTGGATGTTGTCTGCAATAAATTGTGCAACTTTCCACAGAAGCTGCAAATTGGTCATTCCTTCTCCTATTTTTAATTTTTTAAAATTATTTAGCTATATTTGTAAACAAAGTCTTTAGTTCAAGATGAATTTAGATACAGAATTTACCTTAGTATAGAGGCTAGTTACAATATGATATATTATTATTATCGAAGAATTCAAGGTTGGAGTATAGATACCGTGCCTCTTCCTAACTACACTCTTGTCGATATTTATCTGGGGAATTAAAATGTACTTTAGAAATAACCCCGGTATACAAGAATTGTCGCATAAAGACTGACTTGTCTTGTCCTTAATGTTCACAATGTTGACTGCATTTTTTAGCGTAAGCGATCACATTTATGTATGCATTAACAATGCCAAACACGTTCGTATTTATAAAGTTTAATTGTTTCATATTGATATTAATGTCTTATAGCCGGTGTGGATTAAATTTATTATTAAATACATCGATGACACAGAGCTTTAATATATAATTTTATTGGAACTCTTTTACTAGGCAAAATTCTCTTTTTATTGGCAACAAAATACTTTTAATTTCACCCTGAAATTTTTGATATTATTATTGTCGCATCATACTTTATCCTTTCTAAAAAGGACAAGACCCGACGGTTGTGACGTAGGCGGAGAATTTTCCAAATTTCAGTGTTCAAATATTCATTATATGCGGAACAAAATACCCAAAGCGGTTCTTTTTTCTGGTTCATGTTACTTTCATAAAATTCAATTGATGAGTTCCCTTCATTTTCCATGATATCTTTTAGGTGCCTGTTTGTTTTAAGCAGAGGCTTAAAAAATCTTTCCTTCTTTTTAGACCTTGAATATAGAAATGTACCTACTAATCTCAAATATTTCAACTGGTGAAGCACCAGTAACCGAAACATTACTAGAAAAACATTTGTGAACTTGAAATTCCCATTGTAAAACAGAGTTCATTTCTTTTATTTCTTCTGGTCATCCTTGTCAAGATTAGAAATGAAATTCTCCGTCAAACATTGCAAAATGGCCATCCCCGCAGAACTCGTCGGTTGGGATTCTGGTGTGTAGCCAACTCAAAGGGTTCCAATATTTTACACAATACTTTCAATGATCTTCCATTTATCTTCAGTTAACATTAAATGCTGTGTCTGAGCTCTTGTGATTATTATATGAAAAATGTTGAATTCCAGCAGGTCTTAACTGACTCAATGGGTTTGTGTTTTTCTAAATCCAATTGAGTTTTTTTCTAAGTTAAAGCAGTTGTCGCGATGTTAGAGTGTTTAAAATGGTCAACAATATTGCTGCATTTGCCAATAATGGGCTTTTCCTCTAATGCTTTGTTCAAAACCCATTCCAGTAAATGTGCAATGCAATAAACTGAATTGTAAGGCAGCTGCCGAACTGTTCCCACAATATGTGCGGTATTGTCATGCACCACTGCCAAATATTTTCGCCCATATACCCCATTCCGTCAAAATGTAAATTTTTTTCCTTCGAATAATAAATGTTAATGGTAATGTTTATATATTATATTAGCGGTGTATTTTAAATAGGCTATTCGATAGTTAATTACTACTTTATTATTCTAAAAATGTCTGATTTTAATTTTACAATGAGTTTAAACTAATTTTCAAATATAATTCTAAGTTGTACAATATTTATTTTAGCTCACTGTATCTGAAATTATCATGAATATGATTCTACCTAAATTCATAGTATTTGAAACGATTACCTGGGAAAATTATGCTTGCACGCAACTAAAAGTTGGTTATGTTTATTTTTACCGGTATAAATTTACTTAAAATATTATTAGCTCACTTTAAATTTATTTATAAGACTTTTATAAAGTATCTCAGTGTGTTATAGTTCTTATTGTAGAAGATTACCTTCGTATAAAGAAAACAACAGTGAACAATCATAAGAAAAAAATGTATTGAAAAGTAAAATACATGAACCTCATAAAAATTAGGTTATAATCAAACCTTATTATGCAACAAAAAACTGTTAGTGAACTGTTACCATTGGATTTGTTATAAACAAAAACAACAGGATTCAATAAATATAAACGGTATGTATATAAGTTTACGTAAATCAAATTCAGTTGAAAAAAATTAGTATTAATCGAAAAATTCTTTATAATCTATTTGTGAAAATTTTATATGCAACTACTATTATATTATATTAAATTGTGATGAAAATTAGAATAAAAGAATTCTTACAATAAAAGTACATACTTAATACTAAATTAACTATATTAATTGTACGGCAATTATATTCTTTTACTAATTCTGATTTCTTAAGATTTCAATTTTAATAAAATGTAAGTACTTAACTCGAGTTTGATACTTTAATTGGTTTGTTTTAGTGGACAATTATCTCCAAGTAGTGTATCTGGTCTCTTCTTATATTCTGGTGGTCTTCTTCTTACGGGAACCGGTATCTTTGTGTAAAATTCCAAAACTTGAGCTGTCTATATCTCGAACACTACGTTTAATTCTTCTTTCCTCGGGTAATTATTAATTTATCACTTTGATTCAAAATACTTAATTTTAATTGAATACTTGTAGATATTGGAATACAAATGAGTCGATGAAACCCTCCAACTGTAAATACTTTCACTATTTTGTGTATATCTTTCTCGTAGAAATAGTACTTAACTCACACAGGTATTTAAATTTTCTTTAATAATATCTTTTTAACTTAATTTTTAAGAGCGTCCTTTTCGGCGTCTCTTATCTGTGTAAAAAATTATTTAATCCAATTGTTTTTTCTCACAATGCCCACTAATGGTTAAGTTGATTTTTTTATTTAAAATTTGACTTGTATATTAAGTTGTCTAATTTTGAGTAACTAATAAAAAATGTTTTTCTAATATTGTTTAAATATTGTTATTATTCAATTTTCCCTTAATTCTTGGGAATTTATTAACTTCTGAATTCTTTTATGTTTTTTTTGACATTTAAAAATATTTACTAAGGTTGAATTATGCTATAGTAATTTTGTGTATCTTAAGTTGCATAATTTTGAGTTACTATAAAATTAGATATATAAATATGTATCTAATTTTATATATCTGTATATCTTTTCCTTATACACATGACTTTAATAGAAATATCGTTATAATATATAATCATTCATATTCTATATAACTTATACACAAATTGACGCCATTTCTATCCTGGGCTATCTCTTTCGCTTCACTCCATGTTTTGCCTCTTTTCGTCAACATTTTTCTAATTATGTTGTCCCACGTTTGTCTCGGCCTGCCTCTAATTCCTCTACCTGGACTTCTTGATCCCCATACTGCCTTGACTGGAACACTTTTCTCCATTCTTTGAAGATGTCCCCACCAACTTAATTGTCTTTGCACCGAAATGATTTCCAATTCTGTCCTGATTCTTTCATTTCTAATCTTATCTTTTCTTGTCACGCCCTTGGCTCTTCTAAGATATCTCATCTCTGCCGCCTGGAACATGCTCTTCTGTTTTACGGGTGGTACACAGGATTCACACCCATATGTGAGTATAGACCTGTATATTGTTTTGTACACGTTCATTTTTGTTTGTTTTGTTATTTCTTTCTTATTGATAAATCCTCTGCTCATAACGTATTACATTTTATTAATTTTCTGAATTCTTTAATTTATCTCAACATCGTTGTTCCTATTGTCTTCCTATTGCCTGACTATTTGAATGTGTCCACCGGTTCCAATTTTATGTCATCTATACATATATTCATATTATCTCTTTCTCTCGCTACCATCATTACCTTTGTTTTCATCTTATTTAATTTCATTCCTTTTTTCTCCAATACATCATTCCATACTTCTAAATTTTCTTTCAATTTCTTTTCGCTTTCTGAAATAATTACCACATCTTCGACAAAAGCACAGTCTGTGATCTCATCACTATTCAATTCTCTATAGCCTATAAACATTGACTTGGTCCGTTGTCTGGTCTCATTGATGATGTCATTCATATAAGTTATGAACAGTAATGGGCTGAGTCCACCACCCTGCCTAACTCCTCCTCTTGTTCTAAATAAATCTGACCTGAGATTATTCTTAATTATGTAATTATTAGTTTCCTCATATAGGCATTTGATTACTTTTACTAGTTCATTGTTGATGTTTCTTTCCTCCAGGCTTTTCCATATACTTTCCCAAGGTATGCTGTCAAAAGCTATTTCCATATCCATAAAAGCCAAATAGGTTTTTTTACCTTTAATTATCCCTCTACTCGTTATTTATTTAATTGTAAATATATGTTCTTGGGCACTTCTTCATTTTCTAAACCCACTTTTTGACTTATTAAGTGTTGGTTCCACCATTTTACTAAGTTTTCTTTCCAAAATCTGTTCATATGCTTTTACCGCTGTGTTTAAAATAGTTATCCCTCTGTAATCGTTGCAATCTTTTTTGTCAACGTGCTTGTAAATTGGTATTATAACGCTAATCGTCCAATCCCTAGACACTCTTTCTTCCTTCCAAATCCTATTATAGATCTCCAAGAGCAGATCTACTCCAAGATCTCCCATATTCTTAAACATCTCCGCTGATATTTTGTCGTGCCCTGGAGTTTTTCCATTTCTTAAATTCCTGTTTCCTTCTTTCAAATCTTCTTCATCTATGGCTTTGTCATGTGTCTCTATTATAGGGTTTATAGTTTTGTCGTTTTCCTCAATTCAGTATTTTATTATTTTTACTGAATTAATGGTAATGATGTTCCAAAAATTATTCAAAATTTAGCTGTAAACAGTTTCATACACTTAGTTAGTCTTAAAATGTCTATATAGAACGCATGACTTGCGAGATATTCCCGAAAAATTATTTTTTGATAATAGTAAACTCACTTCCGGTAGAAATTTCGAAAAATGTTTTTTATACAAATTTAGAAATCTGCTGAAATATCAAGGTCGAACGTTTTCGTCATCACCATACTTTCTTATACTACGAGTAAGAAAGTAATACCTATTTATTACACTTGAAAATTGGCTTAATTTCAACTACATATTCGAATATTTGAATAGGTATTCGAATATTAAAATATTGGAATAATTTCGTTTCGAAATTATTCAGATTTGAATATTCGAATATTCCAATATTTGAATTATACGTATTCGATTCCAGGCCTTAGTTTTGATTCTATATCTCTTAAATCTCAACACTTACTGTTCGATAACCAGATGTAAAAATGTTCACTTTGACCTTAGATAGCTTATTGAATAATATATGTACCTACCTTTATCACCTTCGTTTTTGCTCAGAAGTGAATGGATACATTACAAGAATATTATGTATGCACTTTGTCGCGAGTATTTTGCAGGAACGCAAACAACAAATTATCCTCACCTTGTGCCTTTATTGTTTAGCGTGGTGTTAAGTTACGCGAAGGCAATAAAATCTATTTAGAAATTCGTATTTTTTATTCGCCATAATTCTACTTACGACCCGATGTACACACTTTTACTTACATAGATAATACTTCTCTAACACCTGCGTACCATTGAGTAATCGGAAGATATGTATAGAGATCGAATAAGAGCAAGGAATACAACAAAAAAAAAACGTCAAACATTCAAAGCAAAAAGTCATTTGCCTTTTTAGAATCGCTTAGCAGTGAACAACAATGGAAACTTCTAATGAAAATATTTTATAATAAACATCGAGAAGCAGGTGTTTTTTTCTGTGTTCTCTTGTTGCACTGGGTCGTTATCAGGAAATGGTCGCCAAGTGCTATAGTAAGAATAGAATGAAAAAAAGACTATTCCCAAAGGTATTTCATTCTGTATAATCGTTAAATTGTTTTATTGCACCAATTTCAAAGAAATATCCATTAAAGGAAATAGTTGAAATTACTGAATGCGCCAATTCAAGGTGTTTGTATTAATTGTAAGAGATCAAAGTATTCGAACGGTCAGTTTAACATGTTGTTTTTACTAATTCTATTGTATTGATGTCATCGGATTTATTATATATACAGGGTGAGTCATCTCCGTAGGGATGCCCGATTGTGATTTTATGAGAAAATATGTTTCGAAGTGGGTTTCGTCCTAAGATAGCCATTAGGACCACCGTTTATTTTGTATTATACAGAGTGTTCCACAACTTGGTGGCTGACGATAGTGACACTTTTTTTTAAGTGGAATAGCCTGTATTACATTATTGTATTTCCCGTATAATTCTTAGTCAAAAAGATATAAAATAGTATAGGCCTAAAATCTAAAGTTATTGATTTCTTACCATATTTCTGAAAAATTCATTGTTTTTAAAAAATTGTATATTCGGAAAGTGGCGTATAAGATGACCACAATTTTTGGTAGATTTGATCATAATTAGTGCTAGGATAATTATGCAACAAATTGCCTTTTTTGCGTCTTTTTTAGTCTGCCTTTTTGATGAATTTCCTGTTTTTTTTTTGCCTTTTTGTGCCTTTTATGGTATGTTAAATCGAAATTTTAAGAAATTTAGTTCTTAAATTTTCAATTTGAAAAAAATTGTACTAGCAATTTTCCTAGAAAAATGCACATTTTAAATTTCTGAAATAAATTGTAAAAAACCGTATACAGGTGCCCCATCGTAAACGAAACAGATTGAATATCTCGAATGTAAAAACTTTTTTGAAAAAACGCAAAAACAGCTGGTTTTTCGTTTTTTTCAAAAAAGTTTTCACCTTCGAGATATTCAATCTGTTTTGTTTTCGGTGGGGCACCATGTATATGTTTGTGTGTGATTCATGTATATCGATAGTAAGTTCTGTGTTCAGGAAATGACAGCTGCAACTAAGAGCACTATATAGTTGATGTGTGGGCATTTGTTCACAATCCCGATCGGCTGCTTGCTTGCCGGGGAATTACAGCTATAAAAAATATGGTTTTTATGTTATATCTCCAGCGTCAATCATCGTAGTGAAATAAAACATGGCCTATTATTTAAGACTAATGATAAGCTTTCATAAAAAATGTTTAATCAAAATCGGTCCAGTAGTTTTTAAGTAATGCGCAAACAAGAATTCCAAAATTTACAATTTTTTTTTAGTTTAGTATTTGGTGGGTGTTAACCAGTTTATCTTTAATGAGGGGACGCACCAGTATTGTAAGGAGATAGTTTTCTGCGGAATCAGCCAATTTGTCACAACGTGTTAATATTGTGGTTTGTGAAGTGCATCAACTGTCTATTCATAATAAAGGACCTAATGCAAACATGTTTCATTTTTTTTCAACAACTAATTGCATGCGCAGCAAACTGGACTAACATTACACGACAGATTTTTGTCTAAAAGTCCATTTTTTCTTAAACAAAACTTCTGTATATCGCTTCATTTTTGAACTGCTTGCTAAATTTTGCACCAAAAACATGTAAGACGTTATTACTTTCAAAGTGATCATTGCTGAGCTTTTGTCATGCTTTGATATAATATTGCCAATTTTATTTCTTATTTGAATACACTATTTTGGTACTGGAGGAATGTCAAAGAAATTATTTGTTAGCCCAGAGAGTTTACCAGCAGCGTTATATTGGAAGAAAATTCCAGGGCAGATGCCTTTTGAGAGTAATGGACACTTTCATTACTACTGGAAGTATTGCTTATTAAAGACCACGGAAACCTAAATATGTAATAAATGATGAAAATTAAATATGAATTATTATGGCAACAACAGAAAATCCTCACGTCACGGCGTCAGTATTCGTGAAGTAAGTTTGCAAGATATTAGCCAAACCAGCTTTCCAAGGACCTTAAAATATAATAAATTTGATCCGTCGTGAATACGCTTAAATATTAAGTTAAGAACTCATCATTTTGAAGCTAGAAGCGTGTTCTGTCATTAGGTAACAACTAAAATTAATGACCAGGCAAATCCTCTTGATAATATGTTATTTGTAGGTGAAGCTACTTTCCATAATAATGGAATAGTTGACAGAAGAAATTTTCATTATTATTCAAATGAAAACCCTCATATCACTAGACTAATAGATCATCAACATAGATACAGCATAAATGTATGGGGAAGGGGCCATGCGGGAACATATTGGACAAATATTTAGAAATACAGGTGCTCAACTCAGTATTAATATCGATTTATCATTTCGGAAGCGTGTTCAAAAATATTTAGCAGTTAATGAATATTCACTTGAACACTTGTTGAAATAATTTTGACTTATTTTAATTTTGATATCTATTGTTATTTTATAGTTCCTACTCCATTCATTAAATACGATTTACATGTGTTTGGTCTGAAGTTTAGTAGGAAATTGAAAGACGAAGAGATATATAGGCTGTTCTATTTCAAAAAAGATACACAATACTGAAAAAAGAAAATCCAATGAGATGTGTTAACTACATGCTGTTTGATGTTGCATATAAAGTCGTGACAACAATAATTCATAAAAAAGTAAAGATGTACAACACAAAATATCCAATTGGAGATTATCAACTTTTAATACAGGGGAATTTATATTAAAATATTATTTTTTAAATGTTCGAACAAAAGGTGATATATGAAATACCTAGTCAACTAGAATTGGATGTTGGTCATCTAGTTACTAGATGACCAACATCCAATTCTAATCACTCGGTCCTCCAGAAAGTACATATCGCCCTGTGAATATATTATTATACTGCAAGAATGTTTGCTGTGATTGCGACAATCATAGAGAAAATAATAAATATGGTAGCAAACTCCAAGGAAAAATTTGACTTAAAGATGACATCTAATTTACTGATTTCCCTGAAACGCTAACTTCACATTAAAAGTGAAAGACGATAATAGTGATTGTCAAACCCGCGAAAAATAAAATAAGACCATGTTGTTATCTACTCCACACAAAAAATCCATCTTTCAAAAAGGTCTATATTTTATTAGATAAAGAATATCACAAATATTAATTCGCACGTATAAAATTCAAATTTAGAATCGTAAAAATCGCCTGAAAAATCTATATTTCCATGTTGTTATTAAATAGTAACTGGGTGTACAGCAGGGTGGCAATTTGACACCTTTAAATTTACGTTTTACCACAAAAGTACCTAAGCAAAATAATTTTCTTCAATTTTATGTTAATATATTCCTAATTACAATTCGTTCAAAACTTTTCTATTGCAATTAAATTTAAATCTAATAAATTACAATGACATCTGAAGAAGAAACGTCTTAAAAGATTTTTTATTACACTTAATAGAAATAAATTTAAGTTGTTTGGTTTACTGTCATAGTATTGAGACGCGCTAATTGGGAAAATAAATATTCTCATTTAGTATGGGTATGTGTATAGAAAAAATTAAAGCGTTTTGCATAGTTACTTAGTGAGTATGCCTGCCTACTTATATATCAATAATTTTCATTATATGACCGAGTGACGAAAGGAAAGAGCAATTTCATTGTATAAAAAGGAACAATAACTATAATGATCAACTATGACTACATTGCATTGCATTTGAAGGATTCATTATTAAAAGAGCAAGATGTTAATTTAAACATGATGTGCTTGTAATAAAATTTACAAAGTAGTTATGTCAACATAAATAAGCATAACAATTATAATCAAACTGCCTAATTTACGCAATATTTTTTTTTAATATTATCGTTTTAGAGCTTCCTGAAAATTGTATTCATCCTTATATGGTACTTATGATAAAATAGGTTAGAAGAAAATTTATAGGCGATGACGTCATCGATAATTTTTTAAATGACGACTTTTGTTGTTTGTCAGATGGTTAAAGAAACAATCGAGTAAAACTACGCCTTATGATAAAAATACTACAGAACAGCATACCAAAACCGTTAATAACTATAGCAGCAGACTTTAGCATAAGAACGAAGACGAAAATATAAACAGGAAAGGGCCTAAGTAATACATTAAAAGTAGGACTGGTATTCAATTTGGATATTTTCTAAGCCCACTACATTTCAATCTTATCATGGTTCGGTTGGGTAATCAAAATTCCTCCGCGTTCTTTACCCATAGAGGTGTGCCTCAGGGATCCATTCTGGGGCCATTACTGTTTTCAGTTTATACAAGTCTGTTGCCCAAAAATATTGACTTTTGTAAATCGCATATGTATGCGGATGACACCCAAATTTATTTGTCTTTCCCTCCTTGCGAGTTGACTGATGCCATATTTAAAGTTAACGACTGACTGACTTAACAAATATTAACACTTATTCCCGCAAACATTCTATATTTATTAATCCGGACAAAAGCTATGTTATGTTGTTCGGAAGGGTGGGTGACGTTGAGAGATGTGGGGGTCAATTGAAAATTACTTTAAATAATAACGCTATACCAGTAGTAACGCAATCCAAAATTTTAGGCTTAACCCATAGATAACACTTTCAAATATAAGTCTTACATATCAAAAATTATAAGCCGCGCTTACTTGAACTTAAAGATTTCATATCCTTTTAAATCTATCTTTAGTATTAAATTAAAGAGGATGCTGTGCGAATCGTTGGTGCTATCGTTGTTTAATGATTGCATGCCTGTTTATGGGTCCTGTTTGGATGCTGTTGACATGCGAGTGCAGAGAGTTTAAAACGCGTGTATGCGGTACATTATTGGTATCCGCAAGTATGATAGAACACAAGGTCAAATCTTTGCGATGGGTAAATATGCAAAAGCGATTGCCTTACCTTGTTTCATAGAATCCTTTTGTTTGAGTGCCCACCGTACTTACTGAAGCGTTGCAACAAATATCATGGCTCACTATACCGTATTTAAATAAACATAACGTTGGCAAAATTATACCCCGATCAAAAATTATATTGATAAAGGTTTGCCATGGAATATAAAACGTCTGCCTTAAGAGGGGCGTTTACCTATCGAAAATTAAGGCATCGCTGTTTCGCGTTTTTTAAACTCATTTTGTAATTTTAGAATCTCAAATTTGGGTTAGTGATGCAAAAGGCATAAACATAGTCACACACATTTACACGAGGTTTTTCGCGTCGTCTATCCCCACTTTACGGTATCTTTACCGGTCCTAGTGAAGACGAAAATCTATCGGAATCGGTCGGCTATTGCAGACTTAAATGCGAGTGACAGGTTAATTACAAACTGTCACTCGCATTTAAATGTCTATATACCTATAATATTCGAGTTTATAATAATATAACAGTTATGGGTAAGCGAAAATTTGCTTATTATAAAACATCAACAGTTCCGTAAGTACTCATTCTTTATACATTATGTTACCCATCTATAGTATTCCTTTATCTATGACAGAATCTGCGAATAAAACCGAAGCGCTGTGACAGAACCGAATATCGTCTACCTCCACCTACTACACCCCCTTGCGTCTACCCGTCTCGCGAGTAATATAAGTTGCATAAGTTTCTATTTGTTGGTAAACGCCACTCTTAAGTTATATCATTAAGTGTCATACTGACAAATATTAATGACAGTATGACACTTAATGATATAACTTAAGACAGACGTCTTACATTCCATGGTACACCTCTATCAATATAATTTTGATCTCGCGGTATCAAAAAACGACAATAGCTCAGTAATAGTCACATTTAAAGTATTAACATCTAACATGTTTTTAATGTGAAATTTAATACGCAATTCAAAAATGGCCTGATATATAGAGTGTTCCATATAAAAAAATTCTGTTTCATACAAAAACATGTCATGTAATTTTAATCCAGTTTTCTGCACATGCAATTACTAACTGTAAAAAAATAGAAGACGCTTCTATTAAGACCGCTTATTATGAACAATATTAAAATAATAATAAGTCAAAAACTTTAGATTTTAGGCCTGTACTATCTTGGTACTTTTTGTCTAAAAATTATACGGGGAATACAAAAATGTAATAATATTTAGGATGTTCCATTTAAAAAACTATAACTATGGTCGGCCACCAAGTTATGGAACACGCTGTATAATATAAAATATTTGTAAAATGTGCTCCTAGTGAGTAGCTATAACATGAAAAAACGGCTTCAAAATATCTTTATTCGTAAATGCACAATCGGCCTTACTCGCGGAGATGACTCACCCTGTATATTTTTTAACAGAAGACGCAAATTGTTTAAACCAAATCTACTCTAAAATAGAAACTGCCGTATGTTGAAAGGATTAAAATATTTTTAATATAATTCGTAGTTTTTCTAGTTCTTCCTTTATAGTAAAGTATGCAATCTTTTATATAGGACAACACAGTGGGTCTAACAAAGTTGACAATATTAATAATAACTTTCCAACAAACACCTATTAAATAAGCATATTAGGAATAGCTTTATGTACATAAACAATTATCGTACATCCGGACAATTAGCAGTCTCGACAAGCGATAGATCATAATAATGCGGATTGAATCTTAAATAAGTCTTTTAAGTCCACAGTTAACATGCAGCTAAAGACACCTTTTAGCGTACTGATTCATTAAATACGCCCATTAAAATTAATATCGTCCATATACATTTTATTTACTGTTTATTCAACACCGACATTAATAATGGCTGATTTACGAACTACATTTTTGTACATTATCATTAATTCAATTATACGTTATTCAGATCACGTTTGGATAATATAATAAAATTCTCGAGTATTCTTATAAATTAATGCCAAGCGAGTGTAAATTAATGTGATTTTTATTTTGATAGAGTTTCTTCTTACTGGTAGTATACAGTGTCCGAGAATGTATTGCTTTTACAATTACGAACACTGCAACATTGCGACAATTATCAAAAGTATATAATTCAAATTAGAGCAATCTCAACTTTCTAGCTTCACCAGTAAATAATTATAAATTAACAGAAACAAAGTCGAAATATTTATGATTGGTTTATAAAGAGCAATCAAATAAATCCGGAGTTGAAGGGGGTTGTGCATAATAAAACGTACGTAAATTACACATTTCATGTCTTTTGCATGAGACAAATGTGCCACAAATAACGACAACCTGAAAATCGAAATATTGCTCTCAATATGTATCACAACTGTCAAAATAGGACAGCTGTTACCATCAAAAACAGAAAAGTACAATCAGAGGTTTGAACAAAAAAAAATTCGTATGTCGTCTTCTAGAAATATCAAAGATTTCTTAGGGCCATAACCTTTGTTTGTTCCCTTCATAAACGCATGTAGTTTATAAAATGAAGCTATGTTCACCCGTTTTTACTTTCTTATACGTAGTATAGGGAAGTATTGTGATGATGAAAATTTTCGACCTCGAGATTTTTGCAGATGTCCACGTTTTGAAGTCCCCTGATACCGAAAAACTGGTTTTTAAAAAATGTCTCTCTCTCTCTCTCTCTCTCTCTGACTACGATAGCGGTCTAACCGCTATAGGTATCAATTCCAAATTTTATATTCATAAGTATAATCTCCCTCTTGAGATCTGATTAGATTTTCAGTAAAATCGACAGACCGGAAGTAGTAGTTTACTTCAGTGAAAAAATCGAATTTTACCAACTACTAAATTTAAACAAATTTGTAAAGAATTCATATATACTCAAAATTAAATTTGAGAAGAATTTTATTAAAAAAGTTTTTCGAAATTCCTACCGGAAGTAGGTCTTTTACTCTTATCGAAAATAAGTTTTTTGCGAATATTTCGCAAGTCATGCTTTTTAGACAGGTACGTTACGAGTATAAAAGTATTTAAAACTTAATTTTCCATACCTTTTGCATAAAAAAAAAACTTCAAAATTCGGACCGGAAGTAACACTTTTACTCTTATCGAATAGCGATTTTTGCAAATATTTCGCAAATTATGCATTCTATATATATTTGTCAAACGTACAAAAGTATTTAGAGTTGGATTTGAAATATTTTTTGTATAAATGAAATTTCAAAATTCGCACCGGAAGTAACACTTTTAGTCTTATCGAATAGCGATTTTTGCAGATATTTCGTAAATTATGCATTTTATATATATTTGTCAAGAGTACAAAACTATTTAGAGTTGGATTTGGAATATTTTTTGTATAAATGAAAATTCAAAATTCGGACCGGAAGTAATACTTTTACTCTTAGCGAGAGGCATTTTTTTGCAAATATCTCATAAAGTATGTATCCTGTAGAGATTTATTAAGAGACTGAAAGTACTTAGAAAAGGATTTTAAATATTTTTTGTATAAAATAATATTTAAAATTGTATGATTTGAAACGCTCATACGTATAAGAAAGTCGTGTGGTGGCCACACCTCATTTCTTTATTCTTAGCATTGTTTGTAATTTTGATTATTTTGAATGCATGTACTAAAGTGTTTACGATTTATAGATAGGAAACTATTATGAAACACAACAAATTAGATTCATTATTGACCCTTTTTAATAATGTTACCTACACTTCGTTTATGTACGCAAGAATCAATGTTTCGTGGTAATTCTTCTTTGTCATCGAAGCCAATAATTTCTCATATTCTTTATATGTTGTTTTTTTTTTGGAATTAATTTCAATTTGGCTTGCTCAGCTAATCGTTCAACTTCCGATAAAATCCCTTCACATATTTTGTACAATGCAAATTCAGAAAATTTGGGGAAAATGTACCAACAACTAAACAACAACAATTGCTAACCGTTTCTACCTTGTAAAATGAACCAATTTTCCAATTCCTTTTCTGATTTTCGCATTGTAGTGCGGGTATAATAAAAAATAGCGTATAACATCCGTTCATAAGAGCCTCTAAAGCATTCCGCTATCAAGTCGTGCTCTTAAACGTGTCGCGCGTGCTTTAAAAGCTTACTTATACACTTATAATATACTTTTAAATTTAAAAACAATATTATTTTAAAATTATCTATATTATAATTAGCAGGGCGCGGACACAAGCGAGTCATGACTCGTCGCCCATGGGCGCACTATTGAAATGTTGTATTTTTAAAGAGGTTTTAATTTTATTTATATAATTGGATAACAAGTGGCTGGTGATCAATAAAATACAAAACACCTTATTATGTGTTCATTTTCTCTTCTGTAAGACTTGTTCTCTTTGAATTAAGTACATCCCTGTAGATAGAAAACGTCCTTTCTACATCGCAACTGGTTATATTTGCGTAATGGAAATATTCTTTTATTTCAGCGTATTTAGCATACACAATTGCCGCAATGTTAGTAAATCTGGATTTCTATTAAAAATTGCGTCTAACTTTTGCCGAAGGCTACATCCGAAGTCACTTGGAATTATTAATAGCCACATCTAATGTGGTTAATCCATTTTTTAATTTGAGATTCGATTTTCAAAATATGTGATTAGTTTAGGCAAATTTCCAAAGTGTTCCTGAAGGAATAACAACTGATTTTTTAAATTTGGGATTTGCGTTAGTTGCTTGCACTCAGAGCTACTTCGAGCGTCGTCATTTAAACATGTATCGAAATTCTCTGCATAAAAACTAGTAGCTTCCAGCCATGTTCCCCATCTAGTTATTATTGGCGAGGGTGGCAGTGACAAAGATGGAAGTTTTTCCCTGTAAAGGGCCACTCTCGATGGTGCTTTTCGGAAAACTTTTTTTAAAAGCGGATACAAGTCTATCAACTTCCGGATAGGAGACTCTGATATATGCACAGATTCTGTGGAGAGCATGTGCTACACAAGTAATATGCAGCATATAAGGATATGTTTCCTTTAATAGTCTGCCTGTTTTTAACATATATACGGCACTGTCACTAACAAATAAAAGTATTTTTTCCCTGTACCTGTCGTCCGAATGAAGCATGTTGTTTCTCGTCAATGGTTTCAGCAATTGTTTCCCCATCAATTGTATTTATAACTATAGATGCTATTACATATGCGATTTTTGGGCATTCTGTAACGATATTTTACAGACTTTCCAATAAATATCGGAATCACTGACAATGGACATACAATCAGTATGACCCTCAATCCAACTCGCCATTGTTTCACAATGTATTTCTCGACGTTCTTCCATATCATAGTAACATAAACAATGTTCTAGATCTAAATTAATGATAACTATAAATGTATGAGTATATTATTGAAACTGAACGAAATCCATTGCACACTTACGTCTAGATAATTGGAAGAAGTCGATTCAATGAAACGGGATTAAACAGGAACTATTACATAAATTACAAAGTACGTAATTAACAGTCAAAACAATGAAGAAACGAAACTAATGTAAGTATGAATAGGTATACACATATATAACTCTATTTATCATGCGAAATATAAGGTAAATACAATAAATTTTAAAAACCTCTGATGTTCCTATATCTCCGCCGATGAAAATAGGATATTTACGACTTAAGTGGACTTTTTTTGTGTTGTTTTTCCGTCAACATGTGAGTCAATAACAGATGTTGCAGTTCACCATATGAATAATGCGTGAATAATGCTATTCAGTAAATGTGTGTTGTTTACATTATTTCTTTGCTCCGTTGTCCGTATGTCATTGTGAGGAATATCTGGATCTTGTGGATGAGGAAGCATAACAGCTAAAGCGGGTATGAGTTAAAACTGAAGAAAGTGTAAGTAGCGTTCCCCATTTAAATTTTCTTCAAAAAAAAAAGGTCCAAGAATTTGATTTTCGACAATACCTGCCCAGACATTTATTTTTTGACGGTGCTGTGTGTGATAGTCTTGTGTCCAACGAGGATTTTCAGTTGCCCAGTACCTGCAGTTTTGTCTGTTCACGTGTACATTTAAAGTAAAAGTAGCCTCATCAGAAAAAATAATCTTTTTCATGAAATCTAAGTTTTGATTATTAATTTCAATTATCTGCTCACAAAACTGCGTTCTTCGATCGAAATCGTCTTCTACTAATTCATGTGTTAATTGGAGAGGATGATATTTATTTTTTCGCAGTATTTGTGACACAGATCCCGTTGACATATTACAATTTCCAGAGATTGTCCTACCGGTTACATGGGGATTATTTACCGTTTCTACTAAAACGTCTAATTGATAATTTTCTGATATTTTTGCTGGTCTTCCTTTACTTAAATCTCTAACGTGATTGGAGGTCGATTAGGATGAATTGCATTAAATAAACACTTCTTGTTGAGTACGCACTCTATCTCCAAAACCAATCATAATAAGTATGTACTTCAAATATGTTCTTTCTCAGATAAATGCATTTTTAAAATGAAACGTAAAATTACAAAATGACACTGACAAACTACAAGCCGGTGATGGTTTGATTTTGTTGGCTTTTAAAAAAATGTTCAAGGTATCTTTGCTCAATTTAAACATTTTATTTCATTACTTGTGTGTATTTTAATTTATCACATTTCAAACGTCATGATTCCGAAAACCACTGATTTTGGGGATAAGGTATGTTACACAAAAAGTGTTGAGAATTTACCATACAATTCAAAAGTGGCATAATATACAGAGTGTTATATTTAAAAAAAACAATGATTGCTGCATATTGTCGTGGTCCTTGCATATTTAAAAATAAGAATAATATTAAGAATTAGTTTAAGTGTTAAAAAGAATAAAAAAATCACAATATCAAACTGGTTCACTGAAAATTTCAACATCATACAATGCAAATAACACAAGTGTATGATGGGTTGCATATATATAAATATAGAGAATTTAAATAGGATTTATTTATTATTACATTATAGGTTAGAGAAGTATTAAAATTAAGTATTATATAAGTACAAAATAAAGATAAAAAGGTACTTAAACCTAATAAAAGAGAGTGAGTCATTTAAACACTATAAAACTATATGAATAGGTTCATATTCGTCTTACACGAGACAAAAATATGGAGAAATAAATAATGTGAATTTAAAACGTGCATAATGTAATAAATTTTATAAGAGGGATTTTTATAAATCATGCTTAAAAATTATAAAAGTTACCTCAAACTTATGACTATAAATAAAAAAGGATATAAGTTAAATATTCTAACACGATATGGTGAGCAATAATGTCTTATATAACCAACAGCTGAATGAATAAAAATATACATTCATGAATTTGTACGTGTAAGCACAGAAGTTTCATAGACTGTAGAAAACTTGTATGGTTTGGAGACCTACAAAGAGAAATATAGTATAAAAAATTGTTTATAGTTTCTTGCAGATAAATATATTACCATGTGAAAAGTCTTGGGTAGAAATGAAAGACGACGTAGTGGACCCGACTAACCGTTGTAATGTAAGTGATTGGGAAGAAGAATTCCTGTTATCTGCAATGTGTTTCCGATTTTTCCGAGTCCAGACTTTTCTAAAAAGAAAAAATTGAGGATTATGTTAGCGAATGGGAGAAGAAAGTATCTAACAAATAATGAGAAAGGCAACAAGTTTATAAACAAATACAAGAAGGGATTGTATTAAGAAAAATATACCTACCGTTGGAGATACAGAATAATTTAGGGAAAGACTTTTAAATAAGAAAACGGTTTAAAGTGTTGAGGTTTAGTGAATGAACTGTCAAAGATAATATGTGCGCGTGTGTTAGTGTAACAACGACAACTTGCAGAAAATGAACAGCAGAGATTCACCGATGATGCTTAATGCCAACCTAAAGTTTAGTTCAAAGGAGGGCGTGATCAACAGGCGTTATTCTTTTGTTTCGGGTATAAAAATGGAGAACAGGAATTAACAAGAATTAATTCTTATTTCGACTTCAAAGGAAAAAGACAATTTTTGAAAGCTAATAAAGAATTAAAACGTAGGGTTGAATACACTACGATTCAACGTATAAGTATTTAGTTTGTATTAGAATATAATTTCAATTTTTATTTTCAATTTTATTTAGAATAATTTTCTTTTTGATAACTTTACGTGCGAATGGTTGCGGCAAGTGATCAATTGATGCTAATCTTTGAACATTAACCATTGCGAACTTCTAGATTATCAGGGTATTACGTGCAAATATAATGTTTCTCGTAAAATAGAATTAGCTCAATATTAATAGACTATGTAACTATTGAGAATCGAGTTTTTCATCATTTAAAACAGAATAATTTCCTTATGACAACAATTATAAATATATATACTATAAAACATTATAACCGAAAGATGGTAGAAATGTTTTCTTTCTATTACGTGTATTATAAATTTTAATGTGGATATAGTATAGCGATGCTATCTATAATTGATATTCTTATGAAAATATACAGATATGATTTTTATATGAACTTAGACTTTTCTTTAACAACAAATTATAACCTTATCCCAGAATAATACTAAGCAAGAGATTTACCAGGAGGAAGAGGGGCTGAATACACTGCTAGAACTCACGCGTACTTACAAAGTACGTGCTGTTAGGAAATAAGTTAATACATCGAATATAATAAAAATATTACATTTATATTTAATAAATAATGCTGGTGCAGCACACAGCAATATGTTCTTCTTTAGACACCCTGTATATAATTTTCTTATTTCAAAAAATTCACAACTAAAAATACTAATCGACCTGTCCGAGCGTTTTTCTGCAAAATAATTACCTGAATTTTAAACGAATTTGTTCCTTTCATCATGAACATAATAATACTTTTTTGTGTTAAAACGTAAAATAAAAAAGTTTTCCTAATTTTTGTCATACTTTTTTCCATAATGTAGTAATGTGCTTAAAAATAAAAACAAAAAGAAGAGCGCCAGTTAGCTAATTTTGGTTGTAGCCGCACGGTCGCTTGATATCAGAAGAATAATAGATCCCTGTGTTGCCAGAAATAAAGATGTGGCGCCAAGGTTCATGCGAAATACGTTTTTGTAATTTTAGTCGGTGCGCTGTTAGCGCCTAATCTATTAGTGTGCGAGTCACTTATACGCTGTGGAAACTGTTGAAACAAATGACAACAGTATACATTCAAACTACTGTCTAAACGAAGCAATCTACTTTCGAACTTTCTTTCCATCATTCAAAAAATGCCCTAGACAAATTTGTGATTTTACAAATAATTTTTGCGTCATTAATGATTTGGTTGGCAATATGTTATTTATTATTTTTTGAGTTGAAGATCTGCAACTCACTTAAATTAACCCAGAGCTGGTAAAAAACACAGAAATGCAGAGAATAACATTTTTGGAATGCACTAATGCTACTGGGTCTCATGAAATAAAGCCTTGGTTATTGGTAAAGCTACGAAGTGAAGGCCATTTAAAACTTTCAAGTCTCCTGTGGACTATGAACATTCAAAATCAGCTTGGATGACTTCTAGTAGTTGAATATTAGAGACGCGGGAATCAACGTGTGGAGGAATATTTTAGATTCAATTTCAAGTAGGGATGATGGCAAAACTCTGCCACTCGCTATTTTGAAACGCCAAAGGGACATTGAGAATTCAATGCTCAAATCACATGAACTTCTGCGTACAGTGGCACCTCAAATTAGTACCATCTCCATAATACTTAGCAAATTTGTACAAATTATATGTATATTTCGGAGTGAATTGAATGAAACAATTGGATTCGACCCTGCAAATTATCGGGGAATCACCATCCTGAGCACATCCTTGAAGCTTCTAACCAGCATCGTCGCAGACTGAATGATTTCAAAGAAAAACCGCTCAACAACAGATGCTCTGTTCAGCATAAGGCAGATCAGAGAAAACGCCACAGAATACAACATCCTTGCGTTTCTCTGCTTTATTGACTTGAGTAAGGCCTTCGGATTCACCTGAATGAGGTCCTTACCGTCTTGAAAAGGAAGAACACTCATGCAGAATACTTGAGGCTAATAAAAGAACGAACACCGCAAATATAACACATCTGAAGGTGGACGACATAGTAAAAAAAATTGCAATCAGGCAGCTTCAGTCCGCTATTATTTAACACGATACCTAATGGACGTAATCATAGATGAATTGAACAGAGTTTGATTAGGATATCGGATGGGACAAGACAGGATAAAGACTGTATGCTACACTTATATCAAAAAATGAGAACAAATTGAAACGAATGCTGCACGCCTTTAATATCCATACAGGAAAATACAATATGAAGACCTCTGCAACCAAAACAAAATCAATGACTCTAGCTAAACACCTACTACAATGCAGACTTGCAGTAGACAATACCGGAATCGAACAAGTCATGCAGTTCAACTAACTTGGGTGCAAAATCACAAGCTACGTGAGGATTTGTTAGACCGGTGATGACCTACGGTGTAGAGTCAAGGGCGGAAACATCCTCGTCAAAAAGCATGAAATAAAGTAAAGATACTGGACACGGGCTACAAGACCGGGCAAGAAACTCCCTGATCAGGGAGGAGTGTAATGTGGGAGATATAGTGCGCTGGATAAAATGCCGCAGGAGAGAATGGAACCAGTATGTAACAAGAATTACGGAGAATCGGTTGGCCAAGATCGTCAGTAATAACAAACCATATGGCAGGCGCCCCATTGGAAGACCAGCCAAAAATTGAAAAGGCTATGTACTTAACAGGAGAATCAATGAAAACGACTTCAGTAATAAACAAACGTTGTGTCTAATGAAACAAGACGAAGAAGAAAAATTTGAAAATGTCGTTGAGCAATATGAAGAGGCCATCAAAAAAATTCTGAACCCTCCAATAAAGTTAACCCTAGATAGCACTATAATGGCTTTAAATGTATTAATTCAATGGGCAGAATGATATTACGGACCTGGTGGTTATAAAGAGAATAAGAGAAAAAGCCATTATACAAAAAAAAACTACAAACAAATAAAAATTTCTGACATTTGGGCAAAAAATAAATTTTGATTAAACTTTTTCATTTGTTGATATTTTTTAATTAGTATTACTATGTTTTAAAAAAACTTCTAGAAACAAACTAAAATTTTAATTTTTGATTACCACTTTTCTTATTTGTTGTTATTTTTAATTAGCATTACTCTTTTTTATATCTTTATTTTGCTAATTGTCAATGTCTATTACGTACTAGCTGGTCCGGCATACGTTGTTCTGCCCTTTCCGGTAGGTGGCGAGATTAGAATTCTACCAAAAAAATAGCGACATCTGTCGGACGGTAGTATATACCAAAACCATTTTGTTGACCACACGAACATATTGTGTACATAGTATTACTATGTTTTAAAAAAACTTCTAGAAACACACAAAAATCTCTGATTTTTGGCCAAAAATTAATTTTTGATTACCACTTTTCTTATTTGTTGTTATTTTTAATTAGCATTACTATATTTTATAACTTTATTTTGCTAATTGTCAATGTCTATTATGTACTAGCTGGTCCGGCATATGTTGTTCTGCCCTTTACGGTAGGTGGCGAGATTAGAATTTTACCAAAAAAATAGTGACATCTATCGGACGGCAGTATGTACCAAAAAGATTTTGTTGACCACACGAACATATTGCGTGCATATAAATCATGTCGGTTTAGAAATATAAAATTTATTGATCATTCGACCATAGCGCCATTTATCATCAGGTCCAGATTTTGTAATTTTCTTTTTTGGTACTAAACCAATACATATATATTATGAATATGAGCTAAATAGGTCAAGTCGTTCAGAATCACTAACAGATGCACCAATTTAGGTTGGAATGAGTTTTGCCAGACTTTTCTCCACATCGTCCAGTTTTTTTTCAATTGAAAACATGAATTGAGTTATTCCATCTCGGGAGAATAACGAACAAAATAAAAAAAGAATCAACCAAATACGTCGTTCCTATATCGTCCGTTATAATCGAGAGTGAAGGAGTAGTAGTGGGTAAAATTGTAGTTTGTCCGAATTTTCTGACGTTTCTTTGTAATTGTCCCGAATTTTTTTTTCTGAAAACTTTTTCATGACCATAACGTACGAAACAAAAAATTACGCTTGTTCAAAGTTCAGAAGCATTTTCAGTTTGTCCCGAATTTTCCAATTTTCCGGACAAGTTTTCTAATTTTTCATTCCCCAAAATATCGTATTCAAACTACTACTAATAACATCAGAAATTTTGACATGCATCCACAAAGTGGTATCTGGTACTTCTATTTCACTTAATAAAAATCAAACAGGTTAAGGGCCTGTAGGATACACAACTGTCAATTGTAAAATCACACATTATCAGATTGATTTTGTGAAACCACAGAAACGTCTCGCCAACAGTACAAAGCTCGAAACTAGATCGGTATGACTAGACGCCAGTACACATTTAATACACACACACACACACGCATATATATGTGTCTGAGAGAGCGCACTATATAACCTGCAGCTCCCTGAAACGAAAGGAAACATTCTTACCAGTAAACGCATGTGGCTAATTCCAAACGTATCCAAGAGTGGAACAGACGTTTAACTATTTTAGTAGCCGGTAAAAATAAATTCGATGCGTGTGTATTGGAGTTGACTGACGAGATGTAGAAGTCCAGGCGTGTATTGTAGGAACCTTTATAGGAGCAATTTGAGCTGTAATAATACTTACCGGCACGAGGAGAAAAACGCAAGATATGCATCTGTTGCATGGGTGGCAGCGAAAAAAGAAGTTTTTCACGCTAAATTATTATATAACAGCAAGTTACATGCTATTTATAAATGACATAAATACATAGTATATACTTCGCGAAGATTTACTCTAAACTCACTAGAATTTTTCTTTGTATATAAGCAAGAAAAAGCTCCGAGCAGAATCACCTGAAGAAATATCTAATTATTTAGAATTTTGCGATACTATAATAATAGCATTTAAGAGCGTCTTACTTAAATCGTTTCTGGATCTCCAATAATATTGTTAATTATATTAAAATTGTGTTCTGCATTAAATAAATAATTCCTGAGTATGTTCACTGTTCAGACTTGATAAATAACTCTATACTTCGTTCTCTCAACGAATAGAGTAGCAAAAAACGCGTGATCAACGCATTATTTTTAATACTGCCTTTCTGTTGACATACAAATCCTACAACACACGATATAAATCATCTGCTTTCTGTGATTTTGTCACATGATTGTGACTAACATTGTCTGTTATTATGAAATATATGTATACTTTTTGCTTTAGTATTTTTTATTTTTCTTTGTGTTTACGCTGCTTGTATTTGTTTAAGTTGTTATTGTTATTATTCTCAGTCTTTTAAAAACTCTTTTAGTTATTAAAGATTTATTAAATAGAGCGTAAACAAAGCAAATGGTTTATACGTTAATGGTGTTTCAGATTCCAGATGTGTTGAATTTAAGATACTGTTTTTACCTGTTTATACAGTATTGTGCAAAAAGCAGCCAGAACTGACGAATAAACGAGTAAAGAGACATTTTACAGTGCTAGAAAAAGAGACTGTACTCAATATATTTACCAAACGTCAACAAGAATGCCCAGCTGACTCTAAGACACGAATTGTTGACTTTACAGCTGAAGCTGCAAGTAACTGCTCTGCAAGTGTTTTTAATATTTTGCGAAAGCACAATGAACAAGATTTGAAACCACCAAAGATGTATACAAGAGCGCGATCTGTCCTGGACAATATTATTAGACGTATAGTACACTCATTTTTCTATAAAAATAAGGTGCCAGGATAAAACTTTATTCAAAGTAAATGAAGATGAGAACTTGTCAAACCTCAAGCATACAACACTGTGGAAGTTGTTGAAAGAAATGAACTTCTCTTTCAAAAAAAAGAGCTCGTAATAGTTTTTTTAAAGGAAAACTGTGAAAATGTTACATCATGGAGACGGCGCTACCTTCGTCAAATAAAAGAGTTTAGGGAAGAAAATAGAAAAATTTATTATATAGATGAGACGTGGGTCAATGAAGGCCATACTGTGCAAAATATATGGGTGGATAAAACGGTAACAAGTCCAAGGCAAACATTATTACAAGGGCTCTCGACGGGTGTTAAAAATCCAAAGGGAAGACGATTGATTGTTCTTCATATTGGCTCAGAAGATGGATTTGTTGAAAACGGCTTATTGTTGTTCTAGTCAAAAAGGACCAATGATTGCCACGAAGAAATGAATACAAATATCTATGAGGATTGGTTTGCAAAGGTACTCCCAACTTTGGAAGAAAAATGTGTTGTGGTGTTGGATAATGCTTCTTATCACGGTAGAAAAATTGAAAAAATGCCAACTACAGCCAGACGGAAAGATGATATTCAGTCTTGCATGCAAGAGAAAAATAAATTCTTCAAAAAGATATGGTTAACAGTACATTTAGTTAAGGTGCATAAAAAAAATTTCAATATGGGATTGATGAACTTGCAAAAACTTACAATAGAATAGTACCAAGACTACCACCATATCATTGCGAATTGAACCCAATTGAATTAATATGGGCCCAAGTTAAAGAGAAATTGCAAGGAAAGCACTACATTTAAATTAAAGGAAGTCAAAGAGCTGTTAAACATATCGTTGAACAATGGTACAAAAGAGAGTTGGATGAATGCCATCGCACATGTTAAAGAAATAGAGAAGAATATGTGAGAGTTAGACGTGATTGTTGAAAATCTACAAGATAGTTTCATAATTCATTTGGATAGTTCTGAAAGTAGTGACAGTGACATTCAGGAATAATTTTAATTGTCAACACAGAAAAATTTAAAGTTTTTGTGTACATTCATAGTTTCTTTTGCTCTTTCTTTTATATATATTTTTAAAAATAAAGTATATTGTGCATGCATTTTATTTATATATGGATGTTTACTATGTTTGCACTATATTTATACAGGTATAAAATTCCTTATAAATTCACAATCTATTTTAACTTGTAATTTATATTATATACACATGTGAATAAAGTCTTTAATATATTTGCTTCATTTTTAATTTATCTTAAATTGTTTACAAAATGCGCATTTGTGTATTTTTTGTTAAGTCAATTAATATTTACCCACTCAAGCAATTTACGAATATTTTGTTGATATGGGTTATGTTTGAGATTTGCGTATTTTAGTTATCTAAAAAGACATAACATGCATTTTTTGTAAATTTAAATCGGTTCAGTATTTTATATAAACTAATAAATTGCTGTTTTCCAAAATTTGAACATGTAATTATAAGATTTTATTGTTAATATAAATACTCTATTGCAAATTGGGCTGTGCACGTGTTACAGTCGTGGACAACTCGTGATTACTCTATACGTTCAGTGAATGAAGTATAATAAATGTGGAATGTATAAAGTAACATTATACAATCCACTTATTTATAATAGAAAATCTTTTATAACTACAATAGTTTTTTTGCCTAAAAAGAATAACACTCTGTTTTTTTTTCTTTTCGACTATTTAATCATTAAAAAAAGGGGATTTCTGTGCTATAGGTAATACAAAAAGTCTTTCTAAAAAGACTCGTAGCGCTTTTGTTACTGCATACGATAGCAATTCCAAAATTTGTACGGTTCGCTGGAATAATAATTCTGTCGTGACGCTTTGGAGTAATGTGTATAGCGTTCAGCCAATAAGCAAAGTAAAACACTACGACAGAAAACAAAATTTTTTATCCCCCAACCTAATCTTATTACGCATTACTATAGATTTTTGGGAGGTGTAGACCTACACAATAATGGAATTGCCAACTACAGAATCAGGGTTTTGGGGAAAAAATGGTGGTGGCCATTGTTCTTCAATACTTTAGACAGAATAATGGTAAATGCTTGGAAACCTTATAATATTGCTAACGATTCAAAACTGTCCCAGCTTGATTTTAAATCCTATGTTGCGTTGAGCCTTTTAAAAACTGAAAAAGTTCAAGTTGTAAGAAATGCTCCTCAGGTAATGGATGAAATTCGATTCGATAATCATGGTCACAGTATTATTTTCCACGAAACTAATGTTCGAAGAAGATGTAGAGTATGTCATAAGCACACTATGTATATACATATGTCACAGATTGTATGCAGGTTTGCATATGTCTTGTTTCGCAAATTATCACCAACAATAAAAAAAAATTACACTGGTTCCTACCAGTGGTTCATGTATGCACCAGTAAAAATCAAGGCAAAATGTTTTAAATTTTGTTAATTAGCTTTAGTTATAATATTAGAAATGTACTATATTAAAATAAGTTTTTATTTTATTTTATTAGATTTTAGTACATTAATTCTATTTTCTAAATTAGTATTTTTCATTCTTCTTACCACTGCACCAGTGCTTTATTCAAAACATTTTTCTTTGTGTGTGTAAATACCCCAAAGTTGCTTTCTCGTATAGGGGTATATGAGTAAATAAATAATACTATCAATTTTTATAATCAACGTTTTTAATTTCTTTCATTTATATACAATTTCGTCACATACATGTTACAAAAGAGAAAAGAAAACTAACAATACTTGGCAGTTTTTTTTATAAATAATAAATATAGAATATATTCATTTATATTATATAATAAGTAAACAATGAACCCAAAAAAGACGTATGTATATATATTAAAAAAAAACATAATAGGCGTGTCAAAAAATATCATGTTATTCAAAATTATACATCAATGAAGTACGTTAAAACTTAAAATATCAACAATTTTAATATTTTTTGTAAAATGTTGCTAAACAGAAAATATTTAAGCCGTCTGAAAAAATACTATTGATAATTTAGGTTAGAATCAAGAAATCTAACCTGACAAGTTTTTGACAGCAGTATGACAGTCTTTTAATAACGATGAGGGTCACAAATAGTTAATAAATGTTGGTTTCTTTTTAATCAGTAATATAACAAATCGGGATTTTGTCGTTGCATATTATCGGATATTTGCACATCTTAAACCTTTTTTTTTATCGCCCTCTATTGAAAAATTTGTCCAAAAGTCAGTTTACCTACTCGTATTTTAAATAAGAAACTACAAATAAAACTTCACATTCTTATTTCGGTATTTAAATATTTCAGATTAAGTCTTTCACATAATAAATTAAATCAGTAATATATTCATATTTTATAGTAAACATAGAAGTCAACTATGAAAGTTTGGGCCGGGTTATCATTTCAATATACAGGAAGTTTGGTGCATCGCCTGCCAAATTAAATTGGCCGATAGAAGGGATCATCTGCTGTCTCCTATAAGGTTCAATAACTCAATATTAGTCCTACGGGTTTTTTTTCCACTTTTTAATTTATATTTTGCAAAATCCCAAAATTCAGCATTTAAACTAAAATTAAAACAAAAAAGTTGTAGGAATAGAGAGGGCGGTTACCCTCTATATAACGGCCGTATTTACAGTAAATTTAAGTGGCTTTATTATAATAATAGAGAGATAGTAAATGGTTGACCTTCATCGGTATATCAACTTTAGCACGAGTTTGCCACACGTTCATTGTTGTAGTATGAATATTTAGTTTGTATCTAACTTCGCTAAAGTGGCTGTCAATCCAATAATCTATCATTTATACATATTTGTCAGACATATAAGCTTTCTGTCGTTTCTTTTTCCCTTGGTTTACTGCGTTTAATTGAATATTAGAAACTGCCTTTCTCAAGCCAATTTTCGTTGCTACTGTAAGTTATTTTTTTTGTGTTTATACGAATATCATTATCATTTTTGTTTAATTTTATTTTTTATATTTTATTACTTTGTTTGATATACAGAAAATTTATTAAGTCTGATTTTATGTTCGTATAGGACTATCTTATGGAACATGCCATAAAGCCACTAAAAAAACTACACTAACATCCATATAAAGTATCTGCTGTACAGAAATTGTTGCCAACAGACTTTGAGAAACGTATAAAATTTTGTACGTGGTTTAATAATAATCTTGCGGATAATAATTTGTTGAACATCACATTTTTCTCAGACGAGGGCCTGGTTTCATCTAAGTGGATATGTCAATTCCCAAAATTATCGACATTGGTCATCCGTAAATCCATATGTTTTTATTGAAACTGACATTCATCCTATTAAAATAGGTGTTTGGTGTGCAATATCACGAAGAAGAATAATAGGGCCAATTTTCTTCCATGATACAATAAATGCAGAACGATATAGAACACATCTTTTAGAACCATTTATTAGACAACTTGATGACAATGAAAGACATCAATTTGGCTATTTTCAGCAGGATGGTGCTACCGCTCACACTGCTACAACTGAATTCCTCCAAAGATATTTTAATCATAACCGACTGATTAGCAGAAATAGATGGCCTCCTAGATTACCAGATTTGACTCCTTTGGATTTTTTCCTATTTGGGTATTTAAAGAACACTGTCTTTAAGACTCCACTGCATACATTACCAGAACTGCAAGATGCTATTACAAATGCTGTTAACAGTGTAACAGAAGAAATGATTCAAAATGTTTTCAATTCTCTCAAAAGACGTATAAATGTGTGTCTACAAAATGAAGGATCTCATTTTGAACATATGTTATAATATTTCTAAATATGTAATGTTACCTATATGCAATATCGATTTTTGTATTAAATTATTTTTAATAAAGATATTTTCAATTATTGAATGTATTTCTTGAGTTATTAAAACGAGTAAATTTAACAAAAATTCTTGAAAATAGTTCATACGTAAAATAATAGATGTCGCACGGTCGAAATACAATTCAGAATATGACATGTGCGGCAATTACACAATTACTATGAAGCGGCACGGTTAACCTTTTACGATCTCTCTGTATTAATATGACTATTATGACAAAATAATGCAGAAAAGTAGTAAAATAATACTACAATTATGTTTCTATAACATACTAACATCATTAAATATATTTTATCATCAGCTTCAAATACAAAACGTCTTAATAATTTTATGCGAGAGAGCTTTTGCCGTGAACATACGAGTCTGAACCACTATAATATCCAAATTATTGAACAATTAAAGTCTTGTAACAAAACGTTAGTGGTAAACTGACGTTTGAGTCAAATCGTTACAGTTTCAAAATGTAAATATTAAAATTATTATTTTTTTAATTGAACTATTTTGTTTTTGTTTTCGAATAACATGACAATTCATGATTGGAATTTCTTTAGTTTTATATAAACTCGTCAGTGAATTATGGATATGTTTATAAAAATCTTTTTCTATTTTTTTTTTTTGATTTTAAAGGCACATGCTTTATACTATAACATATTTAGCTTCTTATTTATTACATTTTCGTTTACGTTTATAATTATTAATTATATATCTTATATATTATTATGTATATGCACTTATATAAATTGTTACAATCAGAATACAAATAAATAAAATTTACATTTAATAATATATAATAATAATAATAATAATAGATTCACATCCAAATCAGAAAAAAATTTCTTCCATATAAAAACAGATTCAACAACGAAAGGATTTTTTGTCCTTTTTCTTTTATACAAAAAATTAAGTAACACTGCTTATTTTATTAATATTTTTTTTAATTAATTATATAATAATATATAAACCAATCTAAAAAGTAAAAATGACTAGCATTAGAATTGTATAAGCGAAAAAATCGAATGGCGGGGAAGTGGGGGAGCGATAATATTAAAGATAGTATTAATAGTTATAATAATAATAAGTAAGATTAAAAAAAAACTAGAAAAATTCAGTCTGAAATTCAAACTCTTCTTATTAAGTACTTGCACGCATTCTTCGGGAACTTTATTGTCTGAAAGTATCTGAAAATGTCACTATGAATTTGCCCTAAAGACTTAAGTACGTTCAAAAATTGATTAGTGTCTGTAAGGCAGCATGGAACCACATTTTAAAATTAAAATTAATGTTGGTTTAAATGTGCTTTAAGATGTGGAAATATAACATTATTGAAACATGACAAATATAATTTTACTCGTGTTTCTCAATATTTTCAAATATGAAGTGTTTCTTAATAGTACTACAGAAGAATAAAATGACTTAGTGGAATATCGCTTCAAAATAATTAACAGATATTTCATGTAATTAATTAATAAAAACTAGGTGTCATTATTATTTTCGTAAAATTTGAAATTTAGTCCAGGCAATGGGTACTTTCGGAGATACAAAAGGTCCAGGAGAATTCTTCTTTGGTAGATTTTTACAGTTCAGTATCCTAATTAATATTCTGAGATTGGGACCTTGAGCGACCGCCGTTCGCGACGCCATATTGGTAAAACCAGCTTTTCGAGAATATCTTCTCTTCCAAAATAGCGAATTTAGTGTGACAGAGGAATTACTGGTTTTACGGCCTCTACAAAGGACAAAAGGTATTTTTGCCGAGGTGCAAAGTACTTTTGAGCAATATGGTTTGCAGTGGTGTAAATTAGTTGGAGTTTGTACAGATGGTGCACCTTCTATGGTGGGTTCACGAAAAGGTTTTATCGGAATTCTAAAAGAAAGAGCTACCGCTATAATGTGAAAAATTATGATTTAATAATTTTACATTGCATTATTCACCAACAAAACTTGTGCTCTAAGCCCACCATTCGACTGAAAAACGTTATAGACGTGGTAGTAAACGCTATCAATTTCTTTCGACCCTGCGACTTAACCATCGCCAGTTTAAAGCATTTTTGGATGAACTCTCTTCAGCACATGATGATGTGACGTACTATTGCGAAGTATGCTGGCTAAGCAAAGGTAAAATGCTAAAAAGGTTTTATGACCTTGGAAAAGATATTTTATGGAAACTAAGGAAAAACCATTGCTGGTAATACGTGATTCGACATGGCTGTGTGACTTAGCATTCCTGGTAGATATCACAGGACGACTTGAACTTGAAACTTCAAAAACAAGGTCAATTGGTAAACGAGTTGTACATCCATCTAAAAGCCTTTCAGAACAAAATTCGCTTGTGGGAAAGACAAATGAGAAGTGAAAACTATTTTCATTTCTAAACACTATCCAGTCACGAAAATATTGCTCCGTTACACCTCTCATTAATTTCTTCTGATTGTTTGTCCTTTTTCATTAAGTAGCTCTTGGATTATCTATGAATTATAAATAAATTTGTGAACTTTTATCGTTTTTTATTTACTACTAATTACTATCTACCTACAGCCAGCGATTGATTAATGTCCTGAAGTTAGGCCCACAACCAAGCAAAGGTTGCTCATACCTGCCCTATATGGTTCAGGCTCACTAATATCAATATCTTCTTACAAAACTCTTTCCTCCTTCTCCAAGTTTTTATCTTCGTTGTCACCTTCAACTTCGTGTGCCAAACATGTCACCGTAGTCGTCGTCTTCTTCTTCTTGATAGCCTGCAAAAATCCCTGCGCTATTTTCGCACGCGTCTGCATGAGAGCATGTGCAGATAACAAAACACTTCAAGCCTGTTTTTCTACGAAACCCATAGGCTCGACTGCACCCCTTCTTGCTCTTACACGAATGAACTTTTGTTGGTCTCATAGGAGTAAGCCTAATCTTCCTTCTTTCCCAACCTCATTGCTCCAGGTTCTCGTGTATATCATACCAAGCAGCAAGAGCTTGGTGGTAAGCCCGAAGGGATTGTTGCCGTGCAATAGAGGGTAACATAGCAAGATCGAATTTACCTTTCGTCATGAATCTTGTGAGATTTTGATAACGTAGTTAGTCCAAAGTAATGGTGTTTGCTTTGGAAACGTCGTAAAGGGCGATAAAAAAAGATTTCCCCGTAGCAGCAATGACTTCGGGATCTGCGTCTCTTTGAAAGCTTGTATAGTTCGCCTCAAATTCTTGTTCTCTTCAAGTGCTTTATTAAACTTAATTAAGCAGCAGAAGTAGTGTCACAATCGTTGAACGCACATGCAAGAGCAATATGTTGTCCGTCACTATTTCTCCATATTGCAGACTGCGAGGAAAGTAAAGTTTTGTAACAATTTTTCCTCTGTCTGGTCTGCCAAGGTAAACGTTTGGATGAGATTTCGCCAGTGCTGTTAGGAGGACGAGAAGATTATATCTTCTCCTACTATGAATACGGAATCAAACGATGGGGACATACTGATCGCCCTGTTAACGATCAATGTGTCCAGCATCTTCCATAGTCTGTTTTAGTGTGAAATTAAATTCTCAAATTTCCTCTTTAGCACCAAATCAAGACAATATTATTTGTTTTGTTTGAGAAGAATCTTTCTTACGTCAGCGAAAGTTTGTTTATTTGAACGGCGAAGTCTTTTTGCATTCTTTGTACCGTTAATTTGTTGTGCGGAAATGAGTAAAAAACGGTAGTACGTATTAAGTAATTGGTATTTACTGATATTTCGAGAAAAATGTTGCGATTTTGCAAATTGTAGAAGTTTGCTGAACTTCACTGCTGTAACTCGTGAACCATTCATCTGATTGGAAAATGTTTACGACATAAGTTGCAGAAAATTTTATGCTCTATAATTTCTCTAATAACTATTTTTAACCTAGGTGGCGCTGGAGAGAAGATATTCTCAAGGAACGGGTTTTTGGTCAAGGTTTATAGATATACAAGGTTGCCTGGTAACTCTAAAGAAGAACGGGTGAGCCGCCATATTGCGCGTCATCAACGTTTTGCGAACGTTCGGTAGTTTATAATTGATGTTTATAGTTGTATCAATGTTTGTTATACTTATAGTGCTGTAAATATCTTTTATGCTGTGTCTGTTTGGTTTTCTTTTGTTTTACAATTTTTTTCCTTCTGTTATATAGTGTTTAATACGTATAAACTTAAGTTAGTATTATACAACCGTTCTGGTATTTTTTTCTGTATTTTTATGGTAAGGATTGTAATACAAAATTTTTAGTAATCCTGGATGCAAAGCCTAATACTAATAATAATAATACTAGTATTCACAATTTGTAAAAAAGATACATTTACGCCATTACTTTAACATTTTCACTATGTTTTTTTTTCCTTTCATATATTATTTATTAAAATAATCTTTAGTAGATGATAATTTGTTTTAAAATATATAGCATATGTATAGTATAGGTCGCAAACTCAGAATATTAATTAGGATACCAAACTGTAAAAATCAATTAAAGAAGAACTCCCCTTGATCTTCTGTAATGAAAGCCCATTTTATGTCTTCATTACGTAGACTAATTGTGAAAAAAAAACAGTGGCAGCTTACAAAATTGACTACTTGTTTAAAGTGAGTGTTTACAAAAAGCAACTTCGTGAAAAAAATAGAAATTTCGGGCGAATGTATTGTCCAGATATTTTTTTGCAATTTTAGTCAATGTGTATATAATTCTTATATGACATGTTCAGACATATATTCTATATTAACAACAATAACAAACTCAGCAATCACACACGTTCAAAACAGATCGTCTATTATTGACGATTTGCACGCCACTTGACCAAAGGCTTTTCTTTCTCTTTACCCTTTACCTACTTTACGCGCACTAACTTTTAAAATCCCATTCACACACATATGATATTTTTTAATGTCGTTCATTTGCGCCCCAGAAAAAATATCGATCGAAATTAAAATGCCACTAACATCTAGTGACAATAAAGAACACCTGTAATAAAAAATAAGGTGTGGAAAGGACACCTTTTTGTTGATTTTCTTCATATGTTGTGAGGTGCACTCACGGGTCTTAAGCTTGTTACGGTACCAGAATACGCAGAAATACAAGTAATAGTAAATCACACCTGCAGATGAAGATTCTCATGCTAAGCTTCGGCGAAATGCATCTATCGCATGGAAATGTTTTTATCTAGTACTAAATGTTTTATAAATAATGTAATGTAATGAAGTTAATGTAGTTGTATTAGAATCATCAAGACCTCAAGTTTTAATTTTTTTTTTAAATAAACTCTTTAACTTAAGCATAACGTAACTTTCTGTTGTAAACTTATATTGGCGCAGTCAGTAGGATTCCGAAGCGAACAAATTAAATAAAATTTTGTGTTCGATTAGATTCATAGATTTGTGCAGAGAAATACAAAAATTCGGTTTTCGTAATATCCACCAGTAGTGACATATGAGGCAGAGACAATTAACGTGACAAATATGGAACAGACAAAACTGAGAAAGTTTGAGAAGAAAATTGTAAGAAAAATATATGGCTCGAAGGAAGTGGCAGATGGAGAATACGGAAGGCTAATGAACATCGAAATAGAAAACATCTTGAAAGGAGAAGAGATCGTAAAGTACATAAAAGTACAAAGACTCCGAAGGTACGGCCACATAAGAACGATGGAACACAACAAGGAAGTAAAGAAAATCACGACATGGAGACCAAAGATAGGTAGAAGAAGAGAGAGACCGAGAAGCAGGTGGAAAGATCAGGTCACCTGATCTTCCCACCTGCAAAAGCAATGAGATTCTTGAACCTATAAATGACAAGAGAAAATCGGGAAATAAAACAGAAGCAGAGAAATTAAGAGAGCTAAAGCAAGATGAAAAGCAGAGTTCAAAATCTATCTTATCTAAACAGATTCCCATTATAGTATGCAGTTGAGGAAAAGAAGCACGTCATTCAAGAGCACGATAGATCGAACATCAAAGAAGGATATGTGTTAGTGTCAAAGAAATAGGTACAAAACCTAAAATGCTAGCATCCACGTCATTGACGTCAACAGTATCTCCAGTTCGTCGTAGTAAACAAAATGCATCGGTTTCGAGTACACCTGTAATATTAGAGGAGCTAAACAACTCTAATGAAAAAGCGAATTGGCGAAATAAAGAAGGAGAAGAAACAAGTTGTCGATGATATAGAAAAATATTCAGTCGGCGTCTTATCAGAAATCAGAAAAGTTTACTACATAGATAGAAGCCACGTAGTACTGGTAACAGGTAAATAAATGCTCCATCGAAACTCAAGAAAAATATTATACATCCATTGTGGATGACCCAGGTTTGAGTACATCACCGTCTGCTGTTAGTTATTCCAGCAGAATAACTCGTAAGATGGCTTGTTTTCGTGAAATACGAGTAGAAAAGGAAATCGTGACTTAAAAGAAGACAAAACAATATCAACATCAGTTTTTCATACAAGACCAGCGTTGGGAGATTTGGGAAATAAAATTCATTTCGCTTGGTTTCCGATTCTGTTTTTGATTTACATCAAAAACAAAAGAAAATCAAGCAAACAAGAGTGAAAATCCAGTTGTGATATAGAAGGCTGCAATTAGAGCAACTAAAAATCATGGCACCTCGATGTAAAACCACAAACAATCGTTTTTTTTTAAAAAAAGTAGGCTTTACTACAGATGAACTGATGCTGGAAGCTGACGACTGGGATGACGAGGATGACTTTCTCTGTCTGAATTAAAAAAAGTTTTGGACCTCATACCAAATTGTAATGAAAATGGATGGCGTTATATTTGATGATTTTGTTAATGTTGATGATGGTTTTCCAGCAGATAAGATTTTAAAAAGCGTCATAGGAAATGTCTTTTGTGCTGAAAAAAGTAAATTTGAGCTAGTATCTAGCAAAGTAAAAAAAAAACAAAAACTATTTTTCATTGTTTGTATATTTCGCAAAGATAAAAGTTGTTTCAGACTGAGCCGAAGATCAAGATGATGATGAAATAACTGTTGACCAAGCGTGTTCTGCATTGAAATGCTAAGAAATTTTGTTTCGTCCAAAGAAAATATTCCAAATCCAGTATACAACTCCTTAAATTAGTGGAAGAAGAACTTGTAGCCAAAGAGAAATGGTCCAATTAACCCAAAAAAAAAAATTACTGACTTTTTTCTCACACTGTCTTTGCATTGTCAGTCCATTGGAGATTCGAGTTAGGGAAGTTCCACTGTATATACATAATATATGAGTGGTGTCATCGAACTTAAACAATATAGTAATTAGAATGTTTCTAGAACATTCATCAGGTGATGAGTAACTCATCACAAAGTTTGGCGAAACGATATTGTAGTGATATTATTAAATAATTTTTGGAACCAAGTTTACGTATTTTATTTATTCAGTTAAGAATGGTTTTACTTTTTCACACTTAATTCCGTTATAAAAACATAAATATACCAAAAATAATACCAAATATGACCGCACATAATCAATTCGTCAAAAACTAACACTAGAAGTGATAATTTTAAAAGACGTAAGTCGATTCATATGAAAATACGGACTATACAGGGTGAGTCAACGATTTGAGAAAGTAAATTTTCTCTTTATCGCTTAATATAATCTAAAATTTGCGTGCTCTACTTGACAGGACTGGCTATTACACGTATACACAGAGATCCATAAATCATTGGCACAAATGTGTCAAAATAGAAAAGACAATTGAACATCAAATAAGATAAAGCAAATAAGTTTAATATTTTAAATGGACCGTACCCAGTATTATTGTATATTCTGCAACTACACGAATTTATCTTGACAATGGTATATCACTATCACATGTATCGTACCTTCAAATACTTTCGTCATTAAAGTAGGCTTTTTTTTTAAATTTTAAGTAAACAATGTTGGTCTCCATGCTACGCTTTTGAAAACTTCAAATTTTGGTAGTTGTCATACTTAAATTCAAATTATAGACGCCTATTATTATTTACATGATATAACCAAACTATCAAAATTATGCACTGTCACGAACAATTAAAAAAAAGCATGGCCGTCTCTAATGAGGAAAGTATTTGAAAGCACGGTACTTATTTTTTCAACAGCCACTATATTTTTCTATGTTTATACTAACTTTTACTTCGTCATTGATAAAGTTTTAAAATAAATTTAAATATCTTCTAAAATATCAAAGATAGGTAAGTATAGGACATACTTAACAAAAAAAAAGAGTGGCTATTTAAGGGCTTAACATGATCCTGTAAAAATATATTTGGGATCCCATTTAAAATAAATAAGTGTTTTGTGTTTAAAGTTTCTTCATTATGCAATATCTTCGCGAACACCCAGTATAAATTAAAATAGATTCTGACATATAAGTATCACTTCACACACCTTGTGTGTATGCCACACCAAATTATTTTGTGTGTAGGCAATTAAAAAGGCAGCTGTAAATGTCACTTTTTAACTTTAATCATACATAACTTGAAAACTGTTATCTTTAAGGAATAATTACTCTTGAAAATATTTCTACTTCAATGCAAAATCCAAATTTGAACTTATACAGTGTATCTACTTAAGTTGGAATCATATGGAACACTTTTTTATCATTAATTTTAAGAAAAAAAAGTTATTCTTCGTAAAAAGTTCTGCATGGTCTAGAACCCAAAGCGAATTACTTACATATCATTTTTTTGCAGTCGTATACGAGATGTGTCCAAAAATATGAAATTTGCTGAAGGGTAACGTACATTTATTTTTGACATTATCGAATATTGTTTTAAAACTACATTTTCTTTGTGCTAATGACTTATCGATCAACCTGTATAAGCGTATATATTTTTAAATTGTAAAGCAATAACGAGAATTTTTAATTACTTGTTAAAAATTAAATAGTAAATTTACTTTGTTAGATCGTACAGTCTGTCTTACGAAAAACGCACCACGCCATAACTCTCTTATTAATAATCCGATTTCAGTAATTCAAAAACCACGTAAGACAGGTGTATGTATAAATACTACAAAATAGTATAATTTATATATTTTCTTAAAATGCAATTTTTGACAAGCGATAGTAATTTTTTTTTAAATAACATTTTTTTTTTACAGTTTGGTAGACATATTTTTTTTCTGAATACAATGAGGGAAACCGCTGAGGAATTATGGTGTACACTCCGTAGGAATTCCAGGAATTATTTGGGATTGTTGGAATTATGTGGAATTATTTGGGATTATATAGGATTACATGAGATTATCTGGAATTATATCGGATTACGTGGAATTATGTGGGATTATGCGGTGTTACTTGGTAGAATTATGACAGATTCCAGGTCATCAGAAAGAATGTTTTTGTATCTATTGTCCTGTATAATCAACAATACTTTATGTAATCGAATCATCCCTTCAAATTAAACATCATGTCCATAGTTCAATCACAGTAGTAAAAATAAAATTGAATTTTAACAGAAAGTATTTTTCAATTCCACGAATGACGCCTTACGACTCATTACTTGATCATACGATATTTTGCGGGAAATTGCTGATCGTACACTAATTTTAACCGGTTTGAACCGAGATTTGAACGCATGCGCGCTCCGCTCGGCATTTTATTTATACAAGTCAGTGTAATGCGGTGTGATGTGATATTCTAGGATGTTCTGCTGTTTATTTTTGTTGCCACTGACTTATTGCACAGATAATCTTGAGGATAATTTTTACAGCTGAAATCAAGGTGTGATTCTCACTTAAAATTCTATTACTAAGTCTTTTACCAAGAGAGTAATAGAAATTTGTAAGCGCCCGCTCTTTTCTTTAGATGGAAGTTTCACAAACAAGGGCTGAGTGCTTCACCGAAGTTGAAAATAAGCTAAATATTTCCGTGCCTGCCTGCAAAAAAAATCTTTTAAGGATCAATGGATTTACTAACGCACAATTACTTGCTCAAATCACAGATTACGACGTCTTGGAGATGGAGAAATTTATGGCCGAGACAGTACCAACATTAATTCCCAAGGAGGAATACGAATCGTATTTTGGAATATTTTCGAAAAAAACAGAAAATTTCAAGCTTATACAAGGTCACAGAATATTAATTACCATAATTTCCAGCCATTTCAAAAGAAACGTTCTAGAACAATCTAAAACGCAAGATAAATCCCTTGCAATAAATTGGTGCACTGGAACTTTAGGTAAGCGAAGATGTCGGCCGAGACCTCAGTTAATCTATAGTATAGTATATGTACAGTAGAACCCAGATTATCCGAACAATTTTCTTATATGTTAATCGTACTCCATATTATCCGACCCCTGATTCTTAATTTTATACGAATTTTTTAACAAAATCGGTGTGAATATTGTCAAAGTTATTTTTCTTTTCAATTAGTGTGCTATTCATTTCGATATTACTCCATTTCCGTCTAGTGCATCGAGAGTATTACACATTCATAAGTCAAGTTACGTGGGTGGTTACGAGGTTAGTAATAATGCTAAATTTTAAAAAACGGTAGAATAATTATTATTTAGAAAAAGAGACCAAACCTTTCTCTAAGATTCATTTATGATTTTATGTACATATAGGGTAAATCGAGGAGAGATGACGCGTTAGGTGAGATGACGCAGTGACTGTTCCTCTATAACTGATGTTTATGCAACAAACCTGGCATCACTGTCCCGTATGATTAGGTATTACCGGCAAGTTGCATGTTTTGGCAATTTACTTTAAGTTGTTCTAGTGGGCGTATTTTTATAAATTTATTTTAAAGATATTGAACATTTTTTGCATCAACGGGAAGTGAAGAGAATACAGGTATGTTAGAGAATAATTGTATTATGTTATTCAGTTTCTTCGTATAGCTAATTAATGTGTAGTACTTTCTAACCTCATTTCACAGCGTTGATGCAGGTAGGTTGTTAGAAAGCTGGTGCGTCATCTCTCCTCATGAAATAAGGTGAGTTGACGCATTGATATATAAGGAGAGTTGACGCACAGATAGGTACCTACATATAAAATTGCATTTGGTATAGGTTGTGTTAGATATTAAATAATGTATCTTCTTTAGGCATGCCAACAGAGTATAAAAGAAAAGGAAGTACTAAAAGAGGTGAATGGACAATAGAACAGTTGTCTGCAGCAGTTGCTGCTATAGATAGGGGCGATATGGGAATCCGCGAAGCAGGTCGAGAATTTGGTATATCCGAAGGCACTTTACGACGTCGAAGAAAAAGCAGAGACCTCCAGACTAAAAAGCTTGGGCCGTCATCTACATTAGGAACAGAAAACGAGGCTAAAATTGTGGCACACATAAAAAAATTACAAAAGCACGGGTTTGCACCCACACGGACTTCTGTAAGGTCAATGGCTTTTGAGCTAGCGGAAACTTTGACAATATCACACAAGTTTAATAAAGAATCTCGTAAGGCTGGCTATCCATGGCTAGATTCTTTTTTAAGACGAAATAAGGAACTCTCCATACGAAAATCTGAAGGAGTTTCTGCCGCACGTTCTTTAGCGATGACCAAGGAAAATGTTGCATCTTATTTTTCACTCCTAGAGCGTACGTTGATTGAAAACGAGCTGATGAGTGAGCCTGGCTGCATTTTCAATATGGACGAGACGGGGCTCCAATTAAACAATCGTCCAGAACATGTTGTAGCTATCAAGGGGTCTAAAAACGTCGCGTCAGTTACTTCTTCTGAAAAAGGAGAGACTATTTCCGTTATTGTTTGCTGCAATGGTGAAGGAGTTTATATTCCGCCAACATGTATTTTTAAAGGAAAAAACAAAAAACCTGAGTATCAAGATGGAATGCCTCCTGGATCAACAGTTTATATGTCAAAAAAATCTGCCTATGTAAACAGTGAGATTTTCTTTACTTGGCTGAAGGAGCAATTTGTACCTCGGAAACCAGCAGGAAAAGTACTGTTGTTGTTAGATGGACACTCTTCCCATTGTAGCAACATTGAAATGCTTGAATATGCATCTCAAAATGGCGTTATTTTATTTTGCTTGCCGAGTCATAGTACTCAGTTTTTACAGCCTTTGGATAGAGGATTCTTTAGGTCCTTGAAGGGGTTTTATTATGAAGCTTGCGATTTGTTTTTAAGGGCAAATCCAGGAAGACGCATTACCAGGCTTCAGTTTGGGAAATTACTTAGTACTGCATGGGAAAAATCTGCCACAATAAAAAACGCAGTGTCCTCATTCAAGGCAACAGGCATAATCCCGTTTGATCCATCTATTATTCCTGATTATGCTTACCTAACAGAGGAGGCATCACAGGCAGAGTTACAATGTCGTCAAAATTCTTTGTCCAATATCATTATGAACAAAACCTCAGATGATCCCACGGTCAGGAGTCGGTCAATCTCACCGCAGCCTAGTTGTTCGACTGAAAAAAAACGTACTCCTGGAAAGCTGTTGGACCAGATATCTCCAGTGCCAGTTGCACGTGCTGTACAAACTACAAGGAAACGTAGTAAACAGCTTGCTGCTATTTTATCGAGCTATGAGCATATATCAGAAAAGAAAAAGAAACAAGAAAAAAAAGGGAAGCAGGCGAAGCCATCAAAAGATGTTGAAAGGAAGTCAAGAGCTGGAAAGCATATTGAAAAGAAAAAACAAGAACGCATTTATGAATCTTCAGACGATGCAGAGGATGAATCTGAAATTATTTATGATGATTCTTCAACCTACGAAGATGAATCAGACCTTTGTGTAGGATGTAGAGAAGAGTATAGCAAAACCAAAAAGACAGAGGACTGGATTCAGTGCATCATTTGTCACCGGTGGTTACACGAAGGCCGCACCAAGTTTAAAGATTTTTGTGATTTTTGTGGCAAGAAGAAAACAGATCATAAAAATAAGTAGTTTTTAGTTCAAAATGTATTTGGTTTTTTCTTTTTTTTTTGAACAGAAATAAATTATTTTTTTAAGCACCATATTTGTAGTTTATTATATCATAAAACTCATAAGAAAGAATGCGCCGTCTCACCTAACACACTGCGTCATCTCTCCTATACACTTAGGTGAGACAGCGCAAGATGTGCAAAAACAAAAACAATTAATTTTATTGATATTAATATGTTTACGCTTATTTACAATACATGACAACTTAATGCAGTGGTTTTTAGTCTCTGGGACTTATTTCTATTATTTTTGGTGCCATACAAATAGCACAGTACCTAATTTTCAAAACATGCGTCATCTCTCCTCAATTTACCCTACCTATTTTGATTATTGGAGCACGATCTGATCCGCATTAACTCGAATAATAGAAGTGCTACTCTACTTGTCGTTCTTGAAGATGAAGAAGTATTAAGAACGGATTTCAGAATAAAGTTTTGCTTTACTTTTAGGGGCATGTCGACAGGCAAGTACTACATTAGTGGGTGCATCAGGCTCACAATCGGTAGTTACCGACGAGATCGCTACAAATCTCCCAGAAGAAACTTCTCATGTTTCACGTACTATAAGAAACTGGATTAAACATAAGTGCATCAGCCACGATCAATGGTACTTCTTTAAAACAAAATTTTCTGAAATATTTTTCGAAACCAAATATGGAATACGAAATGAGATATTGCGTTATGAGATGCTACTGTAAAAGTTCGTATAAAATTCAAAAATATGCCAAACAGCTAGGCCATTCTAAGAAATGGATTTGTGGTAATATTTACAAGCATTTATCTGGACATATAAGTGCTTATTCTGCACCTTGTTCCGTGTATCGAAGACAACCGACACACTAAAATCATCGTTAAGTCCATCTTTGACATGTGATCCAAAGAAAAAACAGTGAGAGTAAAAATATTAAGTGGTTTTTTAATCAGATTTCTAGCTCTGAAGCGAATACTTCGATAGAACATGCTGAAAAAGGTAATATAGCTCATCAAGTGATAACTTCGTTACAAAATTCAGAGGATGATAAGGGAAAAAATGTTGGAAAAGCTTGCAAAGCAATAACTATAATTAGCAATACTCTGATTGTTCCTTCGTTCAATATATATCAAACAGCAAAAACATCCTAACAATATTGAAAGTCCTATTGCTAGCTCGATTGTTAGTGATAATCCTTTTGAAGAAACGGAACCATGCTCGAAATGGAAATCTTCTGATGGTATAGAAAATCGAGACAGGGAAAATAAATCCCATCACAGACCCATCACTCAGTGGTCATTACTAAGTGTAATTGAGTGTAATAAATTTTACGCTGTTTTTTATGATGAACGGTGGTATGTAGGTCAAATTATTGAAATTATCAATGATAAAATTTATAAAATTTATTTGCAACCAGAAGATAAAATGAATTTTCTTGCCACAGAAAAAGTGTGCTCACCAGAAGTAATCCGTCTGTTAGAAGGCATACTTGAAAGTGAAGCTACGCGTGCCTATCTAAACCTTATGCATTTAGCCATTTCATCATATTTAGATCCAAAAAATTAGTAACAAGCGCCGTATTTACAACATTTGGTATGTTGTTTTCCTTAAGTAGTGTATAAATACAACAATCTTTTTCGTAAGGCTGGTGTTATGTATATTCAACCTTCATTTACCTTTAAAACGTGCACAAAATCCTCAGAATTCGTGGAACATATAAAGAAATAATTAGGGATTATTGGGATTATATGGGATTATTTGGAATTATTAGGAATTGTGTGGAATTATATTGGATTACGTAGGATTATTTACATATAGTGGGATTATGGTGTACGCTTTTGAGTCAGCGGTTTCTCCCTCGGTTTTTTCTAAAATTTTCAAGTGGCCTGGGGAACCGAATGAGAGCGCTCAAAACAATAACTGTCATTTATGAATTGTCAGCTTGTTTCCATTTATTGTTGGTTGTATTATTTCTTGCATTTTTATTATTACTTCTTGCATATTGTTATTTCATTATGGTTAACAATCAATTAACTGATATGGCGCCAGTGTTTCTCGAGTGCCAAAAAAATTCTGGTCAAGGTATTTACGCAGCTCGCTTTCCCGATAAAGAAGTTCCTGACCGTCAGAAATTTAGAAGAATTGAACGAATTTTAAGAATTTACGGAGCTTTTAAGAAACCAAAGCAAGATGGACGCAAATTTTGTGATGGTAAATTAGATGCCATTCTCGGTGTTCAAGAAAATCCAAGAACTTCAACTCGGGAAATCGCACATAAGATTGGCACGTCAAAGGACACTGTTCATAAAATCTAAAAAACACACATATTTAAACCGTACATCCCACAAAAAATACAAGCTTTGTATAAAAACGATCCAAATCGACGATGCCAATTTTGTGTTTTCTATTTAAACATGTTACGTCAAGATGGCCTGTTCTACATAAATGTGATTTGGTCTGATTAGTGCACTTTTAGCAATAATGGCGTTTCCAACAGAAATATTCACCGTTATTGGAGTTAAGAAAAACCAAGAATTATTGTTGAAACCAATCGACAAGACAGGTTCACCATAAATGTGTGGTATGGTATTTTGGGTGAAAAATTGATTGGACCCTTTTTCATTGATGGCACCCTAAATCAGGACAAATATCACCAACTACTAATTAAAAATTTGGACAATTTCTTGGATGAATTACCTCTTGCAGAGTTAAATAGAGTGTTTTTCCAGCAGGATGGCGCTACACCACATAATGCCAGGATAAATGTTAACTGGTTGAATGCTAAATTTGGCCGAAAATGGATAGGGACATACGGGCCAGTTCGGTGGCCTGCGCGTTCGCCTGATCTAACGCCGTTCGATTTTTGGCTATGGAGCTACGTTCAAGACCGTGTCTATTTAACAATCCCCGAGAATGAACATGTTTTAAGACAGAGAATTATTCATACTTGTCGAGAAATACCTCCTTTTTAATTTTGAATGGTACATATGGGGTAACTAAAAGGTGCCAGCTTTGTATTCAGCAAGGTGGGAGGCATTTTGAGCAATATTTATAATAATTACGATTTGTTACGATGTTTTATTTTTGACGTTAATAAAATTTTCCATTGTTTTGTATTCCAAGGCATACTTAAACTTTTTCTAAAAAATAAAATTACTTCCCAAGAATATTTTACAAAATGAAGTTGAATCACACCATTGTATTCAGAAAAAATATCTCTACCAAATTGTAAAAAAAAAATTATTTAAAAAAATTAACTATCACTTGTCAAAATTACATATTATAAAAAAATAAAAATCATACCATTTTGTAGTATTTATACACCTGTCTTATGTGGTTGTTGAATTACTGAAATCGGATTATTAGTACTAGAATTATAGCGTGGTGCGTTTTTCGTAAGACAGACCGTACGTAATCACTGCATATCTTTAATATGGTCGAGTAAATGATTTTTGTCGATAATTTCGTGGGGCGCAAATAGACAGAAGGAAACAATATCTGGAGTGTTGTTATTATTAGTATTCTCCCGTCACTTTCTGTATATTAACATTAAGGAAAATTAAAAAAAAATATATGCTATAAATTAACATTCACGTCACTAGTCCCTTACGTGAGCTTATTTTATTATTAAGGACGCTCTCTTTCTTCTGTTCTTCCTGTTGTTCGTTCCGTTATTCTCTATCTTTCTTTTAAAGTGCGGATTTTGAAGAGCAAGTGTGTTCATAAATACACCCGGGAATTACCGGTGGCGTACCGAAAACGGTAAATACGATCGGACGTGGATGAGGAAGTGATCGCAATGGTCACGTACGTAATCCAAACTACCGGAACGGGAAGTGATACGATGCGGCACAGCACGAGAAAAACCGGAAAACGAGAAACGTGCGGCGAACACGAGGAAGAACGTGACCGTTGCTGTCACTTCCTCTTTGACAAGTCCAATTCTCCTTGACCGTTCGCGGTCATCACCGATAACGGTATTATCAATTGTTGCGCGTGCCCCAAATTCGGATCCGCCTGTGCCAGGCTGAAGATGACGCTGCCGTTAGATGGGGTGGCGTACATCATACCTTGAGCCGTCTGATAGACGAGCGGTGGCAATATAGAGGCGGCCTGCGAGGACGTCGTCGATGATGATGAAGATGACGGCATCGACGTCTGTTGCTGCTGCTGTTGTTGTTGGGGTTTTGAGGCCATTGCGGAAGAGGTGGTGATCGGTGATGTGGTCGTGATGGTTTGCGATTGTGACAGGATTGTTTTCGACGCGGCTGTGATGACTGATGGTTCTTCTTTTATGTCGATTTCGGGACCTTCTCCGTCGCTGCTGTCGCTAGAATCCCCAGGTGACATGTTCTCGTCCTGTAACAAAGAGAATTGATTTCATATAATACATATAATACGATTACATTAATTTTTTGAAATAAAACAAATATTAACAAACAGTGTATATACATTTTCTATCTCCCTGTATGGGTAACTTCTTTGGTATTGAAGATCGGCTAAATGGAGCACTCTTTTCATAAACTTAAGTAGAAATTGTATTTATTGTCAACCTTTAAGGATATTGAAAATTTCCAAGATTTTCATGTATATTAATAATAGCAGACGGAGTAAAACACAATTTACAATAAATCCAGCACATATATTAAAACAACTTATTACAAAGTATATGATATGTTTTGCTATCACTGTAGCTTCTTCGGATATTCAATTACTACTAAACTATATATTTTCCCAAAATCAGGTGGTCAGATCTTACAATGTCTAGGATACTGCGGGGAATTTCTGAAATTTACTTTAATGATTTTTTATTATCTATTTTATCTTAAAAGTATTTTCTAACAATAGCTTTTACATGGTTTATGGATCTTAAGGTCTGTTATAGGTATTTATTTATTGCGGGTTTGGATTTTCACAATACATATTCATAATCGGTTTGCCTACACGGATTTTAATGTTTCTAGGCTCATTAGATAGAGAATTTTTCAAAGAATTGAAGGATAAGTACTACGAAATTACGTGGTTGTCAAAAAAATAACAGGGGGCGCTGTTCTCAATTTATGTATATTACCTTTTTTTTTTCTTTAAAACTTTAAATAGAAAGTTGCTACCATTTTTCTTGACGAAGATCATAGGAAGACAATGCAGAAAAATAAAAATTTTTAAATATACTTTTTTTTATTTATTGCAAGTAATAATTTTATTTTAATAGGGTCACTAGACAGTGTATAGTTCGTTTTCACTTGAATTTTCATCATACTCTTCCATAAATGTATTCATTTCAATCTTCTCACCGATTTTTTAATTTATTGCATGTTACGCTAGATTCTCCTTTTAAATGTTTTCAAATTCACTAGCTCTTCTTATATTTCATGTCTTATCTTTTTAGACATTGATATAAAATAATTACAATAGTAGTAATAATAATAATTATACCCAACAGATATGCATCTAATTATAGGAAAACAGCAAAAATAATTTCCATAGCTCATGAACTATGTCGACAATAACGAGAAAAAAAAAACAATATAATATAATGCATTAGTTATACTTAACCAAATCATACACTCATAAGTAACGAAAGAGTATAAAAATTGATATCTAATTCATTCTCGCCTATAACATGAAAGTATGGAAAAGAACCTATTATTATACCTAAAGATAAATAAGAAAGCAAATATAAACGAAAAAAAAAATATTTAAATCAGAAAGTACCAAAAATTAACAAATGTTCAAAGTATTCACCATTATTTTCAATACACATGTTTACTTGTCGATTAGTAGAGAGCACAGTTACTTCAATTTTGGAGGCAGCAATTGTTGCATCGACTTTTTGTAATAAACTATGTCTTTTATTCTGCCCCATAAATAAAAATCAAGAACATCTCGCAAGGCGAAAAAAACTCAATAATATCTTCTTTCCGGATAATTTAGGGAATATTGCCGGGAAACAAGAATGCATTTTAAAGCATTGAAAATACATTCTGATCATGTCATAAGCTTCAACGTTAAAATATGACATTTTACAAACTTAATAATTATGTGCAGGTGTCCAAAAAGGCTTAATTTGCTAAATACGTACAAAAAGTTTAACTACAAGTGACAATAATATTTATACATTTCGATATTCATGGCCCACCTTGGAAATATCATAATAATGTAATTCAGTATCACGGTGCATGCGATGTTGTATGATGGAAATTTAAAAAAAAAAAGCAAACTAGAGTTTCAGTACTATTATTATTTTATTTCAATGTTGGAAAGGACAAGAAGTGATATTTAAAAAATAATAGCTAGAGAATTTGCAAACATTTAAAAGGAGAATCTAACGTAACATATACAATGAATTAAAAAAAATCGATAAAGACATTGAAATGAGTACATTTATGGTAGAGTATGATGAAAATTCAAGTGAAAACGAACTAAACACTGTCTAATAAACCTATTAAAATTAAAATAAAATTATTATTCGCAATAAATAAATAAATTTATATTTAAAAATTTATATTTTTCTGGATTGTCTTCGTATGAATATACCTCCATCAAGAAAAAAATGAGGCGTGGCCACCACACGACTTTCTTATACGTATGAAAGTGTTATAGAATGCATAACTTACGACATATTTGCAAAAAATCGCTATTTTCGATAGGAGTAAAAGTGGTACTTCCGGTCGGAATTTTGAAATTTTTTTTATATAAAAGATATTGAAAATTATGTTTTAAATACTTTTATACTCGTAACGTACTTGTCTTAAAAGCATGACTTGCGAGATATTCGCAAAAAACTGATTTTCGATAAGAGTAAAAGACCTACTTCCGGTAGGAATTTCGAAAAACTTTTTTAAAACAATTTGTTTAAAACTTAATTCTAAGTACATATGAATTCTTTATATTCTAAAGGTAGAGGATGATCTACTCAAGTGTGTTGTGGAGAACCCAAATGAAGAAGACTACGTCAGTGGATCCAGACGAAGGTTGGAGGATGCCCACTAGCGAGTACGCCATCACACTCAGGATGCCAGCGACAGGACGAAGAATAGTTACCACGTGCAAGCCGAGAGAGGACCTTGTTTGGTTATATAATCCTCAACGTCGCCGAGGCCTGTCCCCAAAGCTCCAACAATACTGGGAGGGACCATACGAAATACTAGAGCAAATAGATGACGTCGTTTATCGCATGAGACTAACACCTCATAGTGAGCCAGGGATGGTGTGTTTCAACCAATTGCCCCATACCATGGACGTGACAGCGGTGAAGTGGCGGATGTGCGACAAATTGCTGGAAAACCTAGAGAGCCAGCTTATGGGAATCCCTTGTCGATTTACGAGGACGTGCACTCGAGCAAAATGTGGGTAGGCTGGCAATTCCGAGGCTGGGCTGCGGATTAGACCGTTTGGAGTGGAAAATCGCAGGAAACATGCTGGAGGTGGTGTTTCGGCGTGCTGGTATGGAAATGGTCGTGTGCGGCTGTCGGCCCAAACAGCCCGTTGTGCAGCCTGGGGCGGTGGATTGCCATTTCCACAAGACGGCTGGGTGCACCCGTGGGTCCCGGTGTGGATTTCGTCATCCGCCAGCGACAAGAACATGGAATAGTGTGTTTCGGGACGAAACGCAGTTTTTAAGAAGGGGGCAATGTAACGAAATGAGTGTACGACGACAAAAAGCAGAGCCCCTAAATCATCTCGGCGCGGCATATAAAAACGATATGTAAACAAGTCATCTCACAGTATTGTTGGCGTAAACAAGGAAGAGTCCAGATTTCCTCCAGTATATTGCCGAACTTACTGGTACATTTCGAGAACATTTCATGCAGGTGTATATAAGGCGACTGGGTCACCGATGGATGATTCATTACGGGATTCATTGCGGGGTTCAGTCTCGAGTGCGTGGTAGCCAAAGAAATAAATAAGTAGTGCCGTCTTATATAAATAGAAGGGTTACATAAATACGGACATATTAGTAGTAAATAAATACAAGTGTTAATTTTAATTTATTAATAGTAGTTTAAGTGTGATAAGTTAGTTTTATATTTTATATTGTTATATAATTTTAAGTATATAAATATACAGACTGTTATAAATAAATAATTGCACGAGTTGTTTATTTCGAACCCGAAAACGCAACAATATTATTGCCACTACTACCAAGAAGATATTTCATTTTTCAATACACCGAACTGAACTTGGCGCAGATTCATTCGATGTTTTCTACGTTAGTTTGGGTTGTCTGTGAAGTCCGAGATGGTTAACACAGTCTACCTGTTCGATGGATCTGCCCCCAAGCCTCATCAGGAAGCTCGTCTCCATTAATTTCGTCTTTGGGTAGAATTGGATCAACATGTTTTTTTGCTAGTATTAAGTCTTATGCCGTTTGAAGTGCACTAGTCCAAAATGCTAATGCCGCTGCTATGCTTCTTTCCACTAATACTTGTACATTACATTATGCATTTTATACAGATTTATTAGTATAAAAGTTTCGTTTTGAATAATTTTTCAATAAAAAAAATTCAATATCGTATTGAAGTAGCTCTTTAAATTCACTCCGTGTGGAAAATGGATCCCACTCATATTTTAAATAGTTTAATAACATCAGGACAAGAACAATTTATAACACAGCACGTCATAGGAATCTTTTCGTAAGAAACACATCAAAATACAAAATTGACATTTATTTACGTTTCCAGGTACATCATAATCAATCGTTATTGCAGAATAAAAATATTAAAAAAAAATGTCCCAATGAGTATACTTGCGTTTATGAACGTGTAAAGCACGTCTACTGGCGGTCATAATTATTTCAATTTGACAGTATCTTGGACAACCTTATGACTATTATTATTATGACAGTCCTGAGATGGGTTCTGTAGCTTATATTATTGGACAAGTAAAATCTTAAACATTTAAATTTTTCATTTTTATTTCACTGTTTAATAATATAGCAAAATATTCTGTAGGTGCAGCCATTTTGATCAACAATATAACCTGATAATTTTCGAAGGCATATTTTGGATATGTTTTTAAAATTAGCAGGTTGACAGCTCTATGAAAAGTGACATACAGTAACTTAACTGTCAACCAAATATCACTGAGATCAAATATTTTAGCAAAATCACTTTCATTAAAAATAATTACCAATATATCCATATTCGAGATCTTTAATCAAAAGAACATAGCAAACTTACTATTTACGAAATTGTAAACATCTCGAGCACATCATTTATACATACTCGGGCAATATTAAAACATTAAATATATATATGTATAGGAAATTATGAGTGTATATATACATACACTGCATGCGTAAGATGTGTAATATTTCGGAAAATATTTTTAAAAGTGGGCATAAAAAATATAAAACGGAACAGCTGCCGCTATTTACTCTGAAATCTAGGATGCCCCGACGCATGCCAAGTTTTATATAAAAGCTTAAGCCGTTTGTGTGTTAGCGAGCATGTGTTCGTGTCTATGTTGGTGATGCGTCATCAAGAGAGCTAGATTATCGGGTACGCCAGAGAATGATTTTTCTTTTAACGATTGTTCTCGTAATAAAATGCGAAAGGAAGAATTTCGCCTGCCCGGTCTCCGTGCTAAACCGAAAACGATATTTCGGTTTGTTTGGCCGCCTTGGCCAAAGTAAATATTTAAACTTTCGTTGTATAATATTTCAGTTCCTGAACAATGTGGGTCATTTCCTTGGCCATTATGAAACGACGGGATTTCGCTTTTTATAAATACACAGGGTGACATAATTGAAGTATTTTAATAGATTTTTCAGTATTATTATCAGTATTGATTTGGGAATGTATGTACAGTCCTCTTAACAAAAAGGTTGACAATCTAAAGTATAAATTATGTCTAATATTTGTAGGTCGAGCTATAGTTTTATTATGAATGAAATAATCAATCTTTTCGGCGATAGTGAGTTTCTTCGTAAAATATATAGATGAATACATGGTACAAATATATAAGGTATGCTACAACTTTCAAATTCGTGTATTTCGCGGTATGTATGTATGTATGTATATTTTATTTTTTGTAATATAACCATTACAGAAAATTGTCATAGTGTTTTTTACAAGTCACAAACACTATAGTTAATATAATAGATAAAATATGTGTGTGTATATACCAGGTGTTCGCGCGAAGGTGCTCACTATTGCTATCTTCGTTAATATCAAACGTACGAAGTCGGTTAAATTAGCAAACTAATAGTATTTTTTCCTCTGATTACAACGCTGAAAACAGAAAAACAATTGCGCATCTGGTTTACGAGTTATTTATAAAAATAATGTTTTTATAAATGGAACACCCTGTATATTTTTACATCTTTGATAACTACACCAAATTTCTAGCAACAAATGTCATTATGACTTTTCCTCTAAGTTGAAAAATAAAGGTCCAGAAGCTTTTATTACTACTATTATGATTTACGCATTCAACATTAAAAATAGCAGGCCTCGAAAAATGGTAAGTATTTATTTTGACTGACAGTAATAATTTGTAACGTCACTTCGGCATTAACATTAATAAAATGAATTTTTCTCATTTGGAAAAGGTTGATATGCTCGAAGTTTATTATGTTTGTCAAAAAAATTGCCTTAGAGCGCTAGAACTGTATGAACAGAAATTTCCTAATAGACGAGTACCGCACAGAACCATATTTAAACGGTTGCATCGTCAGTTAAGAAACAACGAAAGTACTTTTAAGACGAAGAGAACAAAGCGATTTGTTTGTGACGAAGAGACAGAAACTAACGTATTAGCCTATTTTGAAATAAATCCAGGTAAATCAATAAGAAACTTATCAAATGAGATAAATGTGTCTCTAGCAAGCATACAAAATTTTTTAAAAAAGCACAAATACCACCCATACAAGTACAACTTAAGCCAAACCCTATTACCAGGAGATCTACAACGCCGCGGCGGTTAGAATTCTGCCAACTGTATGTGCATTACTGCAGAGAGAATCCTAATAATTTTAAAAATATTTTATGGAGCGATGAAGCCAACTTCTCAAATAATGGAATGTTTAACAGAAAAAATAATCATTTTTGGAGTCGACAAAATCCATTAGCCGTAAGGACAACAATCAAGAAAGATTTAGTCTTAATGTTTGGTGTGGAATGATAGCATCTCGAATTGTAGGACCACATTTCTATCGTGGAACTCTAACTGCTGAAGTATATTTAAATTTTCTTATGCAAATTTTAACAGATTTCACGGAAAATGTTAATTTGGCGGATTTACCCAACATCTGCTTTCAACAAGATGGGGCTCCTCCCCACAATAGTCACATTGTTTCGAATTCTTTGATCAATATGTTTGGGGACAACTGGATAGGCAATCATGGACCGATACCTTGGCCTCCTAGGTCTCCCGACTTAACGCCATTAGATTTTTATTTATGGGGTTTTGTAAAAAGTAAGGTGTATGCTACCTCTAGCAGAGACATTATAGAATTACAAAATAAAATATTTGACGTAATTACGAATATTGATGGTCGCACGCTTCTAAAAGCTATCCGAAACATTAAGAAGCGTATGCTGAAAAATGTATAGAGGTAAATGGTCACATTTTTGAACACCTCTTAAAATAGCAGTTTTTATCATTATTGTTTGGTTAAGCTTTTGTTATTGTTTTTTTTTTGTATTACTTGTTAATTGTCATTCAATAAATTACATTAGGTGCTTGCTGTGTTGTTTAAAAATTGTTGTCTCTAGAGTCTTTATTTTTCAACTTAGAGGAAAAGTCATAATGACATTTGTTGCTAGAAATTTGGTGTATTTATCAAAGATGTAAAAATATACAGGGTGTTCCATTTATAAAAACATTATTTTTATAAATAACTCGTAAACCAGATGCGCAATTGTTTTTCTGTTTTCAGCGTTGTAATCAGAGGAAAAAATACTATTAGTTTGCTAATTTAACCGACTTCGTACGTTTGATATTAACGAAGATGCAATAGTGAGCACCTTCGCGCGAACACCTGGTATATAAAAATGTATAAGACACTACAACAAATATTAGACAAACGACACCTATATACATATATGAATTAGACTAGTCTATTTAAAATTCCCCTATGGTATAAGACTCTCGCTCTAACAGTAACTTTTTTACTTCCTTTTTAAATCTTGTGGGTGGTAATTTTCTTATGTCGCTCGGAATACGGTTATATAATTTAGCTCCCCAATAATCGATTGATTTTTGTGTGCATGTTAATCTGTGGTATGGTATTCGAATATCATCCCTGCTGCTTCTTGCTGTGCACGTATGTGACGACGGACAAGATGTAAACTGACGGCAGTGTAAGAATTTTTGCTTATGTAAAATGTGTTCTGCAACTTTGATTAATTTCTAGGTCAAGAAGGAACCTGATAGCGCGTTTTTGCAGGACAAATATTCTACTTGCCTCCGTCGCTATTCCCCAGAAGAGCACTCCATAACTCATAAGAGAGTGAAAGTAGGAGAAATATGCAGTTTTGGCAGCTTCGTAGGTTGCCACGTGTTTCACCCTCTTTATAGCATATAGTGCTGATGATAACTTGGTTGCTAAGCTATAAATATGCTTTGCCATTTCATATTAGTGTCCATAGTGATCCCCAAGAATTTGGCTTCAGATGGTATACCAGTTGTTGTGAATGTCAGAATTTGCGTCTTATTAAGGTTGACTTTTAGCTTGTTTGCTGCGAACCAGGTATTGGCGTCTCTTATAACATTTTCTGATGTCTGCTTAAGAGTCTTGCAACCATTCGCTTTTGTAAGTAGAGATGTATCATCTGCATATAGGCAAATTTCAGCTCTGTCAACGTTTGATGGAAGGTCGTTAATGTATAATATAAACAACAGTGGGCCAAGAATTGAACCCTGGGGAACTCCACATGTTGTTTTCCTAAATTTTGATTGTGATTTGTTCCATTCAGTTAACTGGATTCTATCACTGAGGTAGGACTTTAATAAGTTGAACGGTTCACCTCTTATTCCGTAGTAGTTCAGTTTACTCAGTAGGATGTCATGATTCACTGAGTCGAAGGCTTTTGTTAAGTCTAGTATATTCATTTCCGCCCACATACCAGAATCAAAAGCTTGGTATATGTGCTTGACCATATGTGCGATTCCACTAGACGTTAAGCGTTCTTTTCTGTAGCCATGTTGTTCAGGTGACAGGTATTTATTACTTTCTAAATAATTAATTAACCTTGTGAAAATAGCCCGCTCAAATACTTTCGAGAGCGTCGGTAAAATGCTGATGGGGCGATAATTTTCACATTTATTTATGTCGTCTTTTTTAAATATCGGAAAAACTTTTCCTACTTTAAGTATCCTTGGGAACACTCCTTCTTCTAGGCATTTGTTAAAGATATCTGCCAAGGGTGTGCTTAATTCCTGATTTAATTGTCTCAACAATTTAGTGGAGATTTCGTATATATCTGTTGTGTGTTTGTCCTTAAGTTGACTTATAATTTTCTGAACTTCCACAGCAATAACAGGAGAAAAGAAGAGCGATTGTGTGTTATCTAAGTTAAGGTTTCGTAGGAAATCTTCAGAAGAATACGATGATTGTATAGTATTTGCTGTATATTCGCCTATTTCGCAAAAATAATCATTTAATTCATCGACTAACAAACTGGATTCAGCTACTTGTTTGCCTGAGCCAATGACTCTTGTTTCGCTGTTAATCACCGTCCATATTGCTTTGACTGTGTTACTTGATCTTTCAATATAAGTTGCATTAGACTTTTGTTTCAGTTCTTTTATTTTCAACAAGTACTTTTTCTTCAATTGACGATAGATACTATAAGACTCCTCGTTTTTGGACACTTTCGCTACAGTTGCCCAAGCGTCTAAAGCATTTCTTAACTCAATAATTTCCCCATTTGCCATTTGATTTATTTCTAATTTTTACTTTTGTCTCAGGGAAACAGCTGTTGAACAATGTCATGTAGCTATCGTGAAAACTTTTAAATAGACTGTCAGCGTCATATGATATGTGAGACAATTCAAGCTTTGTCTCTAGTAAATTTTTGAACGTATTGATACTTTTATTGTCAATCCTTCTAATAGTTTTAATTTTATTTTCAGTCTTTCCCTCCCCATAATCGTATGTCAAGATCTATGGTCTGATAAATGCATATTAACAGTCTCTTTCGTTAAATCAGAAGGTTCGATATTTGTGAAGATGTTATCAATTAATGTGCTTGTAGTGCCTGTTATTCTTGAGTATTCTTCGAATACTTGGCTTAAATTATATGCATTTAATCGGCCTGATTCTATAAGAAAGTGTTTAAGAATTTATCACCCATTTAGGTGGTTATTACTCAAGGTCAATGATTATGACTACAACTAGCCACTTCTGCAATTCTGTAAGGACGTAGTTACTAAAGTTTTAGTCACTGAATGCTAAAAACGTCACTATTTCTAATCACCGTAAATTTCTGGTTATTAGAGCATAACGACAGTTATTTGTGAATCATAGTTGTTTACAAGTTCAGAGAAGTTTTAAATCATGGACCTCGATTTGTTTCATATACACTTTTTTAATGTTTTTGAAGAAATATATAGAAGGTAGGTGTGCAATTATTGTTATTTAATACTAATAAATAGTATACACCTTTGTATATTAGAAGAGTTAGACGACTTCGATACCGAAGATTAAGGGATGTTTCGAATCCATTTGCAATGCCAGAAGAAAATTTTATCAAAATGTATCGTTTACCCATTCAAGTAGTACAGGATATATTAATACCGCAAATTGAAAATCACATACAAGTCGGAGTAAGAGCTTCTTATGTACCAATACACCTGAGGGTAAAGAGAAAATTTAATATATAAAATAAGATATACCACCTGTATCTGTTTGTAGGTATTAGCTACATTGCATTTATTGGCACAAGGTAATTATCAAGCAAGTATTGGAAGCGATAACCTCATTGCATTATCACAAAGTACTGTAAGTAAAATTGTTACCGAAGTAATTGAAATAATTGCAATACAAATCTTCAACCAGTACATAAAATTCCCAACATTGGGAAATGAAGTGAATATAGTGATGCACGGGTAAATATTATAATATAAAAGAAAAGTAGCTATTTGATAGTTGTATTTTAGATTCTTTCAAAAATTTAACTTTCCCAATGTAATTGGAGCAATAGATTGCACTCACATTGCTATACAGTCACCACCAGTAAATAATCCTTTAGAACCAGCATTGGCATATTTCAACCGGAAAGGATACTATAGCTTGAACGTCCAAACAGTAAGAATTGAAAGTAGTTATGAAAAAAGTAAACTGTTTTTTTTTTTTATAGATTTGTGATGCAGATCTTAGAATTTTAGCTATTAATGCTAGATTTCCTGGAGCTACTCACGATGCGGCAATTTGGGCAACCTCATCTATAAATAGGTACCTGCAACGACAATTTGAGCAAGGCGAAAATCAAAAATGGCTGTTAGGAGATTCAGGATATCCACTGAGTCCTTATCTTATGACGCCCATATTGGGCATTAATCCGAATGATGGTTCTCCAGAAGCTCGATATAATCGGTGTCATGCCAGAGCACGCAACACAATCGAAAGATGCTTTGGAGTATTTAAGCAACGTTTTCGATGCCTGTCAAAACATAGAGTTTTGCACTACAATCACAGGAAAGCTGGATTGATTGTGTATGCATGTGCAGTATTGCATAATATATTAATCGAGAGACACATAGATATTAATGTAGAAGTTGATGATGATAGTGATTCAGATGTTGAGAATGACCCGGACATAAATTTAAGTATGTATATAAGTAAGTATGCTTTCTCATTTATTTTAATTTCATATATGGCTGTTGTAGATGCTGATATCCTAGCCGCAGGCAGAAATGTAAGAAATGCTTTAGTAAGAAACTTTTAGCATATAGTTTTTTTTTACTAAACATATTGTTATTATAGCTTTTAAATAAACTGTTTTATAATATATAATTAGTTTTCAAAACATTCTTCACATATTCCCAAATAATTAGATGAGCTTACTCAAACTCTGCAGTTCAGGGAAATTGGGCTGTAAAGGGGAAAATTAGTCTCCGCATATATATATAAAAATCTATTATTTTATTTTTATAAACATTTTAAGTACATAAAATATTAACTAAATATGTATTCTTTTATAACAAAATAAATAATTCCTCAAGTACATAAGAAACAAGTAAATACCTTTAATAAAAATTTTATTCTTTATTTATATTATTCATTATGAGAATATTAGAATAATTATTAATAGCTTCAGCCAACACTTGTATGGAATCAGCAAAATGAGTTATGGCATTACTTAGCTTGTTTGATCCTGCTGCATAACTTTTAGCAGATTCATGTAGCACTGATACTGACGATGTATAATTTCTCACATTTGCCTGATTTTTATTTCTTAACACTTTTTTCCCAGATCTTCTAATAGGTAATTGATGCTCTTCTATATTTTCAATGTCATCAAAATCTAAACAATTATAATATGAATAATTATAACAATATAAATTATAACAAATAGATATGCATACCGTTATGAGAAAATTCACTATTGTCATCTTGGATATTTATAACTTGCTCTTCAGATTCAATGTTCACTTCATTCTCAGTATTGTCAGGAATTACATTTAAAATAATTGTTTCATTTTCTGGTTCCGCCTCTTCAGGCATACCAGAACATCCTGTTACAGATACCCACCCCAATAAGTTGATCAGTTTTTCTTCGACATCTGTTAGGGGCTTCACTTTATTTTCCCCTCCTCCAGTGGCCTGTTGTTCTTTTCGATAGTCGCGGGCCTTTTTTCGGGTCCGACACTTCCACTCAACAAAAAATCGCCTCCATTCCTCTCCTGTTTTTTTAGGGCCTTGCATATTATTCAGTTTAAGTGCAACTCTATCCCATAGCTTGTTTAAATCTTTCGTTTTCAATGGGTGTTGTTTTAAGGTTAGTAATGTTTTATTTTCATCAACGGATAAAAAATCAACCAAGGCACTTCCCTGGTCCGGTGTCACTCTGGCTCCTCTGTTTTTTTTAAATCAAACTGCATGGTGGCCACTTAATTTTAAAACGAAATCACGATAATCGAACAATAATAAATACCAGCTGACCACTATCATCACAATCATAATCATGATATTAGCAACAAACTTCAAAATTGTTTTAAAGAGAAACTTCAGTTAACACATTTCATCTAATAATAGTAACGGTAATTACAACGTCAACTTTTAATAACCGTTATTACCTCGTAACTTATAGAATAGCATATTTTGAAAAAGTTATTATGACGGTGATTAAAATTTTACTTTTAATAACGTTATTAAGATAATCACTTTAATAATAACTTTCTTATAGAATCGGGCCGAATGCATTCGGTTATTCTTTGTTTAAGTTTTGTCTCGAGCATAAAATTCACATTAAAATCTCCTCCTATAAAAACCTTTCTAAAAGTTTCTTCTTTATTTAATAGGAATACAATCTCATTTAATTTGTTTAAAAATATCTCGATATTCCCTGAAGGGGGTCTATAGATTGAAATAACTACTACTTTGGTTTTTCTAGTAATATTAATCGCATCGCTGTTTATAACATTAAGTTTATTATCATTCCCCGCACTTGCAGTAACCTTTACATATCCTTCTGCCGATGACTTTGGTATTTTATTCTGAGATGGCGCATGATTATCATTTATAATCCAATTCTTCGGTGTCAAATTAGTATTTATTCTTGTATTACTTTTGTTTTCAACACCAAGTTCCTGTCGTAAATTGTCATCTATACTCACCCTAGTATTCAAAACTGTTTCTTCTATTTTTATCTGCATGTTTTTAATGGATCTTTCGCACTTTTCTTCAACGTGTTTTATATAGTTTTCAATTTCTGTCAATTTGTCTTCAAAATTTATACTTTTGATGGTTTCATTTATACTTACTTCAAGATCTTCTATTTGTTCGTTGCATTGTCCGATAGATTTTTCCAATAATTTATTGTTTACTGTAAGTAATCTTTGTTTTAGTTCTTTTATTTCTTCTGCTTTTTCCTTACATCTGCATTGTATGACTACTTCGTTCAGTTGTTTTTTCAATTCTTCTACTTCTTCGGATTTTTCTGCACACTTACACTTTTCTTTCATTTCCTCTAGTTCATTTTTTAGCTCTTTAAAATCATTTGCTTCATCTCCCTTGAGTGTCAGTTTTGAGGTTATGTCATCACAACAATGCACATTTTTATCTTCGTCCACATAAATCCCAGGTATTCGGAGGATACAACTCGGGTGAAATACACTGTGACACTTGCAACACGTAATATAGATCTTAACGTCCTTTGCACATTTTTTACACGATGTAGCTATAGAGTCGATCTTTGACGGCGCCATTACTTTCTTATCTTCGATGCATACACCTACGTCATAAATTCTCGGAATATCCTGCGTTATCCATCCTATGTTTGTGGTTTGTTTATATCTAGATTTCGAAGAAGTTATATAGTATTTTTTGTAGTTATAGTTATTATTTGATGTATTTAGTGTAGTTATTAAGTTTTGTAAATATTTTTGTTAAGACTTTTAATTTACTTTATGTGTAAAAGAACTTAAAAAGAAAATATATGTAACATAGAAGGCAATGAGTTTATTAAATATTGTATTATAATGCAATGCATTTGCCTCTACCTTTTAACTCATGTAATATAGTAAGCTGTTGTGCCCTGAATTGTAAAAGCAGATCAGAAGACACTCAAGGAAGAAATATTAGATATTTTCGTTTTCCTAGTGATCAAAACCTATCTTAGGACCAGATACAAGCCTGTGGTTGAATAATAAAAAACACAAGAAACTGTAAGTTTAGTATTTGCATGTATTTGTAAACCTTTTAATGATATGTATTATTTACAAATGTTATAGGTTCAGTTCATTTTACGATGCATATGAGGAATGGTACCTAAATAATCGATAGATCAGAGACAAATATAAATATCCAATAAAATCTACTGGATACTTCATATACCGTTTGACTGAAATAAAAGTAGATATAGGGAAATACAGACACGCACACATGTGCATGCAAACATGAAATGGAGGGGTACGATAGTAGGAGAGTACAGATGAGTTCATATCGGGACACCGGGGTACCCAGGCTTTAGTGCAAAACGTTGAAAGTTAGTATGTAGACGTTTGCTTTAAGGAATTGCTACGCTCTTTACGGCTTTTGTATAATATTTTGGTAACTGATGTATAATGTATTAACATTGAACTGAAACAAAACTCTATAAAATTTGTAACTAAAATAAAATTCTTATAAAAAATTAAATAAAATTCTCACATTTAAAACGAAACAAAATATTAAATGAACTATACAAAATTTAATGTTGAAGATGTTCAAATGTCTGTCCCTCTTGCATCAAGCAGTACCCTAAACGATTATAAAACCCATTTCGTACATTCGATAGCATTTCAGGAGTAATCATTTGTATGGCGTTAAGAATTTGTTCTCTTAAGCCATCCAAATCAATCGCTCTATTTCCTTCAGCGGTATTAATATTTGCGAGTTTGCTCAGAATATACAATGTATGTACGTTCACGCTCTAAAGTTACGGAACGAATGTGTTGTCCCCGCTCTCGATCTCCCCACTATCTCCCCACACCACCGGTCTTATACATAGGTACATGTTTATGTGTGTGTATTTGAAGATGCATATTAACTTTTAACTACGACAATCTGTATAGTGAAGTTGCTGTTGAAAATCCGATTTTACAACGTCAAGGTAACAAATATAAGAAAAGAGTACCTCATTTTGAATTTCCTGTATAAAGTCGTCGGATGTTGCTGAGGAAGAATACTAATCTGTAGTACATCTATCACCAATAGAGTTTGTGAAATATAAAGTATTGCCTATTTATGTATTGCACATTTCTAATTTGGATTTTATAATGCAGAGCTTCTGCTTTAAATGAAAATCCTAAAGACACAGTATCACATTGGAAGGAAAAGTATTTTCTGTCACAACAGAAAATACAGACCTTATTGGCAAAATGTGGAACACCAATGTGATGAAATATTGCACCACAATAAAATTTTAAAGAAGTATTTTACACCACGGCAAATCGGATTAATTAATTAAATAGACAAAGATTAGGGCAAAATAGACTGTCGAGGATATTTCATCAGCAATTTTGCTTCGAAGCATAACCTCGAAAATTAACAAGAAAAACATTAAATATAGCAATAAACCAAAGTCACCATATTTGTTGTTTTATTTATTACCTGTAAATTAATAAGAATTAATAAACGAACATCCTATACTAAAATAGATTCGTTAGTATAATACTTCTAACTTTTGTAATATTCATTGGTATCAGTAAAGCAATGTACAAGAAAAAATGAACATATTCAGTCTTAAGCTTTTTTTTAAAAAATTACTTTGTCAGTAAACTAATTATAAATTGTGTTATCAAAAAAGAAAACAACTTTCGTAACCAAAGTGTCACACAATATCCAGTGGGACCTTTTTCATTAATACATTGTTATTATTTTGCTTTATGCGTTTTTAAACAGATAATTTGTAAAGAAATTTTAGTCACACATTCGTAGACAACTGTGCTGTTATTATGTATTATGTTTATATTATTATTATTCTTTATATAGCAATCTATATATTATTACATCTGTGGTTATTTAAAAGTAATCTTTTTTTCTTAATATCAATGGTAATGAGGTAGGTGTGTGCGATTACGTCATAAATAAGCTGCGCCAGAAAAAACCTTATATATTTGTATCATGGTTGAATATATACAAATTGTTGACGCCATGTTGATTCGAGTCAGTATTTTTAAGATAGAAAGATACCTATTACCAATGTTGCCACAACACGTTTTGCTAGTGTTACTGTGTTTTTCTAGAAGCTTCTGGAATATTTGATTAGATATCTGTTTCCTGTTTAGAACGGAAATAATATTAAAAATTTCGGACGCATACGAGTTGCGCCAAAGTATTTGAATTAATCCTAGAAATAAAATTTTAGGGATTATCCGACTCTCTTAAATCCGTATACGAATTGCTCCAGATTCACCTCGAGGATGGTAAATGTTCAGGGTGAAAGTAAAGTAGACATAACAAACTTTTAAAGTTTAATACAATTTATTTATGTTTATGTTATCATTATACACTTTGAAATTAAAAGTAATAAACTAAAATAATTACCAGTAATTACAATTAAAACAAACTCATATATATATGCATATTACACCCACATCAATATTATATTATAGAGAGCTAGTAAAACGCATTTGATAAAATCTATTTTACTAATTGTCTTATTCACATATTGTTCATCGATTTTATGTTTTATATATGCTTGTCTTTTAGGTCAATTCTAATTTTCTTCGGAAACTTATTTGCTGTATTAATTTTAACATATATTTTTAACTGTAAATTTACAAGCATTTCTACAAAATTTATAATGTTCGGATGTGAATTATAAAAAAAATTGCCAAATTTGGAATGAAATGACTCACAATTATTTGTAGTTTTAGTCATTAAACAAGAGGCAGAAGCCCACACACTGGGAGGAAATGCAGCATTTTCATCAATATAATTATTTAGTACATAATCGCAAAATTCTATCACCTTATCATCGTTAGGTGCAGATTCAAATATCTCCGTAAAACATTCACCTACATCATCTGGTTTTAATAATGACAAACCAAAAACTTGTTTTAAAAAAATGCTAATTTCAGAGTTTTCTGTGGTATATTGATTTTTCAAGCCAAGTGATTGAATTTTTCTAAACCAAGCCTGACTTAAATGAAACCGGCATCCAGTAATTTTTGTTTTTGGGCACAATGTGTTGACAGATTTATGAATTGCAGATTCAAAATCAATAACAATTTCATTAGGACTAAAACTGATATTATGAGTTATATATTTTCCTTTGATAAATTTTAAAGTGTTTAGCTACTTTTCACTGGTTTTATTTGGTAATAAGCAAAATACTAAAGGCACATAGTGTCTCTTTTTATAACCGTGAATTGTAAATAGTTGAAAGAAAAATTTTGTGCAAAATTCAAATGTACCGTCCATGTAGACTGAATCCGTCGAACATAGGAAATTCAAATTTGTAAAACAAGAAAATATTGTAATTTGTGTTGCACTATCAGCTACTAACAAAAAGGTTTCTTCTTTACTTGTTTTTGGTGTCAAATTCTTCACTACATCAAAAACCTCGCCCCTGTTTTTCGTTAATGGAGGTAAAATACTTCGACGCGCATAATACATATTTATCCGAGTTCGGTTCAAATCTTCTGTTGTTAGCATTGAAAAATTATCTTCTTTTAAACGTTTTATTTCACTATGAATCAACTTGGAAGGTTTCTCGTACAATGTCACCTTGTGCTTTCCTTTTGACTGAATTATTAAGTATTTGCCTTGCAATTGTGTTGTCACTTGGATGGCTGTGATTCAAATCTTTGTTTATTATGAAATAATTTCCACTTTTTGTATAAACCTTTGCCGCACAAGTTTTATTTGTACACCTCCACCGAACACCATTTGAATTTTCAGAAGTTTTTCTGAATTTGTAGTTATTTATTACTAATAATAATTTTCCTTTGTCACTAAACATAATATACACTTCCATGATTGTCTAACTAACTAACTAACATGACGATAAATTAAATCATCCATAAATATGCAGGAATATTTAAGGAAAATATTACCTACCCCTACTTAATGACCAACTTTTACATTTACCACCCTCGGGGTGTATCTTTGGCGCAACTCGTATACGAATTTAAGAGGGATTACTAATTCCTAGAATCTGTGGCGTAACTCGTATACACCGAAAATTTCATACTAAGGAGCAGAGGAAACTTACAAAAGGTCCGACGTACTTCTTAATCGCTCTCTTTTACATTTAATTTTACTGAATAAAACACCTTTGTGAAAACAAGGTTTGTCTTTTAAAATAATTAAAGAACATGGAAAAATACATGTCTATTTTGATAATACTCAGAGAGTATATTTAGTTTATTTTAATATTACTAAAGACTTTTAACATGATAAAAATCATTTTTTTTGTATTTTATAAATTAAATTAAAATTCATCATAATAATAATGTTAATAATTAAATAACTGTTTTTAACGGAGTTGATTCTTGGACAGGCACTTGTTAAATTAACCAGTTAATGGTTCATGCAGTAAGCGTCTGTCTCAGCAACAAACGTTTTATGTGTATTAGAGATGACATTTTTGCAGTGAAGAACTTGATCATGTTATCAACGTCAGTGCATATAAAAAATAGTTACGGATTTGTGAATAATGAATCAGTTTTTAATATTTGTTAATAAAATAAATCATGTAAAAAGGACTTTCTTTTTCTTTTGTATTTGTTTTGAGGTGCAATACCTCAATATAAATAAAATAGATTATTAATATATAGAATCATAATATTTTAAGCATTGTTTCTGCATGCTTATTCAAATCATTTATAAATTGAATCATTACCTTTTTCTGGCTTATGTTATATTTCTAATTCTTTGAAATAATAAAAACTTGCTTGCTTTATGTATTTGCCATGCCATATTAAAATAGAATCTTTAACTTTAAAAAATATAAAACTACACCCTGAGAAAAGGAGTCAGTACTGGGAAGTATCAAAAAATAAGAAAGACAAATAAGTGTGTAAACCACTGTAAACCCACGATACATGTAGTAATATATATTACCAGTGGTCATTTATGCTAAAGTGCAATATGTACACTTAGTTAAAAAAAATGAGGTGTGGCCACCACACGACTTTCTTATACGTATGAGCGTTTCAAACTATACAATTTTAAGAATATTATATACAAAAATTATTCAAAATCCTAGTCTAAGTACTTTCATTCTCTTAATAAATTGCTATAGAATGCATACTTTGCAAGATATTTGCCACCACACAACTTTCTTATACTTATGACCGTTTCAAACTATACAATTTTAAGAATTTTTTTATACAAAACTTATTCAAAATCCTATTTTAAGTACTTTCATTCCCTTAATAAATCGCTATAGAATGCATACTTTGCAAGATATTCGAAAAAAAGTGCTACTCGCTAAGAATAAAAGTGCTACTTCCGGTCCGAATTTTGAAATTTCATGTATACAAAGTATATTGCAAATCCAACTCTAAATGCTTTTGTACTCTTAATAAATATATATAGAATGCATAATTTACGACATATTTGCAAAAAATCGTTATTCGGTAAGAGTAAAAGTGGTACTTCCGGTCCGAATTTTTAAATTTTTTTTATACAAAATATATTTAAAATTATCACTTAAATACTTTTATACTCGTAATGTACCTGCCTAGAAAGCATGACTTGCGAGATATTCGCAAAAAACTGATTTTCGATAAGAGTAAAAGACCTACTTCCGGTAAGAATGTCAAAAAACTTTTTTAAGACGATTTGTCTCAAATTGAATTTTGAGTACATTTGAATTCTTTATAAATTTGCTTAAACTAAGTAACTGACGAAATATTTGCAAAATTTGATTTTTTCACAGAAGTAAACTACTACTTCCGGTCTACCAATTTTACTGAAAAACTAATCAGATCTCAAGAGGGAGATTATATACGTAAATAAAAAATTTGGAACAGATATCTACAGCGGTTTGACCGCTATCGTGGTCACACACACACACAGACACAGACATTTTTTAAAAACCACTTCCACACCAAGGGACTTCAAAACGTGGACATCTGCAAAAATCTCGAGGTCGAAAATTTTCGTCATCACAATACTTCCTTATACTACGTATGTATAAGAAAGTAAAAACACCAAAATTTCGAATAGCACCGCTCCAATGTGGTTAGCAAAAACCTTTTCTTTTTGCAACTAAGTTACGTAATATAAAAATCTCCGCTTGCATATGCAAGAACATCATAAGATCTGATCGAAAGGGACGACTCTCCGTTATTACCTGAGGACATGCATCATCCGGCGTTGTGTATTTCTGTTAATATAACATTTGTAAAAATGCCTAGATTTCAGGATAATGTCGAGGGCAAGGGATTTAACTTTAGAAGGGCAAACCTTCAGTTGATGTATGAAATGCTACTGACTGCTGATTGGTCACCTGTCTATGGTTCTACTACCGTTGATAGGGCTTGTGATTCGTTTTATGACTTGTTGTATCGGGTGTTCGATAGCACTGTCCCCAAATATCGTAATAATTCTATAAATAGAACTTATCCTCCTTGGTTTAGCAGTGTCGTGATATCAAGACTCCGTGATAAGGATAAGGCTCACCAAAACTTTAAAAACTTTAAAACAAGCATCTACTATGAACGCTTTAAAGTTCTAAGATCCCAGTGTAAATTTCTTATAAATGCGTCCTATAATGAATACATTCGCAATATTCAATCGTCTCTTATACAAAACTCTAAAAAATTGTGGTCCTACATTAACTCTAAGCGGGGTAACACTAGAATTCCTGGTAAGATGATGTACAATTCATGTGAGCTGGACTCTCCCTCAACTATTATGCAAGCTTTTGCTGACTACTTCAATAGCGTATATATCCACTCTAACTCATGTAATTTAAAGATGTCTGAATAAAATACTGACTTCTTTAATAATGTCATTATAGGCAATATTGGTGTAGACGAAATATTTTCTGCACTCAAGAAGAGCAAGGACAGCTTGCTCAGTGGTGTAGACGCTGTCCCAAGCTTCTTAATCCGTGACTGTGCTGGGATACTCGCTGATCCGCTGCACTACATTTTCAACTTAATAATGAAAGAAGCAAAGTTCCCCGAGGTTTGGAAGGTGTCCCACATCTGCCCGATACATAAGACTGGTGATCCCTCTGATATCAGAAACTATAGGCCAATCTCAATTTTGTGTAATTTTACTAAGATTTTTGAGAGCATTCTTTATAGAAGTATTTACAGCTCTCTTAAATCGGTGATATCAACCCAGCAGCATGGTTTTGTGGAAAGGCGCTCTGTCATCTCTAATTTGTGCTGCGTCTGAAGTTCTGGATGACCAGGGTCAGGTGGATGTTATATACACGGACTTCCAAAAGGCATTCGATCAGATCGATTACTATGCTCTTCTGAATAAGTTGTTGAGAGTGGGATTTTCCCCAACTCTTATAATGCTTTTTCAGTCCTATCTGACGGAAAGAAAACAATTTGTCGAGTACCGAGGTACTGGGTCAGCGGTATTTACCCCTTCATCTGGAGTTCCCCAGGGATCTAACCTGGGTCCACTCTTGTTCTTAATTTTTATTAACGACATTGTAGATTCCCTGGATTGTAATGCACTATTATTTGCTGATGATTTGAAAATATATTGTAGTGTAGAGTCAATAAATGATTGCCACAGACTGCAGCATGATCTAGACAGCATAGATGCTTGGTGCCAAAGTAATTTTTTAAAGCTTAATATCAATAAGTGCAAAGTCGTGACTTTTACTAGGAAACACAATGCTGTTACATACGATTATTCAATAAACAATATTACTCTGGAACGCTGCAATAGTATAAAGGAATTGGGCATATATTTCGATACGGGGCTTTCTTTTGTATATCATATTAATGAAATGATCGGCAGCGCATATAGATTGTATGGTTTTATATATAGAAATTGTAGAAACTTCACTAACACTAACCGCCTAATTTTATTATATAACTCATATGTGAGATCTAAACTTGAGTACGGATCACTAGTCTGGTGCCCCATCTACGCTGCACATTCTAATATTATTGAGAACGTCCAGCGTAGATTTCTGAAATACTTAGTGTTTATGTCGGATGGTGTTTATCCTCCTAGAGGATACGATCATCTTGCACTGCTCAGTAGATTTAGCTTCGACTCACTTGCCACTAGGCGTAACATAGCAAATGTAAGATTTTTATACGGCTTAATTAATAACAATATTGACTGCCCGTGGCTTCTGGGTAAATTGGGTTTTCTTGTACCACACTTGTCTTCGCGGAGTCATTTTACTTTCTACATTCCTGCTCCGAGAACTAACTTGCTGTGTAAATCGCCTATATCAGTTATGTGTAGCAATTTTAATGTTGTTAGCCACTTGTGTGATGTATGTTCTGATCCAATTCATGTAATTAATGATATTGTTAGAACATGCTGAGCAAGTGTCTAGCTTGTGGGTGTATGGGTGTATGCATGCATATATAGCTGTATTGGTGTGCGTATACTTTTTCATGCGCACTTGGGCATAGATTTAGATATGTAGCTTAGATTAATTTAATTTATGTTCAACTTATCTACTATTTCTTGTACTTTCCCTGTGCTTGGGTGTATCCTGTTGGGAAATAAATTATATTATTATTATTATTATTATTATAAGATAAGAGATTTCAATTGTCATAATTTTACCTCGAAAGTATCATATAATGAGATCAAGAGCAGAGATGTTTAAAAATGGTTTTAAGTGAGAGGGAACGTATTCAAATATTGATGATGATTGGTTTTGGGGATAGGGCTCGTTCAGTTAGAGAAGTTTGCGACTTATTTAATACAGAACATCCGGAGCGTGCCCCAATTAGTACTTCTGCAGTGAGTAAGATTCACAAAAAATTTCAAGAAGAAGGCCATGTTCGAGATCGCCCTAGAAGTGGTCGTCCAAAGATCGCAGAAGATACGCAACTCGACGTATTATTGTCAGTAGAGGAAACTCCAGATTCTAGTACACGGCAGCTTGCTCGGGAGTTTAACGTGTCGAAGAGTACAATTGGTAATATTTTCCGGAAAACTAAGTATCATCCCTACAAAATCTGTTTGGTTCATGAGCTGTCTGAAGACGACTTCGACAGGCGTGTACAGTTTTGCGAACAACTGATGCCTATGTGTGATAATGATCCGTTTTTTATCAGAAATATCTTATTCTCAGATGAAGCTACGTTCACATTACATGGGACTGTTAATAGGCAAAACTGCAGGTACTGGGCACGCCAAAATCCACGCTGGATGAGAGAGGTACGAACTCAGTATCCTTAGAAATTTCATGTATGGGCTGGTTTAATTGGTAACAGAATTATAGAGCCTTTTTTCTTCAGCGGTAACCTGACAGCGGAAATGTATTTGGATTTTTTACAAAATTATTTAATTCCGTCATTAGCAGAAATATTTCCGAACCATGAAGATCCTAATTTGCCCAGCCAAAGAATTTGGTTTCAACAAGATGGGGCTCCACCCCACTATGCGGGAAATGTTCGGCATTATCTCGAGAATACCTTCCCAAACAGATGGATTGGCAGGAGGGGGGCTATCGAGTGGCCGGCTAGGTCGCCAGATCTAACGCCTATTGATTATTTTTTGTGTGGTTACCTAAAAAATAAGGTATACGCAACTAAACCTGAAAATTTGGAAGACTTGCGTCAACGGATTGAGATTGAAGTACGAAGTATCACTCCTGAAATGATAGAAAACGTTCAAAATGAATTTTATTATCGTTTAGGGTATTGCCAAGATGCTCAAGGACAACAATTTGAACATTTATTGTAAGAGTTTTTGCTGATTTCTACGATTAAAATTTTGTTTATTTTCTATAATGATTTTTTTCAAAATGTTTCTTAAGTACAATGAAAAATTTTTTGACTGTCATTTAGACAATTAAAATATCTATCAAAAATAAAATTAAAATGCGACGTTGCCATTTAATTTATTTTTTGATGACATCATAACTTTTTCAAGGTCATCAAAAATTCCAAACAGATACCATCAGCCAGTAGTTTTTTGAAAATACTAATTGACCTGTTTTTGCATTTTTCTCAAAAATCATCCGTTTCGATTTTATTTGGGTGTTTCCAGACTTTTTGGACACACAGAATATGTATTAGTATAATAATATTATTCATGATAATCCATCAGTAAATCTTCAAACCGTTAAAATGATTATTATTTAATTGTAAGTATATATAAATAACAATAGCCCCTAATATTTTCTGTTACGGTCCTTTTATTTAATAGACGACTGACCGCTTGGTTCTTAATCCGTGTGTAAAAAGACCGCAATAAAGTACTTATTGTAAAAAAAAACCACCAAAATTTGGAATATCACCGCTCCAATGTGGTCAGTAAAAACTTTTTTTTGCAACTAAGTGTACGTAATATGAAAATCTCCTATCGCATATGAAATAACATCATAAGATAACAAAATTCAAACGTCATATTTTTACCTCAAACGTATCATATAATGAGATCGAGAGCATAGGTTGGTTACTCCAAATAAGATTATAATTAAAACTTTAATTGTCCCTTTATTTTCCTTCGTATCTATATATAAAAATATGTCCATGTTGGATGTATGAGTGAGTTATTTTTGTAATTTTCTTTTCTTTTTATTATTGTTGTTATATTGCGGCCGTTTATACTTGATTTTATTCTTTGCGCGAAAGGAAGGCATACAAGTTGTTTATTGTTCGAAGAGGCGGGTCATACAGATGGGGAGCTGGCGAGGCGGGTACCGACAGACAACATCACATCTTTTCTCGATCGAGAAGAGATGCCGCGGCCGCGACTCTTCTGTTTCTCTTTAGTTCGCGTATCGACAACCGCCCGATTTTATCGGGAGGTTAAATTTGTACACACACAGAGAGAAAAAGATACGCGTACACGACGACCTGGGGGGATGCCGCTCTGCAAAACTCCTCACTCGCCTGCCCCATACACACACCGTGAGCCGAACAACTATAAGGATATATGGCGAATGCTTGACAATAAACAAAGTAAATAACGATTAATTCATCTAATTAGTAGTCCCGGCTCGAAGTCTGTATAGATTTACGCGTGTGCCGCCATTTGGAATGGATACCAAATTTGACAAAGACAAGTTTTGCAATTCCAATGGAAAATCGCAGACTGCTTGGCTTTACTTTACCTATTATAGTGTTATTGCACGCACCGCCATCTGGCTTAGACCAAATGTGGAGAAATGCAGAAAAACCACCTATATCATGGAAATTTCACTTGTGCCTTCTTGTATCTCGGTCCGGCAACCGTTCTCCTCTAACATTCGTTCTTATTTCCTCTTTTTTTTTATTCTTCTTCTTCTCTTTTTCTTTATATTCTCGTTCGCGAAGGAATTCCAGTGTCACTGCTTCGCTGCTGCCAACAGTACGATTCGATCTCTACTGCTGCTATTATTATATTATATGATCGATTTCTCGTTTTCCCTTCTGGATTCATCTAACACTCAATAATATCGCGTTCACATTCAGCGGACGTTGGACGCCTCGAATTCTCTTTTCTAAATAGATATTGACGCGAACGTGAAGGGTGTAGAGGGAAAGGAAGGATGATGGGAAAAAAAGGCGACCGCTTTAACACCATTTATTGTTGTGTTGGTACTGAAAACGATTGTACGTTGTTTGCGATCATGTGCTGTTTCATAAATAACTTGGCATTTTATAACATTTGTACATTCCGTGGAATAGATAAAGCAAAAATAGCAGAAGCACCATTGGAACGAGAAAGAAATACGCTTTTTATATAATTTGTATACGTACTGTAAAGAAAAGATACTGAATAAGAACTAATTAAGTAGGCAGAATAATTTATTAAAATTATAATCAGGTGTTCCTAACTCGCGAGTCCTGAATCTATTTATGCATCAGAAATTCATGTTTATGACATAAATAATTGTAAATACGTCAAATGATACTAAATACAAATTTATATAAGAAATCCTTTTTTAAGTAAAGTCTCTATTAAGTAGTTTGGAAATTATCATACCGTTTTGTAAGTGGAATCATGGTTACCGATATTTGGGTGTAACTCCTCAGAATTTGCTTTTGAAAAATGTTTGAATTTTTTTTAAATTTTATGTTAATAAATGGGGTGTCTTCAATTTGCCCCCCTTTTTGAAAATTGAAAGTCTAAAGTTTGTTCCAGGTTGTTCTAGGTTTGTTCTAAATTGTTCCTAAGTATTAAAAAAAAATCAAAATTGCCCTATATAATTGTAAAAAAAAAACTACTTTTTCACCCATAGCATCCTTTTTCCGAAAATTGAAATTCTGACGCTTGTTCCAGGTTGTTCTAGTTATTGTTCCCCAGAATCTCGAAAAAAATCAAAATTGACCGATATAATCGGAAAGGACCCTTTCCCTTTTTTGAAAATCGAAATTCTGACACCAGACATGTTCTAAAGTATCTCAAAGAAAAAATCATATCTGACTGACTTAATAGAAACTTCCGTTTTTGCGAAAAATTAAAATTCCATGTTGTTCCAAACATTGTTCTCATATATTATTATATCGTATCTCTTATGTATCAAAAAATATTGCAAACAAAAAGGAATAAAAGCGAGAAGTTAAATTCGCTGTTGCGCTGTTACTCCGATATAAACATATGCATACAAATCAACAACATATCTAATTTTCTTCGCTTCACTAGTGACTATTATTAATATTATCTCTTAAATTGCTAAAAATTGCACATTTTCACAACTATGTTGTGCGATGATAATAGCAATATAGTTGTCAAAATACGTATTTAACGCGTCTGAGTTTTAAAGAAGTGATCTTGGATCTTTCTAAAGACAAATAAGAACTATTTAGCGGTTATGAGAAGTAATATGTTGGATGTGGCGAAGATTACCGCAGAACGAAAAAAATAGTTGGATGATGTGCAAACGGTGGTTGCATGAAGGGTATATTAGTCATAAAAACCTTTGCCGCGCCTGCAAAACGAATATTAGGACAAAGAAAAAGTAACTCTGGAAGGTCCTCCTCCAATAGGGAAAATATTTAGACAATTGTAACGTTCATCTATTTATTTATTTTTTCATGTTACTTTATATTATTACTATTACTTTCTGAACATTTTACAGTGCAAAAAAAGAGTTTATTTTTTTCAAAAGGTGGAAGAATTTTCCTCCCTTTACCCACCATCCAGTCTGATTAAAGAACAAAGTAAACTTTCCAACATCTGCCATGGTGTGTCGCACTCAATATCACGAGGTATATATATGTATAATCAATACCTATTATACCTAAATATGCAAGATATATTATACAATTTAGTGTATTTTCCCGTAAATAAATTTAGTCTGCTGTTTTTCATCCCTTGACAGTTCTAGAACTTCTCTCCACGTTATGCTTCTTTTCCAGTAATGCTGCAATATTTTTGTTGGGTCTGTCCCTGTTCTTTATGTTGGTTATTTCACCTTCTATACATTCCTCACTTGCCTGTTGTCGTCTATCCTATTCAGATGGTCAAACCATCTAAGTTGCTGATCTCCAATCCTGTCTAATACTGACTCCACTTCAAGTTCTTCTCTATTAACCTTGTTTCTAATTCGGTCTCTGCGTGTTTTCTCACATATTTCATATATACTGCCATGCATTTCTGCTCTTCATTCCAGCTGATGTCACCTAGCTCTCGTTGCCGTATGTTGGGATTGGTTGGAACATTACTTTGTATACTTTGCCACCTTTGCTTTGAAACTGATCTCTTTTTTTGCCTAAAAGAGACTCTGAAAGTGAGAAGTACATTCTTGCTGCGCTGGAATTCCTTCGTTTACTTCATGGTCCATGTCACTATATCTTTCTATTCGACACCCAAGTATTTGAACACGTTCACTTGTTCTATTTCATCCAGGTTAATTTCTACTTTGGTTTATTCGTTATCCTTGTTGCTTATTAGTGTTTTTGTTATCTTTGTGTTTATTTGCATATTTTTTATGGACAGCCCCTACTGCCATATGGTGGTTTTTCTTGAGTTTTTTTTTTGCTTGGTGCACATAACATTAGATCGTTGGGAAGCGTAATTGTACTCAGTCGCTTGTATCCTACAACTATATCCCTTGTTTTGTCTTTGGTGGCTTTAATTATGTCATCCATCACCATTTATGAAAAGCAGAGGACTAAGGACACCAGACAATCAGATGAATTCAAAATCCGAGATGGCTTAACCATCTCGGATTTTGAATTCATCTGACTCCATACTGTTTTTCTTGACATAACCAGTGTTACATCGTAAAGATTTTTTATTGCTGCTCTTAGATGTTGCTGGAAGCCTCTTTCTTCTAAATTATCCCACAGGTATTCACAGGTATTCAGTCAAAGGTTTCCTCAGGATCTATGAAAGCCATTTATACTGAATCGTTTTTGCCCCTTGTTCTCTCTATTAATTGTTTGATCGTGAGTATGTTATGTTGTACACTTCTGCCTTTCCTGAACTCTGGGTTTCTGCTAGCTATCGTTCTACGACTGGTTTTAGTTTTTTCTCCAGGGCACTTTAATATATTTTGAATACTGTACTTAGTACTGTCATTCCTTTGAAATCTGTATCTTCTTTCTTATACATAGGGACTATTGTTCCAGTTTTCTAGTCCTTATTTTCCAAGCATTATTGCAAATTTTACTAGCATTTCTTTGCCTTCTGCGCATGATTTGCAGGACCTACTGAGTACTATGCCACAAAGAATATCAAAAATTACTGGAAACGCATTTTACATTCCAGTCAAATTGATTTTCTATTCAATTTATTATATTGGTACGAATAAATTGCCTTAAGGGGCCCACACACTGCGTTTTTGTTCGACAGATTTGTTCGACGAACAAGTCTGTTCGAACAAAAACATCGCAAAACCGAAGTGTGTGGGTCGAAAACCGTCGTTGATGTTGGCGTACAAATCTGCTGAAAATAATCTGGTTCGGCCTCTTTATGTCCGTCGAACAAAACCGTCGAACAAATCTGAAGTCTGTGGGGTAAATTGTTTTAAAAGTCGACGATTTTATGCAGCGGTGTAGTTCTATATAGTTCATAACCAACGTTTTGCCGAACAAAACTGCCGAACAAAACTGCTGAACAAAACTGTAGTCTGTGGGCAACTCACGTTCGTCGTTTTTGTTCGAACAGACTTGTTCGTCGAACAAAAACGCAGTGTGTGGGCCCCTTTAGAGATCTAAAATTACCTATACCTATACCTTAATTAAAATATGATTTAGTTTTCTAGAAATGTGTGGGTACCTATACGCAAACAATGTTTAATCTTACATTGTTCACTTGTAAACGGATCAATTTTTTGCATAACGTACGTTTATTATTATTATTATACATACAACATACAGTAAAAAGAATAATCAGATAACGACGAGGATCTATAAAAGTGTATACACATACATCCATCCTCACAAACATGCGGTGGGTAGTTAATTCTTTCACATTCAATAATCAGGTTTACGTGTTATAAAAACATATAATAAGAAGAATTTTTGTCATATAACCAGTGCGTTCTTCGGACAACAATCATAATTGGTATCTTCCCATGGCATATGTAATCAATCGACAATCGATGTATATGATATGGGAAAAATACTTGACACATTTCACACTGCAGTGATACTGATACGGTGATGTCTTTCCATTTTTGATGTGAAAGTAATATTTATGAATGTACGTACATATTGGACAACAAATTTCCAATTTCTTTTCATTTTTTCTTATCTCTATACTAGATTGCAAGTTCTAAAAATATACACGATAGATAGGTTAAAACTAAGGGTGGGAATTTTTCAAATTTCAGTATTCAACTATTTATTTTGATAAATATTTAAATATTTTAATTATTCGAATATTCGATTTATTTAAATATGAATTCGAATATTCAAGTATTTGAATATTCGAATAATTCAACAAGTTCTCCTGTATTAAAATATTCTAACACAAAAATTTGAATATTTATTACCCATTCCATTAGTTGGTGTTATCGGCTTTAGAAAACGCCCTTTCTGAGGGTGCCAAAGTGGCGGGGACGCAGAGACATCGTTTAGCATATTTTGATAGGTTTGTATTTTTTTTTCATAGTTTATCCGCCATTGTAAGGGGCACACGTTTTTTGTTATACAACATTGCAAAGAATATACCGTAGTGAACATATTTTAATTTCTGTTTACAGCTCTATACTAGGTATATATCCCATGCATGACCTTATAATATGCAGCGATGCCTGCTTTCCAACAGTGGTGGGAGAAGCAACGCATTCTGGGGATCTTCAGATTTCATAGGAAACGTTTGCCGGGTGTACTTGGCCGCCACGCTATATGTTTGTCTTTACTTTATTTCGCCGTGCTCTTTTCCTCTTCTACTTTCGTACCAGAAATTAAAATTTGTCGACTACGGTATATCGACTTCATTGGCACAATCTACTTCTTCACTGGGGAACAAAATATCCAAAGCGTTTTTTTTTGCTGGATTCGTGTTACTTTCATTGAATTTAACTGAGGATGCCCTTCGTTTTCCAAGATATTTTTTAGGTGCCTTTTCGTTTTAAGCAGATATCCAAAAAAATTTTCCTTCTTTTTAAACCTTGGATCTATAAATGTACTAATGTCAAATATTTCAATAGGTGAAGCATCGGTAACCAAAGCATTACTAGGGAAGATTTTTGAACCTTGATTGAAATTCCTGTTGGAAAACAGATTTAATTTTTTTTATCTCTTCTGGTTCATCCTTGAGTTTTTGAAATAAAATTTTCTATTAAAGTTTGCAAAATGGGCATCACTACTGGAATCATCGGTTGAGATTCTGATGACAATAAAGTTGTACCAACTCCAAAGTTTCCAATATTTGGACAATATTTTCAGTAATAGTTCATTCATCTTCAGCTAACATTAAATGCCCTGTCAGAGCTCTTGTGGTTAACGCCCTGCCAGATAATACGTTGATCTATGCTTCACGTTGTTCAAGTATCCGTTTAAACATAAAAAATGTAATTCCGACGGGTCTTAAGTCTTAATTGACTGAATGGGTTCATGTTTTTCTAAAAACCCAAATGAATTTGTTTGTGAGTTAAAGCAGTTGCCGCTATGTTAGAATGCTTAAAATGACCAACAATATTGCTGAATTTGAAAATAATGGGGTTTTCTTCTAATATTTTGTTCAAAACGTTGACGTTGGACTGCCATATGGTGTTTGTGATAATATTCATAAACTTCGAAAAAAAAATCGGACTCTAAATACAGTAAATACTTTTGTGCTCTTGATAAATCTGTATAGAATACACTGTTTGCAAAATATTTGCAAAACAAAACTGTTAGTAGCTAAACTCAAAGTGCTACTTCCGGCCCGAAATTCGAATATCTTTTAATACAGGGGTTATAGCTTGCAGCTTCAATCCAGGTGCCCCATCTTGTAAGAATCGGGGACGGCGGAAGTGGAATCCCACCACCAGCAATTTCTTTGAACACTTTCTTGGTCGATGACATTAACAAATTGACATTTGTATAAACGGAACGCACTAATTCGGCCACTCGATGTAAGCCATGCGCCACACAAGTAGAGTGAATCATTTTTGAATAAACTATTTCAAACCACTCATTGCTTTACGCATGTATGGAGCAGCATCCGTACACACAACGAGCACTTTTTCGTAGCAAATGCCTGTTGGTCACAAAAAATTTAGCGCATCATTGAAAAATGTGGCAATTGTTGAATGGTTCACTCTTTCCAACACTTTCATTGTTAACAGATACGATTTATTTCTTTCTTCTTCAACTCCCAAAATACCAAAAACAAAATTTGCTATGCTTCTTTGTTCTACATCCGTTGTCTCATCTAAAGATACCCAAATATTTTTATCTTTAGCTTTTTCCCGCATCTTTTGTATTGTGCCGTTATATAATGGCAGACCATAGTTTTTTCGCAGTGTAGATTCGTCTGGAATATTTTGCTCGGTATGTTTTCTAAAAAGGTTTTAAATGCTTCAGTTTTTAATTTCGCCAACGGTATGTCCGCAGAAATTAGAGCTTCACACAATTCCTCGTTAAATGGTGAACGACTGGGAGCAGGTTTTAAATAGCTGGTACTAACATCTGCTGTTTACTTCCTAAGCTTCGATCCTTCTTTTTTTGGTTATTACTAGTTTGTAAATGCTGCGTCACGTGGAACTTTTTGTTGCTGTTACACTCACTTCACAGTTTTTACAAACCGCAGCACACTTCCATCAGTTGTAAAATCGCTGAAGTCTTTGACAAATTGGTTTAAAATTGCGCTAACTGATCGTTTTTCTTTCGGCATTTTTAACACTGGGATGTTCGCTTCTCAAAATCAAACAACAAAGTGATGGAATATTCCATTCCTTGCGGGTTGGGTACCTGATAATCCAAAGAGATTGTAATATAATAGAGGAAGCATGAGTGCAGTTAGTAGGCGAGGTAAGTGGTCGCAACAACTGCAGGTAGGGTAAGGGGAGTTGATAGGATTATGGTCCTTAAGATAGTCCGACATCGTGCTGTCATTGGTCGAAATGTCGTGCTCGTACTTGGTTAGCATGATTTCGTACGAGCACGACATTTCGACCAATGACAGCACGAAGTCGGACTACCTTAAGGACTATAATCGCTTGGCAGTGTATCAATTCCCCTTACCCCACCTGCAGTTGTTGCGACCACTTACTTCGCCTACAAACTGCACTCATGCTTCCTCTATTATATGTATTACAATCTCTTTGTGATAATCGGTCATTAGAGCTGTTTGGGATTTACCAAATATATTTTCGAAGGACGGTGACGGTTCTATTAGATTTGTTTATGTAATGTAATTCGAGAATGGTAGGACTTCTATAAAAAGGCAGCCGGACAGAAAAACCATTCATTCATTCATTCATTCAGAGTGGGTTATGTAAATACGTGTGTACAAAATAAATGCTCTTACATAAATCTGTCACATAAATATTCTTAGATAAATTGGTACATAAATAGTATTTTGTGTTAATGTGATTCAATAATTATTGTTTTATTGAATTTAGTTTATATATAGTTCGTTTGTTTCAAGAGTGTTCTTTAATTTCATTTTCAATTATATTTTTATTTGGTGTTTTAAATATAGACTTTTAAAAATAAATAGTGAGTGAATTCTTTATTATTTTTTGGACCCATAAAAACCATTACATTATGTTAAAAAAAAATTAACAGGGAAATATGCAGATAAAACTGAAAATGACGAAAATATGCACTTCAACTTAAAAATGACTTAATTATGCATTAGAATATTCAGTTATGCAAATGAATATTTATCCGAAGATTAGTAATTACATTAATTATTGTGTTCTCCATTTTTAAAAATTAAAGTTTTCATCCTTTTATCGGATGAAAATAATTATATTATATATTTTATTAATTTTTTTTATGTCAGATTTTATAATAATAATAATAAAAATAAAATAATTTGTTTTTTAACTTTTTTTCAAAATGCCAGTTTTTGTACAACGGTATTTGGGAATAACTAAAACGTTTTCGCATAACTCCATTAGGTGGTTGTATTTTAAATTCATATTTGTGTTTCTTCTTTTTTCTTGTTGTTGTAAAGTTGTTGTAATGTTCTAGTAGGTTTATTGCTTCTACCATTAATGCCAGCCCTGATATTTATTACTCGGTACTGTTGATCTTCATACCTGGTGTTTTGTATTTTATTTTAAATTGCTTAGGTTTTTCAACTTTTTTGGAGCAGAATTGGTTCTATCTATCAAACCACTTTTCCTACACTTTCATTATTTTGAAAATTCCAATTTCATTTGCCAATTTTTTGAATTGATAAAACCGGAATATTCCAATTAGATAACGTTTAAAAAGTTCCCGGATTCTTTTGCAGTTTTTATGATGCATACCTACTGTGTAGGCGCCATTTGGGAATGGCCAGCCACTAAGGAATTATGTGTGATCAACGGAATATTTAGTATCTGCACAGCATGCAGTAAAACGCAGGGTATTGATTTACTTTTGTTTTAGGTTGTGCAGCTTTAGAAATAGAGTATGATAGGCTTGATATCTTGACATTTATTTTTGAAAACTCATATACATACTTAACACTGTAACATCACATGAAAGGAATAAATACACAATATTATCAAATTAAGTGGTGCTTTAAACTAGCTGGTGACCACTCATCCATCCCTCATTGTGGTGTTGCACTCAAAAGTAGTAAATACACCTAGTGAACCATGGATTTGACAGGAAATATACAAAACGCAGCTGATACATTTTCTGAACATTTATCTAAAGTCTGCAAGCCCTTGTCTTGAAACACCACACGAGATGACCTTAACTAAGAAGAATATCACCCAACAAGAAGCAAAACGAGTTATAAAGAACGAAATCAGCCCAAAAGCAGCCGGTTTCGACCTAATTACAAGAAAAGTATTGCCAGAAAAAGCTATTAAAGCAATCACTCAGATATTTAATACAATTATGAGAATCGGACATTTTCAAAGTCCGTGGAAAACTGCAAAAATAATCTCTAATAACTAGTTCGGTTTACTTGATTGTCCACCCTGTGAACACGTTCACAGGCTGGACAATCAAGTAAACCAGGATTTGGATAGAAATAGATATTGGTCAGCTGTGTTTATATACTTTACAGACAATTGATAAGGTCTGGCATGAGGGTCTGTGTTACAAACTTAAAAAAGTATTTCCGCACCAGATATACAATATTTTAAAGCCTTACTTAACCAATAGATACTACATTGTCGCAATCGCAACGAAATTTGGGATTTACATCCAATATTGTCTGGAGTACCCCTAGATAGTGTCCTTGGTCCCACTTTATATGTAAGACATACAACTGACATGTCTAAGATCAAAATGATAAATTTAGCTACTTTCGCTAATGATACAGCGGTATTATCTTCGCATCGAAACCTAGGTACGAGATATTTGCAAGAAATCGCTATTCGGTAAGCGAAAAAATGTTACTTCCAGTCCGAATTTTGAAAAAATTTCTTTTTGTATAAAAGGTATTGAAAATTAAGTTCTAAATATTTTTATACTCGTAATGTACCTGCTAAAAATTAAGACTTGCGAAATATTTGCAAAAAATTGATTTTCGATAAGAGTAAAAGACCTGGGAATTTAAAAAAATTTTTTTTAAAAAAATGCTTCTCAAATTTCATTTTGAGTACATATGAATTCTTTATAAATTTGTTTAAACTTAGTAGTTAACGAAATATGTATTGGCAAAATTCGATTTTTTCACTGAAGTAAACTACTACTTCCGGTCTGCCGATTTTACTGAAAATCTAATCAGATCTCAAGAGGGAGATTATACTCGTAAATATAAAATTTGGAATTGGAATTTTGCTATCGTGGTCACACACACACACATTGACATACACACACAAACAGAGAGAGGCATTTTTTAAAAACCACTTTTTCGGTATCAGGGGATTGCAAAACATGGACATCTGCAAAAATCTCGAGGTCGAAAATTTTCATCATCACAATATATACTTCCTTATACTACGTACAAGAAAGTAAAACATGTATTCGATACTAATAATTGTACATTCATTATTACATAATAGTTATAAAGGAAGAAAATTAGATTTATTAGAAATCCTTGAAATTAAAAAAGCTAAAACAGCTAATAAACATGTCACAAATACACAACTAGATTTCATAAACACCCCCATTATTGACACTATACTTAAGGCACTAGCACATACATATAAATAGGTATTGGCAACTTTCTTAGTTTAGTTTAAAGCCCGATTTATAAACTTGAAGTTGACGTTACAGTTCGCAGTTGCAGTTCCCGTTCAAAGTTGAATACATGGGATGCTATAGAGTCATTTATAAATTCCGTTATCGTTGCAGTTCAACATTGAAGTTTCGTTCGCTTGACGTTGGAGTCAGTTGGTATATAACCAACTTTTATGTTTTGTCGTTGTCGTTTGCTGACGTCAAACGGTTAGCCAATCAAACGGCAGATCGACGTAGCTGACGTTTCCATTCGCAGTTTGAACGAATGGAAAGTTTATAAATGCTATTTCCGAAAGAAATCAACAGAATGAACGGCAACTGCTAGCATCAACTGTAACGACAACGTCAACGTCAAGTTTATAAATCAGGCTTAAGTCTGTAAACTCTTCGATAATGACCGAGAGGTCGAAACACGTGTCAGAGAAAAATAAATCTGTCCTAAGTGAAACAATATAACCTAGTGTTTATTCGTTTTAATATTCATAATGTTTCACCAAGAACCAGCCGTAGATTCTATTAATTTTATTAAGAAAGTAAAACTGTAGCGTCCTCTATTTATAAGTTTTTCTGTATATATTATGTCCTTGTTGATATTTATTTTGTAATTTTTTTACCATTTTACTTTCTTATACGTGTATAAGTATTGTGATGACGAAAATTTTCGAACTTGAGATTTTTGCAGATGTCCACGTTTTGAAGTCCCCTGATACCGAAAAAGTGGTTTTTAAAAAATGTCTCTCTCTGTGTGTGACCACGATAGCGGTCAAACCGCTGTAGATATCTATTCCAAATTTTGTATTTACGTGTATAACCTCCCTTTTGAGATCTAATTAGTTTTTCAGTAAAATCGATAAATTTTTTTTTTTTTGCAAATATTTCGTCAATTACTAAGTTTAAACAAATTTATAAAGAATTCAAATGTACTCAGAAATTAAATTTGAGAAATATTGTATAAAATTTTTTTTTCTTTTACTCTTATTGAAAATCAGTTTTTTGCGAATATCCCGCAAGTCATGCTTTCTAGGCAGGTACATTACGAGTATAAAGGTATTTAAAACATAATTTTAAATATCTTTTGTATAAAAAAAATTTCAAAATTCGGACCGGAGGTAGCACTTTTACTCTTAACAAGTAACACTTTTTTATAATATCTTGCAAAGTATGCATTCTATAGGAATTTATTAAGAGAATAGAAGTACTTAAAATAGGATTTTGAATAATTATGTAAAAAAATTCTTAAAATTCTATAATTTGAAACGCTCATACGTATAAGAAAGTCGTGTGGTGGCCATACCTTATTTTTTTATTGTTATTATATTTTTTATAATTTTATTAATATTCATGACAATGCTGATATTCTCATTGAGTTATAAATGACAAATTGAGTTATTGTACAACGACATTAGTTTAAGTACAGACTGTACATGAGGCAATAAGGCGTCGATAATTTCGAACACCTGATATACATCTGCTGCATTCTGTATACAGACGGGCGAGTAGATATATAATTAAACCTAACTGTCAACATCATAATCAAATTTCCAAAACGATTTAAAAAATGATAATCATACGCGAACGGCGAGGTCCGAGCGGTCTTTTTAACACGGAAAATTATGGGACGTTTTATCGATTTCCGGTACGCATTTCCTCGCGTTTTTTCTGACGTGCGAATTTGTTACCTCCCGCGCTAAAAAATCGTCAGCGTTTCGAGGCGTTACAGGGAGGATGAGCGTCGTTTTAACCCCGTCGAAAATTCAGATGGTCTCTCGTTCGACATGTTACTGAATCTCCGACGTGTACTACTAGTACTACCCAATGGTTGTCTTCCGACACTGACCCCGTATCCTCGGTACCACGTATCAGGTCAATACCCGAATTGATCAAAAGCCCAGGCGCCTAAAACACTTTGACGGCACTCTCAAGTGACCGTACGAAACCTTTTTTAATGGTTTTAGCCGAAGAGGAAAACGTTATACAACAATTGGTAAATAAATATTATATGTGTTGAATAGTTCTTTACGCCAAACTTGCACTCGTATATATCTTCCATTATATATCTATATATGTCCACTTTATACTTAATGTGTGTGTGTGTGTGTCTTGTATTTGTGTGTTTATTTGGTTCATTGTTTTCTCTTTCTTCACATTATAAGACGCCGACTACTATCCATGTGTTGTGTGCCTGAATATATATGTGTGTGTGTGTGTGTAATGTGGCTACTGTTACATGCTACGACTATAAGATATACATACAAAACAATGCTGAAAACAATACTATTTATACACGTGAATTGGGAATAATTTTATGGATTTCTGGTTAGGTCGATTTAATTTATTTCGATTTGTGTTTTGCGTTTCTCCATTTCATTTTCTGATATTTATGGGCGTTCTTGTTATAACTGCTGCCATCTGTAACAGGTGTGAACGATAAAAACTCAAATTGTATTGTAAATTTATCGAGAGCGAACGCACATTTTATCCTGGAGGTATATATTTGCGTAAACATTAAATTATACTGACGTTTCTTACTTCCTACAGTTAATGTTTGTGTAAAAATTACCATTTTTGGTGGTCAAATTGTTGATTGTTAACACTAGACTTTTTTGTATCCCCTATTATACAGGGTTGCGATTATGTATGGATACAGCTAAATATTTTGAAAACAGTTTATTGAAACTGGATGGAATTTGGCACACTGTTAGAAGGATTTAGATTACATTATTTGAGATGTTCTCCGGTTTTCTATCGTCGTTTGTTTCAGAGGTACAAGGCTAACTTGATGTTTTTTAAATAGCACGGAGGGTCAAATGTAACATTTTTGAAAAGAGTGTTCTTTTCTCTATTCAGCGATGTAACACATGCCTGCCTTAATTTTCATAAAAAACTGTTTTTTGTTTGTTCTCACGAATTCGAATTTGAAGAAACGTAAAACTAAATTAGCTTTTGAAATGATGTTTTTAATCTGTAGTCAACTGTTAACAACCTCACTTCGACCAAAAGTAATAAAAACAACGCATTTTATTAAAATTGAATTCATACATTTTAAGAATAATGAAAAAAATTTTTAAATTCTATAAATATTTTATATTATAGAATATCCTCAAAATGCTATCCTTTAACTTCTTGATAGTAATGAATTCCATGGACAAAATTCTGTCAATCAAAGTATGAGGAGAAATCATGGCCATCTCATTTCCTATTCATTCTTGCAAATCTGCGATATTTAATGGCCTGTTTAAATAAACTCGACTTTTTAAATGATCCCAGAAGAAAAAATCGAGTGGAGTCAAATCAGGTGACCTAGCTGTCCATTCAATTGTTCACTTCCGTTTTATCCATTTATCAGGAAACGTTTGGTTTAAATACAGACGTACTACACGACCAAGATGGGACGGTGCTCCGTCTTGTTAAAACCATATGGTGTCTGCTGGTGTATTTCGGATATTTTAGTTTGGGAAGATTACTCTGAGCCGGGGAACAATGTTTTGTTGTAAAAGTTGTAAGTATCTTTGAGAAGTTAAATTACCATTTATTAAAAAAGGACCAACAATATTCCGACCAATAATTTCACACCAAACATTAATTTTTTGGGGATACTGCATATGAACTTGCTCCATCCAGTGTGGATTTCTGTCAGACCAATACCTACAGTTATGACGACTAACATTCCCATTTAAATAAAAAGTTGATTCATCAGAGAAGAGAATGTGATTGATAAAGTTAGCATTTTGATTTATTTTGTTCACCATTCTTTCGCAAAATTCGATTCTGCGATCAAAATCATCTTCACTCAGTTCCTGTAACAGGTGGATTTTGTAGGGATGATATTTTTCGCCTTTCATTATATTGTTTATAGATCTTCTACTCATATTATGATTTAGAGCCAACTGGTGTAATGAAGTTTTTGTGCTTCCAGTTTCATTGAATCTTCTTAAAGTTTTTGAAACCGTTGTTCTAGAGATCGACTGTCGACTGTATTTCATTAAAAAGAGTTACGACCTCAGCACAACTTCGTCTTCTACCACCATATCCAACCATCATCAGGATTTCTATACGCTCCCTTTTCCTTAAATGCACCATTTTTAAACTAATTATATGACATAAGCAAATTTTTTTTGAATATAATGCAAATGACTGAAGGCTAATGGTAGCATTTTCAAAGCTAACTTACTTTTACTTTCCTTCAAATTCGATTTCGTAAAAAGCGGTTTTTATGCAAATTAAGGCGGGATGTGTTACATCGCTAAATAGAGAAAAGAGCACCCTTTTCAAAAATGTTAGATTTGACCCCCGTGCTATTTAAAAAACATCAAGTTAGCCTGGTATCTACAAAACGAATGACGATGTAAAACTGGAGAAAATCTCAAATAATGTAGTCTAAATCCTTCTTACAGTGTGCCAAATTTCAGCGAGTTCCAATAAACCGTCTTCAAAATATTTAGCTGTATCCATACATAATCGCAACCCAGTATACAATCTGTCCTAATCTCAGATGTTAACTATTTGTTTTGGATTTCGATGGTCGTCACCTATTTTTTTCTTACATGGCCCATCAGTCTTTGGACAATAGTAACGTCGACTTCCCGAATTTTCTGAAAGATTCTGCGTCTTAACTGCTCCTCACTTTGGGCTCCCCAACCCCCACCATATACCTTTCTGCTCAAATGGGACCAAAATTCCTAATGGGCCTTGCCTGTCTTCGGGACAAAACTGATGCCGTTTGTGGCTAACCAGTCTCTTGTTCTTCTAGCGTAATGGCACGAGGCTGTCAGGCCAGAAAATTATTTGGTCATTGGGATCATGTGTGTTTATAAAATTTTGATGTTTCGTGAGGTATTTTCGTATGTAAATGTCTGCATTGATGGCTTCACCTCAAACACGTCCAACATGCGGCCTTAAAACAACTGCCTCTGATATGGTACACCACACCAAAATTTTATCTTCAAACTTGACTTTGCCATTGAATTTAACATTGTTAGGAGCGTGTTGTACATCATCCGTATAGAAACCATCATTACCTTTGATCTCCGAGTTGGACAACGTGCAATATTTTTCATCGTCCATAACGATAACTTTTTCGCGAAAATGAATGCGTCTCTAAGGACGGCGACACCTGGGAATTCTTTCCAACTGAGCGGAGGTGTATGTTGGAGCCTTTCTTCTTTTACGATGTTTTAGATTATTTCTGGTTAATGTTCGACTAACAGTCGAGCGTGAAATATGGTATCTTCGAGATAACTTATGCCCTGACATTCTCAATATGTTTCTTGGTTTTTCAATTAACCTTCGCTCATTAAGTCGGCTTAAAACTATGGGTCTTCCACATTTAGGTTAATTGATATATAAATTGCCAGCAATCTTTTATTGTCTGATAGATTGTCGAATCAGAAATATCTTGCTCTCGATAGATCCTAACAATATCGCGTTTAAGTACTCGCCCAACCAACTGATAAATACTTCTGCTAGTATCAAGCTTGTACGACATTGTTGACTTTATTTACAAGAATGATATGTTAAATTAAGCATTAATCAGTTTACTAAATTTTCATTCCAACAGGAACTGGATCGGATCATGTTTACTATAAATTAATTGATTGACTATAATCAAAAACAATAATAAGAACTTTTTTTAACTAAACCTAGATAGCAAGTTAGTGGGTTTGAAGTGTTTCAAACGTCTTGCTTCAGTGGTTTCTTCCATAATTGATTTGGCAACAATGTCGGGATGCACTTTGGCCCTCTCACTGCATTTCTGATTATACTTTGAAAATTTCCTCTTCTCTAACGGTACTTGTAGATCTCATTGAATAACTAAGTGTGGGAGATATCACAGTGCACTAACTATTAAGCGTAGCACTTTTGTTTGATAGCGTTGTAGTATTTCGATATTAGAATTGCTTGCCAGTCCCCAAAGCTCTATACCGTACGTCCATGTAGGCTTTAGTATGGATATGTACACAAGGAGTTTACTGTTAATTGATAACTTTGATTTTTCACCTAACATACAGTAATACTGAGTTGTATTCCAAATTGTTTTTTGTTTGTAAATCTATGCTTCCTCCAAATTAACTTCCTGTCCAGGTGCATGCCAAGGTATTTCACAGAGTAAGCATGTTTCAATTCTTGACTATTTAATGTTACTGCAGGACAGTATTTCTTTTTTGTTGTGAATGATACGTGGATCGATTTATTTCCCTTATGTTTTATTCTCCAATCTTCCAGCCATTTTTAGATTACATTAATATGTCGCAAATGTGCTGAGGCAGCATTTGGGTTCCGATGGGAAGATAATACAGCTGTATCAACAGCAAAACATTCAATTAAGAGGAAAATAATACAATTATAAATGTTAATACTCAAGTTACCTTATGAAGCAATTACTAAATTCAGCTTTAAGAATGAAAATGAGACTCAACAATATAATGAAAGAAGTGTGTGTTCTTCATATTTACTAATTTGTAAAAGAAAATTATGAAATCTCAATTTAAAGTTTTGTTCAAAGTGATTACCAGAAATCTAATAATAATGTTTACGTATTAATATCTATTCCTCATTACAAACACAGAGAGAGGAAATTCTGAACAAACCCCCAGCCCAAATTACAAGCTGTAACTGGTGAAATAAATTTTAGGCGGTAAAATTAAATTTAAATAACTGTCTGAAATATGAAATCTGTACCAAATTAAATTGTATATAGATTCTTCAGAGATAAGTCCACAGTTAAGGCAATAGAATGGTAAATGTAATAGTGTAATGCCTCAACACATGAAAGTAATTAAATTTGTCTAGAAAACAAACACTGTCAAAGATGTCAAAATAATTGACAATTAGGTCAATCACTTGGGTCTGTTCAGAATTTCGTCTCTTTCTTTTTGGAATAAGGTATAATAATATAGTTAGCAGAAAATTGAGCTGTATAATGTAAAAATATCTTCATTTTATACAAAGTGTTCGAGAATGGGCAATTACCGGTTCAACTATTTTGCATAAAAACTATCAGTTCTGTTAACTAACATCAATAAACACTATAAATAAGCACCAGAAATACAAGGTGCGTGAAAAATTTAGAAAAAGAAGACGAAGCGGACGTAAAACCTAGGTGGCGGTAATAGGCGATTGAGGGTTTGAAAAATCCGCGCGTTCAGCTAGTGATAGCTTCTAAAACCCAATTGGTGATCACAAATTATTTTATATTCGTCAAGGATAATTTTCATATTTCTTAAGAGTATTTTTTCGAACAGCTTAGACATAATTGACAAAAGACTAATAGACCTGTAGGAGGTAACTTGCTCCAGCGATTTTCCAAGACTTGGAAAATATTCGATTCTCATAATTGCATTAAATATATTAATGTTCGCTTTTTCTGGCAATTCTTGTAAGATCTGCCTTGTAATTAGGACTGTGTGCTTTCTTTGGACTGCTTTCGTTCTTTATAGCTTGCTTAACTTCTTATTGGGAGATATTCTTTATAGTTAAGATCATCTGGTATGGTGTGTCAAGATTTTCCTTCATTGCCCTTTAGTTTTTCACAAACTTCCCTCATTTTTTTAAGGTTTGACGTGGAAAGTTCAGATTCTGCTACGTCACATTCACTATTTGAATCACTGTCTTTATTACCAATTAGATTATTTCTTGCACGAATAAACTGGAATTTTTGATCAGGGCATTGTCATCAATAGATGCAAAGTTCTCCGGGCCCCAAACCATGTGTCGGAAAAAGCTGGGCTAGTAGAATTTCGTCTTCTTCAGCAAAATCTTCTTCTTGCAGGACCTTTTGCAAGAATCCTTTCACTATTTTTGAATGTTAGGCGTCTTTTGACAGCAATTTCTGTATGTTATCTTGAAATTATGGATAATTATCTGGCCTAATGGCTGGCTATAAATCCTGATGTTTGATGGCGGAAAAATAATATATGGTTATGTCAGAACAATTATCAGATTTAAATATTGACAGAATGCGAGCAAACTTTAAAATCTCGGGAAAGGTTGGCACCAAATTAAGAATCTTGACTAAGGGATAAAGAAGAGCAGGAGCATCTTTAATAAGAAAAGCCGCTACTTGGTCATGGCAAGTGCTACAATTATCTTTGAGTTATGTCAACAAACAAATATGTAACACCAAGTTTAAATATTTGTTTGTTAACATACTCAAGCCTGGTCGGACACAACCTTAGTGCAGAAGTTGTGTTTTCGCCTTCTTAAACATCAACCAGTGCTTGAGGTTGTTTTATAAAACGCAACTGTCTCATCAACACATATTTAAGCATGATTTATAAACCTGGTCGTATGATGTACCAGAAAATTCGCCTTCAGTCATATTTAAATCACCCGGGCTTCGAAAGAGATTGTTTTTAATTTAGCATAAAATTCATTACAAGCGCAAACTTGTCAAAGTTCATATACAAAATAGGATAATGTGATCTCATCCTCATTCTAGCTAGATGAACCACTTGATGTCTTCTTGGCTTATTTTCTTACTACGCGTGTATTTTTTTCTTTAATTTATAATTCTTGTTATTAAAGACAACTTTTTGGTACACAAATTGCAAAAAATACACAATAGCCCTACAAGTATTTCGATTCGCGAAATACTTATCAAGACATACCTATTAAAACATTTCACATCACAACTTAATGCGTACTATTTAATTCTGACGGCGAAATAATGAAAGAAATTTACATAGAATTTGCGATTGCTTCTTTAGGATGTCCAGTTAATATTTAAACGTATTCGGGACGATAATTCGGTGGCAAAGAGCAAGGCAACCGTCCAAATTACACAAATTAAATGTTAGTCCCCCAAAAGGTACATTTTAAAAACGTAACAAGACCGCAATTATCTTCAATAAATAGGTGATATTCATCGACGATGTTGGAGTAATCTTGGGAAAACATCTATAATCCATCTAGATGAGATGGTAATCTCTTGCTGTTGCAGCGCAATCCATGTAACAAGGGAATGAACAATATATATGTATATACAGCATAAGTATGTATTCATATAATATACACTACACATGGGGGCCTTCTTTGCTGTGGCCAGCGCGCAAGCGGTGTCCCATCTGAGAGAGAAATTTCTTGCTTCATTTAACTAATGGCCATTCGCTTATATACCACAATTACAACGAACAATGGCTATTATATTGTTATCGAGTTACTTGGCAAAAATATTGACTTATTATACGCAGCTTGTATTATTATATACATCTTATACTGCCTGCCGTCTTACGCGTTCGCTATCCAGGGGGTGTAGGTGTAGTTACATAGCTTCTACATATGTATGCATGGATGGTCTATCTTCTTTATTTTGCTATGTGTATACACCGCTGATGAAAAGTATTGGACGCAACATCTTTCACTTGAATGTCAATAAACTGCCAGGAATTTTGATTTATGGCGAAAAGTTGTTCTTCTAATGTAGTTAATAGTAATAATACTAATATGTTTTTGTACTCACCGCCTGTAAAGTGACATTTGGCGCATGTGTAGCTCGAATAGGAAAGAGGTTTTCCAGGTCGAGGCGACTGTAAAAATTGCAAAAAACACTGGCTCTTTGGGACATTTAAAAAATCTAACTTGTTAGTAATAAAATTTAGTCTATAAAATACTACTTCCCTCGACTATTCTTCACTTAAAGTTGGGGAAATAGGAGTAATAATTAAACATTCTTCTAATAAATTTGTGTCGCCATCTATTTGACGACATTTTAAGCAACATATTAAGTGACATTCAAGCGCCATCTGTTTGACCACATCGATATTCACACTGGCAGTTTAGAATTGTTAGCTAGTTGTTTGAACCGTCCCCACAAATAAAAATCTAAAATAGTTAAGTCAGGGCTTCTTGGAGGCCACAAAACAGGACCATTCAAGCAAATCCAACAATTTTCGATGGAGCCAGGCAGCAACAGTGCACGAACAGTGGGCCGGAGAACCATCATGTTGAAAATACATTCTCTGCCGATAAGCAAGTGATAGTTCACTTAAACCATCCCAAAAAAAAGTTGGTTAACATTTCCAAATAATTGTGCTGATTTACATTAGCATCAAAAAAATATGGGCCTATTATTCCATGGTAAGAAACAGCATATCACACGTTTACCTTAACAAAATATTGACGTTTTGATGCAATTCTAAAGTGAGGATTAGTATCACTCCAATAACGAATATTGTTGAGTCTTCCTGTTTTGAAAGACTTGTATCCTTTTTCTTTCACATGGATCTTCTTGTTTTAGAAGTAGTAAAGAATAACTCCTCACTGAATTTACGTTATACGTGGTTATTCACAATTAAATAAAATAACAATGCGAATAAATGTAGGCTTCTTGCATTGGGCAAGTTGAACCCTACATGATAGCTAACTGATAACAAGTTGTGTTTCGTTGATAAACTGATTTCAATTTTCTGTTACAAACAAATTCAGTATTTAGAGTGGGGTGGTAAGTTTACAAAACCGTACCTCCTCTATTGTTGTCTGGAAAAACCGAACATTAATGGGTTATAAGTATCATTAAAGATTCTCGGAAGGAGCAATTAGCAATACAATTATCTAATATAAATATATGAGCCCTGCTGTGCGTTTACGGGTCTCTTCAATTACAGAATATCTATAATTCTGAAATCCGGCAAATGTTTATGAATTTTTAAGTACTACAACGGCATGATGTTAATAAGAGAAAGAATATAAATGGTAACTTAGTCAAAGCATTTTACCGATTTTCTAGAACGGACAATAGAGAGGTTTCTAAGAAAGAGATTACATTAGGAGACTGATGTCCCTCTTGGTCTTTCCATATTTAATTTTAAATATACATTATTTTACGATTATGAAGTAATAGAATGACTGTAAGCACTTATACAGAGAAATATACATGTTCTAATTAATTGTACCTTTGTAAAATAAAGCAAATTGAGATTAAAACTAAACATATATACGTTTTACATAGAACAGAGAATATATTACTTTATAAAAAAGGAACAACAAATATGTTGTGAAAATTTTGGTTCTCCATTATTGTATCTCCCCCCACCCACGTGCAAAAGTAAAGACGCTTTTCATCATCTCCCAATTCTCAAGTATGATTATTATGATTAAAAATAGGAAATTTATGTTCCTTCAAAACTCTTTGATTATGGGTTTTCCTCATATTTAGTTGTAGCGCCCGTTTCCGTAATGAAAGTTTAGGATTATCTTCCACCGAATCCAAAACTCTCGAACCCCCAATTTGTTTACATTTAATTGTTGATCATGAACTAAGTAACATTAGTTAATTAGATTCAGTATTTTACTAAATTTTAAAATGCTACAATAGTTCATATTTAACGGTATTTTATAACTTCTTTCTAATTAAATTTTCAAATAATAAATATTAGGCATATGAAACCATAAATTGCCAACTCCTCCAGCAAATCTGTAGTAAAAGTATCTATCTTTTGTGAAACTTAATAATATCTCGTGCTAAACAAATACTAAATACTGTTAGTTGTACATATTGTGAGTTTTATTCTTCATGAAAAGTTTCCTATATGAAAGTTTGCGTATATACACACCATACACGTCCACATACATATTTGTGTTTTTTCTTCTGCATGTTCGTTTGTAAGAAGAGACTACTAGCGGCCATACATTTACATAAATACAAGAAAATATATGACATCCAGTACGCAATTGCATGCGACCACTTTCTGGGCGATTTATATTGAAAATCGTGTACATAAATTTTGGACATTCCATCTCAACTTATAAATATACTACCCACAATGGAGGATGGCATTATTTGCGCTTGTATTTATGGCGTCATTTAACGCGAGAATGATTGCGGTTTAGAAGTACGTAATAATAATATTTTAACTATGAGGGGAACAGATTTATTACCTAAAATACAAAAGTAAAAGTCTATAATAGAAAGCGCCAGGAAAAATGAATATTCTTTGCCGTTCCTGTAATTTTGCGATTGGTTTTACATTGTGCCAGTCGATATAATCAAAGGTTAATATTAGGAATATGAATATGACATTTGAATTATGGTTGTCTATTATTCGTAGTAATTCATTAAAATTGCTAAAACAGTGTAATAAGCAAGACAGCAATTAGGTACCTAATATAATCCTCATAATTTTCATTAAGAATTTCGATTAAAGTATGGAATCAAATTATGCATGTCACCTGTTGGAAAATAACCACAAATTTAATAGTAATTTTGAAATTTTACATTCAGAAACAAAAGGCTTCCGATTAAACTTACTAGAGCCTCTTCAAATAAACAAACTTAAAAATTCAGACATATTACTCAATGAACAATTAGATCTAGGCCCAGATTTATAAATCATGCTCAAGTACGTAAATACACATTTGCGTTTTATAAAACACCCTCAAGCACCGGCCGGTGCTCAAGGCGACGAAAACACGACCTCAGCCGTACGGTTGTGTTCGACCAGGCTTGAGCACGCGATTGACAGATTCATTTGAAAACATAACCTTCCTACAAGTATATGTTTGAAGATTTACATAGTTTATGGAGTATTAAATAATGACATCCATTATGAAATTGTGATATTTCATCTACATGAATTCCCAATATTTTATCATTTCCATATTTGATTGCAGTACTTTTAAAAATAATGGTAGAAATATGCTTATTAATAAAGGACGGGTATGTGCATGTTGAAATTAAATATGTCCAGTATTACAAGTAGGTATAGTTGTTATTCATTGCAACTTATAATTGGCCAAACATGTGTTACAGTATGTTATTAAAATATTATTTGTAACCGCGAAGGAAGAATATCCAATAATGTTTATGAACATCACTAAAAACTATACGTGTGATGCTGAAAGGACATTTTTGAAATCATTTAAATGATATTTTACATATGTAATAGTTATTCAGTATGTTCTTGTAATATTAACAATTACATTATATTTATACCTAAAGAATAAATGAGGCTTTAAAACCTCAGAAAGAGAATGTTTTTACTAATCATGACTGCATTCTATTTTATTTGACGGTTACTTTTTAATGAAAAATATTTTAATAATTTGTTATGATCAATATTAGCACATTGGACATAATCTTAGCAAATATATATTTCTCTTAAAAGCAGCAAGCTTACAACTCTATTAGTACAATAACTAAACACACATTAAAAGAAAATTTCATTCTTTTTTTACAATTACAAATTATAATAAAGTAGTTCAGATATTATTAATTAATTAAAGTATGTGAATAATATTTTCACTTAACCATATAAGTAATTTAATGGAAAAAACTTGCATATATGCTTGAAAAACAATTGAACATATTTTTAAAACTTAAATATGTACACATATTGTTGCTGATGTGTCGATTTTCTTTGAATACATTCATTAAAAAAGTAAATGAACATTTTGTTATATATAAATTAATATTTCACTTTGTTTCTCTATTTCCAATTAAACTATGTCCTGAGAATAATTATCAAGTTCTTATCATTCTTCATATGTTTATATAGTAAAAGTAATAACTAAAATTAATATTTATAAATTATACATCCCTACAGAATGGATATGAAGATATCAACATTCCTAAATATTCGTTTACCATGTGCTTCAATATGCAAATATGTATACTTGGAGGTAGAATGCCTATGTGTTTAGTAATCCCTCGTAATTCCATATGTCTATAGATTTTTACCAAATTTTAAGTGAAACCCAATTAACTGCTTTTGGTAAGACACAGAAATGGATAATGCATTCATTTCATCTTCAAAAGCAACTGTTTCATATTCAAGTGGCTATAATATACTCCAGATATTGCGTTTTTCTTAATTTAGAAATACTTTCCACGAAATAACTCATCGACATTTTCTCTCAAAAAAAAAAAACGTCTTATTAGGCTATTGTTATTAATTAGTATAGTTTTAGTGTTATTATTTCCATTGCATTTATCTGAAAATACAAATTATTTTATTACTTACATGCAGATGTATAGATTTGAATTTTAAGCAATAACTCATAAAAATAGCTCTAATTCAATATTGTATTTAAGATGTTTCATTTTCAACTTACTCTACTAATTATTTCTCGGCTTACCTCACATTTTTCTTTTTAAAAGTGTTGATTATAACAGCTGATCGATGTTTGCAACCAAAAGTTACTAAAATTCCCTAACGTTGCGTGCTCAGCGAGAATTCCCGAAGTATGCCTACTTGAGGCGACGATATCGAAATCCCGTGCTTACGTGAGTTTGTGGATTACATGAGCTGAGCTACATCTATAAATACCGGCATTAATAATTCACCTCTTTTGAATATGTATTGTGAAAATCCAAACCCACATTAAATAAATACCTATAACAGACCTTAAGATCATAAACCATTTAAAAGCTATTGTTAGAAAATACTTTTAACATAAAATAGATAATAAAGAGTCATTAAAATAAATTACAGAAATTCCCCACAGTATCTTAGACATTGTAAGATCTGAACACCTGATTTTGTAGAAAATATATAGTTTAGTAGTAATTGAATATCCGAAGAAGCTACAGTGATAGCGAAACATGTCATATACTTTGTAATAAGTTGTGTTAATATACTGGATTTATTGTAAATTGTGTTTTACTCCGTCTACTATTATTAATTAATATGGATGTCCAGCAAGTATCGGCCAACTCAATTAATATCTTTTATATGTGTTGTACTACATGTACTGTGTGGAAATAAAGCAACAGATGAATTTTTTTGGAAAAAAAGTCTCGAAGGGGTATAGCGATTTTAATTAAGGGAAATATTTTCATCCCATTTTTAGTTTCTTATGGCACTTGTTTATGAGAAAAAAAAATCTTGAAGTTCAGATATTAAAAATTCATTATATAGGCAAAATTAATTTAGTTACCGGTGCATAAAACAAAAAAAAAACTTTAGTTAGGCCGTCAGAATAAAATAATTTGTCAGTGTCACAATAAAATAAGTGTTATTCCCCTTTTCTAAATTAGAATAATTTACCTTTTGCAAACTATTTTATTAATAAAAATTGTACTACTGACCGAGAGACAGATAATTGAAGTGTTAATAATGATTGGTTATGGCAACAGAACACATCAAGAAGTGTGCCAACTTTTTAAAGTACTCGTTTCAGCCCATAAATCAATCAACAACTAACTAGTAGGATTAATAAGAAATTTCAGGAACACGGCATTGTAAATAGTTTTCAAAAAGCTATTAAATGAAGATGCGCAACTTGATGTGCTACTAAAAACTGAAAATAACTCAAATTCATCTAGAAGAAGTATTACTTTGGATCACAATGTAAGCTAATACTTCAGTTCTGAAACTTCTGAAAATACAAACATTTCACACTTATAAGCTGCAATTGGTTCATGAGTTGGCAGAAGATTATTATGATCATAGTCTAGAATTCTGTTAACAAATGCTAGAATTTTGCCTTCGTACTTTTTTCCGCGGATGGGACATTCTATTTAAATGGAACGGTCAATAGGCATAATTGTAGATATTGGGCTAGGGAAAATCGCTATTGAATGTAGGAAATTCATACACAATATACTTATAAAGTTAAAGTATGGACAGGAATTATTGGTGACTGAATTCTAGGTCCATTCTTTTTTGCAAACAATTTTTACAGTTCGAATTGATGCCTGCATTATTTCCTAATGCAAACAGCCCTGACCTATCAAACAAGAGTACAAGGCTACAACATGAAGGTGCTCCGCTTCATTACGCAATTAACGAGCCGTCGTTACTTGGACCAATATCAGCTCAAACTACTCAGAATGTGAGAAATGAGTTTTAGAATTGTCTTGGGCATTGTTTAGATGGTACAGGGTCGTGATTTTGAATACTTAGTGTAAATGTAATTTAAAAAGTGTTATTTTTGTGTTTGATGTTATTGTTATAGTTTTTTTTTCTGGTTAATCAATTAAATTTTAATGTAATTATTAACTTTTAATGGGGTAGACAGTAAACTTACAGTTCGCTTTTTCAACATTTTTGTAATTTTATAATTAAAACAAATGGACCGTCAATCTTTCCATAGAATTTACGTGACTAGATTCGTTTAATGAAATTTTCTAAGGCGTGCGCCAAAATGTAGGTTTATATGAATAATTTTTTTTCGCTTTATAAATTATTTGCAATAATATGACTAACATTGAGTTGACTTGCGCGCTGGCGTAAAGAACTGCTAGGATGATCCGCAAGTGATTCGATAGTCATAATGGTCACATTATCATCATCATTGTACGCTTTGCAAGGATTCTTTTTGTCGGAAACGGATCCCGTTTTGTCAAACTTATCGACTAATTTCTTCAATGCTGTTCTGATTACACTTATATTCGGGTGGTTTTCATTAAATAACTGTACTACATATTTATACGAGACTTCTCCTATACCAAAACATTTCATCAGGTAGAGTCGCTGCTTTAACGTCAACATTTTGCACAAATAAAGCTGGCTAAACTGTCAGGCAATGTTGTTGGTTAATGACCTATACATGGGTAATGCGATACTGATGTAACATTAGGACTATTTTTTTTATTTACCAAAAAGGGTTTCGATACAATCAAAATTTTTTTACGTTAACGTTTTTCTCCTAAAACAGATATAAAATATTTTTCTCTATAGGAAACATCACTTTACATACTGTATATATATTTTTTATGTATCCGTATTTTGCCCAGTGTCCTGTCAAATAAATTTAGTTACTGAATTCTACCTGCGTTCACAAAATTCACTGAATATAATGTACGAGGGGTCGTTTTTATATTCGCGGATTTGACATTTTTCAATTTTAATATAATTTTTCATTATAGTGTTTTATTATCATACACACCTTGGTAACGACTCTGACAATTTACAAAGCAAATACAGCAGTATTAGTTTTAATATCTGTCAGTTTGTGTAATCCGTATCAAAATGCACAAACTTGACTATCGAGCTGTTACAAAATTCTTGACAAAACAAGGAAAATCTCCAAAAATTGTTCGTGAAGAAGCTGTATATGAGGATTACTGTCCTTCGAAGTCGACTTTTTGCAAATGGTCAAAATTGTACTTTTTTCCGCGGATGGGACATTCTATTTAAATGGAACGGTTAATAGGCATAATTGTAGATATTGGGCTAGGGAAAATCCCCATTGACTGTAGGAAATTCATACACAATATACTTATAAAGTTAAAGTATGGACAGGAATTATTGGTGACTGAATTCTAGGTCCATTCTTTTTTGCAAACAATTTCTACAGTTCGAATTGAAGCCTGCATTATTTCCTAAATGCCCTGACTTATCAAACAAGAGTATAAGGCTACAACATGAAGGTGCTCCGCTTCATTACGCAATTAACGAGCCGTCGTTACTTGGACCAATATCAGCTCAAACTACTCAGAATGTGAGCAATGAGTTTTAGAATTGTCTTGGGCATTGTTTAGATGGTACAGGGTCGTGATTTTGAATACTTAGTGTAAATGTAATTTAAAAAGTGTTATTTTTGTGTTTGATGATATTGTTATAGTTTTTTTTTCTGGTTAATCAATTAAATTTTAATGTAATTATTAACTTTTAATGGGGTAGACAGTAAACTTATAGTTCGCTTTTTCAACATTTTTGTAATTTTATAATAAAAACAAATGGACCGTCAATCTTTCCATAGAATTTACGTGACTAGATTCGTTTAATGACATTTTCTAAGGCGTGCCAAAATGTAGGTTTATATGGATAATTTTTTTTCGCTTTATAAATTATTTGCAATAATATGATTTACATTGAGTTGACTTGCGCGCTGGCGTAAAGAACTGCTAGGATGATCCGCAAGTGATTCGATAGTCATAATGGTCACATTATTATCATCATCATTGTACGCTTTGCAAGGCTTCTTTTTGTCGGAAACGGATCCCGTTTTGTCAAACTTATCGACTAATTTCTTCAATGCTGTTCTGATTACACTTACATTCGGGTGTTTTTCATTAAATAACTGTATTACATATTTATACGAGACTTCTCCTATACCAAAACATTTCATCAGGTAGAGTCGCTGCTTTAACGTCAACATTTTGCACAAATAAAGCTGGCTAAACTGTCAGGCAATGTTGTTGGTTAATGACCTATACATGGGTAATGCGATACTGATGTAACATTAGGACTATTTTTTTTTTATTTACCAACAAGGGTTTCGATACAATCAAAATTTTTTTACGTTAACGTTTTTCTCCTAAAACAGATATAAAATATTTTTCTCTATAGGAAACAACATCACTTTACATACTGTATATATATTTTTTATGTATCCGTATTTTGCCCAGAGTGTCCTGTCAAATAAATTTAGTTACTGAATTCTACCTGCGTTCCCAAAATTCACTGAATATAATGTACGAGGGGTCGTTTTTATATTCACGGACTTGACATTTTTCAATTTTAATATAATTTTTCATTATAGTGTTTTATTATCATACACACCTTGGTAACGACTCTGACAATTTACAAAGCAAATACAGCAGTATTAGTTTTAATATCTGTCAGTTTATGTAATCCGTATCAAAATGCACAAACTTGACTATCGAGCTGTTACAAAATTCTTGACGAAACAAGGAAAATCTCCAAAAATAGTTCGTGAAGAAGCTGTATATGAGGATTACTGTCCTTCGAAGTCGACTTTTTGCAAATGGTCAAAATTGTTTAAGTATGGCCGAGAATCACTGGCTGATGATCCGTCTAGGTCGGCCTGTTGACGTGATCACCGCCGATGATGATGATATTGAGAAAACCAAGTGTTTGGTACTGAAGGATGCAAGATTAAAGAAGCGACAATTAGCAGCTTTATTAGGAGTTTCAGAAAGCACGGTTTTCAGAATTCTACACAAATACCTTGGAATGACAAAAGTTAGTGCCAGATAGGTTCCGCTAGTGCTTTCACCATTCTAAGGCGTGTGCGGATGGAGACGTGTGAACAATTTTTGGCGCTTTGTGAAGAGGAACCGGGTTTAATTATCTTGTCACCGCAGATGAGACCTGGGTCCAGCATTTTGAATCTGAATGAAAACAAGATTCAATGCAGTGGCATGTTAAGGGTTCTAGCTCTTCCAAGAAGTTTAAAGTCGCTCCTTCTGCCGGAAAACATAAAAGCGAATAGGCGTGGAAAACTTACGCAAGGTGTCCTGTTGCTTCACGATAATGCACCAGTTCACAAATTAAGAGTTGCAAAAGCTGCCGTTGCCGAATGTGGCTTCACAGAAATATCCACCTTATAGTCCAGGTTATGACTATTTTTTGTTTCCTAATCTCAAAACTCTAAGGGGTACAAAATTTATGGACGATGACGAACTTATAGTGGTTGTTAAAAGATATTTTGCAGACAAACCAAAGTATTTTTTTTTTGTAATGGAAAGCAAGGGGACTATATTGAAAAATAATTTTTTATTACTGTTCGGAACTTCTTTTTCATGCCTAGTCCGGGAATACAAAAATGACCCCTCGTGTAGGTGTTAATGTCAGGATACGCATCTCATGCGAGCCACGCTGATTACTGCATCACTTTCAGCAAAAATTTTCAACAAAATAAAAGTAAAAATAATTCAGACTCGACATAGAGTCAAAAGATTAATTCTCATTAGTGAGCTGTTACCACATCATTCACTTCAACTGAAACAATACAATAATATTGTTAACTGCAATAATCGTCTTTTAGATTTGCTACTGTCTAATACAATACATTCAGCCTCAATTGAAGTTGACGAATTTCCATTCGTACCTGTCGACCCATATCATCCACCTTTATCTATCTCTTTACATGTTTCAACTGCAGAAACTAGTTTTCCAAATTTTCCGTCAAATGACAATCTTAGATATAATTTTCAAAAAGCTGACTATCAAAAGCTTTGCTCGGATATTTCGAATGTTGATTGGACTTTCCTTGAAGAGCATAATAATGTCGATTGCGCTCTTGATGACTTCTACACTACATTATACAATATATTTGATGATTCAGTACCGAAAAGTTCAATCAATTACAAATCTGTATATCCGCCATGGTTCACTAAGCAGATTATACATCACTTGAAGATAAAATCTTACTACCGACGAAAATGGAGAGCTACGAAGAATCAATTTTATAATTGTGAATTTAAAAGGTTGAGAGGAATCTGCAAGACGTTCATTAATGAATCCTATAAATCCTATATGGACAAAGTTGAAAGTTCTATTTTGAGTAATCCTAGAGAGATATTTAGATATATGAGAAGCAAAACTGGATCTTCGCGTATTCCTAGTACTTTAACTTTCAATGATACCCCAATAGACTTCCCTCAAGGCATAGTCAACAGATTTGCGGATATGTTTTCATCTATTTATCATCCTAGTACCCCCTTTTGCGTGGAAGTTTCGGAATCCAACCACTTACCGTTTACTTTGCATGGTACCTCTGAGGATGAATTGCTTAGAATTATGTCCGCATTACCAGATGATTTCAGTGCAGGTGATGACCAGATCCCTAGCAAATTGGTGCGTCAAGCAGGATCCTCCTTATCAAAGCCGCTGGCGCTTATTATAAACCTATCCATCAAGACGTCGGAATTTCCTGGCCGTTGGCGAAGAACAAGAACCTCTCCCATCTTTAAAAAAGATGACAATACCAAAGGGGAGGATTACAGACCGATCTCGATCATTTGCAACTTTGCGAAAGTATTCGAAAGTGTACTTTATTCATGCATATATTTTAATACTAAATCTTTGATTTCTCAACACCAACATGGATTCGTGCGGGGGCGTTCGACAGTTACTAACCTGACTGCGCTAACACAATTTACCTGCCGAGAGTTGGACAATTCAGGACAGGTGGATGTGATTTATACGGATTTCAGCAAAGCATTTGATACGATAGATCATGGATTCTTAATGAACAAACTATATGCACTGGGATTAACGCCGAATTTGCTCAAGCTTATCCATTCTTATCTCACTAAGAGACCTAATTACGTTTTTTATAATGGGTACAAGTCGCCAGAATTTTTTCCTTCATCTGGGGTGCCACAAGGCTCAAATCTAGGTCCTCTTTTATTCATATTGTACATAAACGACGTACTGATGCAATTAACGTGTCCGGTACTTGCTTATGCTGATGATCTGAAAATTTACAGTTCTATAAAATCCTGGAATGATGTGGTCCAACTCCAAAGTAATTTAAGTGTCTTGACTGACTGGTGTCGCAAATTCAATTTAAAGTTAAATATTGATAAATGTTGCTTCATATCTTACACACGTAAAGTAAACAATGTATCATCAGTATATATCCTAAACAGAAATACATTGTCTAGAGTTAATGGTATTAGGGACCTTGGGGTATACTTTGACACTCGGCTCAGCTTCTCTAACTATATAGACTCGATGTGTGCATCTGCGTCTAGGACGTTGGGTTTCATATTGCGTTGTTGCAAATTTTTTAATAATATTCAGTTGATGAAGACACTTTATTTCAGTCTAGTTGTGAGCAAATTGGAGTATGCATCTCAAGTATGGTCTCCTCAATATCTTTACTTACAACTTTCCATTGAAAGAGTGCAGCGAAGATTCCTGAAATATTTGTCTTTTAAATGTTCCGGTACTTATCCTCAGCGTGGCATAGATTATTCACATTTATTAGATGCACATGATATGCAAGCCTTGAGTTACCGTCGTGAGATACATGGTGCACGATTTGTATGTAAACTATCCAGTGGGCGTGTTGACTGCCCTTATTTGCTCTCATGTCTGGATTTCTTCATTCCTAGAATCTCCTCTCGTTTTACCCATACCTTCCTACTTCCCTTTTCTCGCACTAACCTTCTTAAAGGATCTCCGCTGGTGGTGATGTGCAGAGCCGCTAATCTTCACTATGGGGACATATTTTTTTGACATATTTTTTTTTACTTTACTTAATTATATTGTTTTCATATTTATTATTACTCACAATTCTGTTGTATATTTGAGTTATTAGTATAAGTTATTGAGTAGTACGTTGTACATTATGTGTATATTTAATACTGTCCTATAACTGGGTAAACCGTTGGACAAATAAAGCTATTATTATTATTATTTAAATTAGCTTAAATATCTTTAATCTTGTAAAACAAGAAATAGAGAATATTGGGCAAATTCCCTTGTAGAGCAACCGTAGACACGTGTTTCTGACTCACTGGTCGTCATCAGTACGACGTAGCCAAGGAATAAGATGTACACCGTACTGATGACGACCAATGAGTCAGAAACACGTGTCTATGGTTGCCCCACAGCGGAGTTTGTCCGATATTCTCTATTTCTTGTTTTATTTTATGTATCCGCGATAATTCCTCTTTTGTTTTTTCTTACATATACAACATAGAATTATACAAATGTCACACCTGTTACATATGGAACGTGTAAATAAATAAATGCGATAATCGCATGAAGCATTCGTAATAATATTATTACGCCACACATTTCCAAATACCTACGCATCCATAATTTCATTACATTATAAAAATAAATTTACATAATTTATTAATAAAAGAGAGAATGTGAGTCAGCAAATTAAGGACTTCTGTGACCGAGCGAGGACACCGGAATGAAAACGAAAAAATTGGCAGAGGAAAAAAAAAGAGCGGCGAATAAAATAAGACGCATTCTTGGGTTCGGAGACCCGCGCGATTTTTCAGGGTAGGTAGTCCGGGGGAGCCAGCCGGCAGGCGGCCCCGTGTATATTCATCTGTTCCGAAACGGATCGCCCAGAAAACAATAGCACGTGCCGAGAACGCGTTTTTTGTCGAGCGCCGATGGTCCGCGCGGTCCCAAACGGTGACCGGTAGCCGAGAGGCCACTCTACTACCGACGACGGTAGTTAGCAACAATGCGCGGCCCATAAAAGGGATGATGACCATCTATGGTCAAATGCGGACTGCGTCGACGACCACGTAGATGATCTGCGGAGGGCGCTCGTACACGCGCTTTTCCGAAAGAACCAATCCGTCAATTGTGTCAACGGTCACTATTACCCATGTATACGTCACATTATATTATGTATACAGCGTGGAAATAAAGTAACGAATAAAGACATTAAATCCGTTAATATTCATTTTTTGAAGAAAACCTCGAAGGGAGAGGGGTATAGCGATTTTAATTAAGGAAAATATTTTCATCGCATTTTCAGTTTCTTATGTCATTTGTTACTTTCTTATGCGTAGTATAAGGAAGTATTGTGATGACAATTTTTTTTTAATTTAAACATAGTACATTTACCTATTCAAAACGTAGAAAAATATTTCAGACACATTTCAGTAACATTTTTTCTGTATCTTCTTTAATTTCTGTATCTATACCTACGTGTCCTAGGTACATACTCTATTTGTAGTTTGCAGCTACTCTAGACGTGAAAAGACGGAGTAAACGAAGGCAACAAGCAAGAAAAACATCCATTACGAAAAGTAGCTAGAAGTGAGTAGAGATAGCCAAAGAACGTAACAAAAAATGCGAAAGAAACTTGAATTAAAAAAAAATACTAAAGAAAAGGCAATACCAGAGAATGTATTTTTGATTTATGGCGCAAAAGAAAAGCCCAATGGGGTGAGATCGGGAGATCAAGCTGGTCCACGGAACGGTCCACTTCTTTCGGCAAATTGCTGCTTTAACCAGTTTCTCAGTAGGAGCACTATCCATTTGTAGCCATATATTATTGATTACCGCTAATGGAAGTTCATCTATCAAATTTTGAAGGTCATTTACCAAAAATTCAAAAAGGTTGTCCCCGACCTCTCCAGACATATACGCTAAACCTATGCTGGTGGTTAGCTGGTCTAAATACCTGAGGATTTTCCAAAGCATAAAAATGTGAATTTCGTTAACTGTAAAATCCTCTCGTGAAAAATTAGCTTCGTCCGTCCAGAAGAAATTTCTGCAAAATTGAGGATTTCTTTATATTTGTTCTAAAAACCAGTTACAAAAATTTGTACGTCGTGGAAAATCTTCAAGTAATAAAGCTAGAATTTTTCTGTAATGATAAAGGTGAAACCGCTTATCCTTAGTAATTCGGCTAATTGAACTGTGGATATGTCTATATATTACCGAGTTCACGTATTGATACTCTGATGGATTGTTTGCTAATAAATTTAAAACGCCATCCTCTACTTCAGGAGTCCTTGTAGTTTTTGGACGACCTCTATCCCGATAAAAGGCACCTGTTGGTGATACGCTTCCTGTTTTTCTTATTCTTCGGTCTAAACGTCTAAAGACATTACTATTAGGATGTCTTCCGAGAGTATACCTTTCGCGATAGACTCTAGCAGCAGCAGCAGCATTTTTTCCGCATTCTCCCAGCAACAAATTCTTGGCTGCATATTCGTCGTTTGAAAACATTTTAACATAAATTTAAAAAAATAGAAAAACACCAACCCAAGATAGCAAAACACGAAAATTAGCACAAACAATAAACAACTAATCAACCCAAAATACAGCTAAGAACTTGAACATCCAATATGCAACGAAAAATAGTAGGGTTGAAATAGGCAGGACAATTTGACAACGTCAAAATGACATTAATAAGCAATTTTGATTTCGATACTTTTTTTACGTTAAAATGGTTTAAGTGTAAATTCAGTAAAATTAGCGGAAATTGATTTTCTGGAAATGGTATAATTAGAAGAGTGATTAATTATAACCCTGGTTACAGTTGTTCAAAATTGTCATCCCAATGGCCATATCAAAACCAATTTCTTTGAAATTAATAATGATGGATTTTTTTCCATATTTTTCCCATGATTCTTGGTAATCACGTAATAACGCATAATCCTAGTGTTCCGCAAATTTTGGGGCACGTCGCACAGTGGGGCAAACAGGGTTTCTACCTGGCAAAAAATCAAAACATGAAATGTCGTCTTTACCCTCCATACAATTATTTTCTTAATTACCACTATCTTATGCATTATTAGAAAGCAGGATTAGGGGTATTTTAAATGTACCTGTACTCAACAGTACAGTTCTAGTTCTCACTAACTGCTTAAGAATGTAGACGTCTACGTAATTGTGTTATATTTGCTCTGTGTTTGTGAATTTATTGTAGTAAAACTTTGTATAATATTTGAGTTTTTTGCTATGGAGCCGTCAATATCAATATAGATCACAAACATTTATAGCCATAAAAATCATTTAGATTATATAAAATGTTATAAATAATGGCTTATGTAAATGTATACCGAGTTGTACATATTTGCAAAAAGTATGCATGAAAATAGGTGTGTATCAAGTTAGATTACGTTTTAGTTTTAGTTTTATATTAATAATTGGACTCTATATATTATTCATACGTTAACATTTCTTGCACATTTTTGCACATTTCGAGAATATTTTAATTTTTTTCAGATATTGTATTTTGCGAAAGTTAACACATTTTTAGATATGTAATTATTTATTAATTTTTATTTACAGGAACGACCTCAACTAAACTATTCGACATCATGACAAGTTGCACCAATACTGGAAATGAAGAAAGGTTCAAGTTTTTGCAAGAAGAAATGAAAATTCGAACTAATTGTCGGCAAGAGGATGTAAAAGTTTTAAATAAAACTTTAGCTCACTTCTTCTCACAGTTTAGAGCACGTTGGACGAAGGCCTCTAGAATGAAGGAAAGGTTTATTTTACAAAATAAAGATTGGCTGAATGCATCAATATCGTTTCCTTCAGAAAAACGGCAGCGGAAACGTAGAGGTCGCCTTCAAGTTGCTTTCGAAACTGGTGCAGAACGAACTAAGCGGCTAAAGACAAAGCTACTTAGGGAATCCACTTCTATTGCTGTTTTAAGTTATGCCGCACAAATGAGTCTTAAGGCAGCAGGACAATCACAAACTTCTAAGAAGCACGGAACAAGGATTTCAAAGAACACAACTCAATAAAGTGTGGCAGAGAAAAAAGTATGATACTTTTAACATGCCTCTGCTAAGCTCAGATCATGTGGTGGTGGACAAAAGTCCAAAGAAAAATCTACAAGCTCTACCGAAAGAGGTATTAGAGCTCTTGAAATCACCATCTGATCAAGTTGATGACGAAGATGATGACGACGACGAAGACAGTACTGAAGACGAAGAAACCTTCTATTCTGAAGATGACATTTGTTAATTTTTAATTTTAAGTCAGAAACACAACAAACATTTGGAAAGAAAAAATATGTTTAACTTATTATTTGTTTTATTTAATAAATAATATATAGAGAAAACATACACTTGTTTTAGTTAGTTTTATTAACATTTATAAAAATGTATATATATTATTCTGGAATAAAAAATATGAGGCCTGTGATTAGATGCCAATAAAAGCTCCATCACGCGAAAATTTATGTGTGACTTGTTTAAGGAAATCAGACTAGGTGCAATAACATCGGGCGTATGATTAATATACTTATGAAATTTTATGTAGATGCTACTTTTGTCGTTAAGAATCAATGTATCAACATTCAGCGTTCTTGCTTAAGCCGTTGAATTGACGCCAATTTTCAGGGCTTTCTGCCCCACTGTACGTCGTGTGCATTTAATTTTTAATATAAAAATCGTCAAACAAACGCGAATTTTCACAAAAAATTAATAAAGAATTATATCAGACGTACAATTAGATTTGGATAAATACGTATATTTTCCAAATCACTGTAAATATTCACTACATTACTCCTTTAATGGATATTTTAGATACTATTTAGCTGTATGCGCCAAAAAACGCGGTATTGGCAATACCTAATACCTACTCCGCCTTCTCAATACGTGAATATTTGTATGAGTGTGTGTGTGTGTGTTTGTCTTCTTATAAGTCGACGACAAGTATAATGCTACCGCAAAACACACGTACAGAATATTCGAAGACAGAGACAGAGAGACACAGAAGAGTCACTTGTTGGAACGATACTTCGGCGCATATCCTGCCGCTACCAAGTCTACCAACCGAAGGATAATATTGGTAAAAGTTTCTCGTGTTGCGACTTGGAACAGTATCGTGTTGAACAGTCAGTTGAATAGATGGTGAAAAGTAGTACCCACACATAATTGACGAACAACGTAATCCCAGCTCGTAAGGTAAGTCATACTTAAAGTATCTTTCCTAATTTAAATAGTTTTTTTTTTGAGAATTTTTTAAAATTATTTTTAGGGGCCCCCAATTTTTTTTTTAAATATATACATATATACATACAATAAAATATTATTACTAAGTAAATTATAAGTTTAATATATTTTTGCAAGTACATCAGGATTGATTTTTTTATATTTCTTACTTTAATAATTTAAAAATTAACAATAAATAATTGATTAGATTTACATCAATTAATCATATGCTGGATATATAATATTAAATCTTCTATTAATCTTTATTGATTCTTTTTATTTATTTATTTTTAAATAAAATTTTAATTTAAATTTCAAAAAATACAAATTTAAATTTAATATTAATACGCAAATATAATATTTAAACAAACATATGTGAATCATTTTGCAGTGAAATCGTAGTTATACCGAACGCGTACCGCCTGCCACTATGTTTTGGTACGTCGACCTGCGGCAATGGGACATCTGGTCACAAAATAGCGTCCCGACGTCATCGCAAGCGTCGTGGAGCATTGCCGATCGACGGATTCCTCCACTAGACGTCAAATAATCTTCGGATGGACATTCCACCCCGATAATGGTCGAAACGACCCCTAGAGGGTGTTAAAGGCGAACAGGTGCGACCCGTCTGACATGGACCCTCCCCACTCGTGGCTTCTCTTTCTAGTCAGCGAGCGCGCCAGCAAGTCGGTCAAAGATCGCCGCATCGAAGTCAGAAATCACCGGCTAACCCATCGGAAATTTACGATATAAAGGTATCGGAAGTTGATTTTATTTTATTTTTAGATGTTAGGCATTAATTAATCATTATCGATAATGTTATATAGGTTCATTTGTTTTACTGAATTATCACAAATTATTAATAATAATGATGATTTTTATTTTTCATTTATCTATTAATGAATAAGAGATACACATGAAACAGTAGTTATTAAAAATCTCGTCATGACCTATATGGCATTATTTAGTTAGTATACATAAATTACTGCACAATTTCCTCATTTTTCAAACTCTAATACCCCAGGCAATTTGTAATATATATGAGCAGCAATTTCTTTTTTTTTTGGTTTCATAGAGGGGTTGCCGTGTGAGTAAATCAGTTTCCGGTACTGGGGATGTACTTAATCGGTCGCCATCATGTAATTAAGGATGTAGGTAATTATTTTTTTGATTTATCTCGGTAATCGTAAAGTTGACAAAAAAAATTGTAAAAAGCATTTTTGTAGTTGATACAATTATCAATAACTCTGAATAATAACTTTTCGAGCTAAATTGAGAATAAAATATTTATGAATAGAAAAATGAGGTGATGAGACATTTTCAGGAGGGATAACGCGTGATTTTCAGTTTCACAATAAAAATGCTGTGTATTTTTCATCTTGTTCTGCTCATAACTTTTTATCAATCTTACCCAAGGGCGTAGCCCCCTCCCCCCGAAAGCCCAAAAAAACAGAAATAAAAACGAATATCGTTAATTATACATTCACGTGCAAACCTAACATATATTTTTATAAATTCATAGTTTCTAGCTGAAAATAAAGTATATGCGACCATAATATACAGGGCGAGTCATTAGTAGCCGCTTCTTCGATTGCTCTTTTGTGCTTTAAATAAAAGAAAAAACAATTAGTGGAAGATCCATGGTTGCTTGTGGCGCATATTGTAAAAATACTTTAAGCTCTGACGCACTTCCTGTTTCATCGGAAATGTACGGAACTTAATTTTTTTAAATGACTTCCTATATATTTTTGGATTTTCTAGTACTGCCTTAAATTGTCTGTTCAACTGTTTTTTCTTTTTCAAAATTGAGCCAATAGTTTTTGAGTTATTAATTTTTTTTGAAAATATTTGACAAAAACACGTGTTTAGAAAAAAAACATTTTCACATTGTTTTTAAAAGTAAAAAGATTAACTTTGGTTGATGCTTGTAGCCAAGAAAATTCTGCATCATTTGGTATAAGTTGTACTCGACAATACCTCAAAACACTTGGTTTTTTCAAAGCCTACTTCCTAAAATTTTCACATACCAAAAACTTATTTTTTTTAAATGGAACACCCAGTATTTTATTGAGGCATTTTATTCCTTTTTTTATTCTCTTTCATTTTCGTTAACAATGTCCTATACCTATCCTTTGTAATTTCTGAGATAATCACTATAAGAGCAATTAGCGGTTAATTAAAGAACTACGAGCGCTATTGTTCTATGCACCAAAATATTCTTGGAAGGCAGGAATTGGGCCCGACTTCCTTAGTTACCTGCCAAACAAAGTAAATGTTAAATCTAACTATCCCAAAAGTAATAATTTTATAGAATGAAGAGCATCGCATTTCAATTTTTTAATTCCGGCAATGTCCAGTTGCAGTATTTCATTTTTTACACTTTTGGTTAACAACGAAATAAAATAAAGGTTATGTTTACTGACATATTTGAAGATGTCTTCAAAAAGTTTTGAAAATCCGTCCGTAAAAGGAAGATACTCTCTTCCATTAACATTTTCATCAAAGAAATAAAGGCCAATTATGTAACTACCCACTATTCCTCCCCACACATTTAATGACCAACACTTGACAAAAATGTAAGCGATTCTGAAAATTTCTTTCATCTAACCCTGTGTTTAATGTGATAATGCTACGGATGAATTACATATTTCCTAATTATTCTGGATTATCAAATTTGACTTAATCTAACTGACGAATAATTTTCGTAGTACTAGTATGCGGGTGTTCGACTACACTCGCAAGTACCATAAACGTCTTATCCTCACCAGTTATTATTTTTTCCGCTTTTTCATATTCAGTACATTCTGTTCACTCAACCCGTTTCGTTATACTTTCGTAGGTTTCTGGCTTCGGTTGACTTCTACCAGAGATCGCTGTGCATAAAGTCTGGATGCTAGCAAAGAGTTTCTTTCAGATTCACTTAAAACGTCAATCTTTTCTATTAACTCTTCACAAGAATAATTCATTTGGATGATAACTAATAGCCATGCTTTTATAAATTTAACATAAATATTTACCGACTTTCTTTAGCAGTTGACTCAGACAGTCAGCCGGATTCCAGCCTTTATTGGACGAATATGTGGGTGCATAGAACAGAGCTCGTAGTTCTTTATTTGACCGCTAATTGCTCCTATAGTGATTATCTCAGAAATTACAAAAGATAGGTATAGGACATTGTTAACAAAAATGAAAGAGAATAAAAAAAGGAACAAAATGCAACAATAAAATACCGGGTGTTCCATTAAAAAAAAATAAGTTTTTGGTATGCGAAAATTTCAGGAAGTAGGCTTTGAAAAAACAAAGTTTTTTGAGATATTGTCGAGTGCAACTTATACCAAATGATGCAGAATTTTCTTGGCAACAAGCACCACCAAAGTTAATGTTTTTACTTTTAAAAGCAATGAAAAAATTTTTTTTTATAAAGACGTTTTTGTCAAAAATTTACAAAAAAAAAGTAATAACTCAAGAACTAATGGCTCAATTTTGAAAAAGAAAGAATAGTTAAATAGAGAATTTAAAACAGTACTAGAAAGTCCAAAAATATATACAGTGAGTCATTTAAAAAAATTAAATTTCATGCATTTCCGTTGAAACCGGAAGTGCGTCAGGGCTTAAAGTATTTTTAGAATATGCGCCCCAAGCAACCATGAATCTTCCACTAATTGTTTTTTCTTTTATTTAAAACACAAAAGAGCAATCAAAGAAGCGGCTACTAATGACTCACCCTGTATATATATATATATATATGCATCTATTATATTATACTTCGACCCCCAATATGTCAAGACCTTGCTCGAAAACCTGGTTACGCCCTTGATTTTACCTGGAAAAGTTTTATATCAAAGTTATAGATAATTATATTAGCCAAAAAATGCTCTTCATAAAATGTGTGTTCACTCAAGATGGCGGCCGAATGAGTCACGGCCTACCCCCGCCCTCCAAAAAAAAAAAAAACAATGCCGGCCCAAAATGCAAAACGGATTGCCCGGACTATAAATAATCTGTGAAATCCTCAATTTTACTGTTACAATAGTTTCTTTTTAACGTACATTTGACACCATTAAGATTATGGTTACGACGTCATAGATAATGTTTTTAAATGGAATATATCCTGTATGTTATTTCTTTTTCGGTTATAGATGAAATGAAAAAATTTTAAAATACAATTTGAAAAAATGCAAAAATTAAAGGACAATATTATGAACATTTTTCGAATTCATCAGTTCTGTTTATATTTATGACGGGCGTTTTATCAATTAAGCTACGGAGGTCGATTTAAATTCAAATCTTCATCTACGTTTTGAGTTCTAATACAATTAACTATATTCTGTATCTATTACTGTTAAAAATAACACCTTTTTAAATATATTAAATATAGGTATAATATAAAAGAATTGATAAAAATGAACACGAAAAATTGTATTCTGTTAGTCTAAATTAAACAAGACTGTAATAAAAGTTAATTTTTAACAAGTAATGTTCAAAATTAGGAACATTTGCATGGAAAATCGCTAAATTAGATCAAATGATCACAACAAATAGGTCCTTTACTTTCATATACGTAGTATAAAGAAATAAGTGGTTTTTGAAAATGTCGATCTAGGTAAGTGTGTGTGACCACGATAGCAGATAGACGGCTAAAGCTATTCAGACCACTCTTTATATTTACCAGTATAATGATCAGGGATGATGAGCTCTGATTAGATTTTCAGTGAAATCAGTAGGCCATTAGTTTACTTCAGTAAAAAAAAAACTAATTCAAAGGAAGTAGGTACATATTTTGTTCTTATCGAAAATTAGTGTTTTGCGAATATTTAACAAATCATGCTTTCTTAGTCATATATACTGAGTGTCGACAATTCATTTCTTTCCTGAATTATCGCAAATTATTAATAATATTTATTTTTATCTATTATTGATTGATAAATACATGTAGTAAAGTTGTTATTAAAAATCTCATCATTACCTATACGGCATTATATAGTTTACGTTTCGAAATTACAGCAACAATAATCCAATCGATTCATGATATACAGTGCAAGTGTAAACTAATGAATAAACTTCGTTACATTTTTATCCTTTCGTTTTGGCAATTTTTCTCGAATAGGTCAATTTGTATTTTTATAGCTCCATCTTTTTGCATAAACTATCTTTCTATCCCAACGAGTGACGGCTTAACGGGTTGTGTAGAGCTGATGAGTGCCGTGTGGGGACAGGGGTACCTCAAGGGTCTGTGTTTGGACCACTACTACTTCTGTTTTTACTTTCTTATACGTAGCATAAGGAAGTATTGTGATAACGAAAATTTTCGACCTCGAGATTTTTGTGTGTGACCACGATAGTGGTCAAACGACTATAAACACCAATTCTAAATTTTGTATTTTTCAGAAAAATCAGTAGACCGGAAGTAGTAGTTTACTTCAGTGAAAAATGGAATTTTGCCAATATTTTGTCAATTACTAAGTTTGAACTAATTTATAAAGAATTCAAATATACTCCAAATTAAATTTAAGAAAATCGTATTAAAAAAGTTTTTCGAAATTGCTACCGGAAGCAGGTCTTTTACTCTTATCGAAAATCAGTTTTTTGTGAATATCTCTCAAGTCATGGTTTGTAGGCAGGTACATTACGAATATAAAAATATTTAAAAGATCATTCTCAATACCTTTTGTATAAAAAAAAATATTCAAAATTCGGACCGGAAGTAACACTTTTACTCTTCGCGAGTAGCACGCTCATACGTAGAAGAAAGTCGTGTGGTGGCCACACCTAATTTTTTATCAACGATTTGTCATCATATGTGATCGCGGTGAGACTTACGGTATTATTTGCTGACGATGCATTTATTTCCTCTGTGTCGATAGTCTAGAATTATTACAAGTCTATCTCTCCTCCATTCCCGACATGGTGTAGTACATCTAGACATCAACTTTGATAAATCCTCACTACTTTATTTTCACCAGAAACGAGCGTTAGATTTTTAGATGGTCTTGAGAATACCTAGGAAGTTCTTCGGCAGGTATCTTGACGATGGTACACTTAATAAGTCCTATGACGCAATTCTTAAACTAAGGTTCACTATTTTCTATGCAAATCTGCCCAACATTTACTAAGCTTTAGTACAAGAAGTCTTGAGGAGTCAACTGGGAGCGCCTATTTGTGGGACAGAAATGCATTGTTCGTCCGCTTTTTGAAATGGAACCAAGATATTCATTTAGATATTCACGTTTCAATGTAGCTTTGTTTGTAAAAGAAAATTTTAATTTATTTATTCGGCCCGATTCCACTGGTACACGCTGAATAAATTTTCCAACGTATAAAACAGCACTGTTTGAAAAGTCTCCCTATTATTCTGACGCTGAAGCTCTTTAATAAGCTTCCATGCGGTGTCAGGAGGGTAGAGTCTAAAGCAACGTTCAAAAAAGAATGTAAAGCAACTTTAAATAGAAGATACGTTTCACACAGTTAAAAATTTTTATACTGCTTTTGATTTTCTTTTTTTTTTTATGTATTTGTCAGTCTTTTACCCTGTTTATTTAATGTTCTTTACTTTTTATTTTTTTAATAGGCACTAGTTGTGCATTCGTATATTGTTATATTTTTGCATAGCATGCGTAGTTTGACTATGTAGATATCTCGAAAAAGATGTAAGAGGTACAACAAAAATTATAATTATTATCATTATTATAGGAGTATTTTCAACCGCAAACTTAAAAATATTATTATTCATTTCGGTTAGCTTGATGCTACTTGATCGCAATTTACGTTTAGTGGGATCTGTTTGTAAATTTCTTCGTACTGCGTCCCCCTGTATTCCACTTTTGTTTGAAAGCAACACGTTGAAAGAAGTCTCTCATTTCTTCTTTCAGGCTCTGTGCTCTCTCTCTTTCAAATTTCGAATCAGAAGTGAAACTATCTATTTTATACAGATATATTAAAAACATAAAAGTATTTGGAGCTTGATTTGAAATAATTTTTAAATAAGGAAGTCAAAATTCGAAATAACACTTTTACTCTTATTGAAATGCCATATTTTTTTTACAAATATGTTGATAATTATGCATTCTATACAGATTTATTAAGGGTATAAAAGTATTTGGACTTTAATTTAGAAAAATGCAATTAAGACCATAGTTCTAAATAAGTAATACAATAGTTAATATTGTAAAACTTGGAAAGAAAATATATAAAAACTTTTCTTCAGATAAATACATTTAAATGATATGGTTTAAACTATTCTCCACCTATAATAAATAAATAGAATCTTGAAATTAATGATTATAAAACCGGCAACAGTAAACAAAAAGCTTAATTTTTATATTGTATTCACTTAAGAACAGAGATAAAAATGAGGTGTGGCCACTGCACGACTTTCTTATACGTATGTTGTACGTTCGGAACTTTTATACAAGACTTGTTCTCAATTAAGTTTTAAATACTATTTATCTTCTTAATAAACATCTTTATCTTCTTAGTAAACGTGCATTTAATATTTAACTTTACTTGTATTGATATTATTCTTTGGTTTGTTATTTTTGTATGTAGATAGTAACTACAATAGACAAATTCAGAAAAATTGTCTATCCCGTTATCAAAATACATGCGATCCATACTATCCATGTGCCATCTTTACTTCCGAATCGTAAAGAAATATATGATCACGTGTCAATGGAATTATAAAAATTTTAATTTTGAATGATTCTTTTTAAAAATTTTAAACGTTATAGAGAAAATAAATTTGCCAAATCTTTAAGCGGGTACACCTATCTGATTTGTATTGTAGGCTTAAATGAAAGTGATTGTTTCTTTAGCGTCAGGATTTAAAGCGCATTGTGTTTTTAAAACAAGCTTTCGCCGTCGGATGAGATTGTTAATCATTTATAAGTAAGCTGTTAGCTTTAGATATAACTCTTGATCAGTAATTCATTACTATCACTTAAAATGATTAGTTGTACTATTAAGATTTACTTATATTGTTGTTATGAACATTTCTTTTTTCGCGATAAAAAAAATTAAGTGGTAATTTCTTATTACGTGTTGTATTCTGTCCCAATATTGAAACGTATTTTTTCTACTATTTATCTTTATTATTATTTATTTTACACTGATATGTGTCTATTCGTTCTATACACCAAAGAAGTCATCGATAGGTAAAAAGTCGACGTCATTTATACAAAGCCTGTTCTATATCTGTCCAATTTATGGATTAATCCATAAATTTACTATATACCGGGTGTCCCAGCTAAGACTTGCGGGTCATATATCTCCATTATTATTCAACGAATTTTTATAAAATTTGGAATATAGACAATTTATTAAGTCAAGAACCGTGGCGGTATACTGAAACAACCATAGTTTTTAAAACGTCAATGCAACAACAAAAGTTGATAACAAAGAACGACCAAAAAACGAGAACACAAAAACAAAAATCTGATGAAAATGTCATACTAGATGTTCGAATGTACCACCATCCGCTTCAATTTTAACGAATCCTAAAATCATCAATTACGTTTCGCATCATGTTAGTATTTATTGATGCAAACGCTTCTCGGACTCTGTTCTGCAAATCGTCAGGACTTGTAGGCGGTGTTGAATAAACTTTTGTTTTGACGTATCCCCACAGGAAGTACTCACAGGGGGTGTTTTACTTAATTTTTTCTGTAGACGCTTGATTTTTGGTGCTGAACCATCTAGAGATATTTTCGTGGAATTTGAAAAAAAAAGACCAATGAGTGAAAATTACATTTTTTAACCTTCACTAATTTCAAAAGTAACACAACAATCCTCATTCGATAAAGTATGTACTTTTTAAATTTCAAAACAATTCGTTCAATAATAATGGAGATATATGACCCGAAAGTCTTAGCTGGGACACCTATGACAAATAAATTCATGAATTTGGTAATGAATATCATGATGACCAACCGTAACAGTAAATTTTAAGTCAATTAAATTGTCTTAAGCCGTACAAAAAGGACATAAATAAATAGTGAGTGTTGATTGGTCAGTGCAACCGGTTGGTATCTACCATAAAAAGGTAAAAATTACTAAGACTTACTAGAAAATTGATGAAATTTTAGAGCATGTTCTAATTCATGAATTCGAATTGATGTCGACTCTCGTATTAGATTCATCAATTTTCGTTCACGAATTAATTCATGAATTAACTGATAAATGTAAAACAGGCTTAAGGCATTTGATCGTATTGATCATGGAATTATGTTGGGTTAGAGAAATTGGGTTTTAGTGCGTGATTAGTAAGTCTCTTGGAATCTTACTTACAACAACGACAATTTGTGTCTTACAATGGTTTTGTTTCTGTCACTGCTCACAATTACTTTTGGTGTGCCGCAGGGATCCAATCTTGGGCCTCTTCTATTCTTATTATTCATGAACGATCTTGTGGTGCAAAAAGACTGCAATATATTAATGTTCGCTGATCATGTTAAGTTATATACATTTATATACAGTGAGTGGTGAGTGTCTAAAGTCCCCCCCACCCCCGCCGTTTTCTTTAAAACTAAAAAGATATAAAAGCTTATTAATTTGCAAAAATCATTTATGGAACAATATCAGTTAAATAACATTTTGAAAATTTTTCCATGATTTCACTTTTGAGTACTTTTATATTCTTTAGAAATTCGGAACTTAGTTAACGTGATTGGTAAAATTTAATCTTTTCACTGAAGGAAACAATTAATTCGGGTCTATGACTGAAAATTTAATTAGATAGTGTAGTGTTTTTATTGGCCATCAAATTTTTTACATGTCAAAATTCAATTAATAAGAAGAAAGTACAAATATAAATGTATAGCATATGTTAAAGGACGTATAATGATGTAGAAATTATAAAACTGATCCATAATTGTTAAAAATTACGTAAATAGCACAACTGATGTAACATTAAACAAGTGAATAACGAATACAACCATTGATGTGTAACTATATATGTTCTATATGTAATTATATGTTAAAGTGTGATCGCTAACACAACGAAACAAATTTAGTAGGCACAAGCTTCTTAGTATTTCTATAGTAACTGGCATGGATCAACATTGCTTTTAATTTTTTTCTACAGTGGTTTGCACCCATATCCTTAACGCTTTGCAGTAGAAAATTTTGAAGTTTTACGCTCCAATAGTCAAGTTCACGCTATACGGCACTCAGTCTATGGTGTGGGACAACCAAAGCATTGAAATTTCGTGTATTGTATTCGTGAAACTTTCCATTTCAAACAAATTTTGATTTATTTCCGTGGGCGAATTTCATACGCGAAGATATAAATACTGGTCCCGCCAGTAATAGCCTCCGAGTCACTCACTGTACGTCAACTCACGTAGTTTTCTTATTGCCTTCTTCTATACCATGCATGACGCAATGTTATGAAAATTTGCGTATTATGCATTTTTTGCAGGTTGGTAGGTGAATACATTTGTAGTTATTCTTATAGCAAATACAGATAGAATCTTTTATTTTAGTGTCTCCGTAGTGCTTCTATGTCAGCTTATTGTCCATATTTAGAACTAAAGACATAACTACTTTCTCCCCCTTCATTGTTCGAAACTAGATTCACTGTTTCAGCACTCTCTATTGCTTTGGTAGATCGTTTATATACAGGATTGCTCATTAGTGCGTCAAAGTCCAATATATGCGTTATTAAATAGTACTGAAGAAATTTATTTTATAAAAATTGGCACAGTAACAAAAAACACACATTTTGAAAATAATTTGAATTATACAGGGTGACGCGTTAAAATGGCACACATTCGAATTGTTTTTTAAATGAAACACCCTGTATATCTTTTGTTTTTCCTTATCTACTTTAATTTGTGTTTTCATCGATATTTGGGGTTTAGGTTTTGGATGACGCATTGTTGAGTTATTAACGGAAATTATAAAAAAATGGTCGCGACAATGTTTACCATAATAATTATATGCGGTAGTATTATGATTATCTAAGATAAAATTAATTAGTAAGTATGCAGCCCAGGGATGTGTTGAACTTACAAAATAATCAAACATTAATTTTATTATACAGGGTGTTTGTTACGATGCAATCAATTTGGTCAAAGAGCGTTTACTGATTTTTCTCAAATGGAACACCCTGTATATTATTAAATTTTTGGAATGATGCGCTAATTGCACTTAATTTTTGTTAATAATGTGCTATACCCAAACCCAATAATTTCGGAGTTATTTTTAATTTTTCATTAGAAACCGCTAAATTATTTGTTTTCGGTTCGATTTAGTGTACTGGGTAAACGATTTGACAAACAAAAACAAATAAACGTCAACAAACGTCAAAAATTAAAATCTTAATTATTGCTGTTAATTAGGTGTAACATTACTGATTTCTTAAGTTAATTGTGGCACACCAGCATAAACATTTCCTACTTTACCATTACGTTCTCTCTTGTAGATAAGAGACCAGTAATTCATGAGTCAAACCCCTCATGCCATATTTTTGCCAGCAACATCTCATCTAATACAGAGTCAAATGCTTTACTTAAGTCAAATGTAACTATTGCAGCATGTTATTTTTCACCCATTACTCCATGAATAACTTTAATCACATCGATCACTGATGTTATAGTAGATCTTCCAGCTCCGAATCCATGTTGGGACTCAGTGAATAGTTCTGGTTCTCTTTGAATGAAAGAATTCTGTTTTGTATTACTGTTTCCAAAACCTTTGACAACACATGCAGTATCGATATAGATCTACTCGTATAATTACTTGAAAGTGATTTATCGGCATTTTTATATACAGGCACTACTTTAGCTAACTTTAGTTTATTAGGATTTTCTATTATTTCAAATATATCCTATAAAAGAGCTACAGTGCAACCATATATATCTTTAGATATTTCATATTTTAGATTTTGTACAATACTATTTATCTCATCACTCTGCGATACATCTGAGATGAAACATGATGGTGAAGTATATATTAATTCCTTATAAAAAATATCTTCCATGACCCTTTCATCATTTCCTTTTACGGACTTCTCGTCTAGACAGACGATCGCGCAGACAACCAAGCTCGCATCCTTACCCACCCAATGAAGAGGGGCACACTTTTAACAACTTTGTCGCTTCTCTTTAATCATTGTTCTCTGGTTAAACCTTCTATTATATTAGAAATATAATTCTGTTATAATGTTGAATTTTCCTTGTTTTACTTTGGGTTTTTATAATTGCATAGTAAGAATGTATAATGCTAAATAATGTTAAATTGACGTACCCCATCTGAATGTTTACAGCCTCAAAAGTTAATAAAGTAATTTAAATTTAAATATAAAATTTGGTATTAATTACATTAACTATTTGGCCGCTATCGTGCTCACACAAAGAAGTTGGAAAAAAACATTTTGTCTGTATTAGGGGACAACTACGTATAAAAAAGTAAAAAAGGAAGTTGAATTAGTTATGTTAGAAAAATACAATAAACCACTAATTGTTTAGACCAACATATATAAATTTAATTTAAAATGGTAGAGATCAAATCACAATTAAGTTTTAACCTTTCATTATTTTTTTGCTTCACTATTCACATACAAGTTTTCCGGTCTTAATTTATAATATTGTGAAGAAATGAAGTGTTCAAGAAATAGGTATTTACCAACAAAAGAAGATTTCGATTTAGGTATATATTCTTTCTTCAATACAATTGTTACAGATATTTTCATAGTTGAATTTACGTCAAGTCAGTTTCTAACCTAGGTTGGATATTCATATTTAATTTGTAACCAAAACATAGGCAATACTTTAAACTTTATTTCCAAACTTTTGTTAGTTGATAATTCAATTACTTTTTATTTCTTCACGTTATCAAAATTAACATATTTTATTTATTTTTAAAATTAACGTACAATGTAATTAATTAAATTATTTCTTTTCTATATGTTTAACATTTAATCAATTCCTTCGCGATTCATTCAAATTTAAACGCCACAAAAAATCGAAAAACGTCTTATTAGAAATATAAAACATTTGGACCATATGGTATATTTACTAGAAATTCGAATTACGACACATGGAGAAAGACCTATGATTAAACTTGAATGTTCTAAGAGGAAGAACTCTATAGTACTTTTAATGCCTTTGCAAGATCATGCAATTCGATTTTAAATTGAGCGTTTCTGTATTTATCAACATTCTTTTCAGTTTCAATAAAGCTGCTTATATTTAATTTAGAAACTTATTACTATACAGGGGGTGACTCACGTAACACGTTAATCAGGTGGAAAATATTCAATTTTGCGGTATTAGTAATATAAATATTATCGATTGGTACAAGTCGAAATAAAATATGACGGCACTTTGAGAAATATTGGAAAAATTAACTAATTTATGTTTTTTCAAATAGAAAGCGTTCTTACTTCTTCTATTCTACACAGAATTGTGGATTCAGAACACGTCAGATTTCAACAGTTCTTGACAATGTTAAATTTTTCACAAGTATCAGAATAGAAGGGGTGCTTGAAGTTGGCACCACAACTACTGATCCAAATGTTCAATTTAATGTCAAAAGTTTGTGTCCAATATGCGCCGTCGATATTTGAAGAAACAACACATACACATTCATTTGTTGTAAAGTTATAAACAAAAAGTTTGTTGGTGCTAATTTCTTACCAGCGCTACTTCTTGTGGCGCAAATATTCAGTTAAGTTCAAATGACTTGCGGCCAATACGCCGTTGATGTCTGGAGAAATAACGCCAGCGCATTTATTTGCACAAAGTTTTAAACAAAAACCATTCTGGGGGTACCAAAATCATACCATCACCACAATTTGCGGCGCAAACTTTCTTTTCAGTGTAAAACGCCCACGATACATAAAATGCATTCACCCAATGACCTTTTTTGTCACCTATTAGCAATGCATGTAGCACGGTTCTTGTAATATACAAAAAATATCAAAGTATTAAGGTGTTTTAACAAATAATATTTTTAGGCCAACCAAAATTGAATGTCAAATATACATAAGTTAATGTCAGTTTATAATTTTATACTACAGCCAACATTTTTTATTTTCCTTGAATTAAAATAATACGAGATTGTTTGAATGCATCACTACATGTTTCCTTAATTCATTATTAGTTGACCTAATTTACAAAAAAAAAAAAAAAGAAATACACAAATTGATTGATTGAAGAAATCCATTTTTCTCATTGTATGTGAAGAAAACTACCGGTGCATTTATTAGTTACAAACAAGTACATTTCTGCCGTGAGATATTTCTTTTTGTTCATTGCTTTTTAAAAAAAACAACTGCGCCAAATATTATCGGCACATGTTGGCAGTAGAAGAAATGAACGAAGACGTTTCCAAATTATCGATTTAAGAAAATGAAAATTGCTAAATTGCAATACGTAAGCCAATTACAAATTTACAAACACCCATTAATTCATTATAAAAATAAATGCTCCGGTGTTTTTCTTTCAGACATCGGCGGCGAAAATTGAGTGCCAGTGTTTGGTATTACAATGAAAATATTGGGCCTGCAAGTTTTGATTCTGTTGTTAAATTAACAATGTATAAACGTGTTTTTTCATAACTTTGTGAAAAATAAATGTGTCTTTCCTTTAGAATTAACGACGCATATTGGACCTACGTTAATAAGGGAAAAAAAAAAAGAAAATTTGTGCCACAAATTATGGTTCTCTGGTGAATTTGACATTCCACATATCATTTTGTTCATATCTTTGTAAAAAATGATTGTCCTGACGTTTTTTCTTCAAATATCGGCGTCATATATTAGCTGCAAGCGTAACACTATAAAGTTTTGCTTCAGATGTAAATTTATCATATCATAAATGTATCTGCTGACGAAAATTGAATGCAAGTGTTTGGTATTAACAAAGAAAATATTGGATCCGCAAGTTTTGATTCTGTTGTAAAATTAAGAATGTATAAACGTATTTGTTCATAACTTTGTGAAAAATAAATGTGTCTTTCCTTTAGACATGAACGACGCATATTGGGCATAAGTGAAATGAAAATTTGTGCCACAAATTATGGTGTTTATCTGGTGTTGGTGAAACGCTCACGCCAAAAAAATTGATTTTACTTATAACTTTGTAACAAACTAATGCGCCAGTGTTTTTTCTTCAGATATCGACGGCGCATTTTGAACGCAAATTTTAAGCATGAAAATGAACATTTGCGCCGTCAGTTGTGGGGCAAATATTACCCATCCCTGCAATACTGATTTATTTATGCGAAAAGTATGATATACTTTAAAAATTAATGGCAACTGGGGGTGTTCTGAACTAACAATTTATTGTAGAATTTAAATATGAAATCAAAATGGGTGTTGCAGGGGTCCAATAAAATACTTATGACTTCTGAAATATTGAAAATAAATAGATGAATTTCTTGTATTTTATTCCTAAAGATTTGATGAATATTTTGCGCTATTACAGATATGTTTGCTACGTTTCATGCGCCTACAGCGAATTGTCTCATAGCCTATAAGCCACCTTGGCCGTCTTTTCAAGCGTTAATTCAACTGTTGCTTAACTTACTCGTTGGCGAATTAACATTTAGATGTTGGCAACTGTCAAGAATTACTACCACTATTATTATTATTGACATCTGTATTTTGTATTCAATGCCAATGGCGAAAGAATCAACAAATATATCTAACAATCCATCTATCTACACATACAAAGACCGAACACGTCCTTCCGATGGTTGTAATACCTCGGAGCACGTACGAAACGTCAAATCAAATACCGGTAGCACAGCAATTATATACAAGACACTATACATAACATGTCCGTAATACGTATTTTCTTTCTTTTCCAGGAGGCATCAGACCACACCATAGATACACCGCACGTTCTGAACTGACCGCAGGCCGCATAGACTATCCAGTCCATCGCAAGACAGACTGTCCACATTTCAAGCCCGGCCACGACAACACGTTCTACGATACACGACGAGTGCCGCTGCCGATAAAAGGTGCAGACAGATTTTTACCCGTGTATATATAATTTAAGTGTTTTCAATCACAGTAGCTGTCGTAAAACAGCCATAATCTTCTTAAAATATATAAATTAAGACTGGCTCGCATGTCGTGAAAAATGCCTCGTGCAGAAGACGCAGAAATAATAATGAAATGTCTAATAAATGTCAAGCGGGAGGCATTTATTTGAAAAGTTGTTGCTATTCTATTAAAAACGGAGAAGGTATATCATTAAATTTATTATTGATTGTTGTGTGTTAGTAAAGGTTTTTTATGGCGGATGTATTTATATTTACGATTTTTTAATGTCCATATGATATATAGAAGTAATTATCAAGACGTAACATATTATAAAGACCATATATTTCAATGGGAAACACACCTGAACAATCTATTTTATCAGTGTAAGTAAAGTCTTATTCAAATTTAACGTATCCAATACTGTATTGATTAAGAAGACTATAAATATCAGTTATGGAAACACGGGGGTTTAATCCCCTATCTAAATTCATCAATTTCTGCTCCTTGAATTTGTTTTTCTTTAATTAGGACTAAATTATAATTTGAACAATTATCAATAAAACAGAAAAGAAAAAATTATAACCCAACATCTATACCTGTAAATAACCCAATTGGGAATAAATTCAGGATAAAGCTCTTTAACAAATCATATAATATTGTATCAAAAAATTGGAAACTTTTTCACAATGTAAGATACAACTCTAACAATTTTCTAGTATAAGTTCATAGCATGTAATTAGAATGTGTCGTTTTCGTACTAACTTGCATTTGCGCAGGCGCAGCAAGGTGCAACAATCTAACCTCAGTATTCTTTGTTTACAGCGTCGCACAGTGGTTTAAACTCGTGTTTATATTTGTGGCAAAAATTATCTGCGCATCGTGTGAAATGACGTCTATTTTCTCAGAAAGGAGTAAAAAACGGCATAATTTTTGTAGGGTTAATAATAGGGATTATGGGGATCAAGTTTATGCGAATTTTATATGCGTTTTATTGAAATAATCACAAAGTAGTAATAAAATGCAACATATGATAATAAATTGTTTTCATATAAAATACTGTATGTTTATAAAGTTTAAGTACTAGCTGGCCCTACAGACGTTGTTCTGCCCTTACCGGTAGATGGCGCCACGATATACAGGCTGTTCGGCCCTCACCATGAGGATCTCGCTTATTATTGGATATAGAGTATAGGTTTCAAATTGGCGAAGTTGTTAAATTTTGTGTTTGTTATGAATACGTAAAGAAAATGGACTTGTAACAAATGACGTTCGTTCTTTTAAAAAAAACGCAAAAACCCCATTTTGTTCTTTTACCTGTAACACCTACATTTGGCCTTGTAGGGTAAAAATAAAAATATATTCCTATGACCAATTTTAAACCTCTATTCAATGGTGTATATGACGTTTCGTTTCTTTATGCCCATTATTAACTATCTAATTTCTTATAGGCGCCATATTGGATTTAGACACCTTCAGAGAGAGTTTTTTTTTTCTAATTTAAACCATGTCCTACATGTTGACACACGTTTTTGATATTATGCTTTAATTGAAAGAATAAATTTTAAGATTAAATTGGGTAGCCATGAAATTACAATCCGTCAAACATTTCATTTGTCGTTCATTAGTAATACAAAAATGTCGTACACCAACGAAGAGAAACGAGATATATAAGTTTACATACATTAAATTAAAAATGATAAATACATATGTATTTAAATAATTTGCTGTAAATACATAGTAAAATTCACTACTCGAAAAATCAACTTTTTGCCGGTCCTGAACCACTGTGCGTCGTGCCAACAAATACATTTAGTAAACTTTATTAATAAAATTGTTTTCGTTATTTATTTGCAAAGTATAAAAACAGTTCTGATAAGTGCTGCTGTATAAGAAGTAATACAAGAATTTATTAATTTACTTTCAAATGTTGCCATGGTTTTAACCACTACCACTCGCCATATGCCATCTACCTACGTTATTGATTTATTTAGATTCCCTTTATCACTAAATACCTAAATAATTTCCTACTGAGACCTGTTTGAGGTTATGAATGAACACAGACAAATATTTATATTTTGTTTGAAGCATGCATGACGCAGAATCACAGACTAAATGACGGCTGCGATGCTTTCACCACCTGACAATTTGCTAGTAGTCGTAACACATAGAGCACACAGAAAATATTGTTTTAATGGATTCTTGTTGTGATCAATTTTGGCAGGTAGTGAACGCAATTACAGTTTAGGTTTGATGCTTTAGCAGCCAGCGAAATATTAGGTCATTTATTTTATGATTTAGTTATTGCTTAGTACCAACTTTCAAAACGTACCCTACCCTTTGGAAACACCGATTTGCAAATTGTAGTATTATCACGTGGTCACTACCACATATTGATCGGGATGAATCAGAAATAAGGTTAATAATCCAGTTGCTTTTAATATTGTGTGTTTGCAAAAAACCTCGCATTATTTTTGGAAATATTTTGTGTTATACTCTTTAATTATTTTTTTATTTAACACTTTTACTAGAACTTCTTGTTCAAACTATTAATACATGTCTTTTGCGGTCTTAATTTCGTGGTAACACTTTCATAGTAACAATTTTATATTTTTTTTATAAGTCCTTGATGGCCACACACAAGTATTGTGTCACCACAGTAACAATTTGTGGTGACACAATACTTTTATGGGAACGATTTTGTGAACATCTACGTGGACCGCCCAGTACAAACGCCACTCAACCTCAATCAATACTTTCCTCAAAATTTCAAGCAATATTTTTGAGCAAATTATTGAATAATATTTTTAGTAGAAATTTTAGCGCTATACTTTTCTTTTTTGCAAATTGTTGTAAATTTTGGGCATTAGCAACATTCTGAATGCACTAGCGATCTGCATTGCATTTAAAAATAATTTGGTAATTCAATTATTCAGATGGCATACACTTGTATAGTATGACCAACATCCTTAAGATTTCTTTCATCTAAATATATTTCAAAAGAACTAACTGCATGTAAACGATCTTTGACTAAATGAAAGTAATTATGTTAGCAAAAGTCAAGAATAAATTCTTTTTCAGAACAATCTAAATTCAATATTAAACGGAAAACGCATTTATTTCTCTAGAGTTCTTGCTAAAATTTATTCATAATGAATTGCAACAGTTCTGTTCTTTAAAAAAAAGCTGTTTATTGAGGTCTAACACTTGTGGTGTTTCGATTTTCCAAAATATTGACTCGACTCAAACATTCATATTTTGGACTTGTTATTTTTTTTCTGTTCACAAACACTTCCTTTAGATTTTGTACTAATTCCTCTAAGTTATCTAAAATCAATAATGGTTAGCAAATTTAGCGTTTAATCTAACAAAGTTGTTGCTTCAACGTATGCTCTTGCAAAATGCAAATTTTAATGTGAAAGGGTTATGACAAAAAATTATTTTTACTGTAATAACATTTCGTGACTCTGAAAGCTCACGGAATTGTAAAAACATGAAATCACTATTAGAGCTGTAATCCTGACTGTGTACTGATATGGTAAAGTGTCTAGCGTTACGCTCTGCTTGTCAGTTGTTAGAGTTTATTTATTCATTTCGAACGACACGAGTTAAATTGGTACCATAATTTTGAATAAGACTTTGCACTGTATTTATATAAATTAGAAAATCTTCTCATTCAATGTGTTTGTATGATGATCATAATTTATATAACAATCAAAAGACGCAGAGAATATTACATTTTATTAAGAATAAATGGGTGAGATAGTTGTCTAAGTATGTTTCCATTGATTATTTGGTACAAATAGTAAACAAATTAGAATGAAAAAGATTACACCAGCATAAATAACAATGCTTTATCTATTGAGAATGATAATTTGTTTGTCAAAACAGGTATTCTCTTTTTTTATAAATATTTTTAGTATTCTACTTTGATTTTTATAAATAATTTACAAGCATAACATGAATAATGAAATAGTAATATATGTATATTGAATATTTAATATAATTTTATTAAATACACAATAATTGAATTATAAATAACGAAAATAAAAGACAAAAGAACACAAGGTAAAATATTATATTTTTAATTGATAACATCATATATTTAATTTATTCTTTATATTTAATTATTTTGTATTTATATATTTATTATTATTGTTAAATAATTGTATACTTATATTGTATATTGTGTAAATATGAATAGTTTTGACCATCACTCTAAGTAAAAGAATTTCTTCGATAATTGTTAAATACTAAATACGACCATACTAGGCGAAACAAAAAAGAAGAAATGATATAACTAACTAAATATTTTATAAATATAACAGATTTCACAACCCCATTATTTCCCTGTCGCAAAAATTATTATAATTTTATTTTATTTGTCTATAAAATATTTAATGCACAATTCTTATGTTCAAATTATGTGATAAGAGGTATTACATCTTCTAAAGCTAAACAAAGCAAAAATATCAACTCTGACTAACAAGAAAATTTTGCAGTTATACATTTGTGATGCAATATAAACATTAGTTTTTATTAAATTTGCTGTTTTTCTAGAATAATAAATTAAATATGTGCATATTTAAGAGTTTAACAAGATTAAGATTTTTTAGCAGATACCTATAATTTCTTTAGACTTCTTCCCTAATAATAATAAAATCAAATTTAATTAATACAAATAAGTTTGACTGCCTAGAAATCAAATTTATTACTGTCAATATAAGCAAATTATTTATTTTTACTATTTCTTGATACTCTTTATTTACTGAAGTATTATTTTTTTTTGTAGTAGGTACCAACAATTGCACTATACATATATAAAACACAATTGGTTTTTGTGACTTTAGTATTTATTAGCGAAAATATGCCTGAAGAAGTTGGGTTGGTGTTAAAATTTAGGAATTTTTATAAAAACTAAAACAAAGATTTCTCATTTTTAACTGTTATGTATTTAGGTTTTAATGCATTTTATACAAAGATATAACTAGTGGTGAATGATTCTTCCAAAACATTGTTTATTATTACTTGTGATATATTCAGGTCTCTTGTGCGAAATCTACAGTCAAAAATAGGGAGTCATGGGAAGTCAGGAACTGGGATGGGTTTAAATACATGGGTTTCACTCAAAAATTGAAATACATCAAGTACCAATTGCAAGAAATGTGGAGTTTGAATTAGACTGTTTTACCAAATTTAAGTTTCCATTGAATGGGGGAAGACATTTTTTATAGATAAACACTTTATTATAGTATAGAACAATCCAAGCCAAATTATTTGAACAATTTTACATGGTTTTATTTAGTTGTTATCATATCCCATTTATTTCTTATCACGAGCTTCAATGGATATTTGAAAATTTGTCATCAATTTATTATTTTTACGATATCCCAATCAAGTTTAATCTTTCAGTGGTTGTTTGCTTTTCAGTCAATATTTTACAATTACTTTTACGAAAAATGTTTTTAAACAAGACAAATAAAACATCTTAGGAGTTTCATTTCGTTAATAATCTTGGACATAGCATATTAGTTCTATTGCTGTACTGGCAGATCTTAAATCTTGAATCTTTTAGGAATAATTCAACCACCACCTTCAACCTGTAAACTGCTTTTAATACTTTTAGGTTCCTATTTAAAAACTAATATTTCAGTTATTCCTCATTTTTTGCATTCGCCAACCAATTTCAGAAATTTTTACACTTGATTTTCAATATGGAATTTCCTCATTTCATTCAATTATTGTTCATCGGATTCCTCTTGAAAAGTAGCGTATTGGAAGTCTTTCTGTAATATTCCTTCAAAATTTACCCTCATTTATACTAAATCAGTTTGGCCAGGAAAAAAAGATAATCAAATTTCAATATTTGGAAGGCCACCATATAAACATCTGGATGGAATTGCTGTATTCACTTTATAGGGATTACTAGATTCTTTTTCCAGGACTGATGAATTAATTTTTGGAACAACGAATTCTGTATGATTTAAGCTCATGTTGATTTTTGACTTGGTAACATAGATTCTCCATAGATGTAGCTTCAACCAGCCCATACCAATTGCTTATTGCACGTTATGTAGAAAACATCTTCGTCATTTCATGTCTATCTATTTGAATAAAACTAATCACCAGTTTATAATACAGTGTTCCCCTTATTAGTTAGTCCTGTTGTGTGGAAAGAAGTTGAAATAATCTTCTTTATGAGTGAACACGTCATGCAAAATGGGATGAGTTGTTTCAATACTATATTCGTTACTAATACATGCAGAAGTTGAAAATGTTGAGACGCTCTTTTATAGGATCGCTTAAGATATTTTTAATTTTTTTTTTATATTGCGTCTCAAACTACATGTAGTTTAGGAAGGGTTAAGCAATTAAACTTTTTCTTCATTTTTACATTAGTAAAACAAATCAGTTTATCAGAATTTCTTTTCATTGTTTCACCTATCTCAATAACGAATTATTCTGATCGGATTTGTTTCATATAAACACAATTATTAATATTTAAAAGGCAATAAGATGGTGGTTCCATACTTTTTTGAAGTCTAATTTTGGTATAAACTCTTGGGACAGAAAAGATAATTAATACAATAATAGGTTTGGTAAGGATTTAAGCAATTTTATTAAAAAAACAAGATGGATATACAACAATATATAAGTATAAATGGATTTCTGCTTAACACGACATCAATTGTTTTGAAGCAGTCTCTATAAAATTAGTTCAATAATCATTTGAAATTTTGTTTGCACCAAACGGATGCCCATCTGTAGAAGCCCGATCATAAGGCAAATCGAAAACCAAGCATAGTGAAATTCTGTATAATGATTTGGGTACGAAGAATATCATTCTTTACACCACAGCAAAAACTGGTGACGTTTTCGCGAATTATCAAGGATATTTGGGTACATCACTGGAACTCTCCCAGTAAACAAGAATTCATGTAGGAGGACCATTTCACCGTGATAACATCACCATCAAAAATGGCTAAAACAATAACTTGTAATAAAAAACTGATGGCATCAGTTTCTGGTGGTGCTTAAGGAGAATTACTTATTGAATGTATGCTGAGGAATCTGCCATAAATGATTAATTCTACAGAAAGAGATATATGTTAAGATATAGGGAAGAAAAATGTTACGGAAAAGAGAAGAAGAGTTGACAAGAAGAAAAAATAGTGAATTAATAGGATGGTATAGGCGTTCAATAATAGCACTCAGAGACTGCAATCGCTAGGTCATGTTCATAGATTACCAGAGGAAGCGTAACTCGAGGAGTACTAAATAGAAGAATAAAAGCAAAACAAGAAGAGAACGGCCAAAAGTATATTGTTAATAGTAGTAAAAGAAGATTTAAGAGTAGATAAGGCCAATAAAACCATGGATCGATAAGATCTCCAGTGCTATAGCAAATATACAAAAAGGCAATTCAAAAATTTAAGGAAAATTTATGGCTATGATGGAAGAAAAATGCTGCATAAGACAAAAGAAGTAAGTCCAGCACATAATCCAAGTTCATAGAATCAAGTTTCCCAACCTAGACAGACTTCTCTTTATTCAAAACTTGTTGAACAACATAAGTATCTGTTTATGATACGAGTTTTTTTTTGATGGCTAGGTAAATAAGATAAATATACTCTTCTGATTTAATTTTCTTTGATTATGGTTTAAGTGTGTATAAAATATCCTATTTACACCATTTAGTTATTGGAGAAAATAGTCCAGTAAAAATAATTTACATCCGATGATATTTAATGAAATGGATAACTAAAATTCTATAGCTTGTGAAGCAAACTCTGGTGGTGTTTTTAACTTGTATCTATTAATATTCATTTGAGTTATTTCTTTTGCTTTTATTATGATCTAGAACATGTTTAGAGAATGGCATTTTTTACCTACTATATTTACAGGGGAAAATGAAAAATCTTTGTATTATTCACAAATAAACTTAAAAATACTAGTATACGAGAACATTTTATATGTTTAAATTTATATTTTAACATGACTAAGATGATTCAGCTGCAGTGTTTTTATGCATGTTAAGGGTACTATTCAAAGTTAACTGATTTATAAGCTAACTAGCTAGTATGCAGAATAGCGCTATTTTAGTCGAAATCAAACTTCCCTAATAAATTAGTAGCATGAGTTAATTTTTCGATATTGTACACCAATAATTATAGCAGAAAAATGTAATTGTCAATTATAATATTAATTTTTACTTGATTTATTAAAACTTACCGAAACTGATAATTACAACAAAGCAAAGTTAGAAAAATGGTTGTTGATGGGTTAATAATAATTCAAGCATTTGAATTTTCGAAATCAAATCGACTTAAATGATTTACAAACTAAACCTGATAAAACTATAAATTTATTTTCATCTATTACGATAATTTGAATGAAATTTCTTCGGTTGGGGTCGATTAAAACTAAAACAAATTAAAGAAAACTTGCTGCATGTTGTTTACGTTACTAGACGAATCTTATACTCTGCCTCAAAGTGGTTGGTTTAGAAAATGGTACCACTAGATTTATGCAAAATATCGACGAAAACCATAAAATAACTAAAGTTTATTTCAATTATATCCCGATAGCTTGCAAATTTATCAAATTTGAATTACGTTGATAAAAAAAAACAAAAACTGATCCAAAACACTTTTTACACCTATTTATCGATTGAACATTTAGAAAGGTGACAAATATATGGAATTATTTAATGTTTTGGGAGTGTTGATTAAAAAAGAATTAATCTCACACAAATTCGGAAATAAAGTATAATTTGCATAAACTTGTATAAACATTTGTATTTTCTTCAGGCGTATTTTGCACACTAGCTAGTTATTCTTTAAAACGGGTAAGTTTGGATATTAGCATATATTAACAATGTCTATTTTAAGGGTAGACTGCCGTTCATGACAATAAAATATTCCATTTTTTGATACATAATTTCTATACTTAAAGTGATTAGAAAACGTGGATAAAAGGATATTTTCCTATCTACGGTAGTTTAGAATTTACAGTGTTTTTCTGGAAATAGTATTTTTCAACAGATGATCTGGTTCACATGAATTATAATTGCGCAATTGAAAGAATATTCAATTGCACAAAAACTAACTTAAATGTTTTTTCGTTCGCTAAAGCAAAAAAAAAAAACAGGCAAAAATAGGCTGTATTTTCGGAAAATGTAAAAAGATAAGGCCCTCCTTCTAATTTAATAATTTTCAACCTGTTTTTGTCTCAGATGAACTGTTAAGGCTGTGGAGCGCCCAGCGCAGATCAAGACACGCCGGGCATAACTTTATTTGACGTGTGAGCTGGACCCGCCATTTCGGATTTATTTATAAATTAAATTGGAATCTGCTCTCCATTAATAGAAGAATAAAATAGTTGAGAACCCAATTCCAAAAGCATTTATTTGATATAAAAATAATCATGCTATTTATGTTTGTTGACGGTAACCCCCCTCCCCCCCTTCAACGTAAATGCTAAAGCCTAACATTTAGCAGTATCTAAATTGCATAATTTTTGTAAGAAAAACTCTTTACAATATGTTATTGTTCAATTTTTAATTGGCAAAGAAACAACAACTCCAGTATTACACCCGTCAAGTCCAAATGGTCAATTTTTTTGCCAAGAAGTTCATGGACTTAAGACATAGACTCGTTGAACTTTTTAGAGGCTTTCAGTAGAATTTGTGTTACAATTTTTCTTTGCCAAGTGGGTATGATGTAAACAAAAATTTAGTTTTAGAATTCTTATCTTGATGTGCTAATTTAAGGTTAATAATATAAACTTACTGCACGTATGATTTTGTAAATCTTGTGTTTACGTTTTCTTTTGTTATTTTATACAATCTGTGTACTAAACATGCGGAAAAATTAAGACTATTTACTATAGTTTCCTTGACGTTGGAAGATTTTGGTAAAGATGTTTTGTTCGATGAAAACAGGGGGATAATGGTTTGGATATTTTTAAATTATAAATGCACCTTAAGTAAAACTATGGTGTACTGCACTGGACCAGTCGCGCCTGGTGAGTTCGTTTGGGTGAAGCAATTACAGAGACAAGACTGATTCGTTTATTATCGGTGATATACTCCCAGATGCCGAGAATATCACCGATAATAAACGACTCAGTCTTGTCTATGCAATTGCGTCACCAAAACGTATTCGCCACCACTGCACTGGACCTAGGGAAACGAGAAACTTCGGGAAATACGTTCTATGTTTTTAACAACGTTACGATTGGAAAAAAATAGATTTTCTTTGTATTCACACGAAATTAGTGTATATATCGAAAATACTATTGGCAATTATACAGTAAACAATTTTCCCGTGGTCATAAGAAAATCTTCCAAGTCGTCAAAATCAAAACAGGCACGTAACGAAGGACCAGGAAGACCAACAGAGTGAAAACGGTAGAATTAGAGGAAATATGCTGAAGATTTAGATAATATCAAATGCCTTGAACTATTTATAGAATTCTCAAAAAGCAGTGCTTATTTCCATATTATATTCAGAACGACTCTAAATCCTGCTGATTTTCCTCCTCATACTGCATTATCTAAACGACTTATGCAAAACTGTAATGTGGTAGTCACAATTTAGTGTTGTTGCTCGTGAATTTTTAAAAGTAATAGTTGAAAATCGCTAAATCTCAGAGTTCTTGTTATGAGACCATTTGGAGACATTACTGTCCACTAGCCCAGTAAAAGTGATTTGGAAAATCGCATACTTGATGGGTGTTTTCAATAGTTTTTGTAGATTATGAATTTAATCAGGTAATAGTAAATAATTACCTCCCGATATCTTTAAAAAAGGCATCTTTTCGAAAATCACTAAAATTTAAAAAAACTTAAAATAGCTCAAGGAACAATCCCTTAAATTTTCACCGCATGTTTAGTAAACACCCTGCATATGGGATAAATTCACAAAAATCGATTTACTCAATTTTACGCAATCTTTTTATAGACGACGGGCTCAAACAGTACTCAAAAATTCATCACTCTCCTGTTATTTATCTTCTTTTATTAGGATAATAAAATTATGGATTTTAATAGGGATTATTTATCCGTATGGTTAATCTACGAGGATTGTTTGAAAAGTTCTCGACCAAACAATCAAAGATCTCTAAAAACATCAATACATTATGTCAACTTTTTACAATACTTCATTACCACCATTAAAGTGCGATTCTGGAAAGTCTGCAAAACATCCATCCATTGGTGCAATAATTTCGTCATTTGATGTAAAACGCTTCCGATATTCCACGCACTTTGAATCATCGATTATCTAACACCATATTATGGACTTTTTGAATAATTTTTAATGCTGTAACAGTGGCAGTTTTTGGACGATCTTCGCATTTAAAAAGAACAGCCCATTTTTTCACAGTGAAAACATAGAAGGTGATGCTGCATCCATGTACAATTTTAATAATTTCGGTTAAATTTGTGTTGGTGTTAAACCGTCCAGAAGAAAGAATTTAATTCGATTTTTTCAATGTTACAAAAATCAATGAAATGTTTAAATTAAACAGCTGCTACTCATATAGATTAACATAATGTGGTAATAACATCTTACATGTATTTATATAAAGTGTGAAACAATGCAGTACAATTCCAGTTTCACAGTTTCTAAGACCATCTATATGTCAGGCCGAGAACTTTTCAGGGTCGCCATGTATTTTATATTAAAATCGGATGGAATTTTACAATGCTATTATTAAATCAAACTTACTTTTAATGTAACTATAACACACTAATATAACACGCATATTATTCATATCATTATCGTTTGTTTCCTTCTTTATCTACATCTCTTTTTAGTTTATCAGTTGTATCGCATCGCATCTTATACATTTATTAATATCTAATTTTTTTCTTCGCGTTTTTTCTTTAATTTTTTCATTACTGTTAAAAGACTGTACGCATCTTCGGGAAAGAATGCGTTGAAAGTACACAGCAACTTACTATTAGATATCACCCGTGACAGCTGTACAAAAGCAGGCAATAAGAACATCTTTTGTTATTGTAATATCGAGTTGTCAGAATTGTAACAGTTGTAGTATGTATTTTGATATGATTGACATCAAAGATACATATTATACATAACTTATCGGTTCTATTAATATTCTCAAATTGTAATTATAAATTTTGATTAGTGTTTATATATTCTCTGTTTTTATATACATGTCTCTAAGTATTACGTACTTTACATTGTCTATCTAGAATGACAAAAATGAATTATTCATTTCGTCTTGGCTCTCGCTCTCTCTCTATGTGTATGTAATGCAAGAGGATCTACTTACTATAGGCAGAATTCTTTTTCCACATTATGTTTAGATTACTTATTAGATAGATTAGTGTTGAATATGTAATCCTAATCATTACAAGTAAGTCTAGTGGTAATTAGTGAACTAACGGCAATATACTTTTTTCATAAAACAGCTGAAATAGCTTTAATAGTTTTGTACTTTGTAATAAAAATTAATATCCGTTGACATTAAATGCAAACATGCGTACAATGAAAGTCTTTTATTTTAAAATTCCCATCAGGTAGACAGATAGCAGCGGTAACGTAACACACGATGACAAGAGCGCATTAGCAAAGCATTATTTCCAATGAAGACGCACTTTTTTTTTCACTTCTTCTCAAAGTGAATGATTGCGAAAAACCGCAGAAATCGAATTAAATTAGTTAATGATCAATTTTATCTATCCATCTGTTTTCATTAAATAGCCTATTTCGTTGTAGTAATTACATTATAATGCGTTGAATTAAGTTTTAATTGGCCTCTCTACTAAGTGATTTCTAACAATATTTAATGAATAAATACGTTTTGTTTGAAGTTGAAACATTTAAAATGATTTTGTCATTGTTGCTTGGTAATGTAATAAAATATGACGAAATTCGTGTTGGTTATTTTTATTATCTTTATATTTATTAAAAGTGGATGATACGGTAGGTATTTTTAATGTATTTAAAGTTTTTACTAATAATATTTTTTAAATTATGGTTTAAAAAATTATTGTATTTTACTGATACTATTAAAAAAACTATTGCAATACAATATAATCGTTTAAAAAACTATTACGTTTTACAATGATGATTCAAAAATTGAAAAAATGTGACGATCTTGCTAAAAGGTGATATTGAAAACCTTAAATATTTTAAAAAGCACTTACTTATTCACATTCTCTGGAAATACTAGTTAAGAGAGTGAATTCAAAAAAGTTTTTAAATTTCGATTTTGTTTGGAATTCTATGAAATTGCAAATATATTTAGAGCTAACCACCTCTTTTATTGATTTAGAAGTGATAAATCACATACTTGCAGATGGCTTTAAAAAAACTATCGTATTTTATTGGAAGTATTTAAAAAACTATTGTGATTTATCGTGATATTAAATTGAGAAAGTGGAACGGGATTTCAATTTTTAAAAGACGATAGTGAAAATTTGTAATTTCAATTATGCTTGAATTCTTGAAATTTTTGAAATGTACATTTAGACCATCGAAAGTTTCTTTTAAATTAATACTCTTTCAAAGGAATAATTTATTCTATTTATGATTAAAGAACTATAGTAATATACTGTAATTGTTAAGAAACCATTGCCTTTTCCTGTGACAATTCCAAAACTGGAAATGCTGAGGAAGGTTTTAAAGAGAAAGATAGGTATTAATATTGCATATTTTCAAATGTATTTATTGAAAATTGTAGGTATGAATTCAAAATAAGGTTTTCAAATGTGTATTTTGCCTTCAATTTTGTGAAATTTCAAATATATTTGGAGCTAAAGCATCGGATATCTCTCATAAATTAACACGCTTTAGAAGTAATACATCACGTACTTATAAATGAATCAAAACTATTCTATTTTATTGGAGAAATAATTTAAAAAAAACTATTGTAATATATTGTAATCATTTTAATAAACTATTACGTTTTACTGCGACATTTCAATATTCGAAAAGGTGATATTGCATATTTTCAAACGTATTTATTGAAAATTGTAGGTATGATTTCAAAATAAAGTTTTCACATTAACTTTTTGCCTTCAATTTCGTAAAATTTCAAATACATTTAGAGCGAAAAAACCATCGGAAATCTCTCTTATATTAACACCGTTTACAAATAATAAATCACGTACTTATAGGTTAAACACTGTTCTACTCTATTAGAAGTATGTATTTAAGAAAAGACTATTGTAATATATTGTAATCGTTTAATAAACTATTGCATTTTATTCTGATATTTCAAAATTCGAAAAGGTGGGAAGGAATTTTCAAAAGGAGATATTTTAAATTTGCATAAATAACATTCTTTGAAAATTCTATAGAAATGGTTGGTCTTTTATGGAGTATCAACATGTAAATGACATTACACTATCATTGGTCTTACAAATTCTGGACTAATAATAACTTCTTTCTTTATGAAGGTTCACTCAATATTGGTTGCGTAAACCGGTAAAATCTAGTCTTAAGCTGTTTTCAATATGCGACTTTAAATCTGGTTTTCGAAACATTTCTATCACTCATGTATTGTGAATTGTAGTTTTGTACCAATAAATTGCTTCTATAATATTTAACATTAGTTTTATTTCGATAAATTTGCGAATTTCGGAGGTAGAATTAATTGGATGTATATACTGCCTGGCATTGATAGGTAAGTATATATCCTCATCTGTTCGTGGCATAGAGTATATATATATGTATATAACAAGCTAAGTGTATGGAACGTTATTGACCATGAGTCATCATTACTTGCCTGTTGTACGACTTCAGTTGTAGCTTCTACGCATTCGCCAACGAGTCAGTAATACGACAACATAGACTACTCAGAGAAGACACAGGCTATGAGATAAATGAGCGCATGCATGATGGAGTTTAAGATTTTTGCCGCAGTACCAACACAAATATTTATAGGAACTAAATATTATTTTGAAATTTTTAATTACTTGACAAAGGTTACATTTATGCTCACCAACTTTAATAGGCGATCTAATTAAAGCTACAGGACTCGCGCAAATGAATATAGTAACTATTTCACCACTGATCAATGTATTTTTATGACAACAGCCATCTTCACCATCCTGGTGACCCTAATAAATTGAGGTTCTTTTGACAGAAGCTACAAATGTCGCTGTATGTGTTAAATAACAAATGAGTGACGTAAAAAGATATAAACGAGGAATTCTGTAATTGAAAATGTAAACTTTAAAGTATAGGGCAGGCGCTAACATTTCTATAGCTTCCATCAGAAGACTCTTGATCTATTAGGGACGACTACTTTTTCAGTTTATTAAAAGAATATTTTCTGAAAGTAATTTGTCCAGTTCTATTTAAGGAATAGATTAATGATGTATTATTTATTTTATGAATTTTTTAAAGATTATGTAGTACCAAAAATCTATGTCTAATATTTAAATAAATGATTTATTCTGCAAAACTGAAATAAATATAAATACCCATAATTCCGGAATATGTCATAAAGAGCTTTAAGTTCCTCTGCCTTATTATTAATATACTAGAAGGGGGTGGTGTTAATATTTTACATTTAATAGGGTTTTCCTTATTAGATCAAGTTGATTAGTATCACTGGACTTATTAATATGGTATAACTTATCCTTTCATCAACTTCCTCTTACTTCTAAAGTCACTCATTATGCAATGACCCAATTTATAAATAATATTGTGCTTTTATCATTGGCGCAATGGTAAAACTAATAAGACCTTATTGCACTGTGGTTTATTTTAATTGGTTATTTTTGTTACTAGTTCTATATAGTACTGCATAAGTGTTGCGAGTTTATTATAAAGATTATTTCTGCACTGCTTCACATGGATATATCACCGTTATTTTAGAGCAATTAATAGGTAAGTATTGTTTTTGTTATAAATGTCATCTTTTACATTAAAATTTGGTCAGCAATATTTCTGCGCAGTTAAAATTTATACCATGCACACCTAATATATTTCTCGATTTCATTTCATTGTAAACAAATAAGGAATATATAAAAATGTTTGCATTAAAAACATGTTTATTATCACATATGTGGGACAAAAACGTCTTGTTTCAAATAATAATAATAATAATATAAAAAAAAAATAATCGACAAGTTTGACAAACTGAACACTGGCATCTTACGCAGGACAACAGAAAATATTAAAGAAAACAATAAAATGAACAAAAAAAATAATAAAATAAAAAAAAACGGAATGAAAAAACAATGAAAATTTAATTTTTTATCAAATTATATCTTTCGTGTTTTTCCTTTACGTTTTCATTCAAGTCACACAGACTGAGGATATATTGCCCAAAAAATATTATAAAATTTAATTTAAATTAAACGTAATCTTGAAACAACAATGAACAACATATTTTAGGCAACGAATCCTCAAATAATATTTTACTTTATAAAACATTTAGATCTTTTCTCTTCTATAATATTGTACACCAACAAGACAACAATACAAGAAAAAAAAATAATAAATAACAATAAATATAAAAACTCTAAAACATGCTTCCAAAATAATATTTAAAAAAATCCAAAAATCTACAAAAAAAAATGGTGCAAATGAAGGTACATGATACATGTTTAAAACAAGAATTTTATGTTTTTTTCTTCTTTTTAAAAAAGTATTAACAAAGACAACAAGGACACAGACATACAAAGCAAAACGTACACAAAAAACAAATGGGCATACAGATATAAAAAAATGTAAATATTTTTGTTATATTTTGTAGTGATTTTTTTGTATGTTTAATAAAATACAGCACCATTACTGGGTGATTCAATTGTTTTTAATCAAATCCTCTGTACTTGCAATAATATCTTTTTTATAATAATAATAATAATATATTACAATTTCAACTTACTAACTATCTAGTTTTATATATATATAATATGTACACATTTAGGGAATGCGTGATTTTTAATATTTTTTTACGATTGTATATATATAAATATATAGATAAAGAATTAATATTTATATTAAAGACTTTGTACACAGAAATATTATTTAAAATATCTATAATGTAATAAAAGATATCTATATATGTACAAAATAATATATATATACATTTATGCTATTTTTTTTAAAATTACATTAAACAATGTAAAAAAAAGGGGGGGGGGTTCAAGTTGTGACTCCTCTGTTTTTGGTGATTTTGTGTTCAAAATATGTTTACAAGCAAAAAATTGACGATAGACTTACAGAAAAATTTTCAAAAATTATGTGGCATAAAGTTAAGAGAAATATAAAAAAAATTATAAAATACAAATGTGGCATATTTATGTTATAAAGATATTTGTAGTGCGTTCTATGAATTTTATTTTGCACAAATATTAGGATTTTTATATAAACTACATACACTATATTATCCCCAGACAGAAAAAAATCATTTCAGCTATCAGAACAGGTTATGGGCGCAGGAGTAAGAAATTTTTTACCAGATCGACAACAGAGCCAAGAGCTTGATGAAACGTGTTTTTATATTACGTTCCATTTATCCACGGTACACTTTATAACATGGACTACAAAAATTTTATTTCATTATGTTCTAACTTTCGAATCTCCTAATAAACCAAATAACAAATTTCCATATTTTGTTTCTTACAAATTCTGCCTAGACCTTTAGAAATTTTCTAAACTAGCATTTTCATTCACCTTGTCATTAGTTCACGTTTTTCCTGAAACAAGAATCGTTAAATCCATTATTAGAATTGTGCCCCTTTCAAAGTATTGTCGAAACTAATAGGAGTGAAATAATTGGGTATATTTTTCATGAGATGTAGTTAAGTCGGAATTTGTCTTTATTTAATAGAAAGTAAACTAGTATGCAATTAAAAAAAATAATGAAACCATTTTTTGTTGTTAAAAGTATTTCATTAAAATCTCGCTTTCTTCAATATCATCCTCGTCCATCGACTCTTCCCAAATCTTCGATACAATTAATCACCTATTGTATCTATTGTAAAGAATGCACTCTTTGGAGTATCAGAATCTTTACTTAAAATATAAAGTATTTCTTAATGAACATAACCAATTATGTGTTTTACAAGAACTATCAATCCAGGAAATATGCATCTACTTTAGGAGTTCCGCAAGGTTCCAATTTGGGTCCATTGTTGTTTGTACTATTTATAAATGATTAAATGTTCATTATATCTTGCTGTTTGCTTGCTGCTAATGACGTTGAGATATACACGAGCGATATCAGGAATTTCAATATAATAATATCGACAATTTGGTCGATATGGCATGGTTTTAAGGTTAACACTGCCATCAATGATTGGATAACTTCTCTCAATAAATAATAATATCATAGACCTAAGTTGTTTTCCACTAATACTTGAAATTTAATAATGCTGTTGAAATAAGTGATGCTGAAGAAGACAAAGACGAAGAAGAAGAAGAAAGGGACGCTCCTATCCTCTGAGCTTTGTTCAAAAATTACTGGGAATGGAAAATTTTGATGAAACAGCTGTCAGTAATTAGTTAGATGGCGATGAACAAATTGGAACGACAGACTGAGAAATTGTGGAAATGATTGTAAAAAAATTTGAGACTAGAGGGCCATAATAATAAGAAGTCACATCCACAGATGTTCTATTGTTAAAACAAACAAAACATGACAATTTTTTCATATCAAAATATTTATTTATGTTTTTATAATTATGTATATTTATAATCACAACCTTTTCAAGCAAAGATTGTTATATTTCTTGCTCATTTATATAAACCTCGTAGTTTCGAAACTGCATACAGCCTACTAGTGTATGCAAGTGACAACTGACATCATCAGATGACAAACAATCGAAAGCGATCGCAAAACAGTTGCGCGTAATTGTATCGAACTATCGACTCTTCGCAACACGTATAAACAACGTATGACTAATTCGATTTTTGAATTGAGGAAAAGTCTGTTGTTGGATCGTTGACCTAAAAATTAAAGTACTACACCAACGCATCGAGGAACACCCACCACAAATGTGATACTGTACACATACAGAGACTAGATCTACCTGGCGTAAGGTGCCACGGTAACGACGACCAAACGATTTTATAAAAGGTCTGTCTTCCGTCTCGTTCTTTCTTGTGCGTTGTGTGCGGCATTTGTGGGACGAAACGGCTTCGCTAACATTATCTAACAATAAAAAATTAACATGCTTCGTCATAATATGAGTGCCTATGTAATAATATAGTATTTATGTGTTTTGCAAACAGAGTTCTGTTATTATAGGTTTTGCATGTTTTTTTTTATTCGATTTTTCTGATATTTGAATATTTAATAGAAAAGCGGAAAAAACGTTTTTCTTTAAATTATAAATTCATTTGTATAATTTCTGTCTTTTTGTGTCTGTAAATTGTATAAATTGTATCGTTCAAACAATGAAATTATCATCTTCTTTGTGAGTTTTTCATTTTTTGTCATGTTACCAACATCTTTAACTATCCTCTCAATTCTATGGTTCTTATATCCGTTTCTATATCAACTGTCTATCTGCTCAGACTTTCAATACATCTTACATTCTTATTCCTATATTAAATTCTCCAGTTTATTCGCTCTAGCTCTGCAATGGCCATATATTCGTCTTAAAATTCACTTCTTTTCCCTACTTTACGTTGGAAATGAACTGACATTTCCTTTTACGTCTTTAGCTTTTTGTTGAATTGCTTTTTGTGGCTTAGTCACATATATCTTCTTTTATTCTCTGAATACCCGAGATCCAGTATAGCCTTCTCTTCCCCAATTCAAAATATCTCGCATCTTTGTCACTCTATCCCTATTCCTTCTTTGGACATGTCCCTACCAGACTGCTATGCTATTCTTACTCTCTTAGTTTTGGCATCCAGCATAAGTATTTACTCACAATTTACTCACTATAGCTCTACAACAGACACTTCTGCTTCTTAAAATGTACTTCCTCGTTTTAGATCTTGCGATGTGTTTATCACATTGCATTCTAATTTTCATTGGAGATGGATTGCCCTGTAGATTCCTGTTAGATTGTCTATTGCTATATGCACAAATGTATCTTCTCCCATTCTCCTTCCATAAGGAATCAATAACGTCCTATTTAACTTGCACATCTCACAATATCCTGAATGTTTGCCTCATAACGCTAATTTGTATTCGATAATTGTTGTTCTGAGCCGTTTTTCCACCAGTTTCTGTTGAGTTGTCTTCTTTGGCAACACGTCTACCTTCTTCCAACCTCTTGAGATGCAGCATAAGTATTTACTCACAATTTAATCACTATAGCTCTACAACAGACACTTCTGCTTCTTAAAATGTACTTCCTCGATTTAGATCTTGCGATGTGTTTATCACATTGCATTCTAATTTTCATTGGAGATGGATTGAGCTTTAGGTTCCTGTTAGATTGTCGTCTATTGCTATATGCACAAGTGTATCTTCTCCCATTCTCCTTCCATAAGGAATCAATATCGTCTTATTTAACTTTCACATCTCACAATATCCTGAATGCTTGCCTCATAACGCTAATTTGTATTCAATCATTGTTGTTTGGAGCCGTTTTTCCACCAGTTTCTGTTGAGTTGTCTTCTTTGGCAACACGTCTATCTTCTTCCAACCTCTTGAGATGCGGAAACCACTATAGTTGTCTTTGTCTTCCACATCTCACAATAACCTTATTATACAATTTCCTATTCGATCATTCGTGGTACATGTTTTCTATGGTTTTCAGCATAATATTGGTCCTGTGGTGGTTTTGGGGTGGATAGTCAGTAGTCTTTCCAATTATTTTGGAGATCTTGTTTCTTTGTTGTTGATAAAACCACTGCTTTTGTCTTTTGTATATTTAGCATATTCTTTGTTCTTAGCCGTTGTTGTACCTGTTTCTATTAGGTTGCATTCTTTGGCAACACGGGCAGGTTTATCTTCATCCAATCTCTTGACATGCGAAAACCATGTTTGTCTTTCACATCTCATATTATCCTGAATATTTCCCTTATTACTCTATTTCCTATTCGATGATCACTGGTTGTATTTTCTAGGGTTTTCAGAATATTTTTGGTTCTGTGGTGGTTCTGAGGTGGATTTTCAGTAGTATTTCCACTTTTTTTGGAGATCCTCTATCTCTGTTGCTGATATAATCATTACTTTCGTCTTCTGTATATCGATTTTCATATTTATTCGTCTTATTTAGTACCTCGAAGCTTAGTGTTGAAAATAACTTCCTGATTTCGACACTAATGCCTTGACTTTTTCCATTTTCCAGTCTCCTATTTTCAGTCCTCTAATTATTTGTTTCACATTTCTTATAGCTTCATTGACAATCACTGCAAACAATAAAGGAACGCACACGCACTCAGACTTTAAACATTATTTTAATTCGAGACTACTGGAGTACAATGCTTTTATCACATCTATTATTTGATCTAAGCCTCTTTCTCCAGAAAGCTTAATTTTCCCTTTTAATTCCATCAAAGGCTTTCTACAGATCATATCTTATGAGCATTTCCTTGGTTTTGTCTATACTTTGATTATTATATTTATTTATCTATGGATTGTCTTAAAATAAAAATTGGATCCAGTAGACTTATCTTGTGGATCTAAATCAAGACAAGGTTTCCTCCTAGTTTTACTATTTTTTCTCTTATTTTCACTCCATCAAAATTTGTCTTTATTTTTCCATTAGATGTTCTTCCTTCATGATTAGATTTCCAGTTTGATCAATTTTTTGTTTCCTTTTTTAGTATTCTATCACGTCAAATGTCTTCCAATATTCTGCTTCTGCCTTTTTTAATGCTTCCTAAACTTCTATATATATTGACACCTAGATAATTAAATCGCATTACTTATACTATGATAATATTTTCATCTTCCAATTTACATCTAGTCAGTTTTTTAGAGTATGTTATAGCTTTCGTTTTGTACTTCGAAAGTCCATATTGAATCGCGGTGTTGCTTTATAGAATTTGTGATTTAGTTTTCACAAATCGTTTTCCGATCTGGAAATTATCGTAGTACATATTATCAGCCTAACACACCAAGTTGTATTCTCGACTTTCCCTTTCACCCTGTTCATCATAAGATTAAATAGTAACTTAGATTACCTCGTTGTCTTATTCAACTAACGACGTAATATCTGTAGTTGGTTGATAATGTATTTATTATTATACAAGGATTCACTGTTTTTATGCCTTCCCTGTGAATTTTCTTCTGTGAAGGTAAACAATTCACGCCTCCGAGATTAGATATAACGAAGGCTTAAGTTAAGTTGATGAAACTTCATCAAGCGATTTTGCCGATTTATATCGTTTTTGCTTAGATTTGCCTGTCGATGGATATATATTAATGGTCAACAGTTAATCTACTTTTTCTGAAGATTTGCTGTTAGAAACCCGATTCTTTTCTCTAATTTTTGAGATTCTTCCAAACAATTTCATCGTTGTGCTTGAAAGAGCTAATCCTCTGTAGTGTTATGGGTGGACTCTATCCCTTACTTTAACTACTGATTTGGTAACACTCGTAAGCCATTCACTTAGCATACTTATTGTCAAAATTATAGATTCAGGTATTATCATGTTATGTGAATATATGTATACAGGTCTAAGCTTGAAAATCATATTCATTTTTTGACCAAAGAAGTTTTGTTATATTACATAACTATAGGTCTTGTAGACACACGTCTTCAAATATTCTTATTGCATAATTCTAGGTTGTTCTATTCCATGCCTACTTGAACCAGATCTTGTTGTACTACTGATACGCATTTCTGTCATGTCCTGTCATAGGCAGTTTCCTAACGTATCTGCTGTCTGATCTTATCTTTGTTTTGCGACATGTTACAACCATCCCCGATTCTTTATATTTTTCAATTATTTCTAGACTGTTTTTTTCTCTTTTTCTCATAGAATTCTATCAAACACCATGTTCAGATCTGTAAAGCATTTTTCTTTATATTTTCTTGTTTTTCTTAATAATCATCTCGTCATCTGGTTGTCGTGATATAAAAATTAAATACTTAGTGCCCTTATAATTTATAAAACCTGTTGGGTTGTGATGTTATTTAATCTCCCTATTAAGCAAAATCACTTTGTGCATACTCGCGCCACATTCAAATTTTTATATTTTTGAAAATACTGCTCTTACTTACTAGATTATTACTTTTATCCCTTTCTCTCATATCTCGGACGAATTGCAAACCTATTTTTGCACAACCCCTTGTATATTTAGACATAAAACTTAGTTTCAAAAATAATTGTTTTCTATATTTTGCAAAAATATATTAATCTTAGTATAATGATCTCTAAGATACTTTTAAATTGTCAATTAAAAAAAAATATTTAGGAATCACAAATTGAGTTTTTGTCCCCTTTTTGTTCCAGTTTAATGTAAATTGTCTGGAAGTTTTAAATTTGGACGGACTCGAAAAGAAAAAAAAATCAAAAAATTATAATAAAATATAAGCTTAAAGCTTGACATTTTTCTTCCTTATATACTTACTTATAAATACCCTGAGTTTCAGTCAGTTATTTCACTGTACATTACTAACACTTTCAATGTAGGGACACTACTGATTATGTATTTTAAAAATACATACTTTCTTTGTTCAATTCTTCTATTCTCTACCTTCGACGTTCATAAATTATTGTAACGTGTAGCTCTTTGTGTATAAAAAGTTTAATTGTATTCAGCAGAAGAATATCTATTTATTTTTTATTTAAAAATAAATTTTCAGAGTTATAACGAACATGTCAACAAAAAAAAAACAAGGAAAAAGATCAGAACAGATATCACATTTTTTAACTGTTTTAATAAATTTTGTTGTAATTTTGTTTTGTTATTTGTTTAAAAAAAACTCTTTTTTATTTGTGTATCAGCACAAAATTGAGAACATAATTAACAAATATCCGGTTAACTTGGAGCCTATGAATTATTAATAAGTTGCACATAATCTGAAATATTTAAAACTTTAAACTCATTCATTAAAAAATTCGATTCGAGGGAAATGATTCGCAAAAAAATTAATTCAGTACATTCACACAACATTTCCAATCAATTTGTTCCTGTATTGTATGAGACTTGGCTAAAATTAATGTATGGTAATCTAGATCATCATGGAGATTAATCTGAACGATAAGTTGAACAGAAAATATTTTAATAAATTGTTACTATGTAATGTAAGAAAACCATATATTAATCCTTTAATTTTTTTAAATAATTGTATCCTTATTAATTTAATCTCTGAGCGCTTTTAGAATATTTAAAATATTTCAGTTCTAAGACGGATTAGTTGAACAATTTCTAGAGTGCTCTTAGATCCCCCATTATTCATAATTTCATAATAATAAAATATCATCCTCACATTTTGTTATTATAAAAAAACGTAAAAAAAACATTTTAAATCAAAATAAAATCCTTAAATGATACAAATAATAAAAATTAACATATAAAATAGATATTCTTCTCTGAAAAATAGTATTTCTCATTTTTTTTCACTTAAAAACAAGACTCCTTCGTGCATATAAGCTCAAATGTATAACATCAAAGACTACATAATACAGAGGCAGGTAAATTACCATCACATGCATTTTTTCTTCTCAAAAAAACAAAAAACAAAACACTAATCTAACATAAAGAAGCAATGTCAAGGTGTTAACGGTGGCCACCGAATCGGGCATACCAAACGTACCACTCTCTTAAGATGCTTGCGCCGTAAAAATTCCCGAGGATTTCTAGTGAATTTCAGGAATATTTTTTGATTATTTTTCATTACTAACTCCCTCGATAATGGATTCAGTTTATTATAAATTTCTATTATCTTAGAAATTCAATAACAATCAATGTTGTTTTTATGAACAGATTTTAATGAATCCTCGTGTAATATTGTAACCAAGCGAAAGGAAAAAATTCAAATTTTTAGGTGTTGATAAAATGTCATGCGTCTTCTTTTAATATATTTATAGTTATTATAACAAAAAATTTAATTTTTTTTATTTTGTTTGGTCAAGAAGACATTTCAAGATCAAGCTCATCAACAAATCCATACAGCACATGTTCATCATTTAAACGCTAACCATTTCTGAGAGTTAGAAAGCGATTTTAATCGTAATACAAAAACAGGGGTGTAGAATAAAAATATTTGTTCCAATTTTAAATTCAACTTCTATTTATTATTATACATCCTATTCCAACCTTCTTCAATTTATCAATTTCTTTTGGCGGGCACTATACACGTAAAGTAGTTTTAATTTTTCTAAAGCTAAAACTGGTGGAATTACAACGTGGAGAATATTTTTAATAGAATTATCGGTCAAGATTACATAGGATTATGTTGAAAAAATTGTATCAAACATAATTATTGCTATAAAATCCATATTTATAAGTATATATTTTACTATATATTACGTGAACGCATCATATTTAAATTAAAACTAATTTTAAGTGATCAGTACTTTTGAATGGCATTGTATACTGAATCAATGTGGTATACTAAAAGATGATGATTAAGTTTCTTTTTTTGTGTATTCTCGTTACGTTTGGGCTTTTCAAATTAAATAAATGCCATGTATATACGCTTCAGTTTCGACCGAAAATAAATGTTTCTCACCTCAAATATATCTCGAGGCATATCAGGAACATATCGGCAGTTATTTCGGTCAGTTTTTATAATGCGATAATATTAACTAGATCAATTCCGATATCTACTAATTAGCAGTGTCCAATTTCATCGTACGTAAGTTCCCACCGAAACTAAAAGAAACTAGAATAATAAAACACAAAGTACCATACTATACGTTATAATAAATTTCAGTCATCGTTAATTTCTAGGTTAAAATGCGTGCCGTACACAGGATGTTCGATAAAAGGAAGACAAAAATAAATTGCCAAATAAATAATCGAATTCTAAACAAAATCAAAACGAACTTTTCCCCCTGTTCATTAAATAAGTTTAAGAAGTTTTTTAAAAGTGTTTTGTCAGTTTTATATTAACGAATTACGGTGTAAGATATTCTGTTAGCTTTTCATATAAAATGCAGTTTAGTAATAATGAGTATGTCGACGATATACTGAAAAGCACTTTGCAATAGATGTCAGCAACTATGGTGCAGAAATTCGTTTCCCCATAATAATTCAATATTTTAATTTTAACTGGTCCGGTCATGGAATCGAAACTAAAATTTTGGATCTAGACAGAATGCCAAACGAAACAGCTGAAACCATAGCTAATTATCTAATACAAATTCGTGATAAACATGGATTATCTATAAAATGTTTTGCATTTATTGGAGGCGATAACGCAAATGTTAATTTTGGCGGTATAAACAGAAACTCTGGTCAAAACGTCTACACTCTCATGAAACAACGTTTGAAAAATGATAACCTTGTTGGCATTGGTTGTTCTGCTCACATTATCCATAATAGCATCCAACGTGGTACAGACTTAATGAGAATAGATGTAGAGACAATTATAATAAAAATATTCTACTATTTTTCTATTTACACAGTAAGGAGTAAATCACTCAAAGACTTTTGTGATTATGTCAAAATTAATTATCAACCTTTATTGAATCACAGCAAGACAATTTGGCTAAGTATATTTCCAGCGGTAGAAAGAATACTGAAGTTGTTTCCTGCGCTAAAATCAGACACCCTATGTAATTACGAAATTCTTTGAAAAGACCTTTTCAGAAGCATATTTATGGTTTGTCCATTCCATTTTTCACACAAATTTAGCTTATGTGGAACAATAATAAAATTCTTTAGTATATACTATGACTATATTGGAAAATATAAAGCGCTTGTTAAAAAATAGAATAGAAGATAAATTCCTGCCATTAAAAGTGAAACAAATTATTCGCAAAGCAGATGGTCAAGATGCACAAAGTCGGAATATATGTGAGGAATTTCAGCAAGTTTATAAGGCTACTCTAGATTATCTGGAGAGCTGGAGTAACCAGTTTGATGAACTGAAATGTTTCAAATGGATGAATTTAAAGGAGTATACAAATGACAAATATGATGATATAGTTCCTACTATTGATTTTCGAGAAAGACGAGGTATTGTAGTAGATGATATAAAATTATATGACCAGTATCAGAATCTTATTTCTTTCCTCAAATCTGGACAATTGTTTCACCACACAGTGACTTCTTCAGCAATGACTAAAAATACATGTTACAAAGTACATATGTGATGTGTCTCTGTTGTGGGAGGTAAGAAAAAAAAAAGAAAAAAACAAGGAAAGTGGGTTAAAACCCTCTTAAAACGGTAAGTAAAGGAGATTTATTCTATTCTATTTATAACTTTATGTTCTTTTGAATTGTATTGATAAAATAATGTAATGAACTTAGTTGTATTTTGGTAACTCTAAAGCCAATTAAAATATCGTCCACATACCTATACCAGAAGAATACATTATTAAATGTAGTGTTATTAGCATTCACCGCAGAGTCGCATACATACAACAACAAAAAAATGGCAGGTTACAGTAGCTTAGTACACAGATTAGTGAATGTCCCCTTATCCTAGGATAACTTTACCAAAGAATTAAATTTAATAAAACAAATTGCACTTAACAGTGGTTGTGACCCGACCATGATTGATAAGTTAGTCTCGAAAAAAAATTATTAAAATCAGTTTCTTTAACATACCCTATGACAGATCAAAAACATGATAAAGTCTATACAGGGTGACTGTCAAATAGGTACCAGGTTATGCGAACTGAAGAATCCGTATAAATGTCTGATTGGAAATCAAAAAAGAAATTTATTTGTAACTCATCAAAAATTTGTAAATTTTTAGGGCCAAAATGTAGTTAAAGTCGGTCCATAACTTTGTTTATCCTATACGCATTTACGTAAATACCACTAGTTTAAGGTTCTTCCAAAAAACGGTAAAATGTAAATAGTTACAACCTTTGTTAGAGAATGAATTGGCAAATTGAAAATATTTTCTATGGCGATGTTTTTTTTTGTGAATAGCACGCCTTTATGTGGAAAAGGTCGACAACTTCGGTGTATTACCTTGGCTTTTTTTCGTTAAAGAGAAGTATATTATTCTGAAACTTAAATTCCTCTACATGAAAATTATTATGTTTGTATATTAACTGCGACAGGCTTGGACTCGAGGAAAGAAAAACTAATTTCTCGTCACAGCGTGCACATTGGTCAGCGATTTTTTTTTTTGTACGGGCATTACTCGTATTTTTCTTTCACCCCCTTTTTTTAATGACGCTATTTAAAACTAACCTGTAGATCATTAACATACATGGGAACATTAAGCGTGAATTTATCTAAACTACTAAAAACACATAATATTAATACAGCGTTCAGAACCAGTAACAATCTATACAAATACATCAAAAATAATAAAGATAGAGAAAAGACATAAATCTGGGGTCTATAAATTAAATTCTATATCCGACAAACAGGAACATCTTTTGAAACTCGCATCAAAGAACATCTGTCATGTTACAAGAACCAAAAAACAGCTTCGACATATGCGAACCATTTAATGGACGAAGGACATAATTTTAACGAAAATTTTTCTGCGCAAGGGGTACAAAATAAGAATATAAAATTGAATTTCGTAGAAGCTCTAAATATTAATAAACACAAAAACTCTAATTTTCTTTTAAATGATTAATTGGATGTAAATAAATTTAGTTTACTTAATTTATTTGTTTAGTAGTACAATACACAGAGTTTTATGAGGGTTTTAACCCACTTCCCTTTCTTTTCTTTTTTTCTTACCTCCCACAACAGATACACATCAGATATGTATATACTTTGTAACATGTATTTTTAGTCATTGCTGAAGAAGCCACTGTGTAGTGAAACAATTGTCCAGTTTTAGTCATGAAAGTGTAGTTCAACATAGGGTAAGTTCGCCTGTAACCGGCCACCATCCAATAGTCTGCCACTGGTGACTTTTTTCAAGAATAACTTAAAATTTGGACAAATATTATGGCTACTTCTCTACACAGTTGAAATCATACGTCTTCATACAGTTCGAATATCAATTTCTCATTCCCGTATATAAATATTTTATTCCTGTATTTCGCGCGCAAAATATGTGTCGTGTGCTGATTGGAGCACCGAGATATTTAAAAAGTGGTAAACTTAGGTAGCCGGAAATATATAAGTAAGTCAAATTTTATTTATTATTATTAAATCCGATTCGGTGGGTTTTCGAGGATGAACAGAGTTTGAAATAACTTCTATTCGGCCAAAAAGGCCTGATTTATTAACTTTGAAGTTAAAAAGGCAGAGCCGGCCACTGGTACAAAGATTTACTCTAGTATCTGGTAGTCGGCCGGGGGGGGGGGGGGGGCGACTACTAGCACATTATTCAAATTTTATTTTAATCTTTTTCGTACTTATCTATCAGATACATGTTCGACCACAGCAGACGTCAAATACAGATTTTGCCATTTGTCGGCCAAAAGATTTTAAGTTGGTTTCAGTGCTATTTTCGGACCAAAAATTTGAAATTACTCATCTTCAGAAGGTGGTAAACCATAAAAAACGAAAATTCGTTGCATATTCTGAGGATAATGTGTAAAAGACGTTGGAAACAGTACAAAATTATTCAAAAATCCGAGTATCGTGCCGATATTTTGATATTCCTCGAGCAACTCTACAGGGCCACGAAAAATGGGTCCAGATCCATATTTGAATGTGGAAAGTAAAAAAAAAGAGTAGCCGAATGGATAATAAGACGAAGAAAACCTTAACAAAGAGGGATTGAAACTAGAAAAAACAACATTAAAAAATTGGAGGAAGAAAATGTAACTGAAGAAAAATTAGAGGAAGAAAATTTGGAAAACGAACAATTAGATGAAGAAAAACTAAATAAAGGAAAAGTGGACAAGTAAAATTAGATGAACGAAAACTTAGCTCAGGCCAAGCATCCGTAGATATATTCATAAAGCATTCTAAGGAACCCAAGTCGGGACCATCCACGAGCGCCATATCTGTCAAAGTATGGAGAGCTTATTATATTGACAGAGAAAGATAGAAAAAGGAGAAAGAAAAATAAAAAAAACGGAAAGGAAATGAATCTGAAACCAAAAAGAACACAACATCGAAGAAAAAAGTTCTTACCAAAATAAAAAGAAACCAAAAACCAAACGTGCAACTAGCAGAAGCGAAGCAGAAGTGCGGTGTATGCGAAGAAGAATTGTACAGTGATGCCAAAGAAGGTGACGAAAATGTTGGATGTGATACTTTCCCAAAGCAGCTTCATTTAAATTGTTCTAAGCTTGTAGGACAGTCATATGAAGATGTTAAAAATCAAGATTTCTCCTGCGATTTCTACTGACGATGAATAATTCAAAAAGCATTAAGTATTGAATTTTTGTATTTGCAATTACCATGACAAATTTAGATATGTAGTCATAATTTTTTTCCCTCAAGAGTTCATTTCTGTTTCTTGTGAATTAGAAAATAATGTTATTTTTATTTATTTATATAACTATTAGGGGTTTAGTGTTTTTTTGTTACCTTATTTATAGAAATTTTGTTTTTGGTTTTGTACACTTATTTATTTAGCGGAAAATATATATTTATTTTTTATTTACTGATTTCACCCTTTTACTTACTCACTTTCATCGAAAAGACAAAAAACAAAACAAAACGGAACGATTCATATGAGGACACAAAAAGTGTATAGGGTGAAAATTGACTAGGCCGACAACTGGTGCACCAACGATCGACTACCGACAAGGAAGGGGCCGACTGCTGCCAAATATGTCCTTTTTCAAAAGAATCAAAAAAGAAAAAGTATGCTTCATCCTAAACATTCTCTGTTTTACTAATACCGTAATAAAATGTATTTGGTTCACTCTCAAGAATAAATTTTTAATATAATGCGGAACGCCTCAATGTTATTAAAGCTGAAAGTTGACGTTCATCAAAAAAGGCCGACTACTGACTATTTGTTTTGTTTTATTTACGTTTGTAATATGGAAATACATCAAGTAAAAATTAACACCGAATCTATTTTATATTATTTTATTTCGCATATAATGTACCATGTTTTTTCCAAATAAAAATATATCATTTTATTGAATTTTATCGTCCATTCCACTCAGATTTCGAGTAAAATATCCTCCTTTCTAACTTTTGAGTCTGGTACCCTACCTCGGGGAGACTTTTGCCGAAAGACAAATCTTGCAAGAGATAGCATATTCCATCCGTGCATTACATAGTATTTTTCGCGGGGACTACTCTGCTTCGATTCCACTAAAAAGTCGAAGGAACGATGACCGACTTGTTTGAATTATTCATCGGTGAGCCAGCCAGACCTCACGCATCTCTCCGAACGTGAGATTTATTTAGTTTCCCACAAGGAGAGAGGAGAAAAGAGAGATGAGGAAAGCGGCAGGCGAGAGAGAATGTGAGCGTGTGTGTGTGTGTGCGCTGCTGTCTCCGTTTTGGCAACCATCTGTTCCGCGACGAGTTCCATTCCATTCCGATAAACGCGGAAATGCCTACCAGCGGTTCGAATAAATGTCACTTTTTCCCATGAAATAATCGAAAATCGCGAAATTATCAGTGATAATTTGCTCACTTCCCACCGACGAATCGTACAATTCACATGCTGCCGGTCATAATCGGGGGTCCATCGTCGCTTCTTGTTTCGTCTTGTGTTTTTTTTTATTTTCTTTTCCGTATTACATACTACTTTGTATTGCTTTTATTTAATACGTATACGATGATCCCGAAGAAAGAAAGAAAGAAAGAAAGAAATAGACCGATTGCATTACATCGTTTCCTTTTAATTTCGGTGCAATCATTCATTAATATTTTAATAAACTGTAATACAGACGACTTTTATAGAAATATGAAACTTTCACAATTAATTGAATAAGACAAGACAGTTTGCTGTTTTTTTTTGATTTATTTTTTCTTTTTATTTCCGTGGGAACTTAAAGACGACAGAAGAAAACATTGTTAATTACTAGATTTAGGTCCGGTTTTTCCACCTCTGATTAAAATACTGGAATCGCTCATCATTGATTAATTTTATCCGATGTTTTTCAAACAAAGAAGTAAACAGTTAACTAAAAAGAGTTTAAGGATTTTATAGACAAAGTCGAAAATATACTGGGTGTCTCAGCTAGTATCCATATCTTGTCACAGAATAAGAAAGAACGATTCAAATATGTATTACATACATATTTTTAGGAAATGTCATTAATTCTTGCATACGAAAATTTAATATGTAAAAATACATAAGGGATATCCGCTATATTTTATAACATAACCTGTAAAGATTATCTTAAATATTCACTGTGGTTTATTATACTTTGTTGTATTCTTAAATACAATCTGTACGTACGGCATGAACATTAGTAATCAGACCAAGAAAATCGTTACATTTACCATCAAAACAGCAAAAATGTCAACAATAGTAATTGTAATGATCATCTCCAAAAACACTAAAAGAGGTTGTATTTCAATGATTATTTTCACTTCATTAACCAATCGTTCAGCAGGATTTGCGGACACTAATTGTTTAATTCTGTACAATCACAATACTATCATAGTGAGAGTAATCTTGTTACATTATTCCAGGGTTGGCAGATATATATATTAAGTGAAACAAGAAAAAGAGAATATTGGGTATATTCCGCTGTAGTGCAAACCGTAGACACGTGTTTCTGACTAATTGGTCGTATAATATACCCAATATTCTCTTTTTCTTGTTTTATTTTAAGTATCCGCGATAATTCCTTTATTGATTATATTAAGTGATATATGTATATCAAAATATACAGGAGGTTTATTTCAAAACTTCCCACCCTAAATTTCTGGAAATCTGGAAATAAATGAAAAATTCCATGAAACACGTAAGAAGTATTAACGTGAGGGTCATTTCTTAATGGAAAAATTGACTCACCTACTTTAACCACACGCCCACGGGAGCTACCTCCGTAAAAATCTTAAACGGGAAGGTGAATCAGGTAATACGTCATTTTCAAGGTCTTTTGAAACAGTAAATTTTGGCGTTTACTTTTTTAAAATTGATCGAATTGTTTTAAATCATAATCAGCCGAGAGTTTTAAATGAAGGCGCTCAATTGCCCCTCCACCTCAAAATTTAGAAGAACTTCGTCAGAGGATTAATGCAACCTGCCGTGGAATTCAAAGAGACCTTTTTGAAAATGTACGTCGCAGTTTTGAACAACGGCTATACCATTGTTTAGCGATCAACGGACAACATTTTGAACAATTATTGGATTGAATTTTTCTGAAAAAAATATTTGAATTCTTAAATAGCTCTGAAATAAAAAATAAAACATTTTAAGCAGTTAAAGTGTGTTTGAGTAGTAGATATTTAAGCCTAAAACAAAAAAACAAAAACTTAAAAAACCAAAAGATTTCTTTAAGAATCTTCAAAACGAATCGATCAATTTTAAAAAAGTAAACGCCAAAATGTACTGTTTCAAAAGACCATTAAAATGACGTATTACTCGATACCCCCTTCCATTTAAGATTTTTAAGGGGGTAGCTCCCGAGGGCACGGGGTTAAAGTGGGTGAGTCAATTTTTGCATCAAAAAATGACCCCCACGATAATAATATAATTCTTACGTGTTTCAGGGAATTTTTCAAAGATTTCCATATATTTAGTGTGAGAAGTTTTGAAATGAACAGCCTGTATATCACTATATAATATATCTTCATATTTCTTGATTGATATACAGCATGTGTCAATTTTCATTAGCCATAGGCGATTAATCCATACAGTACGTGGCAACATAGTACAGTAGTACCCCTTCCTTCCTTTCCAATGCAAGCACGACCGATGCATCCACGTAAATAGAAGTTAGCGTGGTTAGCGGCAGTACCTATTCGACCACCGGGTTGGGTGTTTGTAATGCGTTTAGAAATAATATTTATGCCTTGGAAGGATTTGTTTTTCTTTTTCTTTTCAGTAAATGCAGAGAATTATTAAGCTGAGTTCACGCTGCATGATACAAACAAAAGCGTAATTCTAATAAAATTAAAAATAAGGTAAATAAAAAAGGATTCTGAAAATAATAATAAACTACTACACTTGATGTTTCCCGTTCCAGTAATAAGACGGCTTTTGCAACGTGTTCGCAGCTAAACACTGAATGTAAAATCTGGTCGGGAGAAGTGGAAAGATCGGAGTAAATCGTTGTGATGTCGGTTGTTGTCGGCACTGGTGACGGACAGTAGGGGCACCATGTTGCAACGTATTATATGTATACGTATAGATCGCATGCAACCATTGAATCCCTATAGCTAATGAAATTTGACACATGCTGTATATATTATATTATATATCATTTATTTATTTTTAACGAAATAAATAGCGGAGCCAAAAAATCCTTGATATTTTGCTTGAAATTGAAAACATGACAACAGCATAGTGCAATAATAAATAAAAGGTGTTATGAGTAGGACTCTATCCCGCTCTAATTTATCTGCTGCGATCCCACCTTGCTCCCAGAATAAATCAGTACTGCGTCTCTGCAACATTTCTTTAGAACAGACTTAATCACGTTGCTTTTGCATTACACCCCTGTGCAACGAGATCAAACGACAATTGGAGTAGAAATATGATATAGCATCAACTAGAAAACGATTTGAAAGTGAAAGATCAGCCAAGTACGGTAATAAAAAGCGTTTGTCAAAAGAAGGGATATGGCAATGGGATCACATCACTATTTGGCGAATATGCTAACACATTCTTAGGACAAAATTTAACTGAGGTTCAAAAACAACAGGATTTTATCGTCTAAATTCAAGAAACACAAAACTTGTCCCGCTTGTTATGGCCCTTACAACAAAATCTTCTCCATTTTCAAAGTATTTATTTTCCGCAGAATTCCCAACAACAAATCCAATGATTTGGTGGAAATTAGTTGCAATTTCTGACTCAGAATGGCCAAAAAAGAATTCTTACAATTATGTTAGCAGTTATTCAATATGCAGTAGCGGCAACAGCTGTTTTAGAAAGAATTTTTTCGACCTTCGGGCTCACTCAATCTAAATTATGAAATCGTTTGGGCAACGAAAAAGAGAGTAAAATTGTATTTATTTTTAAATGTTTAAATTCAAATACTGATAAAAAATCCAAACACTTCGACTGGATCTCGTCAAATGATGAACTAATTGCTTTAAGTGAATTGTCTCAAGATCATGATGATATTCCTCTTTCTTTGAGTCTTTAATAGAAGTCTCTTTTATATATATTTAACGCATTCTTGATACTCTTTCATAATAAATATGAACAGTACTTTTTATTTTAAATAGACTTTACATATCTTTTTATTAATATAAATTCGGTACACCTATTAGAAAATCTTAAAAAAATTTAAAATTGTTGAAAACTGTTTAAACGTCATATCAAATTATTTACTATATATTAAGCCATGTATTCCGAGTTTTGGCAGAATATCTGAATAATTTCTTCTTATTCTGAGACAGGGTGTAATAATGTAGACTGCGAAGCATTTTGAATACAAAAATTGTAGATAATGAGCTCTATAACTTAAAACATTTTTTATACAGAGTGTTCGACAACGACAAGCCATCGCAAATTTAGGATTTGTTAAATAAAATGCTACTAATCTGTAGAATATGGTAAGGTGATTCCTCTTGACATAGGTGATGTCATGATAGTCTTTTAATAAATTCTGAAATTTTGGTCCGTTATTCAGGTAATTTTAAACCGAAATTAATTTGTAGTAGTACATTGTGCCAACATTTTCTGCGTCTTGAAAAATCCTTAGGTAAACTGGCAACATTCTTACGTCGAAGCTTACATTCTTGTGCTCTTCATGCAACACCCGTGAAAAATATTTGTGTGCTTTCGTGAATTTTTATTTTATTACAATTGAGTATTATTATATTAATCTACTAAAGCCTTTAATATGTCATATTAAAAAGATTCATGAGCTTCAATTATCGTTTTTTTTACCACGACATTATACCTATCAATTTTGTGACATTAATACTAAACAATTCTAATTTGATTATTTGTTCCTTACAGTGCGTGTTTTTCGAAAAATTACTTTTTAGGGAAAAAAATATCAAGACAGGCGAAGAACGATTGTATGACCATACCAGCCTTCTTCAAGCATCCCAGCTAGTGCGAAATCCAAAATTTATTTTATATTCAGCAGCTAAAGCTACAAGTATTCCTTGGTCGGCTTTAAAGGACGTCTTTGCAAGTAGTCGAGATATTGACCAAGCTACATTGTTAAAATCAGGGCGACCATGTACTCTTCCTGTGGAAATTGAATTAAAAATGTATAAATAACATCAACACCATGAAAGAGTTGGAATTGAGTTGACAGCTATAAAAGTGCGTAAATTGGTATACGGCTTAACTATTATAGTAGAATTACCGAACAGATGCAGTAGCAACATTGCATTATAATATATTATATTATGTATTGACGCGCTGCTGCTACTGCATCTGTTCAGTAACTCTACTATAAATCCATCAACCGGGAAATACTCTTTAATACTGAAGAGCAAACTGTGAGTAAGTGGTGGTGGTCAAAATATAAAGAATCGCATATCACTGCCTACTTCAAAGAATCTTTCTGCTTATAGGGAATCTATGGCCAACCTGACAAAAATTATTCCAAACAAGAAGACCTTTTAAAGAAATTAGATATCATCGAGAAAATCGATACAATTTGGAACGTAGATGAAACTGTCTTAACCCTTATTATCAAGAGTGAAAAAATTGTCTGTCGGGTCGGGAAAAGATTTATATACAGGCTGTCCAGAAACTCTCCTGACAAACGAAGACCGGAGATTCCTCAGATAATTTTAAGACAATTTAACCCAATTCACTCTAGTCCGAAAATGATTCCTAAGGGAGCTAGAGCTCTTTGAAGATGGCGCCTTGTAATTACTTTTTTTAATATCTCCCGAACGCTTCCATTTAGAAAAACAAAAACTGGAATGCATGCTTATTTATCCTCCAGAGATGAATCGATTCCATCAATTGCGAATTTCTACTGCCGGTCATAGGCGTCCGTTTTGGGTAGGTAAACGGTTATTTTAACGCATAACTTTTTTGTCTTTAACTTTTAAGCATTTGTGACACTAGATTATTAAATTTTCAGGTATTCTAGTACTAAAAGGTACTCGTACTTTAAGTCGGTAGGATACATCGTTTTCTAGAAAAATCGATTTGAAAATTTTTCGTTTTTTCGTCATTTCATCTTTCGTCATTTCAACTTCGCGAACCGACAACAATTTGACAATTAAAAACGTAGGTTTTATTTCTGTTGGCAGTTCAGAGCGAACTAGTGCAAAAAATAATAAATTGAATTTTAATGACGAAAAAACGAAAAATTTTCAAATCGATTTTTCTAGAAAACGGTGTATCCTACCGACTTAAAGTAAGAGTACCTTTTAGTACTAGAATACCTGAAAATTTAATAATCTAGTGTCACAAATGCTTAAAAGCTACAGACAAAAAAGTTATGCGTTAAAATAACCGTTTACCTACCCAAAACGGACGCCTATGACCTTAGGAAGCATTTTCGGACTAGGGTGAATTGGGTTAAATTGTCTTAAAATTATCTGAGGAATCTCCGGTCTTCGTTTGTTAGGAGAGTTTCTGGACACCCTGTATAAATAAACAGACTTACGCCGAGAGAGGAGATACATACACTGTAGTTTATTGTCTCTGTCGCTAATAACACCTTCATACCACCATTTGTCGTCTTTAAAAGAGTTCGTTGGAACGATTTAGCAAAGAATGCTTTTCCGAATTCTAAAACAAGACTATCTCCTATCAATCGGTTGGTTTAACGAAAGTTTATTTAAGCAATAGCTTAAGTTTTTATAAATCCGGACGTAATACATTTAGCAAAAGAAAATGAAATTTATCTGCTCTCCTTCCCGTCTCATACCTCATAGTTACTTGAACTATTAGAAGTAGGAGTCTACAAACAACTCAAAAGTGACTTGGGCAATGCCATTACTAATTATATGCTCAGTCATTGGCTTTAAAAACCAGCCGATACAACTTTTATGCACTTTCTAGCGAGCCATTCACATTAAGTATGACACCAACGAACATTGCATTAAAAAAAAACCGGGCATATATTCATTGAAGAGAAAAGCAATTTCACTAAAAGCTATATTAGCTGACCAGCCAGCAGTTCCTACTCTGCAATTGCAAAAACCACCAATGCCAAAACCGCCGACTCGACTGAAAACAGCTTCTAGAACTTCTCCAAAGATGGACGAAATTTTACAAGGGCCGACTGTGTAGAGAGAAGAAATATCAACGCGCAAAAGAAATGGGTATTCTCGACATTTTTTGGTAATAACCTATGATTCTGATTCATACGAAAGAACCTGTAGTATTCACTTCAGCTTAATTTTTGCGCTCCCTTGCACTTCTAAAGCCTAAGCAATCTTCCAAATCAAATGACAACGAAGAAAAGGACTGAACTTGCGGAAAGATGTGAAAGAAAAATTGGCAGCAATTGGGTGTAATTAATTTTTTATCTGATTCCATGCCACACAACCTGCCAAAATGACTTTGAAGACTAGGAAGATGTGTACATTTGCAACAGCTGTGAAGTTAAGAAGTAGACGGAAAATGATCTAAAATTCCAAAAAAAACTTCCAAAAAAAAATATATTGTTTGTAGAATGTTCATTCTTATCACAACATTGCATTATCCATATCACAATATTAAATATCCTCTCACGACACTAGTGCCATTTCCTTCTGAACAAAAAAAATGACAACAATTCATAATTGATGTTATGTGTTTGATATTTTATAAACAGTACCTACAGTTTTATTAAAATATCACGATATGGCCTTACTTTATTTACCCAATCTGTAGATTTTCAACTGATATATGGCAATTTCTTATCTAGCAATGCACGTCAATTCTTTTAGCCGTCGCCAAGTTTCCACTTTTTGCTAATCGTCTCTCGTAATAATATTTAATGTTATTATATGTCAAGGTGCACCACAAAAATTCAAAATTTCAAGTCAATAAGAAGTTGTCACTATAGTCACATACTTACCAAAAATTTTTTTAGTCAAATTGAATAATACTTAGTTTTCTTGTCAGAAACGCAGATTTTCCATATTTCTCAAAAACAAATAATACAAAGCAAATTTCTTTTTCAAGAACAAAAATGCAAAGCTTAGAATGTTAATTTAACAGTCGAAAAAAATTATATCTGTCATGTAGCACTTACGTCTCCCAGAATCTAAATGAAAACTTTAATTTTGTCCCCAAATATACGCATATTTTTCAATTTCTCATTCTTTAGATTAATGTCATTTATTTTATGTATAGTAGAGGTTCTAATTCTATTAGCGGTCCAATAGGAAAATGTTTAACAAGTTGTCAAGATTTCCAGAGGTTGATTCTAAGGATGTCAACAACGACCAGAAATATCTCTGGCATATGTCAAGCTGATATCCTAGTTGGCAAGCAGAAACACAAGAAAAGATCTTCCATGCAAGATATCTGACAATGGCAAACTGAATTTTATGCTCATATATTGTTTATGCTCCAGCATGGTTTACAATTAAATGTCACACGTTGTATATTAAAATTAACAATATAATTTTACTGCCAATCCAGGGGACGAAAATATTATATGAGAGGTATAATATACTGTTACTTAACATTTTTTGAACTTTACACATTTGTACTTGAAAAAAAGTGTTTTGTATTAATTTTTTTAAAAAAAATTGACAACTTATGTTTTTGCTAATAAAAAAACAAAACCCATTCCGAGAGACCTAAATATTTTTCAATTTGACTAAACATTTTATTTTGGTAAATGGAAGTACATATTATTAAGTTATTGTGAAGATACATTCTATCAATTGATAATTAAGAGAATTAATATAAACACAAGTAATGGAATAATCAACAATGTTAAGTAGTTTTCAAAAAAAAACATTGATTTTAACAGGTGGCACCTATTTTGAAATTTACAGCCATTCGTGACATAATTATAACGTATATTGCCAGATACAACATCCCAACGTCGGTCGTACATAATGTCCGCTTTCTATGACATAGCATTATAAACGAATTCTACTGTAATTACATATTATTTCGATAGAATATAATTATTATGTACTTTTTTCATCGCAAAAATTTCTTGTCAACATTAATTTTCTCCTTTAAATTTCTTATTATCGTCAAACGCCAATATCCACGTCATATACTCATCCATTTGCATCACATTAACTAGAATTACTCAGCGGCGCAATCTTTTTGTAACAAATTTCCAGTAGCATTCCTATTACTGAGACTTTAAGCAAGCGTATAAGTATATGTATATACTCTCCCAATACAATGAGAAGAAAACGATGTCGATGATTTATAGCCCATAAAAAAATCGTAATATGGAAAAGCCTACGATTATTATCATCTGTGGTTCTCTCTTGTTCGAAAGCTAGCGCACGCGTACGTCGATCCTTTTAATCGCGTAACACAAGTCTTCACGACACCTATTACTAACATAATAAGTTCAGCGGCTATATAATCTCTGTGGCTTGGATGTCTGATGGACGTGAATATGATGCTATTACCTCAAAATTGCCAACATTATCTTTTAAGCGGAAGGTACACAATATCGCATATTACTTATTAGTATTAAATTTCTGCGAAAATTTTATTTTTATTGGGAAGGCAATGCACGCAAATTTATTCTTCCGAAATTGTTGGTATAACTGAATTCTTGGATTAAGTCAAAATATGATAATTATGTTTTCACGTTAAAAAAGTAATCTTTATATAATTATATAAAACTTGAAATGGATTATGGATTGAAATAATTAATAATACTCATTATATAATTGTTTTAATTTCTTGGAGTACTAAATATAACCAATTTTGAAAAACGAATTTCTAAAATTTTCGAACAAACCATGTCTCTTGTTTTAAGTATTTTTAAATGTTTGTTTAACACATGAAATAGAGACAACAGTATAAGCTACATTTATCACACTCGTTAGAAAATTCGACGCAAGCGAGTCATTTTCTAAATTTAACCTCGCCGGCAAAAATCATAACTTATAAAACTTGTATTTAAACACTGCTATATGTTTTTTACCTGCTTATACAGTGCCTTATAACTTTTAAGAAAATTGGTTGGAATAGGTTGTTTCTTCTTTAAGTTTCTTAATCAACTACTTTGCTTCAAAATCACTAATACCGTCGAATGGGGCAATGTGTTTATTTTTATTCGGCTGCTTTCTCATAAACAATAAGTATTAACAGAAATCTGCAATAGGGGATATTTGTTACGTTATATTACAGATGGCGAAGGCTTTACTCCAAAACCTTGTAGAGTTTTGTTTCGTCAGCACCGACTATTATTATCAACCGGTAAAAATACGTAAAATTCGAAGCTTCTGGAGTTTCCACTAGCGCCCCTAATACTTCTTAGTTAATACAATTTTATACTAACATATTAAAGGCTTATAGGTTATGTTTTCGTCGATGTAATTATTCCTTTTGTATTCTCAAAACAAGTTAAGAAAAAATATTTTATTTCATATGGGACAATGGTGCAAACATGCAGACTTCGCATTCAACTAGAATCGATGGAACGTGCATTTGGAGCCGCTGCAAAACAGAGACTATTATTTAATCAAGCAGATGACCAATTTTTAAAAAAAAATAACTCTTTGGGGTTATATGGGACAACGGTGCAAACATACCGACGCCGCATTCAACTAGAATCGATGGAAATGCATTAACGGCCGTTGCACAACAGATACTATTATTCAATAAAGCAGCTGAGAAGTGTCAAAGAAATGTATTTCAAAAACGGACTTTTTGGGGTAATATTGTACAACGGTGCGAACATACAGACGCCGAATAGGGGCGCCTATTTCACGTGGCTATCAAAAATAACCGATGGAAAATTGAATAATGGCGATTGCAGAACAGGGGCTATCTTTCCGTCAAGCACCTGACAAATTTCATGTGCCAAAATCCAGCATATACAAAAAATATCGGGGATATGATGAAACAAACATTTGCGACGATCCAGAAAATCAGAGGATTTTTGTTTAAAGATGTTCAATGCATTCCAGAAGGTTTCTATACATAGCTAAACTAAACATCTGCAATTTTTGCAATAATTGCTGATGGTATCCAACCACCATATGTTGTTTATAGGGAGTATTTATATCCTGAATAGATTATCGAAGGAATCAAGTTTCAGATCGGGGTGCCTTATTTTAAGTTCTTAGAGTGACCGAAAGTAATTATAGGAGATAATTTGGGTTCAGTCTTTACGTGTCACAAAAAAAAGTGCCAGGAACTTAACACTGAATTTGTGTGTGTCATGTTCGACGTGGCATATTTTGGACTACTCAATAGAGCCTGGTGAAAAGTCTTAACCCAATGGGAACTAAGAAATAATGAATGTCTGCCTAAAACGATTTTACTAGAAAAATTAAGAGTACCTGCAAGAAGTGCACACAAACATTTGGTCTGGTTTTCGAGTCCGTTCGATAAGAAATGTTGAAACAATTGCCAGAGGCATTAGTGGACGCTAATGGAACAGACCCATCTGATAGCTTTTCCGACATAATTTATCGGAGCAACATTCGCAAATCTATAAAACGAATTTCATGTTCCTGTCAGTCGATCTGTTAACGTAAATGGTTTAGTGTGGACCAACACGTCAAGAAAACCCTCGAGAAGGCAAGTCAATGGTGTTCAGATTAGTGATTCCAAAAAGGAAGAGATTAAACTCGAGTCAGATCAGACATAGAAGCCTAGAGACTGGTCCGTCCAATGTCAGTAATAACATAGAATTCATCTCATCAAGTGCCAGCTTAAAGACAATATATCCAAAAATGATAAAGAATGTTTTGTTTAGATTACAGACAAAAAGAAGAAATGTTTGTTTTCCTACCAGAAACCATATTAAAGCTATCTTCGCGCTAGTTCATTATTGCCTATTTATTAACAATATAGCTATAAGTAGCTATGTCTACTATTACCACACATTCAGAGAATATGAGAAACCACTAAAAAAATAACCAAAAAAATAGGAGATATTTTCAAAATTTATTTAAGCCCTTACATCTCCCCATAAACCTTGCATATTTATTTTTTAGTTAAAGACAGAAAATTTTGCAGTCAAAAATCCTAAACTAATGTACCACATTGCCCCGTTCGACGGCACTTCTGCCCTTTTTTTCTAGGACCACAAAAAATATTAATAAAATTTGATATATTTTTAAAATATAATTAGACAATGGCTTCTCCCCAAGAAGCTTGAACATTTTTTTCGGATTGTTTTATTTGAAGATACGTTTTTTAGTCACTGAACCCAAAATAACATCGCATACGGCGGTACTTCTGCCCTTCTTTTTTAGTTTATTTTGGATATTCGTAATATTGGAAGTTGTTATTTATCTATTATGTGAAGAAGTATTAAAATGATTTTCTTTAGCTTTTTGCAAAGCAAAAATATGCTCTTCATTCAAAATTTTTCTTTTCAAAGATTGTTCCATTGAAAAAAAAATACTAAAACCATTCACTCCAATTGACGATTTGTTAGAATTGAAAATCAGAAGTTATTTTACCACATTATACATTTTCCACATTTAAATTGGGTGTAATGCATGATTTTTAGAGAATAAAATGTAAAAAAATTGGACTGGTTGTTTTGGAAGGTCTCTAATTGAAATAAATTAAAATCAAATATTTGCTCTCTTAACATATTGCTCATTTTTTGATCATTTTATTCTTGTGTCAAATTATTAGGTCAAAATTCATTCGGTTTTATTATTTTTGTATTGCTGATGCTATCAAAACGTAAGTACTGTTTTCTTATTGAATTACTTGTACTGAATTTTGAGTGAATGAGTGAATTTTTGTCAAGAGTATACTAAAATAACCTCTAATCCAACAATAATCATTTTTCAACTTCTCAAATCGACAATCAGAAAAAACCCAATATAATATGAACTTTTCACTACCGCTGCCCCTCAAACTGACTAAAATCACATCAGATTCCCCCTTTCGGAAAAGGGGGGAACAGACCTCCGGAACACCTCCGGTATGGTGAACCGATTCTGTCGATCGAACAATAAAAAATTCTATACATATAAAAAACAAACGCATATTTCGCTTTCTATCACTATCGTTGGGGATGCGAATGAGACATGTGCGAGTGATGGGGATGCTGCTGGTGAGCGTACGACTGATGGGGTGGCGGTAACGGACTGGGACACGCCTGCGTGTATGCGGCGTGTTGCGGTGAACCACCCAGTCCTAAATGCGTCTGCTCTAAATGCGTATAGTGGTGGGCGCCGAGAGTGGTATGGGTTTGGGGATGCGCGTGCGGAGAACCGTACACCATATGCCTTACTTTGGATTCCTCGTCGCTGATGTTGTAGGTCAGTTCAGTTTCCTCGAAGCCCGTGGCGGACATCCGCTGGTCGCCGGACGCCGAACCTGCAGGGGGATCCGGTGAATTCAGGCAAGTCTGGATCAGCGCCTTGCCCGCCTCGCTGGTTATCATCGGTTGGAGTTTGCGTGTGGCGAAGGTGTACACGTGACCGGTTTCCGAAGCCACCAGGAGCATCACCTGTGTTCCTGTCAAGGTGGACAGCTCGTACGCCTGAAACAATAAATATGAACTATAACTATAAATTTAATATTGTTAATGGTGTACCGCTGGTATATGTTCTAGATCCTATATTGTTTCTTATTTATATTAAACTACACACAAACTTTCGTTTTCATTTTAGAGTACATTGCGTTAGATTAGATTAAGTTAGTTTAAGTTTGAAATTTGTGTTTGTATTAATGATTTGTCAGTTCATGTATGTATTACATTACATGCTGATAATACTACTGCAATACCACTAGCACACAATTTTAATTTCTTTTTAATAACTATGATAAAAATGGGTCTTTAACTAAAGACATAACCAAAAACCAATTATTTCCACCACGTCTAGTTTTTGAGTTATAATTAAAGACCGAAATTACGGCAGACAAAAGGAATAATGTACGTATAACATCACGCAGTTACTGAATAGCACTATTCATATGGTGAACTGAAACATTGGTTTTCGTCAAAAAAACGCACAGCAAAAAAGTCGATTTTACTGTTAAATTTCTTTCTTCATGGGCGTAGGTTATAGAAACATGAGAAGTTTTTAAAATGTATTCTATTTATCGTATTATTCGTAAGATAAATAAAGTACTGATAGTTTCGTTTTTTCATTGTTTTGACTGTCAACTATATACTTCGTAATTTTTGTAATAGTTCCTGTTTAATACCGTTTCATTGAATCTACTTCTCCCAATTATCTTGACGTGTGTATTGGATTTCGTTAAGTTTCAATAACATATACATACATTTTTAGTTATCATTTATTTAGATCTAGAAGATTGTTTATATTACTTTTTCAGATATGATATGGAAGAACGTCGAGAATGGCATCGTGAAACAATGACGAGTTGGATTAAAGGTCATACTGATTGTATGTCCATTGTCAGTGTTTCAGAAATTCATTGCAAAGTCTGTAAAATATCGTTATACACCGAGAAAAATGGTCTAGCAAAAATTTTTGTTAGATCATTTTACTTATTTTTACTAGAAAATGTATTGGGTGTAAAAATATTCTTTTATTTAAATTGACAATAAATTTATATTTAATAGGTTAGCAAAATTTATGTTGAATAATACCACAATGCCAACATATTGGGTGATCGTCTCGCAGAGTATATTTACGTTTACAATAAAATATTGTAATTAAAGAAATTAAACTGAGGTTTAACAAACTTGAAAAACAGCGAACTTTTGTTTTTAATCCTTTAGAAGTCTCAATAGAGTTTATACGTATACCTACATATTGTTTTTTCCTATGTATATATAATTATATTTTGACAATAACTAACAAGTCTAAATAACATACATTTTACATCTCACATTTAATTAATTTAAGTGTTTCTTCGTCGTGCAAATCACTTTGTTTTTCAAACTAATATTTGTTCCTTTTCAACAAAAATAATGTTATGCTACTAAATAAAGTTCGTTTTCTTAAACAAAATATTATATTTAATTTAACTCTTTTCTATGTCTAATGTTCATACTAAGATTCTTCAAGAAGGGCAGGAGGGAGGGGGTAGAAGAAATATGCAATGTCACGGGCATAATTGGACATACTTGGCGCAACGCATGCGCAATCTACCTAACATGGAAAAGGTTTGTGGCCCGTGCTGTTATCTGCTATAATCACAAGTATTTCGTTGTAATTGTGCGTAGTTTAACATGGATATGAAAGTATTATTAGTTGAATGGGGCTTTAGGGAATTGGTAGCTGTATTTGAAGGTATGTATCTGCTTTTTACATTTTTATTTATGCTGTGATACTACTTTATGATATGCTTCCATGAGAAAGTAGGTATGTTACTTAAGTAAAACTCGTCCAATTTATTAAGTTAGGTCAAGATCATTTTAAATTGCATAATAAACGTGTTGGCATTATTAAATATTATCAGCCTAGGTACAGTGTTTATTATTAATTTGAGTAATGTTTAGGTATGTGGTTGTGGAAAATGTTACGTTCTTTATAACCCAAAATTATTTTTGGCACACTCATTGATGCTGTCGCTTGGCGTTATGAACAGTAAATAGGTACCTATTTTTTTTATTTATTGGATATTAGGATTGTACCATATGAAGATGAAGCATACAAAACTGACAACAGAATTCACCATTTTAGTAGAATTAGTGGAATTATCTAAAATGATATAACAAAGTTGGATAACTAATTATTAATAATTTTTATTAGAAGTTTTCAAGAGTTTAATTGATATACAAGCTATATATAGGTAAGTACTTTAATTACTACGTTGTTCAGTAAAATACTGTTTATTTTAATATGACTTAAATATAAAAATATCTATTATTCAATAAGACGAAAAAATAGTATTGATAGTGGTAACATGCATAGGTATACCAATGGTTAACTAACTTCATATTTTTAACTTAATAATTAACCAAATACTTAGATAGGTAGTATAAGAAATATTAATTTTTAATATAAAAAAATAGATATATTGCTGTGCTTATTTTGACTGTTTTTGTTTAATAGAGAAAATGAGATAGATTATGATATATGTATGGCAATGGAAGAAAGACACGTAAAAGAGATAATACCGCAAATAGGAAAAAGAATAAGGTTTATGAAAAAGCTACAGCAACACATCGATGACACTTCAAGCACGTCCGCACAAAGTGATGATGTGGCAAGTTAAATTATTTTTATCCGTGATTAAAATGCTCCAAATGTGCTTTTTCAAAGAAACATGATTTTAAGAGAAAAAGAATGTTACAACTAGGTTCAATTGTATTTTGATTGGCTTCTCTATTAATTTCTCACGGTTTTATTAGACATTTTAATGCGTTCAAATCCTTAAATTAATTTTTCTTATACTGTTTCATTTTTATAGCCAGCTCTATTACTATAATCACCAATAGTTAACTAAAAATAATTACTTCTGATAATATAATTTCTTCCAGCCTTCTAGTAAGATACCAGTTCTTTAGCATCAACAGTAACTGTATCATCCAATAATAGTTTCGATCGTGCTGACGAGATAGATACCATACTGAAAGTTCTGCTTCAAATTTGCTGAAAGGTTGTAACTTCTAGTACGTACTGTATTTAATATTAACGTTATAGTTTTTATTCGCTTACAGATAAATTTAAGGAATCCCCAGGAGGAATTGTGACTGGGCAACACATATGCTGAAAGGGATGAGACCGTCTTTCTAGAACCTACTTTGCTAATTATTTCACTCAAGCATCAATGTTAATTTAAATAATGTATTTATTTGGTAGCTGAAATAAATCAGATTTAAGTTCTGATCAAGTATTAATGAAAATATCCCGTAGTAATCTCCATAGGTTCATTAGTATACCATATTTATTCTAACATTCATATCATCTCGACAAACGAATTGCCTCATGATGTATCTTATGTATGTTAAATGTTTGTTATACCGTCTTTAAACACATTTCAGTACTTATTTTCTGCAGTGCAATGCCAGTTGATGAACAAGAATAATTGTCAGTTTACTTAATGTACTGAAGGTATATGTATAACCTTGGCGCTCATATTTTTCATTAAAAAGAACCTAAAAGTGATGAAGACTATACTAATATTGTGAATAGCGCCTACTCCGTAATTTCAATGACCGTGTCAAAAATGTAAAAAAATAAAGTCGATCAGATTTATGAGCGTCAAAGTTATGAATATCTCTTAATATAATTATAGATATTTATAAAAGTGAGTAATTTATTTATTTAAGGTAAGTAATACATTTACTTAACCAGAGCAATTTCGTATGTTCAGAATAAGTACAATAATTGCTATTATTTATATACTTATTACATTTATTTTCATTTAAAAAGTTACTTAACCTAATTATACATACTGTTGAAAGTGAGCAATTTTTGCTTTTACGTTAAGTAATACATATACTTAAACAAAGCAATTCAATGTTGAGAACAAGTACAATAAATGGTTACTTTTGCTTAAATTCTACTCAACATCATTATAATTTTTGTTAAAAATAAACATATACATTTTTGGAATAAGAATGTATTTTATTGAATTTGAGGAACAATTTATTTTAAATTTAATATGTGTCTTTATAAACTTAACAAAAAATTATTGTAATTTCAAGATACTCCTTTTATTTGATTTCAATACACAACATATCTCAACTAAATATATTTTATTCTTAATGTTTGAATATAAAATTATTTTTAAATTAAAAAAAACACATTTTTGTCCTATATATAACAATATTTTATGTTTAAACACAATATAAATATATTTAAAACTACAACAAATTTCTCTCGGTGTAGAATGCCCAAAAATCGCACGTACAATGTCACTTAGTATCGCTAAAATTACACAGAAATTGGACCGGTGGGAAGCTGACAATTTTAAGGAAGAATACTGAGAAACTTTAATGGCGGCTAATATCTCATTAAATAAACTTGACAAGCCCACTTTAAAAACATTTCTTCAAAAATATACTGGGCGAAATGTTCCTGATGAATCCACCTTTCGCAAATATTGTGTTCCTAAGTGTTTCCCGAAAACAGCAGAATTGTATTAGAAAACATCTTTCAAATCAGTACCTATGGATAAGTTGATATATTAGGACGCTACGTGGTAAATGTCGTAGCTGGTGCACTACATCCAACTATTCCATATGACGCATATGTAATTGCATCTAAAGTTATAAATACAGTTGATGCGGAAACGGTTGCTAAAACCATTGACGAGAATTTGCACAAAATGCTTTATTCGAACAAGTTCAGGGAAAAATACTTTTATTTGTTAGCAGCGCCGCATATATGTTAAAAACAGGCAGACTATTAAAGGAAACATATCCTTATATGCTGCATATTACTTGTGTAGCACAAGCTCTCTACAGAATCTGTGAATATATCAGAGACAAGTATCCGGAAATTGATAGACTTATATCCGCTTTTAAAAAAGTGTTCAGAAAAGCACCATCGAGAGTAGCTCTTTACAGGGAAAAACTTCCATCTTTGTCACTGCCTCCCCCGCCAGTAATAACTAGATGGGGAACATGCTTGGAAGCTACTAGTTTTATGCAGAGAATTTCGATAGTTTACAAAATTTCGTTATATGTTTTAATGACGATGCTCAAAATATTTCTGAGTGCAAGGAACTAACACAAATCCCAAATTTAAAAAATCAGTTGTTACTAATCACATATTTTGAAAATCGAAATCTCAAATTAAAAGTTGGATTAACCACATTAGATGTAGCTATTAATAATTTCAAAAGTATTCCAAGTGACTTCGGATGTGGCCTTCGGCAAAAGTTAGATGCACTTTTTAATAGAAATCCATTCGGCTAGTGTAATTACAAGTTACAATCAAAAAGAATAAGAAAGGAATTGTTGACAAAATTTAGCAGATTTAACTAAACGATTCAATCATAGCAAGTTTTGAATCAAATTACTGATTAAGCGAAATGAAATTAAATTAAATTTCATTGCCATGTATAAATAACCTAACTGTGTAAGCTGCGATTTGCATATTGAACAAGTCCTAAACCAATTGAGGAGAGGAATACATACATGTGTTCTAGAGCAGTGTTCCTCAATCATTATCTGGTCGGGACCGGTAAAATTTCGGTTAATTTATATTTGCATAATTTTATAATTATGTAGTAATATTTTACATTAAAAAAAACATAATTATGTAAAGTACACATTTTATTAAGTAATAGGTAGAGTGAAACCATTTGGAGAATATCACATGTGTCATCACAAAGCTGCGCAAACAAAAAGTGCCAGTGGCGTAGGTGATTAAGAGGGCAGAGGTATTAGGGATGATTTTTTAAAAACTTCATAATTGTGAAAATTATGTTTTTACATAAAACTATAATATTTCTAATGAATTAAATTGATATTAGGGAAGCAAACTATTATTTACAGAAGTATTAATGTGATTTTTTAAAACTACCTCGTTATGAATATTCCTGCTATACCTTGTCTCAGAATAAGAAGGAGTGATTCAAATATCGCGCCAAAATGGCGTATGTTTTTAAAGTATTTCATTGGTTCTTGCGTAGGCAAGTTTAACATGGGAAAATAAGTTTGACAAAACGTCATTTTATGTTTATAGCCAAGCCATAACCTAGAATCTTACATTTTTACTTTGGTTTATTATACTTTATTGTGTTATTAAATAAAATCCATACTTTTATGTACAACATGAGTAATGCGTTGATCAGACGATTTAAAACCTAAGGAACAAGGAACAAGTGATCATGCATTTGAAACTTTGAATTTGATGAATCTGTCAAAAATACTGTACGTCAGTGGAAAAATCAAACATTCAACAATTAATATCATTGCAAAAATAACTATAGATGAGTTCATACCATAAATGAAGTGGACAACTCACACATATTCTAGAATTGACTCATTAATTTCAAGTAAGTGTTAATTAAATACTAATTATATTACCACATGTTCATATACATGTTATATTTCAGAAATATTTATCAAACGTAAAGAATCCTGTACTAATAGAAAAAGGTGAAAATATCTGGTGGAGAATATGGGAAAAAGTTTGGATTGACACAAGTATAATGAGTGCACGACAAGCTTTGTTGAAAACCTGTAGGATTAAATAGCCATACCGATAAAGATAGGCAATTAAGAATACTTCATATAGGATCTGAATTGATACATAAGATGAAGTTGCTTAAAAAAATCCCCTTTCAGAATATCACTTATATGAGAACGTTTGACAGAAGCAATTACAAATGTTACAATAAGTATTTGGAAAAATTGTGCCGACCATGTAAATTTTTAATCTTTTTAACATGATGTGAACACTAAATTATTGTTAATTTCCAATATATAGTAGAAATAATTATTTGTTATACTTTATATATTTTCATAATAAATAAATTTTAATAGGGAATAATAATTAGTAATGTGTAGGTATATGTAATTATCTTTGCAGTTCGTGTAAACAACTTCAGCCGATGTAAATTTTTCTATTTATTACTGTCGTATGTAAGATTCAAATTTCTAAGACTAGTTGCTTGAAATTACCTCTTCAAGGTTTGTCGCAGTAATGCGAATGATTTATCTGTAAGTTCTTTATTGATATTTAAAATAGAAACTAATAAACAAAACCTTTTCTACAAGTTCTTAAGGACGTTTTGATAAAAGATAAAAGGTTTGATTCATTCTTGCTCTCTGATACAAATATTTAATAATAAATAGACTTAATTCACAATTTTCATGTTGATATAGCACATTCACTGAAATGTGCAGTAATTATATATTTTAAACGGCAATCCTCCTCAAAACGCTCAGAACAAAGTCTATGCTTTCATTTGTAAATTGGGCCTATATCTTTATCCATAGATTCTTCTAATTTTTTTTTCAAAACTAGAATGAACAGATTTGAATGTTAAGAGATTTGAATTCATCAAATTATAGATGTATGGACCTATTTGTGTTTATAACTTTACTCTCCTGTTTCCAATTGCCGTGCACTCGTATTGCTGCTTCGATTGGTAGAATGAAAAGCGGCACATCCATCTATTTTAACGAAAGTAGAAAATGAAACACAAAAAAACAGCTAAATCCTTAGTTAGAATTAATACAGTTCTTCTAACCTCAATTGTCATGATGTCATATCAAATTGTCTACTAAATTTTAAGCTATGTGTTCCATGTTTTGGCGGGATATTTGAATCACTCCTTCTTATTCTGAGACAGGGTATAGTATAATTTGAATGAAAATAAAATCAAATTAACGCAATACATTTTTCGCTTCATAAACTTTCTTATTTTGTAGAATCACTTCAAATTCAGCGTCGCAACTAAAGTTTATTTTACATTTATTAAATCAGAATAATTATTATAATTTGGAATAAAGATGCACATAGATATTTAATGTTGTCTAAAGAGTATATTGTTATATTTAATACAAGTCAACTTGAGTAAGATATGGAAGACGAAAGTACTTAGAAAATTTTAATTAGTAATATTACAATACATATGCAATACAAACAATAACAGTGTAATGGATGTATGTTAACACTAGTATATATAATATATGGATAATAAAAAAAGTGACAAATTTTTCAATTTTTTTAATTCGAAGTTTTACATAAAATTTAAGAAAAGTAATAGAACATCCAATGCCGTATGTTCATTTGTGGCTGTTTTAGCCCTCTCAGATTTTGCCAAATCACTTTTGTTCTACTTCTCTTGGGTTGGTTGATCCGCATCATCACCTTCAATGTCAGAATCATCATCGATATCACTACCTTCTTCATTATCAATTTCTTCGGTATTAACTGTAAAAACTAGATTGTCCGTAACATCATCAGCTTCTTTAGCAATATTTCTGTATGTCACATCAGAAATTTCAACAGCTCTCATTAACTACTCTTTGTAATATGTTAAAGGAATTATCGGATGCTTATTTTCTGCTTCTTCCTTCATAAATTTTAACACGTTGGCAATTATTTCTCTTCTTTGGCTATGTATAACTTTGCCTTTTACGCCACCTTTATTCGATGGTGAAGCCATCACAGTATACATAATTTCTAAGTATTTAAACAATAGAGTAAAATATATACTTTTGAAACTTACCGATCGAATAATATAGAAATATTTTGTGCCTTGATAAAGAAAATTATTAAAAAAAAACAATATTTTACTAAATTCAAAAAAGTAGCAACAAAACATTAAACACCAAAATAACGTGATCGTAAGCGCCGCGCTACTGTTATACAAACACCCCTAAACTGGATCGGATGGGATATAATGAACTCACCCAACTCTAATACGTTCATAGCGCATTATGACGTATGTGGTATTCTCTAATGTTTTCACTCTACATATTATATTACGAGTATTATTTATATTGAAAAATCAATCATTTTATCACAAAAATATCATAAAATTACTAAATTATAAACCTGTTAGTAAGTAATATAATTCCATATAGTAAAAAAAAAACTAAAATTATGATTTACAATTTAATGTGATTTTTATTGCTATTCAACTCGAATAATTAACTCAACATTGGGTTTCTAATTCGTAAAGGCAAGACGAAGAGATGAACCTATGTATACGCGATTTCTTGATTTGGTTTTAATAATAGAGCTATATTTTCATTGCTTTATTATGGAGAAACTCGTCGTTTTATTTAGAAGGCAATTTGTTGAATTCAGTTACCTCTTAGCAACTAAATTTAAGTTTCAAAATGGAAAATTTACTTATTTTTTATTTATGTAATTCAGTAAGATAATTTACTAAATATGTAAACATTTATTACATAATAATTATATTATTTAAAAATACGCTTAAAAACACAGTTCTTAGACACTTGCTTCTTCAGTGTCAATCTCTAGTGAAATGGTAGCTGTAACTGTGTTTGTCGTGCTTAGTGTATCTTCATTCCTCATTATCATTTCTGTATGATGATATTCATCTAGGTGCAAGTAGGACTTGAGGGAATGTAAATAGAATGATGCAAATCTTACTGTTGCGTCGACTTTGACATTTCATTGTGACAATGACTTTGTTGATTTTATGACACAATAAGGTAACAAATTAATAATGTTGAGTTAACCAAAGGTAAACAACTTTTTTGCCAATTTAAAAGTAAAAGTAAACTTTTTTCGCTGTCAAAAGTGACAAAACAACCTCGATTTTTGGGGTTTTTTATAGATGCATTAAATTACCTTTTTTTTTTTTTACATAAGGATAGCTACTACCTACACATTAAGTTTTTGTGTATCCATTGATTTGAATTTCTTATTATTTCCATTATACTATTATGAAATTTGTTTATTCTATTTTTGATAATAGAATTTATATTTAAATAATACTTATTATTGATTAATACGTCTTTCATTTATTTCAGAAATTTAGTCTGTATTTAGAACTTGTTCATTTGCTTGTTCTGTCTATATGTGAAATTACCACATTTCCTTTTTAAATTGATATGGATTGGCATGAACAACAATTTAAATATCTATCTGAAGAATTTTGTTTTTGATATAGTTTTGTTAAAATGTTAATATTTTTTCGAATAAATGTTAAATCTTAAAAGTTTGTTTGTTTCTTTTTCTATTATGTAAACTGAAGATCTAGATGGTGAGTATTAAATTATTGTAAAATATATTCAGTTTGCTGCTAAACACAAAACGCAGTCATCTACATAATGTTTATAAAAAATTGGTTTACAATTAATTTTGGAAATATTCTTTTCAAAACCTTCTAATACTAACTGTGATTTACATTTAATGAAAATAACCGTAGTATATTATCTTGACGTTGAATCACTCTATTTTAATATATCTGGTGAACTTGCAATAATCACTATCAAAAAACATTGGAATGAACTTCAAAAGTTCACTAGTTTAAAACAAAAAGAATCTATTAAAGCCTGAAAACTTACTTTAAATACAACTTATTTCTAATATAACAAAGTATTTTATCGACAAATTTTTGGATGCGCTATGAGATATCCAATTTCAAGTACTACTGCTCAATTAGTATTAGACGATTTAGAAAAGGATTCTCTATCTACTACCGCCGAAAATTTCACGAAAAAACTTATAAAGCAAAGATTAACAAACACGAACAAGCATAAAAGTAGAACAAACAAACAAATTTTAGTCACAGAAAAAATCAATAATATAATCAAACGATATCATTTCAAATTGGCATTACAAAACAATAATACATTAGAATCTATATATATGTATATATCAGACTGAAAGATCCAGTACATTTATTAAAACAATCACATTTAGTATGCATTATCCTTCTAATAATTGTGATAAAGTTTATATAGGACAAACAAAACAAGTGTTGGAAGAAAAACGACACAAATATGCGAAGATACTTAAAAATTCCAAACATTTTAATGAAATAACGTAATTTATTCAACAGGTCTTTCAAAGCAGACCACTTGTGCTGTGAACTAAGCTCACATTTGTTTCTCTTCAATGTTTCTATATCAGCGCTAAGATGTTCAAATTTCGAGCTCCATAATTATTTGGATTTTAAATCCAGCAATTGAATTTCAAACTTGCCAATGTCAATATTAAAGGAAGAAAAATGTAAGTCGGTTACAGTAGTATTAAAAGGTTTCTTAAGAAAGGCTAACGTCGCTTTGTTGTTTCTGAATTCCTGACACCTGCTGAGAAAATCTTCTCTCATATTTAAGTTGTTTTGAATAGCAAATGTCAATATCAGAATTATTTTCTTGGCCATGTTTCAAAAGGCTTGGAAAGTGAATCAAAGTTTCTCTTTCAAAATCATAACAAAAAAAAGATAATTTGTAGGTGCACTTTGAACGGATGATACTTTTCTTTTTTTAAATAATTTTACAACAAAACTGTATTCCACGCTGTTATCTAGGAGTAGAAATATGATGTTCCTCTGCTTCAAGTAATACTTTTGTTTCATCACTTATTCGTGGCTGACAAATACTTTTCACTTCGAATTTCCGTAAACTCGGCGACCAATTTACTTACTGTAGATCTTACAACTGGATGCCTTGATTGAATAATTCACAAGCTTCCGCATGAGTTCTTAGTCTATCGCCCTATCAAACCATTATTGAAATCTCTATTCATTCCCGTTCAGTTAAATGCGCGATTTTTAGTTCTTAACTTCAAAATTAGCTTGTTTTTTTTACAGTTTAGATAACTGACAAACTTTTCCCAGGTAAATTGATTTAAATTAAGATTTTAGTTAAAATAATTCAGTCATTTAATTAAAAAAAATTGTATGTAAGGTACCAATTTACGTCACCGTTTAAAGAGTAGGAAGGTCTATTTAGTAAAAACTGAAAAAAAAACAGTGAAGATTTTCATTTAAAAAAAATGATGACACGTCATCGTGTAAAAACCATGACGTGATTCAAAAAAAAAAATTCGGAAAAAGACGTCATTTTAAAAACAAAAATTGACCAGTCCAAGCGATTTTCCTAAAACATTATTGAACGTATTTATGAATTTTGTTCCAAACTGTATTATTATATATCATTATTCATCAAAAATTATATTGATAAAGGTTTGCCATGGAATGTAAAACGTCAGTCTCAGGTATCATACTTTTGAGATATTTGTGATTAAATTATCAGGCTAACTGTCATACTGACATTTGACTGACATAAAATTTGTAAATACATGTTTATTTAAAATGATTTACTTGTTTGAATAACATTTTATTCAAAATTAATAAACAAATTACAATAAACGTTGTTCGATGCACACGTTTACGCACCATTTCATGCTATCAAAAGCATTTTGCAACATTTGTGGCGTTATGGTTGTACATACTTCAATAATCTTTTGTTGCAGTTCCTGCAGATTATGTACAGGAGTTCTGAAAATTCTATTTTCCAATAAGGGGACACAAAATAGTCCATAATAGTCAAACCAGGTGACCTCGGAGGAAACTCAACTTGCGTATGCCAACTCATAAGTCGATCATCAAAAAACTCACGGAGAAAGGCTATAGTTTCTCATGTCGTATGTGTTGTTGCGCCGTCATGTTGGAAATAACCATTATGAAGTTAATCGTCGTGTAGTTGTTGAACAAATTCATTCAAAATGTTATTTCTGTACCTCTCTGCATTGATGGTGAAATTGAAGTTATCCTTCTACGGGAGACTGCCATCCAAACCCCAATTTTTTGAGAATGTAGTGGAGATTCAACAAAAAACTGCGGTTTACGTTCCCCGAAAGATGAAACCATGCCTCATCGGAAAAAAAACGTTAAGTTTAACAGGTCGTTATTCATTAAATTGTTGACGAACCACTGGCAGTACGCAAGACGTTTGGGGTGGTCTGTTGGCAAAAGAGATATACGATATGATTGCATGTCATATGGATGCATGTTCAAGTTCTCCTTTACAATGGTCCGGCATGTTCCATAAGAAACACCAATTTCTTGGGGCACGCGTCTGAAAGATTTTGTGGCATCCTGTTCCATACGATTACGAACGTCAATAATCACTTCGTCTGCACGAATAGTTGGCCTACCAGCACCTTTTTTATGAGTAACAGATCCAGTATCGCAAAATACACCAACACTACGTGCGAGGCGCATATAAAAATCTGGCTCTTCGACTGCGAAATTTCGGAAGTGTTCACGAAAATTATCCAAACATAAACGCTTACTGTATTCCCAAATACCATTAACTAGCACACCTCTTCTAAAATACGCTTCAATCATGTAAGTTTTGTGTGCTGTGGTGTAAACCATAATTGAAAAACTACAAGATGTTAGAGAGAAAATATAATGACAAATATTAATGACTGTATGACACTTAATGATATAACTTAAGACAGACGTTTTACATTCCATGGCAAACCTTTATCAATATAATTTTTGATCTCGCGGTATATACATAATATAATACAGCAATTATATAGTTTTTCCGCAAAACATACTAGATAAAAAAGCATGCACATCTACGTAATGGAATGTAACAAAAACGTATTTATTGAATAATGTTACCAGCACCTGAGCTACAATAATATTTTTTTACAATCCGCTTTATTAAAACCTACGCTCAGGTATTTCTATGTTTTCATAAAGCTGTTTTTAATTAGCGTAATATACATTACTATATTTTCACTTGATTCTACATCTAAACAAGTACTTTTATTTTTTTGTGCTATTTACATTTTAAATTACCAATTCATTCATGAACAGGGTTTTTTAGTTTCCGCTTATTAACGGTTCAATTTTTTCCTTCTTGGAGTAAATAAGCAGTGGGTTCTCACCATTTTCTGCGCAAACAGGATAATTACAAACGTTCTTTTTCTTCAAACATACCTACGTAATCAATACACTTAAACGTTCTGTCCGATAACTATCTATTTACAAACTGCTTATTTATATTTCTTTGTTCGAATTTTTAAATATTATCTATTGTTATTATTATATGAGAACCTATAAACATTTTAATTAGTGTCTACTATAAAAAAGAGAAAAATATGGCTTTGAGATAGACGCATAAGATGACCAATACGTGTAAGGTGTATATAACCTTTAAATTTGTAATTACTACCCACTTGGGTTGTTTCCTGCGTGGGCCCCTTTAAATACAAACACACAAACGCATACATCCACAGAGACATATTTAGCAAACGTAAAGAATCTTGTGTATTTTCCTTAGAAGTTTGACCTATTTGTATCTGATTTGCGCACATTTTGGATTAAATAAATATAATATTATGTTTATGTTCTTCGCATTTTAACATACGTCCTGCTACAATTGGATGGCCTCAATATATAACGCTGTCCAAAATCTATGGTGTCCTACAATTCATATAAAAAATATAAAGCCCAATGCCTATATACAGAATCTAAATTGAAAAACGCAAATATTAGGTTTCTAAATGTTAAAATAATAGGTTTTTAAATACAAGGTCCAGCAACAGGATTGAATGGTTTTGACAGGTTGCTGTTTAAATACTCTTTATTTGACAAACGTCAAATAATGATGAAATGTGATGAAATTGTATTATATTATCGAAGGTTTTGTATTATAATGGATGTTTGCTGTAAAATCGTTTATCATGTCCCAGTCCATCGTGTAAACTCAGAGGAATTTTCGCCTTGAATTTAATTTGCCAATGCGCGTTGCAGTTCAATCAAGAAATGCAATTTTGAGATGAAGATAAGAATAAGAACCAGAGTAGCCATTGAACAGAGTTCAACACGTTCTGCAATTCGGCATTCAATTACACTGTGAATTTCAGAGCGAAGTATGCGACGAATTTTAAAGCTAGATTTGGAATTTCTTCCATATATAAGGTATAGATAGTCTAGAGGCTGAACCCTGTTGATAAAATTAACCGCCTCAATTTCTGCAGGCAATTTCTAGAAATATTGAACAATACTGCAGAAATTCTTGATAAACTGATCATGTCTGACGAAGTTCACTTCCGTCTGAGCGGGTACGTAAATAAGCAGAACACAACCCAAGAGAAATGCATGAACACCCACTTCATGACCAAAAGGTAAGGGTGTGGTGTGCAGTGCGTAGCTTTGGTGTGAGCAGGTCATACTTTTTTGAACAGCCACACCGTTACAGTCAAGTCACATCGGTACGTTGAAATGTTGGAAACATTTATAGCTGTGGAACTTCAAAGAATGGACCAAGATGAAGTATGGTTTCAACAGGAGGCATACAGCTAGACGGTCCATTGCTGTTTTACAGGGAAAGTTCCCGAATCGTCTAATTTCCAGGTTTAATGACATTGCATGCGCAAGATCACCGGACCTTCCGGATTTTTTTCTGTGGGGATTCTTAAAGTCTAAAGTGTACTCTACACGTCCCCAAACGCTTCTAGAACTCAAAGAAAAAATTCGTGAGGAAATAAATTTGATAAACGAAGATTTACTCAGACGCGTTATGGTCAATTTCAGAAACAGATCGCTGCAATGTATAGAAGAAGACGGTGATCATCTTAGGGATGTGATCTTTGCAAACTAAAAGTGTTATAAGAAATTTTCCGAATTGTGTTTTCAGTTGTAATAATAATAAGTCTAAATATATTCCTTGTTTCTGAACAGTCTACTAAAAATCGTTCAATTCTGTTGCCGGACTCTGTATAAGTCCAAAGTCGTCTTCTAAGGACTAAGAAAAAGAAAATTTACTCACACGTTGACTTTATTTCTATGATTTAAAATATATTCCGGTACTCCTGATTATAAAAACACATGTGCAAGAAACGAATAATTGCGGCTGCTATAAGTTATTTTCGAATATGGATACGAAGTTAGTACAATATTTTTTGTAACGAGCAAAATTTTAATAATTTTTTTAATATAATTTATATGGGTACTATTTTTTGTGGAGTAATGCAAAAAAGAACAACTCCGAACTGCCAGACATTGCTGTCAGGTGTATTATGACAAAGTGTGTTAAATAATTTGCTTATAAAGATGCACATTATTGAAAGATAGTAAAAATGACTGTAAACATGACGAATTTTAATAATCAACAATGCTTTCATTCAGCAAACACAACAGTTGCGCAACTGTTCAGTGATCATGTCAAGTAGACGAGCGCTCACTGTGAACATGTTCAGGAGCGGTCGCCATTTTTGTGAGCGGAAAAATTCTATGCTCACTTAGTGAGCGTATTCTGTACGCATGCGCCATTGATTCATTCCAAGACCAACCTAATATATACTTCTGAAGAAAGTTACTAGAAAAGTAAGATACAGCAAATTAAAGTTATTGTGCAGTAATAAATGTATTATAATATTGGAGTTCACTCAGTATTTTATTCGGGGTTGGAAAAACCAGTCCTTCCACTAAAAACTACGTCAAACCTTAATGCAGAAAAACAATTTATTATTATTGTTTATTCGGTTTAATCTCTATAATTTTAACATATGGCAGCAATGAAAAGTACCTGATGACAGACGATGACATAAAGGTGAGCGGTCCTGTCCAGCGAACACTCAACTGTTGTGAAGTGAACGGTTGGAGCGGGATCGGTTCCCGATCCGCCTGCTGAATGAAAGCAATGATTCCTACTTCTAAGCAGAACATTTTGATTTTAATAGGCGACACTTATTTTTAATTTTTCCTGGCATTCTGAACTACATGTTAACTGTCAACTGGTAAATCTGTAATTGCTAGGTTATAGATTTCGTATGCTTACAAATTTGTAAAGTTGCAAAATCAAATGTTATGCATAAAAATCGTTAGCTGTCAATTGGTAAATCTGTAATTGCTAGGTTATAGATTTCGTACGCTTACAAATTGGTAAAGTTGCAAAATCAAAGGTTATGCACACAAATCGTTCACTGTTAATTGGTAAATCTGTAGTTGCTCGGTTATTATATAGATTTCGTATGATTAGAAATTTGTAAAGTTGCAAAATCAAAAGTTATGTACAAAAATCGTTAACTGTCAATTGGTAATCTGTAGTTGCTAGGTTATAGATTTCGTATGCTTACAAATTTCAAAAGTTGCAAAATGAAAAACTATGCACAAAAATCGTTAACTGTTAATTGGTAAATCTGTAGTTGTTCGGTTATAGACTTCGTATACTTACAAATATGTAAAGTTGCAAAATTAAAGGTTATGCATAAAAATTGTTAACTGTCAATTGGTAATCTGTAGTGGCTAGGTTATAGATTTCGAATGATAACGAATTTGTAAAATTGCAAAATCAAAGGTTATGCATGAAAATCGTTAACTGTCAATTGGTAAATCTGTAGTTGCTGGATTATTATACAGATTTCGTATGATTACATATTTGTAAAGTTGCAAAATCAAACGTTATGCATAAAAATCGTTAACTGTCAATTGGTAAATCTGTAGTTGCTGGATTATTATACAGATTTCGTATGATTACATATTTGTAAAGTTGCAAAATCAAACGTTATGCATAAAAATCGTTAACTGTCAATTGGTAAATTTGTAGTTGCTGGATTATTATACAGATTTCGTATGATTACATATTTGTAAAATTGCAAAATCAAAGGTTATGCATGAAAATCGTTAATTGTCAATTGGTAAATCTGTAGTTGCTGGATTATTATACAGATTTCGTATGATTACATATTTGTAAAGTTGCAAAATCAAAGGTTATGCATGAAAATCGTTAACTGTCAATTGGTAAATCTGTAGTTGCTGGATTATTATACAGATTTCGTATGATTACATATTTGTAAAATTGCAAAATCAAAGGTTATGCATGAAAATCGTTAACTGTCAATTGATAAATCTGTAGTTGCTGGATTATTATACAGATTTCGTATGATTACATATTTGTAAAGTTGCAAACTCAAACGTTATGCATAAAAATCGTTAACTGTCAATTGGTAAATCTGTAGTTGCTGGATTATTATACAGATTTCGTATGATTACATATTTGTAAAGTTGCAAAATCAAAGGTTATGCATGAAAATCGTTAACTGTCAATTGGTAAATCTGTAGTTGCTGGATTATTATACAGATTTCGTATGATTACATATTTGTAAAGTTGCAAAATCAAACGTTACGCATAAAAATTGTTAACTGTCAATTGGTAAATCTGTAGTTGCTGGATTATTATACAGATTTCGTATGATTACATATTTGTAAAATTGCAAAATCAAAGGTTATGCATGAAAATCGTTAACTGTCAATTGGTAAATCTGTAGTTGCTGGATTATTATACAGATTTCGTATGATTACATATTTGTAAAATTGCAAAATCAAAGGTTATGCATGAAAATCGTTAACTGTCAATTGGTAAATTTGTAGTTGCTGGGTTATTATATAGATTTCGTATGATTACAAAGTTGTAAAGCCGCAAAATCAAAGGTTATTCACAAAAACCATGAATTGTCAATTGGTAAATCTGTTGTTGCTACTTTATAGATATCGTATGCTTACAAATTCGTAAGGTTGCAAAATCAAAGGTTATGCATAAAAATCGTTAACTATCAATTGGTAAATCTGTAGTTGCTAGGTTATTATATAGATTTCGTATATATGATTACAAATTTGTAAAGCTGCAAAATCAAAGGTTATGTACAAAAATTGTTAACTGTTGATTGGTAAATCTGTAGTTGCTGAATTAATAGTATTCGTATGCTTACAAATTTATAAAGTTGCATTTCGTATGATTACAAATTTGTAAAGTTGCAAAATAAAAAGGTCATGCATAAAAATCGTTAACTGTTGATTGGTAAATCTGTAGTTGCTGGGTTAATAGATTTCGTATGCTTACAAATTTATAAAGTTGCATTTCGTATGATTACAAATTTGTAAAGTTGCAAAATAAAAGGTCATGCATAAAAATCGTTAACTGTTAATTTGTAAAGTCGCAAAATCAAAGGTTATGCACAAAAATCGTTATCTGTCATCTGGTAAATCTGTAGTTGCTAAGTTCTAGATTTCGTATGCCTTCAAGTTTGTAAAGTTGCAACATCAAAGGTTATGCACAAACATCGTTAACTGTCAATTGGTAAATCTGTAGTTGCTACGTTATAGATTTCGTATGCTAACAAATTTGTAAAATTGCAAAATCAATGGTTATGATACAAATTTATAAAGTTTCAAAATCAAAGGTTATGCATAAAAATCTTTAATTGTTGATTGGTAAATCTGTAGTTGCTAGGTTATAGATTTCGTATTCTTAAAAATTTGTAAAGTTGTAAAATCAAAGGTTATGCACAAAAATCGTTATCTGTTAATTCGTAAATCTGTAGTTGTTAGGTTATAGATTTCGTATGCTTGCATAATTCCACATTTTCAGAACAAAAACAATAGAGTATTTTTACAAGGGTGTAGAATTATTAATTAATCTGTGTCATAAAACAAATAAAATTAGTGAAAATTGCATTGAAAAATAAAAATTATAAGACTTTCATAGCTTTATTTTGATTATCTGTCAGACCGAGAACATATGGCACTTATGTCGTATGTAGTATGCAAAATGAATGCTAAAATGCATAATAATATTCCTACTGAATAAATGAACGTGTGAAGATCAATATTACAATCCAATATTTAGAGAAGCAAGCATGTGAAAATTTGGGTTAATGACCATCCTTATTTCGTTAGGTAAACAAATGCAAAAACTTGACTAAAGCTATGCATGGGAATTACGACTAACAATATCTATGCACGTGTGCAAGTACCTAGCTATACCGTAAGAATGACAACGTCTTGTGTATATCTTAGGAATACGTAACTGGGGCATATCTTTTACGATGGCCATCAGTGCAAATCAATTAACAACAGTCAAACAATAAAAACATCTAAAGACTTCATTACGTATTAAGAGATCTGTCAATAGATTCATACTAAAATCACTGTAGCATGTCTATTTGATGTTCTTGAGGTTTGTTATGTCAAATATTTAAATTAATTATATCATTAAATTGTTAAGTAACTTTTCAAACATAAATATAATGCCTCTCCGGTAGTATTTCATGTTATTAAAGTGTATTTTGACGATGTCTTCACTACTGCTAGGATGTAACATGTTTTTTTTTCGCACAACCCAAAAATAAGGCACTTCAATAAATCTGTTTTTGTTTGAAATAACTCGCGATTACGTCAAATTAGGTATTGCGTCGGTAATAGTTTCCATTTAATAAAAATTAAATTTCCCTTGGTAAACATGTTTGCATTACACGCACACACACACATACTACTCTATAGTCTATGAAGGACAGGGCGACTTATTTTGCATACTATAATAACAATAATACAACAACTGCACGTGCAAACGGTTTACTATAACTAATTACTAAAGATCGGACCAAAAAAACCGAAAAAGGCAAACTTTTCTAATAAGGCATAAAATTCCAAAAAACGCATCAAAATTAGATAAACAAAATTACTGAGTGTCCCCAGTTCATTTTCACTCACCAAAAATAAATTTTCAAACCGAAATTTTATAAACAAAAAAAAACTTTTTTGACAAATATTTATGCTTTTTTGTTGTTTTTTTTTTGTCTTTTACTCCAGTCTTTACTAATTATAATTAAAATTTGAGGTTTTCGTAAGGAATACATTCCATGCTGATCTGAAAGAACAAATGAATTATATAGAAATTTCAATGAAAATCCTAGTCCAGAAATTGCTGATGAATTATTAACTTTATTAAATCAAGAAAGAAAGACTAACTGGTCGCGTCATATGGAAGACATGAATTTCACACATTCTAATCGTAGCAGTTGGAATCTATTAAGATAACTAGGAGCGGCAACCCAAACTAGTATTTTAGAATCAAAAATCAGCGCTAATACCATAGCTTCAAGATTAGTGGACGTCTCAAATATGATAAAGTTAAACAAAGTAGAAATCAAAAATATGAAGAAATTATTCCGTAAGAAAAGAAAATCTATTAATACAAAAAATGATGATCTTACAAAACCCTTTTCTATGGAGGAATTGGATATAGTGATAAAGTTATTAAAGATTCGTAAGGCTGCTGGTTTTGATGGAATTTTTCCTGAATTTATAAAACATCTGGGTCCTTTAGGACGTAATTGGCTTTTACGTTTCTATAATAATATTTTAAATAATGGTATTGTTCCTACTGAATTTAAAAAGGCAAAAGTTGTAGCTGTTTTGAAGAGAGGAAAGCCAGCAGATGTTGCTTCCAGTTATAGACCAAATTCATTATTATCAGTATGTTACAAGATGTTAGAGAAATTATTATATCACAGAATTTCTCCAATTATGGAAAATATCTTTCCCATAGAGCAAGCTGGTTTTAGACCAAATCGTAATTGCTGTGATCAAGTTTTAGCTTTAACAAATTATATAGAGAATGGTTTTCAAAAGAATTTGAAAACAGGAATTAGTTTCGTTGATTTAACAGCTGCTTATGATACAGTTTGGTTAGATGGATTATTTTTAAAATTATATAATGTGTTGCCTAATGGTAATTTAATTAAACTTATGGAAAATATGTTTACAAATCGTAAATTTAGAGTTTTTATCAATGGAGAAAGTAGTAAATTTAAAATATTATATAATGGTTTACCTCAAGGATCAGTATTATACCCTCTTCTCTTTAATCTATATACAAGTGATTTACCAGATACGACTTCTAGAAAATTCATTTACGCTGATGACATGGCAATTGCTTATCAACACAAAATTTCTATCAAATTGAAGTTAATTTAAACGAAGATCTATTGATTGAGTGATTATTTTAGAAAATGGAGGTTGTTATGTCCTAACCCATCTAAGTCAGAAGTTTCTTGTTTCCATCTTAAGAATAACGAAAAACATAAAAAACTTGTAGAAACTTTTAATGGTACCGTTCTAAGACATAATTTTAATCCAACATACCTAGGAGTTACTCTGGATACATCGTTAACATATAAACAACATATTGATAAATTGCGTATGAAGATTAAAACAAGAAATAATATCGTACAGAAGTTGGCTGGTTCAAATTGGGGAGCTCATGCAGACATTTTACGTACGTCCGCTCTTGCATTGGTGTACTCTGCTGCTGAATATTGTAGTGCATCAGTTTGGATGAATAGCATACATGTTGGTAAGGTAGATATTCATTTAAATTGTACACTTCGAATTATTACGGGCAGAGCAAAATCTACTCCACTTCCTTGGCACAACGTCCTGGCTAACATTTATCCTCATCATTTAAGAAGAAAATTGGCGTTAAAACGGTGGTGGGATAAATATCAAAATTTTCCTAATTTATATTTAATCACTCAAGATCTTCAGAACTTACCATCTTATAGATTGAAATCACGTAGTCCAATTTGGAAGGAAGATTTCCTAAATCAACCATTTTCGATTAATGACATCTGGAAATCTATTTGGTTAGAATGTGAAGTATTTAATAAACAATTAATAGATGATCCTTTGATTGAAGTTCCTGGCTTTACACAACCAAGAAAAATTTGGTCTAAGTTGAATCGTCTTAGGACGGGTCATGGAAGGTGCAATAATATGTTATTCAAGAGGAATGTGATTGCGAGTCCAGCGTGTGATTGCGGAGCTGAGATTGAAACAGTTCAACATACTGTTGAAGAATGTCCTCTAGCTAAGTTTGAATTTGGATACACAGATCTACATAATTTAACTCCAGAGGCTGTTGCTTGGATCTTAACGACTAAAGACCTTTAGTTTTGTGGCACAATTATGCAGGTTTTTTAGTCTGCAGGTTTTTTCCTACATCCTAGACCAAATGGTGCAGTGCTCTATAGGTATAGGGTCCCTGCAGTTATGGCCCTTTTAAATTTATTTCTACTTTTGTTATATAATTTATATATGTTTCTTGTTTTGTACCTGTCATGTAGTTTCATACGAATATACAGGGCAATCCAAATTAAGTGTTCACCATTGGTAACTTTGTTATTATTAAAGATACAAGATTGTTTAAATTAGCAAACTTGTAGTACTTTTAACGCTCTTTAAGATGGAAGAATAAAAAAAACAAATGAGCAACGCGTTTTCGAGTTTTGCCGAAAAATATTTTTTTTTCAAATGGAAACCTCTGTATATTATATCATTTTCTGCTAGAACTTTAATTTTTAAACAAAAAATCTTATAAGAAATTTTTTACTGGGATTAAAAATACTTGAGTTATAATGAATAAACGAAAACAGCTAAATTAGTTTTATAAACTTTATTTTATACATAAACTTATCATTAAAAGAAAATAAAAATCACTGATTTTTTCATAGAAGATGTTCAAAAATACCACCTTGTATAGTTCAATACATTTTTGTACACGCTTCCGAACTTCTCGAACTGCCTTTAGTATGGTCCTACCATCTATTTGGTTTATCTTTTCACTAACTGCAATCTTTAGGGCGTTTACGTTTTCGTACCTTTGCTTATAAATCTGGTTCTTTAAATAACCCCATAAAAAAAATCAAGCGGCGTTAAATCTGGCGATCGGGGAGGCCACTGAATAGGACCATTTATTTGTTCCTATCCATGAAGTGTTAAAAATAGTATTTAGAAGTTGATGAGTACCTCTGTAGTTGTGCGCAGGTGCGCCATCCTGCTGAAAATGCAGATTCTGTCTACTTATGAGATCCATATCGTCTAAGAAATTATTCAAAATTTCAGTCAAAAATTCTATGTACCTTTCACCAGTTAGAGTGCCCTCATAAAAGAAAGGACCAACAATCCATGAACCGATTAAACCGCACCAAACATTTATAAAACTGAAACGGACTTGTGGACGTCTTGGATTTACTAAAAGAAGATTTTCCTTTGACCAGTAATGATGATTTTTTTTACTGTACATTCCAGAATTTGAGAAATTCGATTCATCGGTCCATAAAATATAACAAAAGTTGTTTACATTTTGGCGACAAAAGTTAAGATACCAGTGGCAAAAAAACATTCTTCTCTCTGGATCCCCTGGCAAAAAAACCTGAACTGGTTTGTACTTATAAGGAATGAATTTGTGTTTCTTCAGAATCCTATGCACAGTACCGTGACTCAAATCAGATTCATTGACAATATCCAGTATGGAATTCTCACGGTTGGCCTCAAAATATGCGATAACTGCAATTTCCGTGGCCTCGCTTTTTATAAAAGTCCTTTTTGTCCTTGTTTTGGCAAAAACACTCTCATTGCCTCTAAATTTTCGGTGAAGTCTCAGAAAATATTGCTCATGTGGTTGTGTTCGGAGTGGATATAATTCAGCGTAGTGTTCTTTTGCCCTCCTAGAGGATTTTCTGCACACTAAATAAGATTCTAACATATCACACTTTTCTGAATGGGTAAAAATCATTTTTTTGCCAAATTAATAACTAGCACAATGAAACTTATGAGTGAAAAACTAATAAAACTGTACTAATATTTGACGTTTGGTAGAAAGACTTATCGTCGTTTTCATAGATACATAGAAATGCACTTGACTTATCTGTTTTTGTGTATTCATTATAACTCAAGTATTTTTAATCCCAGTAAAAAATTTCTTATAAGATTTTTTGTTTAAAAATTAAAGTTCTAGCAGAAAATATAGGTAAAATACAGGAGTTTCCATTTGAAAAAAAAATATTTTTCGGCAAAACTCGAAAACGCGTTGCTCATTTGTTTTTTTTTATTCTTCCATCTTAAAGAGCGTTAAAAGTACTACAAGTTTGCTAATTTAAACAATCCTGTATCTTTAATAATAACAAAGTTACCAATGGTGAACACTTAATTTGGATTGCCCTGTATATATAATTAAAATATAGATGGAGACACTATAAACATACGAAGTGTTGTCGAATTGCTTATTATTATAGGGTTGGGTTATAATTGTTCTGTTGCGAATATACGGTTTAGAAAAAGATGACCAGAGTAAGTGCATAAGACGTTTTCGAAGAATGTATATCTTTGCAGGTTTATAGACTTTCTCCGGTTATACAAAACATTTCCGTGTGCCATTTGAACGATCTGTGGTGATTACCCGATGACCCAAGTTTTTACCGCAACTGCCAAAATGGATCTTATTTATAGAGAAAAAGGAATCAAATTTTGTGTAAAGTTAGACTGAAATGTACAATCCTTAAGAAAAAAAAAGAAAAAAAAAACAAAACATTAACAAACACTTCTTTTTTCTCATTAATATGATGCAGATATTTTTTGACAGAGTTACTTAAAAGAAAACTTCTAAATGCTAACTCTTCTGATGAAGAAGACGATTCAAACGATGAGATAAGTGAATTACTGAAGGGTGAACTGCCGCCGTCAGTAAGATTCTTGACGAGACTTGTAATTTTCTGTTTTGTGGAACACATATAAAAAAAAGTAATTTATTCGTGTGTTTTAAGTTAAGTATATCTTATGATTGACTAATTATGAGAGGAACAATGAAAATTTAGGATATTTGTAGTCAGAAATAGGGCAAAACTTACGTTTGTAATTCAAGTTTTTCTCAATAACTATTTTGTAAATTAAGTTGAATTAAGGCTGTACGTTTACAGTAAGATTTATTGAAGGTACCTAAAGGACGTTTTTTTCCATTTGTGGAAAAATAATATAGAAAACATATGGTAAACTTGAGTCACATTCTAGACTCCATCTATAAATATTTTAATACGTTTTATAAAATTTAATTCTTTAGGTACCTCAGAAAAACCTTAAAACATTTGTTGGTTTTTGTTTAAATAAAATCGCTGCAAAAATAACGGAGAAAAACTTGAATTTCTAACCTCTTGATTTCGGTAGTCGGCAGTTCCCCCTTAATAAATGCCTACCAAAATTGCAAAAAAAGGACAGAGAAAACTATGATATTAATCCTATTGTATATACAGTTGGACTATAAAGAAAGCAGCTAGAATGGTCAGCGCTCCAAATATCAAATAAGGCAATCTTGTTAGTTATACTACAACAAAATTTTAAATTTACTATTAAACATCCCATAATTTTAAAACTCCGCCGTTTAAGACACACATTCACTTAAACTTTTATAGTCATAATAACCCCAGCCCATAAAATTTGTCGCATATATTTAGAATGACCCTGTATGTTAACGGGACTGTCAGGATTTCATTCATGAAGAATACATCTCTACAGGATGTTTCGCAAGGTACATTAAAAATAATTCGAAGAATAAACCTTTGAGCAATAACAGGGGTCCAAGCAGAGTTCATTGAAAAAAATATGTAAATAGGGACTATATTTTCCTAAAATATGTACTTTTTAGCAACTTATGTAAAAAAACATGTACCAAATATGTAGTGTTTAGAAAAAATTATTCAGCGAGCATATTATGATGGCTATTATACGCTCGAGCGAATAATAGCCATTATCGAGTCAAATACTATACTGGGTCCACGACAGTTCCATTCAATTTTGATTCGATTATTTCATTTTATTTGTGTTTATAAACTTAACTGTTTAACCCATTACTTGCCAAAGGTGCGTAAACGCAACCTTTTAAAAACATTTTTTTTGCATCAAAAATATTTTTTTTATACATTATGTCGCAAGGGTTGCTTTTTTAACAGGCTAAAATCTTATGTTAAATTATGATCCAATAAAAAGTTAAATTTTTTTAATTTTTTTTTTAATTAAAAAAAATCTGTAATTTTGGTTTTTGTGCACACCTTCAAATATTTTTTTTTGGTACTAATTATTTTCTTGTTATATATTTCTTCTCGCAGTGTATATTTAAAATATGTCTTCTTTGATATATACACATCTTTATATCTATAGTTTGAAAACGACAGCTAGAATGACAGGTATTTTGTAACGGATGCGTATACGCACCTTTGGCTAATACATAGGTAAAAGCGCGCGCCCGGTGCCAAACTGCTCGACCGTACAGGTTACTGCAGCAAGGCATTTTTGAAGGATGTGAGCGGTTTCATGCAGGTTGAGACACGATTCGCATGTTGAGGGAAAATTATTTGACTCGTTGATACATCTCTCAGTTGGTTGCCAGCAATCGTAGCGGTACTTCTTAGGAGTGCTTTAGAGTTTTGAATTTGTGTTTTTAGATATCTATAGTCAAAATGAGGTAAGACATTTTTTGTTTAGGTATAATACTAGTGTGAAGTTCAAAATATATCTGGCAGCTAGGCTCTCTTGCCTCTTTTGACAGTTTTGTGATTCTGTTTTTTTTTGTGTTTTTTATATCTGGGTTATGTTGATGTTTGTTTTTGTTTCAGTAAAAAATATTCATCATGGGAGATGAAAAGGCCGCTCACAGCCATAGAGCTAATGGCTGCGTTAGAAAAAGACTCAGATTGTGAAAATGCTACATCGATTGATGTTGTGTTTATGTGCCTCCAGAACCTGACGAAATGACTGATGAGGAAAATATTGACGAAAACGTAATTGGGGAAGACAATGTAGATAAGGACATTGCGGGGACATATGAAATTCAGACAAATCAAGAGGGTGATTTTGATTCGGAAGATGAGCTACCACTTGGTGCTATTGCAAGCCGAAACAAGTTGATACCCAAAGAAACTCCAAAACTAAAACAAACTTCCGTGCCAAATTGGAAAAAAACCGCTTCAACTGCCTACATTACTGTTCCCGAAGAGTTTGATAACCATGCCATGGAATTGAAAATGTAGTATCTGAGCACGGTGGGAAGTCACCATTGGAAATATTTTCGCTATTTTTTGACAAGGAAGTAATTAGCAATATTTTAAG